>OV277350.1:20956657-21556657 GCA_922984085.1 Sicus ferrugineus
TTTTAAAATGTCTTTGCTTTTATAATGTTCAGCACACTTTCTCTGAACTTTTTAAAACTTTCTTTATTTAAGTTTTATATTTAAGTTTTACACTTTTTGTTGACAATTTTTTAAAATGTTTTCACTTTTTTATAATGTTTTCGCTTTTTAAAACCTTCCTTTTTATATTTAAGTTTTAGACTCTTAAAATATTTTGTCAAAATTTTTACTTTAAAATTTAACAACTGTTTACTGCTACATTCAGATACGGAATGAAGTTTGATTATAAATTTCAGATCTTTCATACTCCAGCTGAAACCCTTATAAGATAAAAAGAAAAAAAGAACATATCAGCAAAACTGAAATTGAGATAACGAAGAGATCCGTCTCTGTGTTCGATCATGTTCGGTTCAGTTCCGCATAATTTTCTCACATTCTTCGAAAATGTTTACATTAATTTAATTCCTGACAAATTCGCGACAAGACACAATTGCAAACCAAGCAATTAAATAACAACTACAACAACAACAAGAACAACAATAATAATAATAAGGCGAGTTTCATATTTCTTAAAATAACAACTCCCCGCTTCAGACCGTGGATGCGAGCCACAGTTTGAACCGCTCCCTCAATGTTTACATTAAGTTTTACTATACTTCTGGGCAGCGTCTCAAAAACGAAGCAGAAATAAACAACAACTACAACACTACTTCTGCTTACGAAGCTTCTGCTTAGGAAGCCTCTGTTTAGCGTGCTGCCACCGCCTGCCGCCAGTCCGTTAGCCGCCTGTCCATCTGCCAGGCCACCAGGGTTGCCACCTGACTCGATCTCTGTCCACCAAAATCCTCGATCTGGCCACTCTGTCCACCAAAATCCTCGATCTGGCCACTCTGTGAGGGTGTTGTTGTTGTGAGAAGTTATGATTTTGACTGTTGTTGTTGTTGTATGGATTAATCCACATTTTTCAAATGTGGATGTATGCTCTTGCCTGTTGTTGTGGATTGGAACCGGCCTATTCATACTACTGGCAACGAAATAATAAATCATTATCATATTGAATACTGCCACATAAGCAAATGTCATCAACAGCAATAGAAATCTTAAATAGATGAGTTTTGCATCTAGTATCGTTCATTTTTTCCCTATTGATAAAAAAATAAAGGAGCGTGAAGGTATGGCCTTTGAACCACGGTGGACAAATCACACAAGGTGCAATAGAATGGAGATGTTGTCCGAAAGGAGATGACTCCCAACACGCCTGCCAGGCCCCAACGCTCGCACCCCTGTCAAAAGTCTTAATGTCACGGTGAAATAATGGCGGGTACTGAGTGTCGCTTAAATCACCATCCAAGGCGACGGGATCAACGTAAGTATTCCCTTCTACAAACAGCCCTACATAACAAAGAATAATTATGCCAAATTTCATCGCTATACCTCTTTTCGTTCTCTCGTAATCGTGATTTCAACAGACAGACAGACAGACAGAGGCTAAATAGATTCAGGAGGTGACGCTTAGCAAGAATATATATACTTTTCTATATCTATGTCGTCTCCTTCTCTGCGTTATAAACGGAAGAACAAAGTGAACTTACCCTACTCTCTTCGGGTGTAGGGTATAAATATATGGATGTGGGTTATTTTTATAAAAGTTGTTCGATGACTGTATAACGGACTTGTTGTCCGAGATCAGAAGTATTTTCCTAAAATGCTGCAACCTAATTTTTTTTTTTTATGACAGATGAAACCAAGCTCGGGGGATGCCCCCTATCCATGCACAGCATTTGTTGGTTCCCAAGGGATGACAGGTTAGTGGGAAGGGGGAAAGAGGGAGTAGTGACGGTTTACACTTCGCTTAAATGTTTCGACGCTGAAGGTGGGCGGGAAGACAATCGCAGGGAGATTATTCCACAATCTAACGACACGACCGGAAAACGAACTCTCACGGTAATGCGTGGTTCGTTGGAACGGAATCGCGACATAAAAGGGGTGCACCGCTCTGGAAAGCCGAGTAGTTCTGCTAAATACTTGAACCGGAGGAATCAGGCAGCCTACTTCAGAGGAATATTTACCATGAAAGTAACGATAAAATAATGATACACACCCTACATCACGACGACGCTCCAAGGTTTCTATAGAGCTGGATACCCTACTGTGCCCTATAAGTTTTAACGCACGACATTGGACACGGTCTAGGAGCTGATGATATGCACGCGAAGCTCCCGACCATATATGCGAATTGTACTTCATTTTTTGACGGATATAGGTAGTGTAGATACAACGAAGATCGGTTGGAGTGAAGTATTTCTTACACCGCTTAAGAAAGCCTACTTCTTTCGACACGTCAAAGATGTGATCGTTCCAGCGAAGATCGCATTGGATTGACATGCCCAGAACATCAAGAGCCTCCGACTCATTAATATTTACACCACCTATTTTTAGAGGTGGGAAGTTGTCACCCGCCAGACGCTTGTGGGTCAACAAACAGCATTGGGTCTTCCGCGCATTAAAATCGACCCGATTCGCTCGACCCCACTCATGGATTTTGTTAAGGTCGGATTGGAGTGTGCCATTCATATTTCTGCGTTTTCTAGTCATCTCCAGAATAAAGGGACGCCTGGAGAATGAATATGAATGACAAATGCTGCTGTCATCAGCAAACGAGTAAACGGGGTTTGATGTCAATGAGAGAAGGTCATTGATAAAAATGAGAAAAATAGTTTGAGACAGGACCGAACCCTGCGGAACTCCATATGTTGACGCGCACTTTCTCAACATATGGGCTGAAATGCCATCCGGTCCCGAGGATTTGTTGACATTGAGGTCTGCAAGCACTCTTTTAACAGCTCGCGTTCGAAAATGCATCTTACGCATAGCATGAGATACACCATCGACCGCGGGCAGTGGTTGGCTACTCTCAGGAAGAGAGCAGTTTTCAGCAAACATTTTGGCTAATAAGTTTGCCTTATCAGCCGAGTGAGTGAAGATCTGATCATCCGTGAGGAGAGTTGAAATGGACGATCGCGTCTGATTCTTCACTCTCCCCACGAACGACCAACAGTTCTTACTACCCTTATAGTGCTCAAGAACTCTACATCTAAGGCGCTGTTCATAAATAACTTGTTCGCGCTTTAGAGTGCCATTGCAACTATTTCTGGCCTGATCGCGCAGCAGTTTAGTATCAGCAGTTTTGTTTAATGGCCAATTCCTAAATGCGTCCTCTTTAGACCTGACTGCTTGTCTGCAAGTCGCATTATGGTCTTTTGGTTTAATCGAAATTCTTTTATTGGGTATGAAAGACCTCATACCAAATAAGATTATATTTTCATACCAATTTTGCTACAGCATTTATGTTTCTATCTCTGAAACACAATTGCAAATTGAAACGGCTGAAAAAGCAGTTCAGCGCATCCCAATTAGCCTTCTCATAAAGCCACACTTTCCGCTTCGGAGATGGCTGGTGAGCGGATTGAAGACTAGAATATGGGAAGATAGCAGAAATTGTAGCGTGGTCCGAATTACCAAGAGGTGCAAGAGGCCTCTGTGTGGTAAAAACAATGGCAGTAGATGGTACCGCGGATTGTGAAAATCCAGTGGATCTGCACCCTCAGACAACTGGGTCTCACCTAGTGCCATTATATGCGATTGGTGGGTAAAAAAATGTGCGCATAGACCGCGAAGAAATTCGCCCTCAAGCCACGTACATTAGCGGAATCCATGCGGAATTTTGTCATCGCCACCCACTGTAAGGAAGTGTAGGGTCAGCTGTACAAGTGGCCACGCGTAGGTAGATTTGATCTTATAGTCAATAAAAGATAGTCTCTTCATGGAAGATGGAAGACTTCATAGTGCCATTATATGCGATTGGTGGGTACAAATATGCGCATAGAATGCGAAGAAATTCGGCCTCAACCCACGTACATTAGCGGAATCCATGCGGAATTTTGTCATCGCCACCCTCTGTAAGGAACTGTAAGGTCAGTTGTACAAGCGGCCACGCGTACGTTGCAAGCAAAGCAAAACGCTACAAGACAAGTGTTACGCCTTTATCTTGCCGCGCTTCAGCCCACGGTGCACTCACAGCCGCATGCACACCTAACGGGACCAGGAAGAAGAAGGAGGATTGATAGCAGACGAAATGCTGAGCTTTACTGCTCATATATATATATATATATATATATATATATATATATATATATATATATATATATATATATATATATATATATATATATATATATATATATATATATATATATATATATATATATATATATATATATATATATATATATATATATATATATATATATATATATATATATAATTAAATAGTAATATAGGCATAAGGTTGAAAGATAAAATTTTGTTTTTCCCTATATATTTTATATATTGCGTTCAGTTACCATTTTTGTACTGTACATCGAAGGTATCAGGCAACAGCTTAAATAAATTTCTTATTAATTTCCTATTATTAATGGAATCTACATATATTAATGGAATCTACATATATATATATATATATATATATATATATATATATATATATATATATATATATATATATATATATATATATATATATATATATATATATATATACCGGTAGATTCCATTAATAATAGGAAATTAATAAGAAATTTATTTAAGCTGTTGCCTGATACCTTCGATGTACAGTACAAAAATGGTAACTGAACGCAATATATAAAATATATAGGGAAAAACAAAAATCTTTCAAAATTTATCTTTCAACTTTATGCCTATATTACTATTTAGTTATTAATTATTAATTAATGAATATTTGTTTTTAAATTTATTTACCTCACAAGCTGCTACTCTTGTCGTTGTTGTTATTGTTGTTGTTGTTATTGTTGTTTTGGTTGCTATTGGTGGTGTTGTTGTTGTTGTTGTTCTTGTTGTTGTTGTTTTGTTTTTTGATAATTAAAAATTTTTCACTTTATAATTTTCTGCACACTTTTTAAAATTTTTTATTAAAGTTTTTTCTATTTCTTTTGTAAATATATTCTATATTTACTGTTTTTGTTCAATTTTTAAAATGTTTTTGCTTTTATAATGTTCAGCACACTTTCTCTGAACTTTTTAAAACTTTCTTTATTTAAGTTTTATATTTAAGTTTTACACTTTTTGTTGACAATTTTTTAAAATGTTTTCACTTTTTTATAATGTTTTCGCTTTTTAAAACCTTCCTTTTTATATTTAAGTTTTAGACTCTTAAAATATTTTGTCAAAATTTTTACTTTAAAATTTAACAACTGTTTACTGCTACATTCAGATACGGAATGAAGTTTGATTATAAATTTCAGATCTTTCATACTCCAGCTGAAACCCTTATAAGATAAAAAGAAAAAAAGAACATATCAGCAAAACTGAAATTGAGATAACGAAGAGATCCGTCTCTGTGTTCGATCATGTTCGGTTCAGTTCCGCATAATTTTCTCACATTCTTCGAAAATGTTTACATTAATTTAATTCCTGACAAATTCGCGACAAGACACAATTGCAAACCAAGCAATTAAATAACAACTACAACAACAACAAGAACAACAATAATAATAATAAGGCGAGTTTCATATTTCTTAAAATAACAACTCCCCGCTTCAGACCGTGGATGCGAGCCACAGTTTGAACCGCTCCCTCAATGTTTACATTAAGTTTTACTATACTTCTGGGCAGCGTCTCAAAAACGAAGCAGAAATAAACAACAACTACAACACTACTTCTGCTTACGAAGCTTCTGCTTAGGAAGCCTCTGTTTAGCGTGCTGCCACCGCCTGCCGCCAGTCCGTTAGCCGCCTGTCCATCTGCCAGGCCACCAGGGTTGCCACCTGACCTGATCTCTGTCCACCAAAATCCTCGATCTGGCCACTCTGTCCACCAAAATCCTCGATCTGGCCACTCTGTGAGGGTGTTGTTGTTGTGAGAAGTTATGATTTTGACTGTTGTTGTTGTTGTATGGATTAATCCACATTTTTCAAATGTGGATGTATGCTCTTGCCTGTTGTTGTGGATTGGAACCGGCCTATTCATACTACTGGCAACGAAATAATAAATCATTATCATATTGAATACTGCCACATAAGCAAATGTCATCAACAGCAATAGAAATCTTAAATAGATGAGTTTTGCATCTAGTATCGTTCATTTTTTCCCTATTGATAAAAAAATAAAGGAGCGTGAAGGTATGGCCTTTGAACCACGGTGGACAAATCACACAAGGTGCAATAGAATGGAGATGTTGTCCGAAAGGAGATGACTCCCAACACGCCTGCCAGGCCCCAACGCTCGCACCCCTGTCAAAAGTCTTAATGTCACGGTGAAATAATGGCGGGTACTGAGTGTCGCTTAAATCACCATCCAAGGCGACGGGATCAACGTAAGTATTCCCTTCTACACCCATATGACTGGGAGCCCAAAGGAAATGAGTCACAAAACCCAAGCCCCTGAGCTCGAAGAGCAAGGGTCTGATTCCAAAACAAGTGAAGGTGTTGTCTTCGGCCAGGCCGAAGTCTAAGCACCCTACACCCGAGTAGCTAAAAATATTACTATAAATAATTTCTCCAGTTGACAACTTTTGTATAAGGCGGACCACGTCCATTTCTGGCAAACAATTTTCTAATGTCTCTCGGTACCTCGGGATAAAATAACGTATTAATATCGTGCACCGTTTATGAGATGTTGTTGCATTTTTCTGAAGAATTTTTGTAATGGCGCTATACGTTCCGGAATAGAATTACGCCTTAATATCTTATACGGTTTATGAGATATTCAACATAACATTTTTAAACGAGGTGGCTTTACATTCCTTATGTAAAGTAGGTGTGGCTGTTAACCGATCTCGTCCATTTCCTCAATCCCAAACAGCCCTACATAACAAAGAATAATTATGCCAAATTTCATCGCTATACCTCTTTTCGTTCTCTCGTAATCGTGATTTCAACAGACAAACAGACAGACAGAGGCTAAATAGATTCAGGAGGTGACGCTAAGCAAGAATATATATACTTTTCTATATCTATGTCGTCTCCTTCTCTGCGTTATAAACGGAAGAACAAAGTGAACTTACCCTACTCTCTTCGGGTGTAGGGTATAAATATATGGATGTGGGTTATTTTTATAAAAGTTGTTCGATGACTGTATAACGGACTTGTTGTCCGAGATCAGAAGTATTTTCCTAAAATGCTGCAACCTAATTTTTTTTTTTTATGACATGAAACCAAGCTCGGGGGATGCCCCCTATCCATGCACAGCATTTGTTGGTTCCCAAGGGATGACAGGTTAGTGGGAAGGGGGAAAGAGGGATTAGTGACGGTTTACACTTCGCTTAAATGTTTCGACGCTGAAGGTGGGCGGGAAGACAATCGCAGGGAGATTATTCCACAATCTAACGACACGACCGGAAAACGAACTCTCACGGTAATGCGTGGTTCGTTGGAACGTATTTATAACTAAATACTATTTAGTTATTAATTATTAATTAATGAATATTTGTTTTTAAATTTATTTACCTCACAAGCTGCTACTCTTGTCGTTGTTGTTATTGTTGTTGTTGTTATTGTTGTTTTGGTTGCTATTGGTGGTGTTGTTGTTGTTGTTGTTCTTGTTGTTGTTGTTTTGTTTTTTGATAATTAAAAATTTTTCACTTTATAATTTTCTGCACACTTTTTAAAATTTTTTATTAAAGTTTTTTCTATTTCTTTTGTAAATATATTCTATATTTACTGTTTTTGTTCAATTTTTAAAATGTTTTTGCTTTTATAATGTTCAGCACACTTTCTCTGAACTTTTTAAAACTTTCTTTATTTAAGTTTTATATTTAAGTTTTACACTTTTTGTTGACAATTTTTTAAAATGTTTTCACTTTTTTATAATGTTTTCGCTTTTTAAAACCTTCCTTTTTATATTTAAGTTTTAGACTCTTAAAATATTTTGTCAAAATTTTTACTTTAAAATTTAACAACTGTTTACTGCTACATTCAGATACGGAATGAAGTTTGATTATAAATTTCAGATCTTTCATACTCCAGCTGAAACCCTTATAAGATAAAAAGAAAAAAAGAACATATCAGCAAAACTGAAATTGAGATAACGAAGAGATCCGTCTCTGTGTTCGATCATGTTCGGTTCAGTTCCGCATAATTTTCTCACATTCTTCGAAAATGTTTACATTAATTTAATTCCTGACAAATTCGCGACAAGACACAATTGCAAACCAAGCAATTAAATAACAACTACAACAACAACAAGAACAACAATAATAATAATAAGGCGAGTTTCATATTTCTTAAAATAACAACTCCCCGCTTCAGACCGTGGATGCGAGCCACAGTTTGAACCGCTCCCTCAATGTTTACATTAAGTTTTACTATACTTCTGGGCAGCGTCTCAAAAACGAAGCAGAAATAAACAACAACTACAACACTACTTCTGCTTACGAAGCTTCTGCTTAGGAAGCCTCTGTTTAGCGTGCTGCCACCGCCTGCCGCCAGTCCGTTAGCCGCCTGTCCATCTGCCAGGCCACCAGGGTTGCCACCTGACCTGATCTCTGTCCACCAAAATCCTCGATCTGGCCACTCTGTCCACCAAAATCCTCGATCTGGCCACTCTGTGAGGGTGTTGTTGTTGTGAGAAGTTATGATTTTGACTGTTGTTGTTGTTGTATGGATTAATCCACATTTTTCAAATGTGGATGTATGCTCTTGCCTGTTGTTGTGGATTGGAACCGGCCTATTCATACTACTGGCAACGAAATAATAAATCATCATATTGAATACTGCCACATAAGCAAATGTCATCAACAGCAATAGAAATCTTAAATAGATGAGTTTTGCATCTAGTATCGTTCATTTTTTCCCTATTGATAAAAAAATAAAGGAGCGTGAAGGTATGGCCTTTGAACCACGGTGGACAAATCACACAAGGTGCAATAGAATGGAGATGTTGTCCGAAAGGAGATGACTCCCAACACGCCTGCCAGGCCCCAACGCTCGCACCCCTGTCAAAAGTCTTAATGTCACGGTGAAATAATGGCGGGTACTGAGTGTCGCTTAAATCACCATCCAAGGCGACGGGATCAACGTAAGTATTCCCTTCTACACCCATATGACTGGGAACCCAAAGGAAATGAGTCACAAAACCCAAGCCCCTGAGCTCGAAGAGCAAGGGTCTGATTCCAAAACAAGTGAAGGTGTTGTCTTCGGCCAGGCCGAAGTCTAAGCACCCTACACCCGAGTAGCTAAAAATATTACTATAAATAATTTCTCCAGTTGACAACTTTTGTATAAGGCGGACCACGTCCATTTCTGGCAAACAATTTTCTAATGTCTCTCGGTACCTCGGGATAAAATAACGTATTAATATCGTGCACCGTTTATGAGATGTTGTTGCATTTTTCTGAAGAATTTTTGTAATGGCGCTATACGTTCCGGAATAGAATTACGCCTTAATATCTTATACGGTTTATGAGATATTCAACATAACATTTTTAAACGAGGTGGCTTTACATTCCTTATGTAAAGTAGGTGTGGCTGTTAACCGATCTCGTCCATTTCCTCAATCCCAAACAGCCCTACATAACAAAGAATAATTATGCCAAATTTCATCGCTATACCTCTTTTCGTTCTCTCGTAATCGTGATTTCAACAGACAGACAGACAGACAGAGGCTAAATAGATTCAGGAGGTGACGCTAAGCAAGAATATATATACTTTTCTATATCTATGTCGTCTCCTTCTCTGCGTTATAAACGGAAGAACAAAGTGAACTTACCCTACTCTCTTCGGGTGTAGGGTATAAATATATGGATGTGGGTTATTTTTATAAAAGTTGTTCGATGACTGTATAACGGACTTGTTGTCCGAGATCAGAAGTATTTTCCTAAAATGCTGCAACCTAATTTTTTTTTTTATGACATGAAACCAAGCTCGGGGGATGCCCCCTATCCATGCACAGCATTTGTTGGTTCCCAAGGGATGACAGGTTAGTGGGAAGGGGGAAAGAGGGATTAGTGACGGTTTACACTTCGCTTAAATGTTTCGACGCTGAAGGTGGGCGGGAAGACAATCGCAGGGAGATTATTCCACAATCTAACGACACGACCGGAAAACGAACTCTCACGGTAATGCGTGGTTCGTTGGAACGGAATCGCGACATAAAAGGGGTGCACCGCTCTGGAAAGCCGAGTAGTTCTGCTAAATACTTGAACCGGAGGAATCAGGCAGCCTACTTCAGAGGAATATTTACCATGAAAGTAACGATAAAATAATGATACACACCCTACATCACGACGACGCTCCAAGGTTTCTATAGAGCTGGATACCCTACTGTGCCCTATAAGTTTTAACGCACGACATTGGACACGGTCTAGGAGCTGAAGATATGCCCGCGAAGCTCCCGACCATATATGCGAATTGTACTCCATTTTTTGACGGATATAGGTAGTGTAGATACAACGAAGATCGGTTGGAGTGAAGTATTTCTTACACCGCTTAAGAAAGCCTAAGCACTTGGCTGCTTCTTTCGACACGTCAAAGATGTGATCGTTCCAGCGAAGATCGCATTGGATTGACATGCCCAGAACATCAAGAGCCTCCGACTCATTAATATTTACACCACCTATATTTAGAGGTGGGAAGTTGTCACCCGCCAGACGCTTGTGGGTCAACAAACAGCATTGGGTCTTCCGCGCATTAAAATCGACCCGATTCGCTCGACCCCACTCATGGATTTTGTTAAGGTCGGATTGGAGTGTGCCATTCATATTTCTGCGTTTTCTAGTCATCTCCAGAATAAAGGGACGCCTGGAGAATGAATATGAATGACAAATGCTGCTGTCATCAGCAAACGAGTAAACGGGGTTTGATGTCAATGAGAGAAGGTCATTGATAAAAATGAGACAAATAGTTTGAGACAGGACCGAACCCTGCGGAACTCCATATGTTGACGCGCACTTTCTCAACATATGGGCTGAAATGCCATCCGGTCCCGAGGATTTGTTGACATTGAGGTCTGCAAGCACTCTTTTAACAGCTCGCGTTCGAAAATGCATCTTACGCATAGCATGAGATACACCATCGACCGCGGACAGTGGTTGGCTACTCTCAGGAAGAGAGCAGTTTTCAGCAAACATTTTGGCTAATAAGTTTGCCTTATCAGCCGAGTGAGTGAAGATCTGATCATCCGTGAGGAGAGTTGAAATGGACGATCGCGTCTGATTCTTCACTCTCCCCACGAACGACCAACAGTTCTTACTACCCTTATAGTGCTCAAGAACTCTACATCTAAGGCGCTGTTCATAAATAACTTTTTCGCGCTTTAGAGTGCCATTGCAACTATTTCTGGCCTGATCGCGCAGCAGTTTAGTATCAGCAGTTTTGTTTAATGGCCAATTCCTAAATGCGTCCTCTTTAGACCTGACTGCTTGTCTGCAAGTCGCATTATGGTCTTTTGGTTTAATCGAAATTCTTTTATTGGGTATGAAAGACCTCATACCAAATAAGATTATATTTTCATACCAATTTTGTTACAGCATTTATGTTTCTATCTCTGAAACACAATTGCAAATTGAAACGGCTGAAAAAGCAGTTCAGCGCATCCCAATTAGCCTTCTCATAAAGCCACACTTTCCGCTTCGGAGATGGCTGGTGAGCGGATTGAAGACTAGAATATGGGAAGATAGCAGAAATTGTAGCGTGGTCCGAATTACCAAGAGGTGCAAGAGGCCTCTGTGTGGTAAAAACAATGGCAGTAGATGGTACCGCGGATTGTGAAAATCCAGTGGATCTGCACCCTCAGACAACTGGGTCTCACCTAGTGCCATTATATGCGATTGGTGGGTAAAAAAATGTGCGCATAGACCGCGAAGAAATTCGCCCTCAAGCCACGTACATTAGCGGAATCCATGCGGAATTTTGTCATCGCCACCCACTGTAAGGAAGTGTAGGGTCAGCTGTACAAGTGGCCACGCGTAGGTAGATTTGATCTTATAGTCAATAAAAGATAGTCTCTTCATGGAAGATGGAAGACTTCATAGTGCCATTATATGCGCTTGGTGGGTACAAATATGCGCATAGACCGCGAAGAAATTCGGCCTCAACCCACGTACATTAGCGGAATCCATGCGGAATTTTGTCATCGCCACCCTCTGTAAGGAACTGTAAGGTCAGTTGTACAAGCGGCCACGCGTACGTTGCAAGCAAAGCAAAACGCTACAAGACAAGTGTTACGCCTTTATCTTGCCGCGCTTCAGCCCACGGTGCACTCACAGCCGCATGCACACCTAACGGGACCAGGAAGAAGAAGGAGGATTGATAGCAGACGAAATTCCGAGCTTTACTGCTCATATATATATGTATATATCGGTAGATTCCATTAATAGGAAATTTGTTAACGCCAACTGCCGCTCGCCAGAGGTGCTCCCTCATCGATCGGTAGGGTGTCAGGAGTGAGCACTCCAGTCTCTCTCCTATCAGCCTGCCGGTCGTGAGGGGCGCCTCTCCCGTGAGCGTAAGCCCGGCTGCGGGCTCTCTCCGCGGCAACTGGCGCGGTTTGACCGGCTTCCAGCGATCGTCGCTGGACCCACACAGTCTCTTGCTTAAAAACCATGAACGCGTTCAGAGGCAAATGCAGCGAGTGCCATCAGCGGATAATTAAGGAACATATACTATTATAAAACTTAAGGAAAATATTTTAAATTATTAATCTTAAATTGTGAACTGAGTGAATAAACATTGTGAACATTTTCGAATTAAACATTTTGGTCCTTCGAGCCGGATAGTGCTCGGAGACCACCCAACCGTACTCAAATAAACATTTTGGTCCAGACGAGCCGGATTGCCGCCGCCCAGGAACCATCGTCAACGACG
Organism: Sicus ferrugineus; assembly: GCA_922984085.1. NCBI lineage: Eukaryota > Metazoa > Arthropoda > Insecta > Diptera > Conopidae > Sicus > Sicus ferrugineus. Next base: position 20,969,515 of record OV277350.1, read on the forward strand.
CCCAGGAACAATCGTCACCGACGCCCCAATCACCTATCCGAGTGAAACGGTAAATTCACCGTGTTGTATTTAATTTGGCCACCGCTTTTGTGCGAATTTGTACGCAAGTCTACTTGCGAGTTTAAAAGTGCGTCTCGTGCACTAGCTAGTGAGCACGGTGCACTTTGATTCCGTACCCGTCACTCTAGCCCCGTAGAGCCCTTCCGGCCATATACATTATATATATATTGACGGTCAAATGAAGGGTATATATATATATAAGGAGGACAGTTCCTTATATATATATATATATATATATATATATATATATATATATATATATATATATATATATATATATATATATATATATATATATATATATATATATATATATATATATATATATATATATATATAAGGAACTGTCCTCCTTATATATATATATACCCTTCATTTGACCGTCAAACCTTCGAGAATCGTCGATTCGTGGGTAACGGTCCCCAAGAATAACGGCAGCACCAAGGCTTGAGGTTTTTTTGTTGCTGACCGTCTTCGCAAGCATCGCTTGCTGCGAAACCCACATTTTTTCCAAAAATTCACCGCTTGACGCATAAGCAAGCCCCGTGCTCCCGCACAAAAAATCTTTAGAGCAGCCTTCTGCTGAGCTCTCCCGAGAGATTGCTTATGGTTTCGCGCTCTCACGTTTTTGTATCAACTTACTTGGGTGCTCCGCAACGGCGCTCAGTGCAAAGCGAAAAACCACCACCTTTTGCTGGTCAGTATACGCGTGCACGTTTTGCTTCTGCTCGCGCTCTTCTGCTTGCGCTGCCCATACATACAGAGTGCACACAGAACAAAAAACCAGTTTTCGTGTCGTTTTGCACTCTCAGAAGTGTGAAAGCAGCGTGGGTTTGGGAATTCAACAGTGACCCTGCAGTGAACAAGCAAAGCTGCATACCCAGTAGGCAGAAGTGTTCGCAGCAACTAGTCTCTTTGTAACTAGTTGCCAACTTTAGAGACAACGCGTGGTTGATTTTCGGAAGCAAGCTCCTCGAGCCCCAACGCAATCAGCTAGCGACGCGCAAATATTCTGTGAATTTTTCCTCTGAAATAAAATACAATTTTTTCCGAGATAGTTTTTCGGTGCGTTTTCTTTTGGGTTTTCGACTTTCTTCGCCGCCCCTAAGCGAACGCTAAAAATATAATGGCGTCACTCGACAAATTTATACGCGCCTCCGACGCGATCGTCGAATTCGAGGCCGACTTCGTGACCATCCCTGAGCAGGAGCACTCGGACTTTTCATTAGATGCTCATCTGGAAGAGCTCAAGACGATGTGGAGGGCGACCAAGTAAGTCTACTACACGTGCCTAGACCAGTTGATAGCCTCCGAAGAATCCGCACCCGCTGACGTAGAAGTGATTAAGACGAAGCAACGCAACTGCTACCGAACTTATATTCGCTGCGCCACGAAAATCGGCGCATGCCGAAAAACTCGTCTCACTTCTTCCGCACTCAATACAGCAGCAGCTGAAATGCCAGCATCTGGCTACAACTTTAGCTTGCCCCCTTGCGACACCCAAGCCTTCCACGGCGATTACCTCTCGTGGCCCTCTTTTAGGGATATGTTCACGGCCCTTTATATCAAGAACACCAGAATTGCGCCGGTTGAGAAGCTTTTCCACCTGAACCAAAAAACTACCGGCGAAGCTAAAGAAATCGTGCAGAAATCACCTCTCACGAATGAAGGTTTTGCCCAAGCGTGGAAAAATCTGTCCGACAGGTACGAGAACGGGCGCGTCCTCACCAACGCCCATTTGAAGAAGCTCTTCAGCTTGTCCCCCATCACGAAGGAAACCGGTGGCGCTATTAAAGACTTGCAGCACGAAATCAATAATATTCTCGCCGCACTCGCGCTACAAGGTGTCGACACCTCGCATTGGGACGCGATAATCGTCTTTTTGTGTTCCAGCAAGCTCCCAGAAGCAACGCTTTCCCTTTGGGAACAATCTCTCACGAACAAAACGGAGATCCCAAAATGGACAGATCTGGATGCGTTTCTCACGCATCGCTTCCAGACCCTTGAAACGGTGCAAGATATTAAGTGCACACCCGCATCGAAGTCAACACAGCTCCCAGCTTCGACTCACTCAGCTCCAGCCTCTAAACGCGTCAACACCTTCCAGTTGAAGGTGTCCCAAGATAGCTGCCCTCTTTGCCAGAAGCAGCACAGGCTGAGATCCTGCGCTCAGTTTCTCAGCTTGCCCGTTCCACAGCGGCTGAATACCGTTCAGAAAAACCTCTTGTGCAGCAACTGCTTGGCCAGATCTCATTCCGTGAAAAACTGTCCAAGCAGATTTAATTGCATCAAATGTAATGGCAGGCATCACACCCTCTTGCATCGTGAGAACGCTCCATCCTCCTCGAATGCTGTATCAGATTCGACCCCACGTGCCTCACATCAAGAGCGGCGGTTTGAAAACGCTCCGCGTGCTCAAGCCCCTGCCTATTCGAACTTTATTCCCGGTTCGACTCATCATGCTTTTCAGCAAGAAAGGCCGCATTCTTCGATGCGACCTCCCACGCATATACAGTCCACTCATCCCCCCACACAGCAACGAAATCAAGAGCAACGGTATGATAACGCTCCGCGTACTCAAGTTTCTGCCTATTCGAATTTTATTCCCGGATCGACTCATCATGCTTCTCAGCAAGAAAGGCCGCATCCTTCGATGCGACCTCCCACGCATATACAGTCCACTTCTCCCCCCGCGCAACAGCGAAATCCACAGGACACGCATCAGGTGTGCTTCGCGAAAGCACCAAAACAGGTACTGTTAGGGACTGCTATGGTAACAATACGCCATCACGGTACATGTTACATCGCGCGCGCCTTGATTGATCCTGGATCCGAAGTGTCGTTCATCTCTGAGCGCATACAAAAGCTCTTAAAGCTCCCAGTGCAGCCAACTACAGCTGTAGTTTCAGGTCTCAACGAGACTGTTGCTGCAAAAACATCAAGATCGAGCGATTTTCTGCTGAATTCGCCACTTGATCCCAAATTTCAAATCAACGTGACGGCGCTCGTGCTCCCAAATATCACAGGGCGGTTGCCCTCCCACTCGTTAGACAGGTCACTCCTCAGTGGCCTCCCTCAAGACATCGAGCTCGCAGATGTCAACTTCTCCAAAAGCGAGCAGGTCGACGTCCTCATCGGAGCCGATTTATACCCAGCAATCCTGCTGGACGGCATCCGCCGCCAAGTGCTGGGCTCCCTCATGGCTCAGCAAACCGTGTTCGGTTGGATCCTAACCGGCCCGGTTCCCACCATACAATCTGCCACGGCACCCCTAAAAGTGGCTTACACAACGAAGTCACCTTCGAACAACAGTTCGAACGTTTTTGGGAGGTGGAGGAACTTCCCAAAACTAGATTGTTATCCCACTCCGAAAAGTTTTGCGAAGAAAAATACGCGAAGACGCGATGACGGCCGCTACATCGCGCCATTGCATTTAAAGTCGGCTTTCCAGACACGCTCCGCTCAGGGGCTTCGAGACATTCAAAATGTATCGCCAAATATTGGTCGACCCAAAGCACACACCATATCAGCGCATTCTCTTCCGAGACCCATACAAGTCCGAACTTATCGACTTCCAGCTTCAAACCGTAACGTTTGGAGTTAATTGCGCCCCGTGCCTGGCAATACGCACCCTTCTTCAATTGGCAGACGACGTGAAGCCCCAGTTCCCGCTTGCAGCACACATTCTACAGCATTCCATGTACGTGGATGATGTGTTAGCAGGCACGCATGACCTGGTGACAGCTACCCAGACTCGTGACCAACTCATAGCGGCTCTCGACTCAGCAGGTTTTTCACTTCGCAAGTGGACTGCCAACCATAAAGGCATTCTGGCAGACTTACCGGCATCCCATTTGCTCCATTCCGATTTTCTGACGCTAAAAGATTCCAGCACCGCCAAAATGCTTGGAATTCGCTGGAACGCGACCCATGATGAGTTCTACTTCGATGTCCAAGCCATCGCCATCAAAGCTGCGTACACGAAACGAGATATGTTGTCTCTGGTCGCCAAGCTGTTCGACCCAGCCGGTTAGCTGGCTCCGATCATCGTTGCAGCAAAGATTCTGATTCAGCAAGTCTGGTTGGACAAAATCGACTGGGATGACACTCTGCCTCAGGTAACTCACGCTAACTGGTTAAGTTTTCTCCAGAAATACCAGCACATCCGCGCCATCCGCATCCCGCGATGGGTGAGTTACGCCCCAGAAAGCCGCACTCCATGCCTTTTGCCTTCTGCAATGCCTCAGAAAGGGCCTACGCACGAGTCATCTATGCCCGCATGACGGTCGCTCAGGAAGTCCAAGTTTTCCTTTTGTACTTTCACATTCGTCTAGCCCCAATTAAAACTTTGTCTCTCACCAGGTTAGAATTGTGCGGAGCCACTTTAGTAGCTGAGATGATCGACACTCTCGTGCCCACGCTGCAGCTGTCCCATTACACGATCTACTGTTGGAGCGACTCCACCATTGTTTTGGCCTGGCTGAAGAAATCCCCCTGCGTTTGGGCGACGTTCGTGGCAAATCGAGTTGCCAAAATCATCGAGAAGGTACCACAGTCGCAATGGTTTCATGTGGATTCCCAGGACAGCCCCGCGGATTTAGCCAGTCGCGGTGCCACGCCCCAAGATCTCGCTGAGAGCACCCTCTGGTGGAATGGACCTGCTTGGCTCGCCCACGACAAGAATCGCTGGCCCGAATTCCGCGCCTACGACGAATATGTCACCAAACGAGCAGAAAGATGTCACAACGCTGCACATCCATTGCGCTACCGATGAGGATACTCTCGAACGATTTTCGTCGCTGCCACGAGCCCTACGTGTACACTCATACGTATATCGATTTCTCCACAACGCTCATCCAGCTCAGCGTCACCTGCACTCGCACCCAAACCTGCACCTCCCACCGGGAGAAATAAAGGAAACTAAACGCTGCCTCGCCATCTCCTGCCAGAAGATTCATTTTGCGGACGAGCATCGCTCGAAAGCTACACGATGCTGCGATCTAAAAGCAGCTTACTTTCGTTGAACCCCTTTCCTCCACACGGATAACACGATGCGCGTTGGCGGGCGGTTGTCCTCGTGTCCCAACTTGCCTTTCGACGAACGGCACCCGATTATTCTGCCATACGGCTGCCAATTCTCGCGATTGCTCATTCGTTTTATACACGAAAATTAGTTCTCGTCTGGTCCGTACCCAATTCTGGATCCCCAAGGTTACAACCTTATCAAAACGACGACTCATACCTGCAAGCCTTGCATCCCATCGGAACAAGCAACGGACCCTGTACATTACAGCCCATTATTAACACATTTTCTCATTACAGAGCCCACATGTATTTAATCCGCTGGCAATATGCGCGGACCCGAAGAGGGCGTCTGCTGGCACCACCCGGGGCGGTGCCCCTCTGCGCCGCCGCGCCGCCTATTGCTGCCCACCGTCCTCGGGAGCTGTCCCCAACGGCTGACGCCCTGGTGCTCGACGTCTCGGCCGACGAGGCACAAGCGCTTGCAACGACACGACGCTCGCCCACACTGCCAACCCGAGCTCTCCGGAGTTCTCTCGTCCGGCCTAAGGAAGCCTCCTTCGGTCCGGCCCCAGAACAGATGCCCATCTATCACGAAGACCTCCGAGATCGCGGAAGTCTGCGAGTTCGCACGATGTCGGTGCGGTATCCGACGCGCCACGAGCAACGTCCACTACCAGAGCTAGCCCAGAGACGTGCGCCCTCACCACCCACACCGGCCCCGAGACGTCTGCGGCCTGCTCCACCAGAACCGGCGCCGCGACGTGCACCACCAGCACCGCCGGCTCCATCAGCACCATCGGCCCCAAGACACGCGCCTCCAGGCCGTCCAGCCCCACGACGCGCGCCAGTGATGCCGGCCAGGCGGCACGCCTGGTGCCCGCCAGCCCAGCGGCTTCCTACGGAGGGCCGCGAGCGCGAGCTGTGCTGTCCCCTGTGTACGGGGCGGCATGTGTTGAGCCGTTGTCGGCTGTTTCTGCAACAGACACCAGCGCAGCGGAATTTAACGGCATCCGCAAGACACATGTGCCGCAACTGTTTGGCGCGGTCGCACCGATTGGTTGAGTGTCGGAGCCCCATGCGCTGCCGCAAGTGCGGGGAGGCGCACCACACGCTCCTCCACTAGACCGGAGACGAGGCACGGCGCCAGTTGTCGGGGTTTGGGGATTTGCAGTCCTGCAAGACGGGCGGTATGTTAACGCCAACTGCCGCTCGCCAGAGGTGCTCCCTCATCGATCGGTAGGGTGTCAGGAGTGAGCACTCCAGTCTCTCTCCTATCAGCCTGCCGGTCGTGAGGGGCGCCTCTCCCGTGAGCGTAAGCCCGGCTGCGGGCTCTCTCCGCGGCAACTGGCGCGGTTTGACCGGCTTCCAGCGATCGTCGCTGGACCCACACAGTCTCTTGCTTAAAAACCACGAACGCGTTCAGAGGCAAATGCAGCGAGTGCCATCAGCGGATAATTAAGGAACATATACTATTATTGAACTTAAGGAATTATTTTAAATTATTAATCTTAAATTGTGAACTGAGTGAATAAACATTGTGAACATTTTCGAATTAAACAAAATTAATAAGAAATTTATTTAAGCTGTTGCCTGATACCTTCGATGTACAGTACAAAAATGGTAACTGAACGCAATATATAAAATATATAGGGAAAAACAAAAATCTTTCAAAATTTATCTTTCAACTTTATGCCTATATTACTATTTAGTTATTAATTATTAATTAATGAATATTTGTTTTTAAATTTATTTACCTCACAAGCTGCTACTCTTGTCGTTGTTGTTATTGTTGTTGTTGTTATTGTTGTTTTGGTTGCTATTGGTGGTGTTGTTGTTGTTCTTGTTCTTGTTGTTGTTGTTTTGTTTTTTGATAATTAAAAATTTTTCACTTTATAATTTTCTGCACACTTTTTAAAATTTTTTATTAAAGTTTTTTCTATTTCTTTTGTAAATATATTCTATATTTACTGTTTTTGTTCAATTTTTAAAATGTTTTTGCTTTTATAATGTTCAGCACACTTTCTCTGAACTTTTTAAAACTTTCTTTATTTAAGTTTTATATTTAAGTTTTACACTTTTTGTTGACAATTTTTTAAAATGTTTTCACTTTTTTATAATGTTTTCGCTTTTTAAAACCTTCCTTTTTATATTTAAGTTTTAGACTCTTAAAATATTTTGTCAAAATTTTTACTTTAAAATTTAACAACTGTTTACTGCTACATTCAGATACGGAATGAAGTTTGATTATAAATTTCAGATCTTTCATACTCCAGCTGAAACCCTTATAAGATAAAAAGAAAAAAAGAACATATCAGCAAAACTGAAATTGAGATAACGAAGAGATCCGTCTCTGTGTTCGATCATGTTCGGTTCAGTTCCGCATAATTTTCTCACATTCTTCGAAAATGTTTACATTAATTTAATTCCTGACAAATTCGCGACAAGACACAATTGCAAACCAAGCAATTAAATAACAACTACAACAACAACAACAACAACAACAACAACAACAATAATAATAATAAGGCGAGTTTCATATTTCTTAAAATAACAACTCCCCGCTTCAGACCGTGGATGCGAGCCACAGTTTGAACCGCTCCCTCAATGTTTACATTAAGTTTTACTATACTTCTGGGCAGCGTCTCAAAAACGAAGCAGAAATAAACAACAACTACAACACTACTTCTGCTTACGAAGCTTCTGCTTAGGAAGCCTCTGTTTAGCGTGCTGCCACCGCCTGCCGCCAGTCCGTTAGCCGCCTGTCCATCTGCCAGGCCACCAGGGTTGCCACCTGACTCGATCTCTGTCCACCAAAATCCTCGATCTGGCCACTCTGTCCACCAAAATCCTCGATCTGGACACTCTGTGAGGGTGTTGTTGTTGTGAGAAGTTATGATTTTGACTGTTGTTGTTGTTGTATGGATTAATCCACATTTTTCAAATGTGGATGTATGCTCTTGCCTGTTGTTGTGGATTGGAACCGGCCTATTCATACTACTGGCAACGAAATAATAAATCATTATCATATTGAATACTGCCACATAAGCAAATGTCATCAACAGCAATAGAAATCTTAAATAGATGAGTTTTGCATCTAGTATCGTTCATTTTTTCCCTATTGATAAAAAAATAAAGGAGCGTGAAGGTATGGCCTTTGAACCACGGTGGACAAATCACACAAGGTGCAATAGAATGGAGATGTTGTCCGAAAGGAGATGACTCCCAACACGCCTGCCAGGCCCCAACGCTCGCACCCCTGTCAAAAGTCTTAATGTCACGGTGAAATAATGGCGGGTACTGAGTGTCGCTTAAATCACCATCCAAGGCGACGGGATCAACGTAAGTATTCCCTTCTACACCCATATGACTGGGAACCCAAAGGAATTGAGTCACAAAACCCAAGCCCCTGAGCTCGAAGAGCAAGGGTCTGATTTCAAAACAAGTGAAGATGTTGTCTTCGGCCAGGCCGAAGTCTAAGCACCCTACACCCGAGTAGCTAAAAATATTACTATAAATAATTTCTCCAGTTGACAACTTTTGTATAAGGCGGACCACGTCCATTTCTGGCAAACAATTTTCTAATGTCTCTCGGTACCTCGGGATAAAATAACGTATTAATATCGTGCACCGTTTATGAGATGTTGTTGCATTTTTCTGAAGAATTTTTGTAATGGCGCTATACGTTCCGGAATAGAATTACGCCTTAATATCTTATACGGTTTATGAGATATTCAACATAACATTTTTAAACGAGGTGGCTTTACATTCCTTATGTAAAGTAGGTGTGGCTGTTAACCGATCTCGTCCATTTCCTCAATCCCAAACAGCCCTACATAACAAAGAATAATTATGCCAAATTTCATCGCTATACCTCTTTTCGTTCTCTCGTAATCGTGATTTCAACAGACAGACAGACAGACAGAGGAGCGGACAGGGCTAAATAGATTCAGGACGTGACGCTAAGCAAGAATATATATACTTTTCTATATCTATGTCGTCTCCTTCTCTGCGTTATAAACGGAAGAACAAAGTGAACTTACCCTACTCTCTTCGGGTGTAGGGTATAAATATATGGATGTGTTATTTTTATAAAAGTTGTTCGATGACTGTTGTAACGAAGTTCCGGTCTTCCGGTCTTAAGCGCGGATGAGCTCGCCGGATGGCCACGGTTCGTCAACAGAAAATTTATACTCTGTTGGGACTTCTGTCTAAATACAACTTTTATTCACGGTTTTCTTTATACACGGGACTTAAATCTTATACACTAGGACCTAAATGGGATTCAAAGAAGACGGTCGCTTGTTACTTCGGCTCCGATTAAAAAAGGGACTTGCAAGGGTTCCACTCGAGAACTAAAGTACAAGTGGTGTTTAACTAAAGTGCGAAAGTGCGGTAACGCGTGTGAAACTGTCGTACGCGAATCGCCTTGGACACAAGAGCAAAAATCACAAACCGAAAATTTAGTGAAATTTAACCTGGTGAAGTAGAAAAACACGGGAAAGTTGTTTACAAAGTTACCGCGCAACATTAATCAGCTGTTTGAACTTCAAATTTGAAAAGTGGTGAAAAATTTGTTTTCTAAGTTCCCGCGCAACATTAAGCAGTCGATCGCTGTCAGTGATTAGGAACATCCTGCTTAATCGACGAAAGCTTGTATAAGCTTTTAGCGGGTAGCAGCACCCACCCAAGCTTACATCCGGTGCCGAGCTTTCAGCCGAGCTTACAGCTGGTGCCGAGCTTTACAGCCGGTGCCGAGCTTTCATAAGGCCGCCGCAGGGTTGTGATCTGTGCTAGCTGGAATGTCGAGTATAAACAGCGCGACTACGCCCTGCCCTGGCAGTAAGAAGAGCACAGGTGTATGGGAAGACCGAATGAGTGACAGCAGTGCGGTTGACCAAACACAGTCACCTCAGATAACAGGTATGTTTGACCCTTTCCGAAAAAGCTCTAGGATTGGGCGATCGCCCGTAAACATAATTGAAGGGGCGTCAGCTCGCGCGAGATCAAGCTCATCTCCGCCATGCTTAGAACAGCCTGAAAAAGAAGACCAAGCTACCTTCTCCCCCTTCTATAAAATGGGTAAGAAGATAGCAGAACTTGTGGAAATTATCGGCGGTAAGCGACGATCAATATATAACCAACCAATGAGGGATCTAATAGAATCAATTGCGCAACTCTATAAAGCAGCCGAAAATATGGTGGCTATGGGAGGAGTAAGTAATGAGGCAGTTCTTGTAGATCGGTGTAACGCTAGCATGTCGATCGGCAAATGCAACAAGAAGAATATGCTGGAAAGCTGTACTCAGACTTCTCCATTACTTAAGGCGAAAAAAAATTCCCTTCCAAAGAGGATTAGAGAGGAGACTAGATTGGTTCAGCCAGCAGCGAAGAAAAACAAAACGGCTAGTTATGCTGCTGTGGCACGAGAAGCTGCTGTGAGCCCCAAAAATACCACAGAAAACAACAGTAATCAGAAGTGGAAGGAAGTCACGAAAAAGGCTCCAAAAACGTCGAAAGCAGTTAACTTAAAGCCCGAAGCCATCATTATTAAGACATGCAAAGAAGAGAGTTACGCTGATATCCTTCGAAAGATTCAAGATGAACCGAGCCTTAAGGATATAGGTGAAAACGTGCGACGCATTCGAAGAACGCAAAAAGGCGATATGCTATTCGAGCTAGAAACCAAGGCAAAATCGGCTTCTAATATATATAAAGAGAGGCTGACGTCCTTCCTAGGCGAGGAAGCTGAAGTAAGATCCTTGTCACAGGAAGTGATGGTTGAATGCAGGGATCTAGATGAAATCACCACCAAAGATGACATCTTAAAAGCATTCACAACGGAATACGGCACTCTCAGCACTAATGCTGTCAAAGCAGTGAGAAAGGCCTACAGAGGTACAAAAGTCGCCTTGATCAGCTTGCCTGTCGAAATAGCGAACAAAGTCTTGAGCATTGGCAAAATAAAAGTTGGTTGGGTTGTCAGCCGGCTGCGCCGCTCGCAACAGCCGCTGCTGTGTTACCGGTGTTCAGAGTTCGGGCACATGGCCAAGACGTGCAAAAATACTGACCGCTCGAAAACCTGTCGAAATTGCGGCGAAGAAGGTCATTACGCTAAAGACTGTAAGAATGAAACTAAATGCATGCTATGCTTCCAAAGCAAGGAGCCTTATGACCACGTCATGAGTAGCAGTCGATGCCATGCGTACCGAAGGGCCTTGGAGTCACAAAGCAAATGAGATTGCTGCAAATCAATCTCAATCACTGTGAGGCAGCTCAGGACCTGCTGCGGCAAATGATATTTGAGACGAGAGCGGACATTGCCGTAATATCAGAGCCGTACAAGATACCAAATAATAGTTTATGGGTTTCTGATACCACCAAGAAGGCAGCGATTTGGGCGTGCGGCAACCATCCTATCCAGAGTGTAGCTCAGCAGTCGGGCAGCGGCTATGTATACGCCAAGATTGGAGGCATGCATATTTACAGCTGCTACGCGGCACCCAGTTTGACCAGTGCCGAATATGAACAGATGCTGTTCAACATAGTGGCAGATGCCCAGAGGAGACACCCTGTAATTATTGCGGGGGACTTTAATGCCTGGGCAACAGAATGGGGCAGCAGGTATACTAACGCCAGAGGCAGAGTATTGCTGGAGACCTTCGCATCGCTGGATATTGTTTTAGCTAACAGTGGAAATGTCAGCACCTTCAGAAGAAACGGCAGAGAGTCAATAATCGATGTCACTTTCGTCAGCAGCGCGCTGATGCGACACACCCACTGGATGGTAAGCGATGGATTCACCTTCAGCGATCACCAAGCCATCGTCGTTAAAATGGAACAGACGCAGCTCAGAGAGAATGGTCAATCGCAGAGTGGCTGGAAGGCGAGCACTTTAGACAGAGAAGTTTTTAATCTGATATTCTCTGAGGCACGTGATTATCCAACAGAAGCTGAGGAACAGGCTGTGCAACTAGCTCACCAGGTGGCAGAAGCATGCGATGCCGCGATGATCAAACGCAGAAGAGGAACAAACCGAGGGAAGCCTGCGCATTGGTGGACAGAAGAAATAGCAGAACTTCGTCGTCAATGTTTTCGTGCAAGGCGACATTTTCAGCGCCTTCCACCTTCGGGAAGAATTCTCACGATTGAGGAAGAACCTTCGTGATGCGATCCGCAGATCAAAAAGAGAATGCTTTAAGAGGTTATGCGAGGAAGCGAACTCAAACGCATGGGGTGATGCCTACAGAATTGTGATGGCGAAGGTTCGGCACCACACACAAGAAAGGTGCCCACGGCTGCTTCTACGTATTGTGGCTACCTTATTCCCGCAACAAAATCAAAGCGCAACAAGCATCCTTTTGTATCCACGGCATGTCAATGACATTGTGGTTTCGCCTGATGAACTCATCGGTGCTGCAAAGCGAATCCAGCCGAATAAAGCTCCAGGGCCCGATGCTATCCCAAATGGGGCAATCAGGATAGCAATACAAAACTGTCCACAAAGATTTGCAGAGGTGATGCAGACGTGTATGCGACAGGGTGTTTTCCCACAGATTTGGAAGACCCAAAAACTGGTTTTGCTGCCAAAACCGGGTAAGCCGCCTGGGGTTCCATCATCGTACAGGCCGATATGCCTACTGGACACTGCAGGAAAAGTGCTCGAGAGGTTAATTTATGAGCGATTGCTACCTTTCACGGAAGGCCCTCGGGGTCTTAGCAGCAACCAGTATGGATTCAGGAGAGGTCGCTCAACCGTCGATGCCCTTGGAGCAGTAGTCTCTATAGCCAAGGAGGCTATTCGAGGGACGAGATGGAAAGGTGGATCCAAGAAGTAGTGCGCGGTCATTACACTCGATGTCAAAAACGCCTTCAACACGGCGTCCTGGTCTCATATCCTCCAGGCCTTGGAAGAAAAGTTTGTACCGTTGTACCTTCAGCAGATCGTCAGTAGCTACCTCAGCGCCAGAACACTGCTTTATGACAGCGATGACGGGCCCAAACGATACTCTATAACAGCCGGCGTTCCTCAAGGCTCAGTGCTTGGTCCCCTCCTGTGGAACGTTATGTATGACGGAGTTCTGAGGCTTCCAAGCCCGGATGGAGTTCACGTGATTGGATTTGCTGACGATATAGCAGTGGTGGTTGTGGCGAAATACATACACCAGGTTACACAGAATGCAAATGCGGCAATTGAGAGCATTCGACTATGGTTGAGATCAACTGGCTTGGCACTGGCGGCCGATAAAACTGAAGCTGTATTAATCTCGAGTCGTAAGCAGGTCGAAAGCGTGCGTCTGAGTGTGGATGGTGTTATAATCCAATCGACACGCGCGATTAAGTACCTCGGCGTTTTGGTGGGCGACCGCCTCTGTTTTCGACAACACACAGAGTACGTATGCAAGAAAGCATCGGCTCGCTACGCAGCACTAGCGCGAATGCTACCAAACGTCGGCGGTCCAAAATGCAGCAAGCGTCGCTTACTAGCGAACGTAATCACGTCAGGGCTTATTTATGCGGCGCCCATCTGGGCTGAATGTCTTAAAAATAAAACAAGCAGAAAGCAGTTTTCCAGGGTATATAGACTAAATGCGCTACGTGTAATCAGCGCCCACAGAACTGTCTCCGACGAAGCGGCCTGCGTACTGGCTAACATGATGCCAATAGATATAGTAGCTGATGAGGCTCGCCGGTGCTATACAGAAAGGTCCACTGGCGTCCTGGAATTCGTCAAACTACGTGAAAGGGCTGTCTCGATAGAAAGGTGGCAGAGACGCTGGGATGAATCGAACAAAGGGCGGTGGACATATAAGCTTATCCCGAACCTAGAAAAGTGGATAAGTCGAAAGCACGGCGAACTGAACTATTATCTGACACAGTTCTTGACGGGCCATGGAGTGTTTAGGCGCTCATTGTATCGCTTTGGTAACGATAGCTCGCCACTCTGTCCGGAGTGTAATGAAGACGAGGACCCAAGCCATGTGCTGTTTGCGTGCCCGCGTTTCGCTGCAGAGAGAGCCTTTCTGAACGATGTTCATGGTTCGAGGATCAATGCTTCAGACTTGGTCGACGCAATGCTTGATTCAGAGAAGACGTGGAGAGCGACATCTCAAGTTGCTGAGCGAATACACGCTAGCCTAAGAAGCCAGGAGAGGGCTAGAAGAACTGCGGCTGCCGAAGCCAACATGGGGGATACGTAAGACGGAAAACACGTTACGTTAGGGCCTTTCTTGAACGAACGAACTCGACGGTGGACGAACGGACCTAAATGACTATTGAGCTTAAAGCTCCGTCTGCCTCCTGACGCAATACTTAACGGTAGTTCCGGGAGGACTGACAGACCAAGGGGGAGGGGTTTTAGCGTGTTAAAGTCGCGCACTAAGGCTTTCGATGCTTTCCCCTCATTTTAATAAAAAAAAATAAAAAAAAAAAACGGGACTTAAATCTATGTCTTAGAGGGCTTGTATGTTGCGGAGCGGAGACGCGCTGACTGGCCCTTTGCTTAACGTGACGTTCGATGTTCTGCTGTCGTCCGTCGCTTGGGTCACACTCCATGTAAGTCTTCGTCCCGGTTCTTCGTGGGTCCGCGGGCTACGTGGCTTAGGTATGTATAGTCGGGATGAGTCCACCGATTCGCGCTGACTACTATAGTTGGCAACCAAGTCTAACGACTCGCGCTGTCAGTACCGTCGATAGTAGCTATAACATTCACGGCTCAAATACGCGTTACCCTGTACGAATCAAAGTCGAATACTTCCCGATATATGTATAGCCGAGCAGTCAAATCTAACGCTTCGCACTGACTACTATAGTTGGCAACCGAGTCTAACGACTCGCGCTGCCAGTACAGTCGACAATAGATATAGCCTCCACGACGCAAATACGCGTTACCCTCTACGAGTCAAAGTCGAATACTTCCCGATATATGTATAGCCGAGCAGTCAAATCTAACGATTCGCACTGACTACTATAGTTGGCAACCGAGTCTAACGACTCGCGCTGCCAGTACAGTCGACAATAGATATAACCTTCACGGCGTAATTACGCGTTACCCTGTACGAGTCACACTAGGGTCTTGTTATGTCACTGTAACGTACCTGTCCCTTGTCCCGTTGTTCTCCTTGTTTCTTTTCAGTGCTAAGTCTCGGCGGAACTCAAGAGCTTACGTCCGTTCTGTGCTGTGGTCGGGATTCGAAAGAAAGACTCCTGCTTTCAGTTCTGCGTTGTCTACTTGACTCCGTTTGTCGTTTCTTATGTATCTTGCCTCGATCGTAGTATGTGTTCGTGAGTTCTGCGTTGGCTGTTTGCTCTCTCTGTATACTTGTATTTGTTTCGAGTTTTCTGTATTTGTCTTCGCTTCAGCTCGCTCGTTCTCTCTCTCGCTCTTTGTTGTCTTATGCATCGGGCCTTAATTTACTATACAGACACATTTTGAAATCTCTTATACTTAATACATTAGACTCTTATAAATTGTACGCTATAAGAAGCAATTCTATTAAGGTGTGTTACCTTACAATAATAAACTTAAAGTTAACTTTAATCCAATATATATAATGACAAAACTAAATATTTACACTTCCTGTTGAATAAGGAAAATAATAATGAGCTATGATGATAATCTTAAATCAATTCGGAAAATATTAATATCTGTGTGGCGGAATTCGCCATCGAGATTCCGTCGTTACACCTTCCCCCTACTTCGGATTGGAGATGATGACTCTTCCGGCCCTGGTAATCTGGATCCGGTACCTCTGACCGTCGAAAACTCGTAGGACCTTGATCTGCCGTCCAGGCGTCCAGTGGGCACGAATGCTGGCCGCTTCCAATTCGAGGGCACTGAGGTTGGGTTGCGTGGCATTTTCGGCAACAGGTGAAAGCATCACGGCGTCCCCGGGCATCTCGGAGTCTTTGGGTACCTCGGTGTCTTCTCGGCGTCGGCGAACATCTCGGTGTCTTCAAGGATCTCGGCGTCGGTAAGCATATTGTCGTCTTCGGTAATCGCTTGCCCCCCTAGCTCTGTATTCACGGAGATGGCGTCGTCCAGGAAATGGTCTAAAAACCGCCCGATATCATCATCTGGACTGCCGGCGACGATATTGGCGACCTCCATCTGCGCTGGGGTTTCCGGCTCGACTAACGGTGGGGTTACCTCGAGGATGTCCAGTCGACTTCGGTTGTCCTGTGGCAGGAATTGGACTGATACGCCAGCCAATGCGGACGCCTGAGCTACCTGTGCTGCGTGGGCGGGGCATTGGGTCAGTGGGCGGGGTACTCCTTTCGGCCAGGTGCTTCCTCGCCGGGCCTCGCCTGTCCAAATGTTCGGATGTAGCACTGTCCTAATGGTGCGGAATTTGGTTGTCGAGATCTGCTGCGTGTACCCCGGCCCGGTCACCACATCTTCGTATGACGTCACGGTATTGGAGGTTGTTACCAGCCCATCATCTCCACTACTTTCACCGTCATCTTCGGCTGCCTCTTCGCCCGACTGGCTGTCGTCCTGGCTTACGTGGGCTACGCTACCGCTCACGTCTGGCGATGGGGCTCTTTCGGGGTCGTAACCTCTACTACCACCTGGGGCTGCGCTCCGCTGATGTGGGTCCGGTGCGCCGGTGCTACCGAGGTTGTCCTCGGTGGGTCCTGGGCCGCCTTCCGACTGAGGTCCGGGGGGTATACCCACATGAAGTCGTCGTCGTCGCTGGAGTCTTCTCGCGGTACCTTGCTGGATGGTTCGCCCTCCGGGTCTACTATTACTCGTCGTAGTCGTACTCGTGGCCACTTGCCTTCGGGGTGGTCGACGACTTCCTCCCATTCTCCGCTCAAGCGGCGCGTCCGAGGCTGCTCGCGATTAACCCGTTCCATGTTCGCGCACTACTACTGGACTTGTCTTCGTGTTCCATCTGCCTGCATTCACGGTCACCGGTCGACTGATTTATGTCTGTTCGTTGTTGGCGACTCCTACCTCGCGTGTGAGACTTGACTCGGTGACAATTTACCGTAGGAGTTTCGTTGTCGCTTTCGCTGGTTGGTTATGTACATTTCCGCTATTACTGGGTGGGTGGAACTCTTTGAGCTCGGATACGTGGGCAGTTCTCGTCCACTTTTCACCGGGTTTCCTGACTTTTACTATCACTGGGGAAATGAAATCTACAACCTCGTATGAACCGTCATATCGTGGGGCCAATTTCGCTGCAAATTTGTCTATTGCTTTAGAGAGTGGGTGCTGTTTGAGCAAAACCTGTTGGCCAGCCCTCGGCCTCCATTTCCGTCGACGTAGATTATAGTATTTGGCTTGAATCCGTGCTGCTTGTCGCATATTTTCCTTTGCTATGGCGAACGCTTTTCGAATGCGTTCCGCGTGTTCGGTGGGTGTACTTGTGTTGTGTCCATTACCTGTCGTTTCGCGGTCGAAGAGGGCGTTTGGGAGGCGTGGCTCTCTACCTTGGACCAGGAAGGCGGGGCTGTACCCAGTCGCTTCGGATAGGCTGGAGTTAAAGGCCAAGCTGAGTTCGGGGAGCAGGTCGTCCCATTTTGCTTGTCGTGAGCCAACGTATTGCGCCACCATAGTTTTCATGGTGCGATTGGCCCGCTCTGTCGGATTTTCTTGGGGAGTGTATGGGGCTGTGTACCGATGCTCTATACCGAGCTCTCGTACGAAGCGTTGAAATGCGCCACTGATGAACTGTGCGCCGTTGTCCGATATAAATATTTTCGGCACTCCAAAACGTGCTAAGATACGCTCTCTGAATGCCCGTATTAGCACCTGCTGCGTTGCGCTCCTGCATGGAACCAATTCCACCCACTTGGAGAATTTGTCCGTAAATACCAATAGAGCCGTATTCCCGTGGGTGGACCTAGACAAAGGACCAATAAAATCCGCGGTCACCGTTGTCCATGGTTCTTCTGCCAGGTGTGTTAGCATCTCTCCTGCTGGCTTTTGTTGTAGCACCTTGTAACACTGGCAACTTTTACATTTCCTCACATACTGACTTATCTGGCGATACATCCCGGGCCAGTAGTATTTTTGGGCCACTCGGCAATAGTTTTACCTATCCCTAAGTGCCCAGCCGTCGGCGCGTCGTGGTTTTCGGTCATCACTTCGATAGGCTGGCTTTCGCGTACGCATAACTTCCACTGTCCGTGATCGCCGTCATCGAATTCCCTTGGTATATTTCGGTACAGCTTCCCGTCCTCGATGCAGTAGTCGGGGTACTCCTCGGGATTCTCTTGTACTGCCCTGTACTTAGTTTCATACCAGGATCGTTGAGGGCTCACCCTGGTTCTGGCGCAAACCTCCTCCGTGGGTTGACGCGAAAGTGCGTCGGCCACCACATTTTGCTTACCCCTTCGGTATTGAACCTCGTATGTATGCTGCTGTAGCTCTAGCGCCCATCGAGCGATCCGGCCTGAAGGGCTCTCGATGGAGTTGAGCCATTTTAGTGAGAGGTGGTCCGTGATGATGGTGAAGGCGTACCCTTCGAGGTATGGCCGCATTTTCCGTACTGCCCAAACTACCGCCAGACATTCTTTCTCCGTTGTTGAATAATTCTTCTCGGCGCCGTTCAGATGGCGACTAGCGTACGCTATCACTCGTTCTTGGCCGTCTAGTGTCTGTGTCAAGACGGCTCCTAATCCGTGATCGCAGGCGTCGGTTTGTAAGAAGAATCGTTGCTTGAAGTCGGGGCAAGCTAGTACTGGCGCTTCGGTGAGACGTCGTTTTAAGTCTTCGAATGCGGATTGGTGTTCTTCTTTCCACTGGTAATGCTTCCCCTTTTTCAATAGTGAGGTAAGCGGGTGAGTCACTTTAGCAAGCTCCGGGACGAATCGCAGATACCAAGAAGCGACTCCCAGAAACCTTCGAAGTTCCCGGACATTCTGTGGGGGCTGCAACTCCTTGATAGCAACAACCTTGTCCGGATCCGTGTGTTTCCCTTGTTCGCTGATTACGTGTCCTAGATATTTTATTTTGTTTTTGAAAAACTCACACTTATCGGTGTTTAGGCGTAGTTTGGCCTCTTTTAGTCGGCGGAAAACCTCTCTTAAGTTGTTCATGTGTGATTCCAGGGTATCTCAGGTTACGATGATGGAACGCTACTGGCTCCATATCCGGACCGATCACGGTATCGAGTGCTCGTTGAAACGTGGCGGGCGCTGAATGGAGGCCGAACGGCATAACCTTCCATTAGTAGAGACCTCGTCCTGGTACCGTAAAGGCCGTGTAACCTTTGCTTGACTCCTCCATCGGGATCTGCCGATAACCGTTACGAAGATCCAAACTACTTATATACTTGGCGTCTCTCAGCCTGTCCAATATGTGGTGAATCCGCGGCAGCGGGTAGGCGTCAGGTATGGAGCGTGCATTGAGTTGGCGGTAGTCGACACATAGCCGCCACTTCCCAGTCTTTTTCTTGACTAGTACTATGGGCGCGCTGTGTGGGCTCCGAGATGGTTCTATGCAGCCTTGCTTCAGCAGCTCGTCTATCTCGTCATCGATAATCTTTTGCATAGCCGGGTTCCGCGGGAAGTATCTCTGTTTGATTGGTCGCTCATCGCGCATGGTTATCCGGTGACTGGCTATTTTCGAGATCCCCTGAATCTCCTCGAATCCTTGCAGTTCTTGCCTCAAGAAAGCTTCGATCTGCCCTTGTTCGCCCGACTCCGCTCTTGAACGTGTGCATCTACCTGGGGTGTATTGCACTTGGGTTTCCCTGATTTCGGTGGCGCAGTCACCGCGGTCGTCCCCATGAGAGCCAGGAAATCGAAGCCCAGAATTACTTCATCCACTACTTCCGGCAAGATTAGAAGCGTGACTGTTCAGCTCAGCGTCCCTAATACGACTTCTGCTCTGAGGGCCTCCCGAACCACCTGTGCTTCTCCATTCGCCAAGCAGATTCTCGTCTCCATTTTTATGCGCTTACCCGATCTGTACAACTTCCGTGCCGTTTGGCTACTCATAAAGCTCCTCGTAGCTCCCGTATCTAGAGTGGCCTCCATGGATTCACCTGCAATTTGCACCATGGCCACGACGCGTTGTCCTTCTGTCCTGAGTCCGTTGCTTGTTTCCGAGGCATTGGGGCCGTCTAAACACCCCCTCGATTCGGGTCTTGCCCCTGCCCGTTTCCCGTCTGCCTTCGACAGCATTCTCGTGTTCTTATCCCCTTGCGTCCGCACTGCCAACAAAATAGGAGCGGCTCTCCTCGGCAATCGCGTGCGAAGTGTCCCTCTTGTCCACACCTCCGGCATGCGGGTTTCCGACGTGGGTACTCCGCTCGTTCACCACTTGACGGTGACAATCGTCGCCTCGTACATTTCCTCTGGGCCTGTTAGTTTCCACAGTCCTCTACGACCTTTGTGGAACTGGTAGTTGCGCGTCTGCCTTCAAGTTTTCCCAGTCTCCCGCAAGATTTATCAATTCCTCCAGGCTGTTAAATTCTCCGCGCTTCACATAATATCGAAGCTCGTGATAGCTGTCACGATAGATTCGTTCGAGTCGCTCAATTTCGGTCAGATCGGCATGTCGCATTAAACCTTGCAAGGACACCACATAGTCCTTGAAGCTTTCTCTTGACCCTTGTTGCCGCTGTCGGATGTCGTCGTTCAGCCTCTCAAAGAAACGAGGTGGTAGGAAAAATTGCAGAAAGTCGCGTTTAAATGATACCCATGTATCCCATCTTTTGTTGTTGCACCGGAACCACTGTACTGCTCGTTGATGTAACAGCTCGGGCATTGCCTTGGGGAGAAAATTCACGTCTATGTTGTATACCTCCGCGAGCTCCTCTACTCGTTCTATGAATATCAATGGGTCTTGGACTCCGTCGTAGCTAGCACCCCACTTCTTTATCCGATCGAGCATGATCATAGAGCCCGTACTATTTAGGGGGCCACTTGCTGTAGGGTTAAAATAATAATAACCTTCTGGCATAGGGTCGGTGCGCGGTCGCCCATCTTGTTGTTCTACCGCTGATGTCGCTTGTACGGCCGAAGTGAATGTCGCTGGTCTTCCTAGAGTTGCGGGTGTTTTCAAGTTTACATCTGACGCCTTCTGTGCGGCCGAGACAGATTCCGATGGAGGTGTCTCTAGAGTGGAAGATGCTTTCGAAGGTACAATCGACGGTGATGTGCCTTGTCGGTGATCTTCCTCTAGTTGCCTGAGCCGCTTCTGCACTTCGAGGGATAGTCCAGATCCCGTCGCAAAAGCCGCGAGTCGCTTCCTGAGATCGTCCACCGTGCCTTCGGCTTCAAACCCGAATTCTTTCGCGCATTCTATCAATGCATCTTTGCGTAATACATAAATCCAGGAGACTCCTCCTATCTTCTTGTGGTTGTCTTCCGGTTTGATTCCTTCTATTACTGGCAGAACTCACAGCTTGTAGACTTGTTGTATTTGACAGGGTCCCTGTTCGGGCGCCACTGTAACGAAGTTCCGGTCTTCCGGTCTTAAGCGCGGATGAGCTCGCCGGATGGCCACGGTTCGTCAACAGAAAATTTATACTCTGTCGGGACTTCTGTCTAAATACAACTTTTATTCACGGTTTTCTTTATACACGGGACTTAAATCTATGTCTTAGAGGGCTTGTATGTTGCGGAGCGGAGACGCGCTGACTGGCCCTTTGCTTAACGTGACGTTCGATGTTCTGCTGTCGTCCGTCGCTTGGGTCACACTCCATGTAAGTCTTCGGCCCGGTTCTTCGTGGGTCCGCGGGCTACGTGGCTTAGGTATGTATCGTCGGGATATGAGTCCACCGATTCGCGCTGACTACTATAGTTGGCAACCAAGTCTAACGACTCTCGCTGTCAGTACCGTCGATAGTAGCTATAACATTCACGGCTCAAATACGCGTTACCCTGTACGAATCAAAGTCGAATACTTCCCGATATATGTATAGCCGAGCAGTCAAATCTAACGCTTCGCGCTGACTACTATAATTGGCAACCGAGTCTAACGACTCGCGCTGCCAGTACAGTCGACAATAGATATAGCCTCCACGACGCAAATACGCGTTACCCTGTACGAGTCAAAGTCGAATAATTCCCAATATATGTATAGCCGAGCAGCCAAATCTAACGATTCGCGCTGACTACTATAATTGGCAACCGAGTCTAACGACTCGCGCTGCCAGTACAGTCGACAATAGATATAACCTTCACGGCGTAATTACGCGTTACCCTGTACGAGTCACACCAGGGTCTTGTTATGTCACTGTAACGTACCTGTCCCTTGTCCCGTTGTTCTCCTTGTTTCTTTTCAGTGCTAAGTCTCGGCGGAACTCAAGAGCTTACGTCCGTTCTGTGCTGTGGTCGGGATTCGAAAGAAAGACTCCTGCTTTCAGTTCTGCGTTGTCTACTTGACTCCGTTTGTCGTTTCTTATGTATCTTGCCTCGACCGTAGTATGTGTTCGTGAGTTCTGCGTTGGCTGTTTGCTCTCTCTGTATACTTGTATTTGTTTCGAGTTTTCTGTATTTGTCTTCGCTTCAGCTCGCTCGCTCTCTCTCTCGCTCTTTGTTGTCTTATGCATCGGGCCTTAATTTATTATACAGACACATTTTGAAATCTCTTATACTTAATACATTAGACTCTTATAAATTGTCTTGTACGCTATAAGAAGCAGTTCTATTAAGGTGTGTTACCTTACAATAATAAACTTAAAGTTAACTTTAATCCAATATATATATAATGACAAAACTAAATATTTACACTTCCTGTTGAATAATGAAAATAATAATGAGCTTTCATGATAATAAACTTAAATCAATTCGGTAAATATTAATATCTGTGTGGCGGAATTCGCCATCGAGATTCCGTCGTTACACTGTATAACGGACTCGTTGTCCGAGATCAGAAGTATTTTCCTAAAATGCTGCAACCTAATTTTTTTTTATGACAGATGAAACCAAGCTCAGGGGATGCCCCCTATCTATGCACAGCATTTGTTGGTTCCCAAGGGATGACAGGTTAGTGGGAAGGGGGAAAGAGGGAGTAGTGACCGTTTACACCTCGCTTAAAGGTTTCGACGCTGTAAGTGGGCGGGAAGACATTCGCAGGGAGATTGTTCCACAATCTAATGACGCGACCGAAAAACGAATTCTCATTGGGTCTTCCACGCATTAAAATCGACCCGATTCGCTCGACCCCACTCATGGATTTTGTTAGGGTCGGATTGGAGTGTGTCGTTCATATTTCTGCGTTTTCTAGTCATCTCCAGAATAGAGGGACGCCTGGAGAATGAATATGAATGACAAATGCTGCTGTCATCAGCAAACGAGTAGACGGGGTTTGATGTCAATGAGAGAAGGTCATTGATAAAAATGAGAAAAATTGTTTGAGACAGGACCGAACCCTGCGGAACTCCAGCATTAATGGAGTGCTCTTCGGAAGCAAATCCATCTATCACAACCCGAATAGAACGGCCGCTGAGGAAACTTGATATCCATCGAGTGAAATTATTACCGACACCATAAGCAGTCAGTTTAAACACGAGTGCTTTATGCCACACCCGGTCAAATGCCTTGGAGATATCCAGCGCAACAACCTTGCGCTCAACGACCTGGTGAATACAACTTTTCCACCGCTCAGTGAGAAACGCCTTCAGATATCCGATGGAACGCTGAGCACGGAAGCCGTACTGGCGATCGCTGATCAACTCATTGCTCTCTAGATACCTCATCAGGTTAAAATTTATAATGCTCTCCATGACTTTGGATAGCACTGAGCAGATTGCTATGGGCCAGTAATTCGCAGGATTCGTAGCCTCACCTTTTTTGGGAACTGGCTGCACATTGGCAATCTTCTAGGAAATGGGAAAAACTCCTGAAGTAAACGATAAATTAAAGAGATTGCGCAAAGGGCGAGCCAGTGTCGAGGCGCACTTTCTCAACATATGGGATGAAATGCCATCCGGTCCCGAGGATTTGTTGACATTGAGGTCTGCAAGCACTCTTTTAACAGCTCGCGTTCGAAAATGCAGCTGAGGCATAGCATGAGATACACCATCGACCGCGGGCAGTGGTTGGCTACTCTCAGGAAGAGAGCAGTTTTCAGCAAACATTTTGGCTAATAAGTTTGCCTTATCAGCCGAGTGAGTGAAGATCTGATCATCCTTGAGGAGAGTTGAAATGGACGGTCGC
Source organism: Sicus ferrugineus (assembly GCA_922984085.1). Classification (NCBI taxonomy): domain Eukaryota; kingdom Metazoa; phylum Arthropoda; class Insecta; order Diptera; family Conopidae; genus Sicus; species Sicus ferrugineus. Next base: position 20,993,719 of record OV277350.1, read on the forward strand.
GTCTGATTCTTCACTCTCCCCACGAACGACCAACAGTTCTTACTACCTTTATAGTACTCAAGAACTCTACATCTAAGGCGCTGTTCATAAATAACTTTTTCGCGCTTTAGAGTGCCATTGCAACTATTTCTGGCCTGATTGCGCAGCAGTTTAGTATCAGCAGTTTTGTTTAAACGCCAATTCCTAAATGCGTCCTCTTTAGACCTGACTGCTTGTCTGCAAGTCGCATTATGGTCTTTTGGTTTAATCGAAATTCTTTTATTGGGTATGAAAGACCTCATACCAAATAAGATTATATTTTCATACCAATTTTGCTGCAGCATTTATGTTTCTATCTCTGAAACACAATTGCAAATTGAAACGGCTGAAAAAGCAGTTCAGCGCATCCCAATTAGCCTTCTCATAAAACCACACTTTCCGCTTCGGAGATGGCTGGTGAGCGGATTGAAGACTAGAATATGGGAAGGTAGCAGAAATTGTAGCGTGGTCCGAATTACCAAGAGGTGCAAGAACATTCACATCATTAAACCACATGGAGCTAAATTCGGCATCCGTCGTGCAAAGGTGATGCTGACACTGGTACGCAACATCACTGCGAATGTATAAGGCGAGGCCTCTGTGTGGTAAAAACAATGGCAGTAGATGGTACCCCGGCATGTGAAAATCCAGTGGATCTGCACCCTCAGACAACTGGGTCTCATCTAGTGCCATTAGATGCGATTTGTGGGTACAAATATGCGCATAGACCGCGAAGAAATTCGCCCTCAAGCCACGTACATTAGCGGAATCCATGCGGAATGTTGTCATCGCCACCCTCTGTAAAGAAGTGTAAGGTCAGCTGTACAAGCGGCCACGCGTACGTTGCAAGCAAACCAAAACGCTACAAGACAAGTGTTACGCCTTTATCTTGCCGCGCTTCAGCCCACGGTGCACTCACAGCCGCATGCACACCTAACGGGACCAGGAAGAAGAAGGAGGAGAAGAAATTGATAGCAGACGAAATGCTGAGCTTTACTGCGGAGAGCATAGAAAGCCCCTCGCATGGTTCTCTGCGTTCCGTTTGATTGTCTATTTATTTGTTGTAATTTCATCAAGTTTTATTTATTTGTTATAACGTAGTGCACTATTGTTTGTTTGTTAAAAAAATGTTGTTTGGTGAAGTGTTATTGTTGTATTTTCGCGGCGTGGATTTTCACTATTGTTTTAGATTCTATTTTCCCGAGCACTGATTAAAAAATGTATTGGCGGGCCCACCGTCAACCTCCGTCCGCGGTCACATCACAACTCAATCTATTCCAACTGTCCTCAAGGATCAGATCTTGATTAGATCTTCACTCACTCAGTTGATAAGGCAAACTTATTAGCCAAAACGTTTGCTGAAAACTGCTCTCCCCGAGAATAGCCAACCACTGCCCGTAATCGACGATGTACCTCATGCCATGCCTGAGGTGCATTTTCGAACACGAGCTGTTAAAAGAATGCTTGCAAACCTCAATGTCAAAAAATCTTCGGGACCGAATGGCATATCAACCCACGTGTTGAAAAAGTGCGCCTCAACACTGGCTCGCTCATTGCGCAATCTCTTTTTATCGTACACTTCAGGGGTTCTTCCTATTTCCTGTAAGATTGCCAATGTGGAGCCAGTTCCCAAAAAAGGTGAGGCTACGAATCCTGCAAATTACCGGCCGATAGCAATCTTCTCAATGCTCTCCATAGCTGGATTTTATTTTCTGATTTAGCCAGCCGTGGTCTGTCGTCATTAAAATTATCCACTTCAAAATTATGGTGGCATGGCCCCGAATGTCTTGCTATGGAGAGACAACATTGGCCTCAGATGTTGACGACACCACACTGAATTAGGAGCCAAATACTGCGACTACTCAGAGGCTCTTTTTGCTCCAGGCGCGACGGAGTGCGCGCGGAAGCGAGGAAAGTCTCTCCAGCAGGTCTTTATAATGGGGAAAATAAATGAAATTCGTTCGGATAGTTTTGGCTCCTAATTCAGTGTGGTGTCGTCAACATCTGAGGCCAATGTTGTCTCTCCATAGCAAGACATTCGGGGCCATGCCACCATAATTTTGAAGTGGATAATTTTAATGACGACAGACCACGGCTGGCTAAATCAGAAAATAAAATCCAGCTATGGAGAGCATTGAGAAGATTGCTATCGGCCGGTAATTTGCAGGATTCGTAGCCTCACCTTTTTTGGGAACTGGCTCCACATTGGCAATCTTACAGGAAATAGGAAGAACCCCTGAAGTGTACGATAAAAAGAGATTGCGCAATAAGCGAGCCAGTGTTGAGGCGCACTTTTTCAACACGTGGGTTGATATATATATATATATATATATATATATATATATATATATATATATATATATATATATATATATATATATATATATATATATATATATATATATATATATATATATATATATATATATATATATATATATATATATATATATATATATATATATATATATATATATATATATTCATATTAAAAAGGTCAACGTCAACAAGAGATGCGTATAGCTGAATTTGCTGTAATATGATGTTTATGGGGAGGACTTCGTAATGAATTATAAACGAATTTTATTGGATTACTTTTTTATCTAATCATAGTGAATGCTTGTAAACATTTCTTTTAACCCTTAAAATGAGGATCATTTGTGTAATCTTCAAAATCATCATCATCCTCTTCGTCATCTGAAAATACATATAAATATTTTTTAGTAAATTATTTACCATAATGTATTATACTCGTGAACTTGCCACGACGCAACTCATTTCAAAGTTCGCAGTATTATTATAAAAAAATCATTAAAATAGAATAGCATATTATACAAATTACGAATTTCTTTAAATCAAAACACTTTAAAATGCAAATTAATATCAGTAAATAAACTAGTACTAACAAGCAAAATTGGGTAATATTAATAAATATTACTTCAATGTTTTTAGGTGTTTCTTGTAGTTTTTGATTCTTCATAGTTTTTCAAATTACAACCTAAACACATGGTAAAAGTGTAGGCGTTGTTATTAGTCGATTAAATCGCCAATTTTTAATACCAAACTGCTACATATAATACACATTAAAGAACTTGGAAAATATATTAATTTTATAGATGACATGGACAATGTAATAACAAAACAAATACCGATTAATCACATCTATTATCCTTTTATATGCCATTTTCCCAAGAAGTACGCAAACACAATACGCATATGCAAAGAATAACACGAAAGTCAAAGCCAAAACGTTCACTAGATTTTATAGGTATTGCATGGAAATGGATCTTAGCAAGTCCATATCACGCAAATTTTGAAGTAATTGCACAATAGATAAATAATGTTTTATAATAAATAAAATGACTAACGATAAAATTAATGAGATGAACGATAAGATTAATAATAAAAACCGTAAAAGAAAAAAAACAACATTGAGGACGAAATAGCAAATACTATTAAATAATACTATAACCTAGAAATAATAACATAATACTATACTATAAACTAGAAATAATTAGGGAAGAAATAATAAACATATATGCTCTACATCTGGCGAAATCAGGTATTGTAAATTCTCTATATTATCCAAATCAGAAGTAAATATGATTGAAGAAATATTGAAAAAGGAAAATTTACTCTATAAAAACGTTCAAAAGGCTATAGAGTATGCAGAAACAAAAATAGCCGCAAATAATAATACTATCATATAATAAATTTACCCATTACCAAGGAGAAAAATTGTGAAAAATTTAAAATTAACGCAGTTAAAAAAGGAAACTTTGTTAATACTTGTAAAATAAATTTGTAAATATTACAATGTAAACAAATACTAGTAAATATTCAAATGTAAACAATTATATGGAATAAAAGGTAATTGTAAAATGTAATATAGTATATAACCAGTTATCAATTTGTAAGAGAGAAAATGTAATATGATTAAATGTAATATGATTAGTCAGGAACATGTACCCCGTAGCATTCATACTACTTCTCTCCGATCAATTTCTTTTTTCTTTAAGCTGTCCGAAAGTTAGTCTGTGGTGCAACTTTAGCTTCTCGATAGCAATATTGTTGCACAGTTTTAATTTGATTGATTTGATTATCAATTTTTTCTGGTTACTTAATTGTCCTCCTTTTCTAAAAACTGGCAGTTATATAATTGTTTACATTTTAATATTTACAAATTTATTTTACAAGTATTAACAAAGTTTCTTTTTTTAACTGCGTTTAAATTTTTCACAATTTTCCTCCTTGGTAATGGATAAATTTATTATATGATAGCATTATTATTCGGTTTGGATAAAAGTAGTATAATTGCTACGGGTTACAAGTTCCTGACTAAATGAATGTTTTAATTTCAGACAGGTGGAAGGCCAGGAGAGATATATAATTTGAGGTGCATATTGAAAGTATAAACAGAATGGGAAAGAGGGCGGAGATTGATACTTTAAGTATTCGAGTTATTAAAATAAGAAGATTGAAAGAAACCAAAACTAGAGCATGCGATAGGATATATATGCTTTACAGATAATTATAAGCCGCATTATATAACTTGGATCTTTAAGTCTCGTGTTATATTCAATTATATGTAATCGGGTGGAAGGGATAGTGCTGCCTCGAAGGGCGGGGAGAATCGTGGTAGCGAAGGCAGAGTTAGTGTTGATGTGGTAAGACGCTTCCTTAGAAAACTTAAAGTAAACAATCAGCGCGATCGCCTTGTCATTGTTGTTGCTGTTTTATACCTTGGGATCGAACTGCGGCGATGTTTACGGAAATTTCGAGGTCACCTTGTTTGGACGCTGGACGGACAGGCGGAGGAATGTTCCGGTAAAGAAGTAGAGTGAGAGGTGAGAGGGTTAGTTGATTGGTTGGTTGGTTAGTGGAGTAGTTTGGGTTAGTTGAGTATCGCATAGGGTTAGTTGATTGGTTGGTTGGTTAGTGGAGTAGTTTTAGGAATTATAAAATATGCTGTGGTTGTAGTTTTAATGTTTGTAGGGTACAGAGCTGAGGGAACGTGTGTCGTCACGGGTGGCAGCTGGCTAAGCAGAGTATGCGTAAGCTGAGGTGTTGTTGATGTTTATTTAATTGCTTTTGCGTTTTTGAAAGCTTCCCTAGAAATTTAATGTAAGTGAATGGATTGAACTGTGGCTTGGGCTGTGGATATAATGCTTTTGTTAACTGTAAAAACTGCTTCTGGAACCAACACACCAGTAGCTTTTTATAGCAGAACAACAATCAAGGACGAGCAGAAATACCACAGTTACGAACTGGAAACGCTGGCGGTTGTTGAAGCGATTCCGATATTACGTTTATGGGAAGGAAGTGAGGGTAATAACTGATTGTAGTCCTTTTAGAACTGCAATGCAGAAGAAGATATTAATTACTCGGATTGCAAGGTGGTGGTTACGTATACAAGGTTTTGATGTGAAGGTAGAGCACCGACCCGGAAAATACATGGAACATGTGGACGCGCTGAGCAGGGCACCTACCGAAGAAGCACGAGAGATAGAGACGGCGTCGATGCGCGTAGCGAAGACGAGTCCAAACGACGGAAATTGGCTGTTCGCATTGCAATTGACAGATCCCAAGGCGAGATTATAGGAAATATATAGAAAAGGAAGGTGATCTGCCATCAAACGAAGAGTACAAATTTGAGGGTGGACGATTATTCCGAAAGGATAATGGGAAACACTTGTGGCTAGTTCCTGAAAACATGCGTTGGAAGAATTGTATATGAATACCACGACAAGGCCGGACACCCAAGTGTAGAGAAAACTATTGAAGGGTTATAGAAAAATTACCGGTTTACGAGAATGCGGAATTATGTGAAGTCCTTTTTGAAGACGTTTGTAGAGTGCGCTTATAACAAGCAACGAGCACGAAGGCGAATACCATTATGATGACATCAATCCAGTTCCTTTTCATACCGTTCATATGGATTATCTTGGTCCATTTCCACGTAACTCTAAGCGAAATGAACATATACTGGTATTAGTCGACGCTTTCGCTAAATTTGTCATCTTACGCGCAGTAAAGTCTACCGCTACGAAATACGTTATCGGGGTGCTGAGTGAGGTCAGCAGTTATGTGGGTGAGCCAACAAGAATTGTTACCGATCGCGGTTTGGCGTTCACTTCTAACGACTTTAAAAGGTATTGCGAAGAAAATTTTATACAACTCATATTGATTGCAGTAAAGACACCTCGGGCCAATGGGACCCCTTGAGGACAAACAGAACACAACAGACAAGAAATGGGACGAGAAACTACGCAGCATACAATGGACCATTTATTCTACCAAAAATGCTAGTACTAATCAAACGCCACAAGAAATGTCCTTTGGGTACACGCCACGCGATATACTCAAAAACACAATAGTTCTTCCCGTCCAGAAGACCGAGAAGAAGAATGTTGATAAAATAACCGACATTAGAAAGAGAGCAGCCGAATGTGTGAAAGTGGAGCTTCAGAAAGCCAAGGTTCGCTACGATGAAAAACAAATCAAACTAACGAAGTATGAAGTTGAAGAACTTGTGCTGGTTGAGAACGAGGCCGCAAGTACAGGTGTATCCCGTAAACTAGAATCTAAGTTCAAAGGACCCTTTCAAGTTTTTCGAGATGTATCGAGGACCTCCCTGGGTCTAAGCGTAAGCAACTACAGTACGCTTCAGTTTATTCATCTGAAAGAATGAAGCCGTGGTGTAAGTTAACATCAGCATTAGACGTAGATATTTTCAAAGAGGATGCAGAGGATCACCATCGCAATGAAGCTCCCAAATGTCAGGAACGGACGACTGTAAACTTAGGTGGCAACCACAGTGGGGATGCCGAGTAGGAACGGAACGGCGAATACACAGACATTCGCTTGAGCACGTCCGATCGAATCGAACGTCTTCATTTTTCGTCTTTCTTATTAATATTTTTACTCTTTACTAAAAAAAAAAAAAAAAAAAAAAGCACAAAAAGCTTTGAAGCTTAGCAGCTCCTGAACTCTGATATAGAAAAAAAAAATTTTTTACTCATGTATTTTACATACCTGTATTGTGCTTATTTTAAAAACATTAAATTTCAATTTAACAACTTAACAATTCAGTAATGGGTTACGAGGTGAGCAAAACACAGGTTGCAAGTGATGTTGAACTTTAAAATAAAAAGATAAAACATGACGAAACGACGCCATTTTTATTAGAAAACGAACGTCTACGAAAAACGAACATTAGTACGAACACACACAGGCAAACAAGTACAAAAAATGAGAACTCGTGTGAAATTGGATACTCTTAAAATGGAGGAACTAAAAAACTGCTTCAGTAACGCGAACTCCCAACCGCAGGTTTGGAAGGAGAACTTGTGCAGCGATTGAGTCAAGCCTTAGGGGAAAGTGAAGTAGTTCTTGAAGTGGTGACTGAGACGGAGACTTATCAAACACAAATCGACTAATCTCGTGAAATGTTGCAGAATATAAGTAAAATGTTGACTAGTTTAATGGTGCGAAATAACTATTCTAATCAATTCAATTCAATTCAATTCAATTTATTCATTACTATAGGTACAATTAAGACATGGTCTTTTATAGTACACACTACTTTAGTAGTGTAATATTGAATTTATTAGATAATAATAAATAATTATCATTTTGACATTTAATAAACCTTATAATTACATCACTATAACACCAGACTAATGCAAAATAAAGTTAATATAACTAATTACATTACGATTCAAGGAGATACGATTAATAGAAAAAATGAAAATGGGTGCAAGAAAGAAGGAAAGCAAATAATTTGTAGATGGAGAGATCAGAGAAGGAGTGGAGATAGATTTAGGAGAACTAAAAAAGAATTAATTCTCTAAACTTTGCCGGCGAAGTAGTACGCTTCAGATACCCTGGCAAAGAATTCCATAATCGGATGGCGTCAGTAAAAAGGACTGGTTAGTGCAGTGTATTTTGAGGTTGGGATTATTAGAGCCATATTCCCGTTAGATCTGCAAAATGTTAATTTGTCAAACAAATATCTAGGTTCTTTACTATATATTAGCTTATGAAGGAATATACATTTCCTAGCTAACAGATGGTTAAGCAAGTTGTGACCAAGGAGGCCATTACTAAAAGTAGGGATGTGGTCATATCTTCTGAGACCATACACATACCGTACTGTGTTGTTAAAGGCCACTATTAATTTGTGTTGGGATCTGCTGTCATGGGAATAATATACGAGCTCCGAGTATGTTATCAACGGTATAATTAATTGCAGGACCAGAAGGCGTCTAGTGTCCACAGGAGTGAAGGAAGCAGTCACTCTCAAATTCCGCAGCACAGACATTTTGCTGACTATGGCGTTTACATGGTATACGCAGCTAAGTGAAGAATTAATCATGAAACCTAGATTTTTTATCTTGTTCACTATGTTTAACTTTGTCGCCATTAAGAGCATTGAAGGAAAAGTACAAGGATCAATCCGCAATCTGGTGATAGGTAAGACGAAGGACTTTGACGGGTTTAATAAAAGATAGCTCTCATTGGCCCATTTGCATATATTGGCTAAAAAAATATTGAGCGATGAAATTGTGTTGTGAATGGTTTCAGAGGGACCGGATAAATAGAGCGACCAGATTTGTAGAGCGTCTGCGTATGCATGAATATCTGAACTTCCTGGGACGCTGAAAATATTATTAATAAATAGAACGAACAGAAGAGGGCCAAGTACAGATCCTTGGGGTGCTCCTTTTCCAATAGCTCTGTAGGTAGAAAAGTCACCGCCTACCCTGACCCTTTGATATCTACCGGATAAATAGCTCTTAACTAAGTTAATCTCCGATCTGGAGAATCCAAAAAGGCGTTCAAATTATATGCACAGCAGCTCATGACTTAACCTTGTCAAAAGAAATCAAGGAGACAAAGCAAAGTAATATGGCCCTTGTCATAAGGCACACGAATATCATCGAGTATCTCCATCATAGCAGTGGCACAGCTGTGCCGTGGACGAAATCTCGATTGCAATGGCGACAAGAGTTTATAGCTTTTTATATGGCTAGTTATAAAAATTAAGAACAGGGATAAGCCATTCCATAACAATTTGCTTAAACTTTACAACAATTCAATTAAAATAGGAACAGCTACGTATGCAGTAAATCGAAACCGGAAAACCACGCTCAACACATACAATTCAACAAAAAATTTAGTAAATAGGGAAAAATAACGAACGTAAATAATATATATTTTTGTATATTTCAAGGCGGTCATAGGTGGAGCACAGGGAAATTCCGTATTTACCAGGACGACGAAAAAGAGAGGGCTGGACCCGATTAACTGCGAAGACGCAAATAATTGTTCGGGGTAATCATCTGGTAGAGTATATTCTGTGCGCTTAAGTAAGTACGTCAGGAATGTCCTTATTAACACAAAACGATTTTGGTTTTAGTATGTAGTTTTAGGGGATAGTTTGTTTAACTAACCGGACACTAACTTAACTTACTAACAAAATGTATTAATTAATTATAGAATTTGTTTAAGGTTAAGAATTTGTTTAAGGCAATATATTAAGTTTATGTTGTTTTCTTGCTTTATTATGTTGTTTACATTGTTTCCAGGTGCATGTATATGGTGGAAACAATATAAACTTAGTTTTAATTAAATTCTTGCTTGGACCTCATTCTATCAGAAGTGCAAGTTGAAATAATTTTGGGGTAGGTAATTTGTGGTCGATTGAGATTTATCACATGGTGCCAGGGCGCCATGAGATTATGTGGAATCGCAGATACCTCTACAGCTACGTGTAATGAATACGTTTGATATACAAGCATGTGGTGTCACATTTGTAAGAACAGAGAGCAAGTAAAATAGAATTTAAAGTCAGCTTGCTAAAGAATTAAATTAAATTAAGTTAATAATTGTTAAATTTAATGAATTAAGTAATTTTAATTGTTAAGTTAAATTTTTATAATATTTGTGTATAGCAATAAGGAAAAGTTGTACATATAAAATAAAACAACAAACTGACAAAACTCTTGAGTAAAAAGAAAAAGAAAGAAAAAGAGAGAAGAGAAGAAAAAAAAGAGAAAAAAAAATAAATATCAAAGAAAAAAAAGAGAAAAAACAAAGGGGAAAAAAAGAAGAAAGAAAAAACATTCTGAGAAATGTATAAAAATAAAGAACAACAATTTTAAAATGAAAGGAAAAGGAAATGAGAATGGAAAAAAAAGAAACTAGATAAAATGCACTAGGAAAATATTTTTAAGGACACATAACGAAAAGTGTAAAAAATTTCATGGCTTCACTTGATGAATATATTGATTTTAGTTCGATAATAGAATACGAACGCAAGTTGTACATAGTCATAAGTATATAAATATTACAGAGCAAGCATAAGATACTCATGAAATAACAAATGTCATTGAATTACTTCGTAGTATAAGTATTAGAAAATAAATAGGATAAGCCACCAGCAGCATCAACACCTAGGGTAGCTTCAATTTGATTATGGACTCCAAGATACGAGCGGTACATCGAAGTTGCTTCTCCGAACCATCACGTTGTACGACACCATCACAGAAATAGGAGACATCATTGTTCGACAAAGACGGCCATGGCGATGTTTTCTCGCTAGCATTAGTCAACAGGGTGGACGTGCTAAAATATTTTTCTTTGGACCATCCCCGAAAATCATCTGACTACAGATCATAGTCGCAAATTAGAGCTAACGTCCCGAAGTGAGACAAGGGAATCGTGCAGCTACAGTCGAGATATGAGCTACGATCAATTAGCGTCAAGTAAGATGGGAGGTCCACCAGACAGTCAACAACGTAGCACACAACCCCAGCAGTCCGAGAAAAGGAGAAAGAAACACCGAAGGCCACATCACTCCGTTCAAAGTAGACCGACCAGAACTACAAGCAGCATGTCCAATCGGTGCTGTCACAGTTACACACCATTTCTTCAAATGGGGGTGCCCTACAACGCGTCATATCAACGTAAGACGAGATGACCATTCGTAGCAGCGAAAGCATAATTCGGTGGAACCATCATCTTCATCTACAATCAGCATGTCCGAGGAGAGCCAGACATGCAGAACGAAAGCATAATTCGGTGGAACCATCATCTTCATCTACAATCAGCATGTCCGAGGAGAGCCAGACAAGAAGCGATTATAGTATTTACTTAATAATTTTGACTAATATCAAACAGTTGACTACACAGTAGAAACATTGTAATAAAAGGAAAAATTAACATCGCTTCACGATATTAATTTTTCCTTTCCCTGGGGGCGGAGGGATGTTGTGAGTCACTACTTCCGCGGAACACATTCTCAGTCGAGCATAATGGTGTCGCACTGAGCGTTTAATTTCCATCGCACTAAGCGTTTAATTCCGCATTGTAGCCGTGGAACTAGTGACCCAATTTCTTGCGCTCAGGTGTTGAGGCAGGTCTTTTCCGCTACAGTTAGCATATTGTTGTTTCCGTATTTAAGTTTCCGCATACAGAAATATAAAGTTAGTTAGTTGCGTAAAGTAGTCAGTAGTGATCAGTCAGTAGGATCCGCGAAGCAGAGCCTACAAACGGTGTGTAACTAGTGTAATTCGCAATAAAGTGTTCAGAGTGAAGTTATAGTGTTTCATTTGGGACGGACTGAGGGAGGAAGGACTTCGGAGAAGCCGACGACAGGATTCGTCCGAAAGAACCACAACACAGTGATGCAAATTAGTTTGCACCAGCTTCATGTGCGCTTCCAGCATTTCCCACGCCTCCTACGTCACCCGGAATTCGGATCTTTACCGATCCAATCCGAAGCGAATCACTCCCTTGAGCACCCGTAGCTTCTCTAAGGCTTTTCGGCGAACCTGAAGTCCTTACCCACTCCGTACTTTGGACCGCTATTGAAATAATCTCCCAACTATGGGCCACCAGCAAACGGTTCTGCTTATTAATGAGTTTCAGTGTGGACTCCCGACGGAACAGGACGGGGAATCAGTAGTATGCATAAGGTGGCTCTGGGACAAGGCATCCACCTGCGTATTTCGGCGGATTAATCCGCCAAAGGGGCGCTGTGTGTATAAGAGAGAAAGTGAGCGCAGCGTGTGTAAGAGTGAGACAGAAGATGTGAGTGGCAAACGGAGTTGTGAGTAGACATATCGAGGGATTTTGTGGACGAAGTTCCCAGATGGAGAGATTTTTCATGAAGTTTTTATGGGGATTTTGGCGATTTTTTTTTGGAAATTTTTTATGAGGATTTGGCGATTTTTCATGGGATTTTATCAGGTCGTAACCCTGGCAGCTGTCGGCTTGCGGACGGACAAACGATCAGTCGATCGTTCGGTCAGACGGCCGGTGGGGAGAGGAGAGACAAGTGGTGTGAGTATTGGGAGATCATAAGCAGCAAGAGTGAGTGTAAATGTGTGACTTTGTTCATTTGTTTATAAGATAAGGCGAACTGTGGCTTGTGTAATGCATAGTATTCGTGAGTGGATTTTTTTTAGTAAATTTAGGAAGTATGCTGTTGTAGTTGTTCTTGTAGTTTTAATGTTTGTATGTAGGATACAGAGCTGTGGGAACGAGTGCGAGCGCTGGTGGCGGCTGCCTAAGCAGAGGTGGTGTTGTAGTTATAGTTTATTTAATTGCTTCGCTTTTTAGACGCTGCCCCAGAAGTGTAGTGAAATTTAATGTAAACATAAAGTGAATGGATCGAACTGTGGCTGTGGCTTTGCGTACATGGTCTGAAGCGCGGAGATGTTATTTTAAGAAATTTGAAGCTCGTCTTATTCTTGTTGGTTCTAGTTAGAATCAAACTGTGGCTTGACTTGAATTGGAAGGAATTAAGTTAATGTAAAAATTTCCGAAGAATACGATGAAATTTGGCGGAACTGAGCCGAACATGATTGAACATATACGGATTTTTTTTCTCAATTTCGTTTTTGTTGACATGTTTCTTTTTTATTCTGTAAGGGCTTCAGCTGGAATATGTAACTGAATCTTATAACTGAATATATAACTGAATCTTATAACTGAACTTCATTCAGTATCTGAATATAGAAGTGACAAGTGGCGGATTTCGTGTTTTAATAGTGCCTTCGTCGTTTTGTTAAATTATAAAGTGAATAAAAACGAAAAAAAATTTAAACAAAATATTTTAAAAAAGTATAAAACTTAAATAGAAAAACGAAAATTTTATAAAGTACACAGAACATTTCAGAAAGTAAAGAGAAAGTGCACAGAACATTGTAAAAAAGTGAAAATATTTTAAAAAGTGAAAGATAGAGTAAATGTAGAAACATTTACAAGAAAAAGTAGAAAAACTTAAATAAAAAATTTTAAAAGATGCACAGAAGAGTTAGAAAAGTGAAGTATTTCAATTAAAAAAATGAAAAAATTTAGAAAATATTTATATAAATTTATAGAAAATAACATTTATAGTTTTATATGATTTAACATTAATTTTATAATTTATAGTTTTATATAAAATAACATTAATATAACAATATTTATAGAAAATAACATTTAAAGAAAAATTTTTAAAAAGTGAAAAAGTTGAAACTAAAAAACAGATTTTAGAAAGTGGAAAAACTTCAGACCAAAACAACAACAACAATATAAAGAAAAAGTGTAAAAAAACAATTATTGATAAAGGAATTTTAGAAAAAGGGAAAATGTATTTAAAAATTATAAAGGTAAAGAAAAAACTTTACAGAGAAGACAAGACAGGAAAACAACAATTCAACAGCAATATAGGAACAACAAACTACAGCAACAAGGAGAACAGCAAAAACCAAAACATAAGAACAACAACAAAATCAGCAACAGAGGAAAAATAAAACCATATTATTTACGAGGTAAGTGAATTTATTTATAAATTAAATAAAAAAAATAGTATTTAGTAATTCGTAATTCATAATTAGTAGTTGAAAGTGAAATATATAAGTAAAATTACAAATATAATAATAATACAAACAATATTTTATTTAAGAATAAACAATAATATAATAAGAATATTGTAATATTTTCTTTTCCCAAATATTTTTCAATATTTTCTTTTTCTGGTCTGTAGATTTGTAAGTTTAATATATTCCCTTAATTTATCGTACAGCATCAACAACAACAACAAACAGCAGCAGCAAAAACAGCAACATATCCTACACCATTAACAACATCAACATCATCAACAACGTCACCATCACCATCGTCACCATCACCATCGTCACCGCCACTACTACCACCATCGTCACCGCCACTACTACCACCATCGTCACCATCACCATCGTCACCGCCACTACTACCACCATCGTCACCGCCACTACCTACCACCATCGTCACCAACAGCAGCAGCAAAAACATCAACAACAACAAAAGTAGCAGCATCGCCGACAGCACCATCGTCACCAACAGCAGCAACAAAAACATCAACAACAGCAACAACAACAAAAGTAGCAGTATCGACCTACACAACCTTCGTCGCAACGTATTTATTGATGAATCACTCAACATATAAATTCAATATGGAATATAAATACTCAGATATATGCTGAGTATGTTAAAATAACTGCTGAAATGAAGGATAGGATTGTTGAAATAAAATAACTTCAAACAAAAATGTTACTAGTTAATCGATCCGAAGAGTTGGCTGCTCTACGGTGATATGTGCGACCAGCTAAGGACAAAATATCCGACTTTCAGGAGAGTCGCTAAAAAAGATATGCCAGCATGCGTGCGTCAACGTCAAAACTGACGACGTGTATTACATCAAGTAGGCAATAATTTCTTCACGACACCACGTTAACACTCATCCCGAAAAACCACAACTTTGCAATATATCAAATATTGAAGTGTCTTGCATTTTATTGGTAAATACTGTCGTGTTGGACTTCAATGAACTGGACTTTCCACTGTCTATCACACATGTCTCCCGATTCGAAGAACGCAACCCCAACATAAGCGTAAATATACATATTTGGGTACGACAGGACAGTCGGTAGCATCGTGGGACCATATTACTGTACCACAGAAGAGAAGCCAAATCATATCAACCTCCTATTAGCCCAGGAGGAGGAGGGACCCCCATACGTGTGGATAAATAATATATCCAGATAATTTACATTAAATTAATGATTAGCGATTTTCATAACACTAATTTTTTCTTTCTTCATTTTCTCTTTTCAGATTATTGAGATCCCAGGTGACAAGGGTGAATCAAATGTTCTTTTGTAAGAAGAACTGTAAGAAGAACGAACTATATTTTTAGCTATTATATAGTTCGTTAATAATTTTAACATCAGCACCATTCATTCAATGCTTGAGGATTCTCCTGTCGGGTATATTCTGGAAGTAGACTCGGACTACCGTCAGAGTTTACATGAAGCGCATACTGATTTACCATTTTGCGCTGAAAATAAAACTGTGGGTAGCTCAAAGTGCAAAAAGTTAATTGTTAATTAGCAAAAACTAAGTATAAAATCCACTACGAAAATCTTCAACAACGTCTAGAATGGGTTAGTGTTGAATAAAGTACATAAAGTATTGAAATTTAAACAGTCTTGCTGAAAGATCTTGAAAAAAGATCCCAATTCGAGTGATGAATGTGTTCAGGTCACATATAACTTTTGAGAAAAGAGCGTTAGTAGGACAATGCCAAGCTGTGGAAGCCGTGGTTAATTGTGACAATCCACCCCAGGAATTCAAAAACGAGGTTCTCAAAGATGGCACGAAAACTCTTATCATAGTACTATCACGTTATCTGATTGAATGAGGTGAGCGGGCCTGAAAGGTTGAAAGCAAAACGGCTACTAGAAAAGTAAAGCTCCATATTTGCCAACTACGGCAGTCAATTTGGAAGAACTGCCATCGTGCAACCTCGGATAGACACTGGCGAAGCAATACCGATTCGACAAGCTCCACTCTGAGTCCTACTAGCAAAACGAGAAGAAGCGGTACAGATAATAGACTGTAAGAAAAAATATTTTTTCTTACAACTCCGGGTGTAGAACCTGGCCTGCATCCCAACCGAGCCCGTTTTTAGTAAACGTAAACTGAAAACGCGGCGACCTGGGTTGTGCGGACCCAACTTCAGGTGGAATAAATTCTATCAACAACAATAAAAAGAAAAAAAAAGGCAACGTAGCAAAGGCGAAAATATGCAAAACTAACAATAACAACAACAACCACATTAACTCGCTTGCTAACAAAGAGATAAAAAAACCACAGTCACACAGAATACATGAACCACATACTTTTTTTTACAACAATTACAACACAGACCGAGACGCGAAACCAGCAAGCAAAAATTAAAACAGAGCCTTGGGAAATTACTAATAAAATCAGGTGGAATACTGTTTACAACAACTACAACACAGACTGAGACACGAAACCAGCAAGCAAAAATTAAATTAGAGCGTGGGAAGCTACCAACAAAATCACAAGAATTTATTTCTAGAAATAAGCGCAACAACAACAAGTACGTTGTGTGCCGCTATGCAGATTAGAAAATTTTAGTGCCTCGTCCTGGCTGAGTGCTCTTAAGCGGACGCCAATCCCAATTCCAAGTAAATTTTAGTACCTCGTCCTGGCTGAGTGCTCTTAAGCGGACGCCAATCCCAATTCCAAGTAAATTTTAGTACCTCGTCCTGGCTGAGTGCTCTTAAGCGGACGCCAATCCCAATTCCAAGTAAATTTTAGTACCTCGTCCTGGCTGAGTGCTCTTAAGCGGACGCCAATCCCAATTCCAAATAAATTTTAGTACCTCGTCCTGACTGAGTACTTTTAAGCGGACGCCAATCCCGATTCCAAGTAAATTTCACTAGTACCTCGTCGTGGCCGAGTCCTTTTAAGCGGACGCCAATCCCGAATCCAAGTAAATTTTAGTTATGTCAGACCATGGTGGCGTCAGTTATAACTAAAGGGCTCTGGTCAATATACTTTGCAAGCAAAAATCTGGTTTGAAAGTAACGCATTTTAATGCTAGAAGCCTCAATAATTTCAAGATGGACTGCCTCAAATTTATATTTCCAAGATCGCAAGTAGACGCCTTCTGCATCTCCGAAACGTGGCTTAATAGTGATCTTAATGACTCTTTGTACGATGTCGAAGGCTACAAATTACACCGAAACGACAATAGATAAAAGTGGAAGGGGCATAGCTGTTTATGTTAGATCTAATCTTAATACAAGATTGTTAAACAAGTCAGCCTCTACTTGAAGTGAGGTAGAATTTCTAAACGTGGAAATACATGACCGTAGTAGCAAAATCGAGGATGTGATTTAACTCTGTTTCTATCCAACCTTTCGAAACATCTCATTGACTATTATTCCTATGTGTTACGTGGCGACTTCAACATTAACCTACTGCGTCAACATCACATTTCTGATAAAGTTCTTGATGATTTCTCGGAAGTCGGTGTTAGCGTGGTTAATTCTGCTATGCATACTCGTTACGGGGTCAATTGACAACCTAGTTTACTTGATATATTTGCAGATTCTGATACTTCATGTGTGTTACTGTTTGACCAGTTGTCATTCCATCTGACCATGACCTGGTCTTTTACACATTAAATATTATTCTTGAAACTTCCCCAATTCTGTGCTCTTTGAATTTTCGTGACTATATGTCTGTAAACCTAGACTTTCTTTCCAAGGAGCTGATTGCCATTGAGTGGTCTGAATGTTGGAACTGGCCGTGGTTTACTGGCTCTGTCAAAATGGCCATAGCACAACGAAACAAGTCGTATTCTTCATGGAAGAAAAATCCCTCTACGTTCAACTGGCTTCACTATAAGAGACTTAGAAATTTTGCTACGCATTTAGTTAGACAGTCAAAAAGAGATTACTTCGCGTCTAAGTTCAGTAGTAATCTATCAAGTAAGAAGCTCTGGAGGAATTTAAAAAGCATTGTCATAGGGGGAAAACTGTCGCTAACTGTCAAATTGATGCGAAAACAATGAATAATTTCTTTGCTAATCGGCCCATAACTAGTGGTCTTGGCAAATATACTAATTTACCTGAACTAATTTACCTGTCTTTAATTTTGATGTGTTGATGAGTTTAGTGTGATACTGTCTATTGCTAAATTAAAATCGAGCGCTGTGGGGGATGATGGTGTCGATATCAAGTTCGTTAAATTCTGTGCGCTTAAGTAAGTACGTCAGGAATGTCCTTATTAACACAAAACGATTTTGGTTTTAGTATGTAGTTTTAGGGGATAGTTTGTTTAACTAACCGGACACTAACTTAACTTACTAACAAAATGTATTAATTAATTATAGAATTTGTTTAAGGTTAAGAATTTGTTTAAGGCAATATATTAAGTTTATGTTGTTTTCTTGCTTTATTATGTTGTTTACATTGTTTCCAGGTGCATGTATATGGTGGAAACAATATAAACTTAGTTTTAATTAAATTCTTGCTTGGACCTCATTCTATCAGAAGTCCAAGTTGAAATAATTTTGGGGTAGGTAATTTGTGGTCGATTGAGATTTATCACATGGTGCCAGGGCGCCATGAGATTATGTGCAATCGCAGATACCTCTACAGCTACGTGTAATGAATACGTTTGATATACAAGCATGTGGTGTCACATTTGTAAGAACAGAGAGCAAGTAAAATAGAATTTAAAGTCAGCTTGCTAAAGAATTAAATTAAATTAAGTTAATAATTGTTAAATTTAATGAATTAAGTAATTTTAATTGTTAAGTTAAATTTTTATAATATTTGTGTATAGCAATAAGGAAAAGTTGTACATATAAAATAAAACAACAAACTGACAAAACTCTTGAGTAAAAAGAAAAAGAAAGAAAAAGAGAGAAGAGAAGAAAAAAAAGAGAAAAAAAAATAAATATCAAAGAAAAAAAAGAGAAAAAACAAAGGGGAAAAAAGAAGAAAGAAAAAACATTCTGAGAAATGTATAAAAATAAAGAACAACAATTTTAAAATGAAAGGAAAAGGAAATGAGAATGGAAAAAAAGAAACTAGATAAAATGCACTAGGAAAATATTTTTAAGGACACATAACGAAAAGTGTAAAAAATTTCATGGCTTCACTTGATGAATATATTGATTTTAGTTCGATAATAGAATACGAACGCAAGTTGTACATAGTCATAAGTATATAAATATTACAGAGCAAGCATAAGATACTCATGAAATAACAAATGTCATTGAATTACTTCGTAGTATAAGTATTAGAAAATAAATAGGATAAGCCACCAACAGCATCAACACCTAGGGTAGCTTCAATTTGATTATGGACTCCAAGATACGAGCGG
Source organism: Sicus ferrugineus (assembly GCA_922984085.1). NCBI lineage: Eukaryota > Metazoa > Arthropoda > Insecta > Diptera > Conopidae > Sicus > Sicus ferrugineus. The sequence goes on from OV277350.1 coordinate 21,012,976, forward strand.
TACATCGAAGTTGCTTCTCCGAACCATCACGTTGTACGACACCATCACAGAAATAGGAGACATCATTGTTCGACAAAGACGGCCATGGCGATGTTTTCTCGCTAGCATTAGTCAACAGGGTGGACGTGCTAAAATATTTTTCTTTGGACCATCCCCGAAAATCATCTGACTACAGATCATAGTCGCAAATTAGAGCTAACGTCCCGAAGTGAGACAAGGGAATCGTGAAGCTACAGTCGAGATATGAGCTACGATCAATTAGCGTCAAGTAAGATGGGAGGTCCACCAGACAGTCAACAACGTAGCACACAACCCCAGCAGTCCGAGAAAAGGAGAAAGAAACACCGAAGGCCACATCACTCCGTTCAAAGTAGACCGACCAGAACTACAAGCAGCATGTCCAATCGGTGCTGTCACAGTTACACACCATTTCTTCAAATGGGGGTGCCCTACAACGCGTCATATCAACGTAAGACGAGATGACCATTCGTAGCAGCGAAAGCATAATTCGGTGGAACCATCATCTTCATCTACAATCAGCATGTCCGAGGAGAGCCAGACATGCAGAACGAAAGCATAATTCGGTGGAACCATCATCTTCATCTACAATCAGCATGTCCGAGGAGAGCCAGACAAGAAGCGATTATAGTATTTACTTAATAATTTTGACTAATATCAAACAGTTGACTACACAGTAGAAACATTGTAATAAAAGGAAAAATTAACATCGCTTCACGATATTAATTTTTCCTTTCCCTGGGGGCGGAGGGATGTTGTGAGTCACTACTTCCGCGGAACACATTCTCAGTCGAGCATAATGGTGTCGCACTGAGCGTTTAATTTCCATCGCACTAAGCGTTTAATTCCGCATTGTAGCCGTGGAACTAGTGACCCAATTTCTTGCGCTCAGGTGTTGAGGCAGGTCTTTTCCGCTACAGTTAGCATATTGTTGTTTCCGTATTTAAGTTTCCGCATACAGAAATATAAAGTTAGTTAGTTGCGTAAAGTAGTCAGTAGTGATCAGTCAGTAGGATCCGCGAAGCAGAGCCTACAAACGGTGTGTAACTAGTGTAATTCGCAATAAAGTGTTCAGAGTGAAGTTATAGTGTTTCATTTGGGACGGACTGAGGGAGGAAGGACTTCGGAGAAGCCGACGACAGGATTCGTCCGAAAGAACCACAACACAGTGATGCAAATTAGTTTGCACCAGCTTCATGTGCGCTTCCAGCATTTCCCACGCCTCCTACGTCACCCGGAATTCGGATCTTTACCGATCCAATCCGAAGCGAATCACTCCCTTGAGCACCCGTAGCTTCTCTAAGGCTTTTCGGCGAACCTGAAGTCCTTACCCACTCCGTACTTTGGACCGCTATTGAAATAATCTCCCAACTATGGGCCACCAGCAAACGGTTCTGCTTATTAATGAGTTTCAGTGTGGACTCCCGACGGAACAGGACGGGGAATCAGTAGTATGCATAAGGTGGCTCTGGGACAAGGCATCCACCTGCGTATTTCGGCGGATTAATCCGCCAAAGGGGCGCTGTGTGTATAAGAGAGAAAGTGAGCGCAGCGTGTGTAAGAGTGAGACAGAAGATGTGAGTGGCAAACGGAGTTGTGAGTAGACATATCGAGGGATTTTGTGGACGAAGTTCCCAGATGGAGAGATTTTTCATGAAGTTTTTATGGGGATTTTGGCGATTTTTTTTTGGAAATTTTTTATGAGGATTTGGCGATTTTTCATGGGATTTTATCAGGTCGTAACCCTGGCAGCTGTCGGCTTGCGGACGGACAAACGATCAGTCGATCGTTCGGTCAGACGGCCGGTGGGGAGAGGAGAGACAAGTGGTGTGAGTATTGGGAGATCATAAGCAGCAAGAGTGAGTGTAAATGTGTGACTTTGTTCATTTGTTTATAAGATAAGGCGAACTGTGGCTTGTGTAATGCATAGTATTCGTGAGTGGATTTTTTTTAGTAAATTTAGGAAGTATGCTGTTGTAGTTGTTCTTGTAGTTTTAATGTTTGTATGTAGGATACAGAGCTGTGGGAACGAATGCGAGCGCTGGTGGCGGCTGCCTAAGCAGAGGTGGTGTTGTAGTTATAGTTTATTTAATTGCTTCGCTTTTTAGACGCTGCCCCAGAAGTGTAGTGAAATTTAATGTAAACATAAAGTGAATGGATCGAACTGTGGCTGTGGCTTTGCGTACATGGTCTGAAGCGCGGAGATGTTATTTTAAGAAATTTGAAGCTCGTCTTATTCTTGTTGGTTCTAGTTAGAATCAAACTGTGGCTTGACTTGAATTGGAAGGAATTAAGTTAATGTAAAAATTTCCGAAGAATACGATGAAATTTGGCGGAACTGAGCCGAACATGATTGAACATATACGGATTTTTTTTCTCAATTTCGTTTTTGTTGACATGTTTCTTTTTTATTCTGTAAGGGCTTCAGCTGGAATATGTAACTGAATCTTATAACTGAATATATAACTGAATCTTATAACTGAACTTCATTCAGTATCTGAATATAGAAGTGACAAGTGGCGGATTTCGTGTTTTAATAGTGCCTTCGTCGTTTTGTTAAATTATAAAGTGAATAAAAACGAAAAAAAATTTAAACAAAATATTTTAAAAAAGTATAAAACTTAAATAGAAAAACGAAAATTTTATAAAGTACACAGAACATTTCAGAAAGTAAAGAGAAAGTGCACAGAACATTGTAAAAAAGTGAAAATATTTTAAAAAGTGAAAGATAGAGTAAATGTAGAAACATTTACAAGAAAAAGTAGAAAAACTTAAATAAAAAATTTTAAAAGATGCACAGAAGAGTTAGAAAAGTGAAGTATTTCAATTAAAAAAATGAAAAAATTTAGAAAATATTTATATAAATTTATAGAAAATAACATTTATAGTTTTATATGATTTAACATTAATTTTATAATTTATAGTTTTATATAAAATAACATTAATATAACAATATTTATAGAAAATAACATTTAAAGAAAAATTTTTAAAAAGTGAAAAAGTTGAAACTAAAAAACAGATTTTAGAAAGTGGAAAAACTTCAGACCAAAACTACAACAACAATATAAAGAAAAAGTGTAAAAAAACAATTATTGATAAAGGAATTTTAGAAAAAGGGAAAATGTATTTAAAAATTATAAAGGTAAAGAAAAAACTTTACAGAGAAGACAAGACAGGAAAACAACAATTCAACAGCAATATAGGAACAACAAACTACAGCAACAAGGAGAACAGCAAAAACCAAAACATAAGAACAACAACAAAATCAGCAACAGAGGAAAAATAAAACCATATTATTTACGAGGTAAGTGAATTTATTTATAAATTAAATAAAAAAAATAGTATTTAGTAATTCGTAATTCATAATTAGTAGTTGAAAGTGAAATATATAAGTAAAATTACAAATATAATAATAATACAAACAATATTTTATTTAAGAATAAACAATAATATAATAAGAATATTGTAATATTTTCTTTTCCCAAATATTTTTCAATATTTTCTTTTTCTGGTCTGTAGATTTGTAAGTTTAATATATTCCCTTAATTTATCGTACAGCATCAACAACAACAACAAACAGCAGCAGCAAAAACAGCAACATATCCTACACCATTAACAACATCAACATCATCAACAACGTCACCATCACCATCGTCACCATCACCATCGTCACCGCCACTACTACCACCATCGTCACCATCACCATCGTCACCGCCACTACTACCACCATCGTCACCGCCACTACCTACCACCATCGTCACCAACAGCAGCAGCAAAAACATCAACAACAACAAAAGTAGCAGCATCGCCGACAGCACCATCGTCACCAACAGCAGCAACAAAAACATCAACAACAGCAACAACAACAAAAGTAGCAGTATCGACCTACACAACCTTCGTCGCAACGTATTTATTGATGAATCACTCAACATATAAATTCAATATGGAATATAAATACTCAGATATATGCTGAGTATGTTAAAATAACTGCTGAAATGAAGGATAGGATTGTTGAAATAAAATAACTTCAAACAAAAATGTTACTAGTTAATCGATCCGAAGAGTTGGCTGCTCTACGGTGATATGTGCGACCAGCTAAGGACAAAATATCCGACTTTCAGGAGAGTCGCTAAAAAAGATATGCCAGCGTGCGTGCGTCAACGTCAAAACTGACGACGTGTATTACATCAAGTAGGCAATAATTTCTTCACGACACCACGTTAACACTCATCCCGAAAAAGCACAACTTTGCAATATATCAAATATTGAAGTGTCTTGCATTTTATTGGTAAATACTGTCGTGTTGGACTTCAATGAACTGGACTTTCCACTGTCTATCACACATGTCTCCCGATTCGAAGAACGCAACCCCAACATAAGCGTAAATGTACATATTTGGGTACGACAGGACAGTCGGTAGCATCGTGGGACCATATTACTGTACCACAGAAGAGAAGCCAAATCATATCAACCTCCTATTAGCCCAGGAGGAGGAGGGACCCCCATACGTGTGGATAAATAATATATCCAGATAATTTACATTAAATTAATGATTAGCGATTTTCATAACACTAATTTTTTCTTTTTTCATTTTCTCTTTTCAGATTATTGAGATCCCAGGTGACAAGGGTGAATCAAATGTTCTTTTGTAAGAAGAACTGTAAGAAGAACGAACTATATTTTTAGCTATTATATAGCTCGTTAATAATTTTAACATCAGCACCATTCATTCAATGCTTGAGGATTCTCCTGTCGGGTATATTCTGGAAGTAGACTCGGACTACCGTCAGAGTTTACATGAAGCGCATACTGATTTACCATTTTGCGCTGAAAATAAAACTGTGGGTAGCTCAAAGTGCAAAAAGTTAATTGTTAATTAGCAAAAACTAAGTATAAAATCCACTACGAAAATCTTCAACAACGTCTAGAATGGGTTAGTGTTGAATAAAGTACATAAAGTATTGAAATTTAAACAGTCTTGCTGAAAGATCTTGAAAAAAGATCCCAATTCGAGTGATGAATGTGTTCAGGTCACATATAACTTTTGAGAAAAGAGCGTTAGTAGGACAATGCCAAGCTGTGGAAGCCGTGGTTAATTGTGACAATCCTCCCCAGGAATTCAAAAACGAGGTTCTCAAAGATGGCACGAAAACTCTTATCATAGTACTATCACGTTATCTGATTGAATGAGGTGAGCGGGCCTGAAAGGTTGAAAGCAAAACGGCTACTAGAAAAGTAAAGCTCCATATTTGCCAACTACGGCAGTCAATTTGGAAGAACTGCCATCGTGCAACCTCGGATAGACACTGGCGAAGCAATACCGATTCGACAAGCTCCACTCTGAGTCCTACTAGCAAAACGAGAAGAAGCGGTACAGATAATAGACTGTAAGAAAAAATATTTTTTCTTACAACTCCGGGTGTAGAACCTGGCCTGCATCCCAACCGAGCCCGTTTTTAGTAAACGTAAACTGAAAACGCGGCGACCTGGGTTGTGCGGACCCAACTTCAGGTGGAATAAATTCTATCAACAACAATAAAAAGAAAAAAAAAGGCAACGTAGCAAAGGCGAAAATATGCAAAACTAACAATAACAACAACAACCACATTAACTCGCTTGCTAACAAAGAGATAAAAAAACCACAGTCACACAGAATACATGAACCACATACTTTTTTTTACAACAATTACAACACAGACCGAGACGCGAAACCAGCAAGCAAAAATTAAAACAGAGCCTTGGGAAATTACTAATAAAATCAGGTGGAATACTGTTTACAACAACTACAACACAGACTGAGACACGAAACCAGCAAGCAAAAATTAAATTAGAGCGTGGGAAGCTACCAACAAAATCACAAGAATTTATTTCTAGAAATAAGCGCAACAACAACAAGTACGTTGTGTGCCGCTATGCAGATTAGAAAATTTTAGTACCTCGTCCTGGCTGAGTGCTCTTAAGCGGACGCCAATCCCAATTCCAAGTAAATTTTAGTACCTCGTCCTGGCTGAGTGCTCTTAAGCGGACGCCAATCCCAATTCCAAGTAAATTTTAGTACCTCGTCCTGGCTGAGTGCTCTTAAGCGGACGCCAATCCCAATTCCAAGTAAATTTTAGTACCTCGTCCTGGCTGAGTGCTCTTAAGCGGACGCCAATCCCAATTCCAAATAAATTTTAGTACCTCGTCCTGACTGAGTACTTTTAAGCGGACGCCAATCCCGATTCCAAGTAAATTTCACTAGTACCTCGTCGTGGCCGAGTGCTTTTAAGCGGACGCCAATCCCGAATCCAAGTAAATTTTAGTTCCTCGCCGTGGCCGAGTGCTTTTAAGCGGACGCCAATCCTGAATCAAAGTAAATTCTAGTACCTCGTAGTGGCTGACGCCTACAATCATAAAACCTCGTATTCTAGAACTCTGTGTATATATAGATTTTGCATTTTTACGGACTGAGTGCTATTCAGCGGACGTTAGAACTAAAGGAACTAGTTTTAAGAAATACTGTTAGCAATAAAATACCGAAAAATAAAACTTTGAATTACGGTGAATAAATAGTCGAAAAACTGTGAAAAGAAAACCGAAAGCTTTTTATTTAAGTGTTCGGTACGGGACTCTGGCGAGACTGAGTATACCCCGGCAAGAAACATCGTTACAAGACGAAATGCAAAAAGGTGGAGTTATTGAACCATCAACTAGCCCATGGAGTTCACCGGTCGTGTTAGTTAAAAAGAAAGATGGAAGCACCCGGTTTTGCGTTGACTAAAGGGCTTCACTGGAAAACATGTTTGATGTATCTTGATGACATATTTGTCATGGGCCAGTTTTGATGACCACCTCAAAAATTTAGAAGATGTCTTTCGACGAATTGGTTCTGCTGGCTTACGGCTGAATTCAAAGAAATGCAATCTATTTAAAACCGGAGTAACTTATTTGGGGCACAAAATCACTATTAGAGGAATTCACACTGATGAAGACAAAACAAAATCGGCAAGAGAATGGCCTCGACCCTCGACCGATCGGGACGATCAGACATAACTTTGCTGGTGTCGCAATTATTTATGTCAGACCATGGTGGCGTCAGTTATAACTAAAGGGCTCTGGTCAATATACTTTGCAAGCAAAAATCTGGTTTGAAAGTAACGCATTTTAATGCTAGAAGCCTCAATAATTTCAAGATGGACTGCCTCAAATTTATATTTCAAAGATCGCAAGTAGACGCCTTCTGCATCTCCGAAACGTGGCTTAATAGTGATCTTAATGACTCTTTGTACGATGTCGAAGGCTACAAATTACACCGAAATGACAATAGATAAAAGTGGAAGGGGCATAGCTGTTTATGTTAGACCTAATCTTAATACAAGATTGTTAAACAAGTCAGCCTCTACTTGAAGTGAGGTAGAATTTCTAAACGTGGAAATACATGACCGTAGTAGCAATATCGAGGATGTGATTTAACTCTGTTTCTATCCAACCTTTCGAAACATCTCATTGACTATTATTCCTATGTGTTACGTGGCGACTTCAACATTAACCTACTGCGTCAACATCACATTTCTGATAAAGTTCTTGATGATTTCTCGGAAGTCGGTGTTAGCGTGGTTAATTCTGCTATGCATACTCGTTACGGGGTCAATTGACAACCTAGTTTACTTGATATATTTGCAGATTCTGATACTTCATGTGTGTTACTGTTTGACCAGTTGTCATTCCATCTGACCATGACCTGGTCTTTTGCACATTAAATATTATTCTTGAAACTTCCCCAATTCTGTGCTCTTTGAATTTTCGTGACTATAAGTCTGTAAACCTAGACTTTCTTTCCAAGGAGCTGATTGCCATTGAGTGGTCTGAATGTTGGAACTGGCCGTGGTTTACTGGCTCTGTCAAAATGGCCATAGCACAACGAAACAAGTCGTATTCTTCATGGAAGAAAAATCCCTCTACGTTCAACTGGCTTCACTATAAGAGACTTAGAAATTTTGCTACGCATTTAGTTAGACAGTCAAAAAGAGATTACTTCGCGTCTAAGTTCAGTAGTAATCTATCAAGTAAGAAGCTCTGGAGGAATTTAAAAAGCATTGTCATAGGGGGAAAACTGTCGCTAACTGTCAAATTGATGCGAAAACAATGAATAATTTCTTTGCTAATCGGCCCATAACTAGTGGTCTTGGCAAATATACTAATTTACCTGAACTAATTTACCTGTCTTTAATTTTGATGTGTTGATGAGTTTAGTGTGATACTGTCTATTGCTAAATTAAAATCGAGCGCTGTGGGGGATGATGGTGTCGATATCAAGTTCGTTAAATTCTGTGCGCTTAAGTAAGTACGTCAGGAATGTCCTTATTAACACAAAACGATTTTGGTTTTAGTATGTAGTTTTAGGGGATAGTTTGTTTAACTAACCGGACACTAACTTAACTTACTAACAAAATGTATTAATTAATTATAGAATTTGTTTAAGGTTAAGAATTTGTTTAAGGCAATATATTAAGTTTATGTTGTTTTCTTGCTTTATTATGTTGTTTACATTGTTTCCAGGTGCATGTATATGGTGGAAACAATATAAACTTAGTTTTAATTAAATTCTTGCTTGGACCTTATTCTATCAGAAGTCCAAGTTGAAATAATTTTGGGGTAGGTAATTTGTGGTCGATTGAGATTTATCACATGGTGCCAGGGCGCCATGAGATTATGTGGAATCGCAGATACCTCTACAGCTACGTGTAATGAATACGTTTGATATACAAGCATGTGGTGTCACATTTGTAAGAACAGAGAGCAAGTAAAATAGAATTTAAAGTCAGCTTGCTAAAGAATTAAATTAAATTAAGTTAATAATTGTTAAATTTAATGAATTAAGTAATTTTAATTGTTCAGTTAAATTTTTATAATATTTGTGTATAGCAATAAGGAAAAGTTGTACATATAAAATAAAACAACAAACTGACAAAACTCTTGAGTAAAAAGAAAAAGAAAGAAAAAGAGAGAAGAGAAGAAAAAAAAGAGAAAAAAAAATAAATATCAAAGAAAAAAAAGAGAAAAAACAAAGGGGAAAAAAAGAAGAAAGAAAAAACATTCTGAGAAATGTATAAAAATAAAGAACAACAATTTTAAAATGAAAGGAAAAGGAAATGAGAATGGAAAAAAAAGAAACTAGATAAAATGCACTAGGAAAATATTTTTAAGGACACATAACGAAAAGTGTAAAAAATTTCATGGCTTCACTTGATGAATATATTGATTTTAGTTCGATAATAGAATACGAACGCAAGTTGTACATAGTCATAAGTATATAAATATTACAGAGCAAGCATAAGATACTCATGAAATAACAAATGTCATTGAATTACTTCGTAGTATAAGTATTAGAAAATAAATAGGATAAGCCACCAACAGCATCAACACCTAGGGTAGCTTCAATTTGATTATGGACTCCAAGATACGAGCGGTACGTCGAAGTTGCTTCTCCGAACCATCACGTTGTACGACACCATCACAGAAATAGGAGACATCATTGTTCGACAAAGACGGCCATGGCGATGTTTTCTCGCTAGCATTAGTCAACAGGGTGGACGTGCTAAAATATTTTTCTTTGGACCATCCCCGAAAATCATCTGACTACAGATCATAGTCGCAAATTAGAGCTAACGTCCCGAAGTGAGACAAGGGAATCGTGAAGCTACAGTCGAGATATGAGCTACGATCAATTAGCGTCAAGTAAGATGGGAGGTCCACCAGACAGTCAACAACGTAACACACAACCCCAGCAGTCCGAGAAAAGGAGAAAGAAACACCGAAGGCCACATCACTCCGTTCAAAGTAGACCGACCAGAACTACAAGCAGCATGTCCAATCGGTGCTGTCACAGTTACACACCATTTCTTCAAATGGGGGTGCCCTACAACGCGTCATATCAACGTAAGACGAGATGACCATTCGTAGCAGCGAAAGCATAATTCGGTGGAACCATCATCTTCATCTACAATCAGCATGTCCGAGGAGAGCCAGACATGCAGAACGAAAGCATAATTCGGTGGAACCATCATCTTCATCTACAATCAGCATGTCCGAGGAGAGCCAGACAAGAAGCGATTATAGTATTTACTTAATAATTTTGACTAATATCAAACAGTTGACTACACAGTAGAAACATTGTAATAAAAGGAAAAATTAACATCGCTTCACGATATTAATTTTTCCTTTCCCTGGGGGCGGAGGGATGTTGTGAGTCACTACTTCCGCGGAACACATTCTCAGTCGAGCATAATGGTGTCGCACTGAGCGTTTAATTTCCATCGCACTAAGCGTTTAATTCCGCATTGTAGCCGTGGAACTAGTGACCCACTTTCTTGCGCTCAGGTGTTGAGGCAGGTCTTTTCCGCTACAGTTAGCATATTGTTGTTTCCGTATTTAAGTTTCCGCATACAGAAATATAAAGTTAGTTAGTTGCGTAAAGTAGTCAGTAGTGATCAGTCAGTAGGATCCGCGAAGCAGAGCCTACAAACGGTGTGTAACTAGTGTAATTCGCAATAAAGTGTTCAGAGTGAAGTTATAGTGTTTCATTTGGGACGGACTGAGGGAGGAAGGACTTCGGAGAAGCCGACGACAGGATTCGTCCGAAAGAACCACAACACAGTGATGCAAATTAGTTTGCACCAGCTTCATGTGCGCTTCCAGCATTTCCCACGCCTCCTACGTCACCCGGAATTCGGATCTTTACCGATCCAATCCGAAGCGAATCACTCCCTTGAGCACCCGTAGCTTCTCTAAGGCTTTTCGGCGAACCTGAAGTCCTTACCCACTCCGTACTTTGGACCGCTATTGAAATAATCTCCCAACTATGGGCCACCAGCAAACGGTTCTGCTTATTAATGAGTTTCAGTGTGGACTCCCGACGGAACAGGACGGGGAATCAGTAGTATGCATAAGGTGGCTCTGGGACAAGGCATCCACCTGCGTATTTCGGCGGATTAATCCGCCAAAGGGGCGCTGTGTGTATAAGAGAGAAAGTGAGCGCAGCGTGTGTAAGAGTGAGACAGAAGATGTGAGTGGCAAACGGAGTTGTGAGTAGACATATCGAGGGATTTTGTGGACGAAGTTCCCAGATGGAGAGATTTTTCATGAAGTTTTTATGGGGATTTTGGCGATTTTTTTTTGGAAATTTTTTATGAGGATTTGGCGATTTTTCATGGGATTTTATCAGGTCGTAACCCTGGCAGCTGTCGGCTTGCGGACGGACAAACGATCAGTCGATCGTTCGGTCAGACGGCCGGTGGGGAGAGGAGAGACAAGTGGTGTGAGTATTGGGAGATCATAAGCAGCAAGAGTGAGTGTAAATGTGTGACTTTGTTCATTTGTTTATAAGATAAGGCGAACTGTGGCTTGTGTAATGCATAGTATTCGTGAGTGGATTTTTTTTAGTAAATTTAGGAAGTATGCTGTTGTAGTTGTTCTTGTAGTTTTAATGTTTGTATGTAGGATACAGAGCTGTGGGAACGAGTGCGAGCGCTGGTGGCGGCTGCCTAAGCAGAGGTGGTGTTGTAGTTATAGTTTATTTAATTGCTTGGCTTTTTAGACGCTGCCCCAGAAGTGTAGTGAAATTTAATGTAAACATAAAGTGAATGGATCGAACTGTGGCTGTGGCTTTGCGTACATGGTCTGAAGCGCGGAGATGTTATTTTAAGAAATTTGAAGCTCGTCTTATTCTTGTTGGTTCTAGTTAGAATCAAACTGTGGCTTGACTTATAATTGGAAGGAATTAAGTTAATGTAAAAATTTCCGAAGAATACGATGAAATTTGGCGGAACTGAGCCGAACATGATTGAACATATACGGATTTTTTTTCTCAATTTCGTTTTTGTTGACATGTTTCTTTTTTATTCTGTAAGGGCTTCAGCTGGAATATGTAACTGAATCTTATAACTGAATATATAACTGAATCTTATAACTGAACTTCATTCAGTATCTGAATATAGAAGTGACAAGTGGCGGATTTCGTGTTTTAATAGTGCCTTCGTCGTTTTGTTAAATTATAAAGTGAATAAAAACGAAAAAAAAATTTAAACAAAATATTTTAAAAAAGTATAAAACTTAAATAGAAAAACGAAAATTTTATAAAGTACACAGAACATTTCAGAAAGTAAAGAGAAAGTGCACAGAACATTGTAAAAAAGTGAAAATATTTTAAAAAGTGAAAGATAGAGTAAATGTAGAAACATTTACAAGAAAAAGTAGAAAAACTTAAATAAAAAATTTTAAAAGATGCACAGAAGAGTTAGAAAAGTGAAGTATTTCAATTAAAAAAATGAAAAAATTTAGAAAATATTTATATAAATTTATAGAAAATAACATTTATAGTTTTATATGATTTAACATTAATTTTATAATTTATAGTTTTATATAAAATAACATTAATATAACAATATTTATAGAAAATAACATTTAAAGAAAATTTTTTAAAAAGTGAAACAGTTGAAACTAAAAAACAGATTTTAGAAAGTGGAAAAACTTCAGACCAAAACTACAACAACAATATAAAGAAAAAGTGTAAAAAAACAATTATTGATAAAGGAATTTTAGAAAAAGGGAAAATGTATTTAAAAATTATAAAGGTAAAGAAAAAACTTTACAGAGAAGACAAGACAGGAAAACAACAATTCAACAGCAATATAGGAACAACAAACTACAGCAACAAGGAGAACAGCAAAAACCAAAACATAAGAACAACAACAAAATCAGCAACAGAGGAAAAATAAAACCATATTATTTACGAGGTAAGTGAATTTATTTATAAATTAAATAAAAAAAATAGTATTTAGTAATTCGTAATTCATAATTAGTAGTTGAAAGTGAAATATATAAGTAAAATTACAAATATAATAATAATACAAACAATATTTTATTTAAGAATAAACAATAATATAATAAGAATATTGTAATATTTTCTTTTCCCAAATATTTTTCAATATTTTCTTATTCTGGTCTGTAGATTTGTAAGTTTAATATATTCCCTTAATTTATCGTACAGCATCAACAACAACAACAAACAGCAGCAGCAAAAACAGCAACATATCCTACACCATTAACAACATCAACATCATCAACAACGTCACCATCACCATCGTCACCATCACCATCGTCACCGCCACTACTACCACCATCGTCACCGCCACTACTACCACCATCGTCACCATCACCATCGTCACCGCCACTACTACCACCATCGTCACCGCCACTACCTACCACCATCGTCACCAACAGCAGCAGCAAAAACATCAACAACAACAAAAGTAGCAGCATCGCCGACAGCACCATCGTCACCAACAGCAGCAACAAAAACATCAACAACAGCAACAACAACAAAAGTAGCAGTATCGACCTACACAACCTTCGTCGCAACGTATTTATTGATGAATCACTCAACATATAAATTCAATATGGAATATAAATACTCAGATATATGCTGAGTATGTTAAAATAACTGCTGAAATGAAGGATAGGATTGTTGAAATAAAATAACTTCAAACAAAAATGTTACTAGTTAATCGATCCGAAGAGTTGGCTGCTCTACGGTGATATGTGCGACCAGCTAAGGACAAAATATCCGACTTTCAGGAGAGTCGCTAAAAAAGATATGCCAGCATGCGTGCGTCAACGTCAAAACTGACGACGTGTATTACATCAAGTAGGCAATAATTTCTTCACGACACCACGTTAACACTCATCCCGAAAAACCACAACTTTGCAATATATCAAATATTGAAGTGTCTTGCATTTTATTGGTAAATACTGTCGTGTTGGACTTCAATGAACTGGACTTTCCACTGTCTATCACACATGTCTCCCGATTCGAAGAACGCAACCCCAACATAAGCGTAAATGTACATATTTGGGTACGACAGGACAGTCGGTAGCATCGTGGGACCATATTACTGTACCACAGAAGAGAAGCCAAATCATATCAACCTCCTATTAGCCCAGGAGGAGGAGGGACCCCCATACGTGTGGATAAATAATATATCCAGATAATTTACATTAAATTAATGATTAGCGATTTTCATAACACTAATTTTTTCTTTTTTCATTTTCTCTTTTCAGATTATTGAGATCCCAGGTGACAAGGGTGAATCAAATGTTCTTTTGTAAGAAGAACTGTAAGAAGAACGAACTATATTTTTAGCTATTATATAGTTCGTTAATAATTTTAACATCAGCACCATTCATTCAATGCTTGAGGATTCTCCTGTCGGGTATATTCTGGAAGTAGACTCGGACTACCGTCAGAGTTTACATGAAGCGCATACTGATTTACCATTTTGCGCTGAAAATAAAACTGTGGGTAGCTCAAAGTGCAAAAAGTTAATTGTTAATTAGCAAAAACTAAGTATAAAATCCACTACGAAAATCTTCAACAACGTCTAGAATGGGTTAGTGTTGAATAAAGTACATAAAGTATTGAAATTTAAACAGTCTTGCTGAAAGATCTTGAAAAAAGATCCCAATTCGAGTGATGAATGTGTTCAGGTCACATATAACTTTTGAGAAAAGAGCGTTAGTAGGACAATGCCAAGCTGTGGAAGCCGTGGTTAATTGTGACAATCCTCCCCAGGAATTCAAAAACGAGGTTCTCAAAGATGGCACGAAAACTCTCATCATAGTACTATCACGTTATCTGATTGAATGAGGTGAGCGGGCCTGAAAGGTTGAAAGCAAAACGGCTACTAGAAAAGTAAAGCTCCATATTTGCCAACTACGGCAGTCAATTTCGAAGAACTGACATCGTGCAACCTCGGATAGACACTGGCGAAGCAATACCGATTCGACAAGCTCCACTCTGAGTCCTACTAGCAAAACGAGAAGAAGCGGTACAGATAATAGACTGTAAGAAAAAATATTTTTTCTTACAACTCCGGGTGTAGAACCTGGCCTGCATCCCAACCGAGCCCGTTTTTAGTAAACGTAAACTGAAAACGCGGCGACCTGGGTTGTGCGGACCCAACTTCAGGTGGAATAAATTCTATCAACAACAATAAAAAGAAAAAAAAAAGGCAACGTAGCAAAGGCGAAAATATGCAAAACTAACAATAACAACAACAACCACATTAACTCGCTTGCTAACAAAGAGATAAAAAAACCACAGTCACACAGAATACATGAACCACATACTTTTTTTTACAACAATTACAACACAGACCGAGACGCGAAACCAGCAAGCAAAAATTAAAACAGAGCCTTGGGAAATTACTAATAAAATCAGGTGGAATACTGTTTACAACAACTACAACACAGACTGAGACACGAAACCAGCAAGCAAAAATTAAATTAGAGCATGGGAAGCTACCAACAAAATCACAAGAATTTATTTCTAGAAATAAGCGCAACAACAACAAGTACGTTGTGTGCCGCTATGCAGATTAGAAAATTTTAGTACCTCGTCCTGGCTGAGTGCTCTTAAGCGGACGCCAATCCCAATTCCAAGTAAATTTTAGTACCTCGTCCCGGCTGAGTGCTCTTAAGCGGACGCCAATCCCGATTCCAAGTAAATTTTAGTACCTCGTCCTGGCTGAGTGCTCTTAAGCGGACGCCAATCCCAATTCCAAGTAAATTTTAGTACCTCGTCCTGGCTGAGTGCTCTTAAGCGGACGCCAATCCCAATTCCAAGTAAATTTTAGTACCTCGTCCTGGCTGAGTGCTCTTAAGCGGACGCCAATCCCAATTCCAAGTAAATTTTAGTACCTCGTCCTGGCTGAGTGCTCTTAAGCGGACGCCAATCCCAATTCCAAATAAATTTTAGTACCTCGTCCTGACTGAGTACTTTTAAGCGGACGCCAATCCCGATTCCAAGTAAATTTCACTAGTACCTCGTCGTGGCCGAGTGCTTTTAAGCGGACGCCAATCCCGAATCCAAGTAAATTTTAGTTCCTCGTCGTGGCCGAGTGCTTTTAAGCGGACGCCAATCCTGAATCAAAGTAAATTCTAGTACCTCATAGTGGCTGACGCCTACAATCATAAAACCTCGTATTCTAGAACTCTGTGTATATATAGATTTTGCATTTTTACGGACTGAGTGCTATTCAGCGGACGTTAGAACTAAAGGAACTAGTTTTAAGAAATACTGTTAGCAATAAAATACCGAAAAATAAAACTTTGAATTACGGTGAATAAATAGTCGAAAAACTGTGAAAAGAAAACCGAAAGCTTTTTATTTAAGTGTTCGGTACGGGACTCTGGCGAGACTGAGTATACCCCGGCAAGAAACTTCGTTACAAGACGAAATGCAAAAAGGTGGAGTTATTGAACCATCAACTAGCCCATGGAGTTCACCGGTCGTGTTAGTTAAAAAGAAAGATGGAAGCACCCGGTTTTGCGTTGACTAAAGGGCTTCACTGGAAAACATGTTTGATGTATCTTGATGACATATTTGTCATGGGCCAGTTTTGATGACCACCTCAAAAATTTAGAAGATGTCTTTCGACGAATTGGTTCTGCTGGCTTACGGCTGAATTCAAAGAAATGCAATCTATTTAAAACCGGAGTAACTTATTTGGGGCACAAAATCACTATTAGAGGAATTCACACTGATGAAGACAAAACAAAATCGGCAAGAGAATGGCCTCGACCCTCGACCGATCGGGACGATCAGACATAACTTTGCTGGTGTCGCAATTATTTATGTCAGACCATGGTGGCGTCAGTTATAACTAAAGGGCTCTGGTCAATATACTTTGCAAGCAAAAATCTGGTTTGAAAGTAACGCATTTTAATGCTAGAAGCCTCAATAATTTCAAGATGGACTGCCTCAAATTTATATTTCAAAGATCGCAAGTAGACGCCTTCTGCATCTCCGAAACGTGGCTTAATAGTGATCTTAATGACTCTTTGTACGATGTCGAAGGCTACAAATTACACCGAAATGACAATAGATAAAAGTGGAAGGGGCATAGCTGTTTATGTTAGATCTAATCTTAATACAAGATTGTTAAACAAGTCAGCCTCTACTTGAAGTGAGGTAGAATTTCTAAACGTGGAAATACATGACCGTAGTAGCAATATCGAGGATGTGATTTAACTCTGTTTCTATCCAACCTTTCGAAACATCTCATTGACTATTATTCCTATGTGTTACGTGGCGACTTCAACATTAACCTACTGCGTCAACATCACATTTCTGATAAAGTTCTTGATGATTTCTCGGAAGTCGGTGTTAGCGTGGTTAATTCTGCTATGCATACTCGTTACGGGGTCAATTGACAACCTAGTTTACTTGATATATTTGCAGATTCTGATACTTCATGTGTGTTACTGTTTGACCAGTTGTCATTCCATCTGACCATGACCTGGTCTTTTGCACATTAAATATTATTCTTGAAACTTCCCCAATTCTGTGCTCTTTGAATTTTCGTGACTATAAGTGTGTAAACCTAGACTTTCTTTCCAAGGAGCTGATTGCCATTGAGTGGTCTGAATGTTGGAACTGGCCGTGGTTTACTGGCTCTGTCAAAATGGCCATAGCACAACGAAACAAGTCGTATTCTTCATGGAAGAAAAATCCCTCTACGTTCAACTGGCTTCACTATAAGAGACTTAGAAATTTTGCTACGCATTTAGTTAGACAGTCAAAAAGAGATTACTTCGCGTCTAAGTTCAGTAGTAATCTATCAAGTAAGAAGCTCTGGAGGAATTTAAAAAGCATTGTCATAGGGGGAAAACTGTCGCTAACTGTCAAATTGATGCGAAAACAATGAATAATTTCTTTGCTAATCGGCCCATAACTAGTGGTCTTGGCAAATATACTAATTTACCTGAACTAATTTACCTGTCTTTAATTTTGATGTGTTGATGAGTTTAGTGTGATACTGTTTATTGCTAAATTAAAATCGAGCGCTGTGGGGGATGATGGTGTCGATATCAAGTTCGTTAAATTTATTCTTCCCTATATACTCGGTCCGATAGTGCACATATTCAATTTCTGCGTCATCAGTTCTAGCTTCCCCTCAGCTCGGAAGTTGGCCACAGCCATTCCCATCGAAAAAAGTAATTCTGTCTCATTGCCTAAAGACTTTGGGCTAATTACAGTTATATCGACGTTTTCTAAAGTTTTCGAGTCCATTATTATGGCCCAATCCTGTGGAATATAATGTATGATCAGATATTGAGACTTCAGCTACCGAATGGTGTGACAACTATAGGATATGCAGATGACTTAGCAATTGCCGTTGTAGCAAAGCATATCATTGAAATAGAGGCGTCAGCTAACGTTGCTATATGCCAAGTGAAGAGGTGGCTGGAAGAGGTTGGTCTCGATCTAGCCGCTCATAAAACAGAAGCGCTTCTTATAAGCAGCCGGAAAAAGGTTGAGTACGCGTAGATTGCAGTAGATGGTCTTACTATCCAGTCATCACTTTCTCTAAAATATCTTGGAGTAATTTTAGACAACCGACTGAACTTCAAGCAGCACGTAAACTATGCTTCCGAGAAGGCTACAAGAACTCTAGCATTGCTGTCTAGACTTCTCCCAAATGTTGGTGGTCCAAAACCTGCTAGAAGAAAACTCTTGGCGTCCTTCGTAAGCTCGATAGTGCTTTATGCTGCGCCAATATGGGCAGATGGGAACATAAAATCATCGAGAAGGAAGTTGCTTGCTGTTCACAGACTGAGCACCTTACGAGTGATTAGTGGCTTCCGCACAGTTTCCGCCGACGCTGCATGCGTAATAGCAGCAATGATACCTATTGATATCTTGGCATTCGAAATGAAACGAGGCAGAGGTAGAGCTGGACTTTCTGCTCTCCAGTTTGGCTTCAGGAAAGGACGGTCGACAACAGATGCGCTGCGGCTGGTTAAAAATACTGCTCAGGGAGTTATGGAAGGTACACGGTGGCGCGGTGGCTCCAAACAATACTGCCTCAACGTAACGCTCGACGTAAAGAACGCGTTCAATACTGCGAATTGGCAGAAGATACTGCTGTCGGCGAGGAAGCTTGGAATATCCGACTATCTGCTGAACATAATCGACAACTATCTGGACGATCGTGTTCTGATATATGACACCACAGAAGGCGAAAAATCATATATGATACGGGGAGGCGTACCAAAGGGGTCTGTTCTTGGACCTCTCCTGTGGAATATATTGTACAACGACATCCTAGAATTAAGCGTGCCTGCTGGAGTAAAAATTGTTGGCTTCGCCGACGATGTTGCAATAACAGTCGTAGCAAAAGAACTAACAAGCGTAAAGGAGGCAGCGGAAATTGCTATAGCGAAAGTGAAGAACTGGTTGAGCTCAGTGGGTCTCACATTGGCCGAGCATAAGACGGAAGCAGTTCTGGTGAGCAGCAGGAAGAAGGTGGAATTCCTGGAAATTAGCGTTGGTAACAACGCGATTTTGTCGAGACCATACATCAAATACCTAGGAGTCATGATTGACCGCCGGCTGACTTTTAAAGCCCACCTGGAGTACGTGCAGAGTAAGGCATCTGAGGTTGTAACCGCACTATCCCGCATAATGCTTAATATAAGAGGGCCTAGTCAGAGGCGAAGACAACTCTTAGCTAGTGTAGTTAAATCTACAATACTTTATGCTGCAGCTATCTGGGAGAGCGCACTACAAGTTAAAAGCTTTGCGCGAGGCGTAAAGGCAGTGTACCGCTTGTGTGCGTTAAGAGTCTGCTGCGCATTCCGTACAGTTTCTGAAGATGCAGTGCTAGTGATATCTTCATCGATTCCGCTAGATTTTTTGGCTAAAGAAGCAGCCACTAAGGTATCGGGGGTCATGCATGATATGGCAGAAGCGAGGCAATCCTCCATCACAGAGTGGCAGACAAGATGGCAGGGCGCGGAAAGCGGAAGGTGGACAAATCGGCTGATCCCACACTTAGAGCCGTGGATACGAAGAACCCATGGCGATACGAATTTTTACCTTACCCAAGTACTCAGCGGGCACGGGTGCTTTAAGTACTATCTGCACAGGTTTGGTCATGAGCAGGATCCGTTCTGCGATCACTGCAAAGCTCCAATAGTTGAGGATGCCGAGCACGTATTTTTTAGCTAACGGGGTGTAAACTGAGACGTTAGGGCTTGATGACTGTCTACAATTGGACAGACACGAACGTCTGTATATATATATATATATATATATATATATATATATATATATATATATATATATATATATATATATATATATATATATATATATATATGTGTGTGTGTGTGTGTGTGTGTGTGTGTGTGTGTGTGTGTGTGTGTGTGTGTGTGTGTGTGTGTGTGTGTGTGTGTGTGTGTGTGTGTGTGTGTGTTTTCGTATGAGGGGAAAGCATCGAAAGCCTGCGTGCGGGACTTTAACCACGCTAAAACCCCTCCCCCTGTCTGTCAGTCCTCTAGGAACTACCGCTAAATATTACGTCGGGAGGCAGAAGGAGTTTAAATAGTTTATATATATATATATATATATATATATATATATATATATATATATATATATATATATATATATATATATATATATATATATATATATATATATATATATATATATATATATATATATATATATATATATATATATATATATATATATATATATATATATATATATATATATATATATATATATATATATATATATATATATATATATATATATATATATATATATATATATACACACACAAACACACACACACACACACACACACACACACATATATATATATATATATTTCTACACATATATATATTTCACACACACATATACTATATATATATATTTGTGAGCTTGCGGTGGCATTTCCGCAAGTAACCGCTATTTCGAGCTGAAATAGTTGAACAAGAAGAAGAAGAAATTTTTTTATTTATGTAAAAGTCGAATATTATTGCAGTCGTCATATAGTATACATGTGTTTGTTGATCTTTATATATCCTGTGGGAATTAATTGTGTAATAAAGATGAACAAATGTTTGTTTGTTTATTTTGTTGTTTATAATGAGTATACTCCGGAATCGCTGGAACTATTCGGATGCAGTTTTTGGCATATGCCGTGTATTCCATTCTTGCAGATCAGAATTGTTGCCCTATATAGTTTTTGGCAACATTCTGTGTGTCTAACGTTTAAAAGTAGTATCGTCTGATATATTCTTTTTGGCTTATAAGTACAAATTCGGTACCAATGTGTGACGATCGGTAACATTATTTGCATTGTTCGATAGCGGTTTGTGTTTGCATACTTCCAGGCTGCCCCATAAATTATTATGGTGAGACTTGGAGATGTCCAAGACAGAAATCGACACACGTGGCCGCATTTCCCTAACAGTAAACCAAAAGACAAAAAGAATGAAGCTAAATTAGTAAACGCTATTTTCTGTTAAGAGTGCGAAATATGCACAGAAAATATTATTATTGGAATATAATCTTGAGATAGTTTGCAGTTTTGATTAAGAAAATATTATTCAAAATTAATTTTCCGATAGTGGCAAAAAATGTTGGACAATGATCCTCACCGATGAAAAAGGTTTCTAAACGGCCTATTTCGCAAAGAAGTTGTAGTCGGATTTTGAATCTGTTAAAGTGAACTCTTGATTATATTTTAGAAGCGAATTGTAGTGAAAGATATCAAAACAAAGCAATAAACTTTAAAAGACCGAAGAAAAGCGTTTGAAGTGTAAACGGAAAAAAGGGCTAGCAACATCTCCTTGGTGCCGGAAGTGGGAAGGACGAAGGACACAGCAAGCACAACACTATCTAGAGTGACAAAGGCTATAACGAGGTTTTTTTTTAAAACGTCGCACCTTTTTGGGTAAGAAACATTAAGCATTAAGGTCAATTTTGTAGCAGTAAAATTAAGCATCAAGCAAAAGTATCATATCTCAGCAACGGAGTGACTAATTTTAATGCAGTCTTCAATATTACATCGTACATTGTATTTGGAGCGGTATAGGCGACATAGCGACTATACGATATTTTAAATATTTGCCGCACTGAGAGAGTGAATGGCAGAGTCTATATGAAGTTTTAAAACTTGGCCGGAGGGCGCTGTGCATCTTTTTGTAGGAGCAAAATAAAGCATCAAAATGCATATCTCAGCAATAGAGCAACCAATTGATGAGGTTTTCGCCATTATGTTGTACGTTATATCCAGAGTAACATAAGCTACATAACGTTTTAAAGATTTGCGAAGATCTGTGCATGTTTCTCTAGGAGTAAAATAAACATAACCTAATAAGATAATATCTCAAACGCGGTGTGAACAGTTTTGTTGCGATATTATGTCATAAGACATTTTCACAGCAAAGTAGGCGTCTGCTAAGGTTTCAAAATGGCGGTGTACTCCTTTCGGTAGCAATGTTTTTGTGTGGACGAAAACTTGAAAATGTATAAATTAAATTTGGCATGATTTAATTTATATTATAATTTCATTTGGGCAGGTTTTAACATTGTTTATATATTTTTTAAAATTCATTTGGGCAGGTTTTAACATTGTTTATATATGTGTACCTTATTTAGTTCTATATACATACTTCACAAATATGATCGGATCGGGAATCCCTATCTTTATCTTTCTTTCACACTGTGTGGAGTCGCGTATCTTCCAAGATCTAACGAAATCTAGGAAGTATCCGGATTCCTTAACAAAAAATAAAAGGAACAGAGCACCCAAACATCCGCACCGATCACGATCAAACGCGTGACTCCCTTAAAGAAAAAACTTCTTGAGTTGAGTCGTGACAGTTAGTTCAATTCATAATGCCGTAATTATGCTACCAATTTTTTTTCGAAGGACACTTTTCCTTCATTTCTTGTGTTCGTTTCGTGTTTTCTGCTATCTGTGGAGTGGTTAAGCTTGTGTGCAATGCATGCATAGTCTTCAACAAAAAGTATACTCTTGAATCTTATATGGATTTCTCTAGCTTTTTGTAAAATTTTTTTAGACTTCTTGCGACTTTTTGGAGTTCCAAGACGTGTTTTAATTCTAGGCGCGTTTGATGAATCAAAGCTTGGTGCAAACATCTTGATCTCTGAGAAAAAAAAATAAGGTAGAGACAGAAATTGTTTTCTGTCTTTCATTCAGAAAACAACAACAATGACAGTGCCTGCTAAACATGCTTGGTAGCATAAGCATGGTATTATTAAGAACATAAAATTAAAATACAACCATTACCATGATCTCGTCTCTTTCGAGCATATGCACGTTTTGCTGTAATAGGTGCCTGATCAGTCTCTCCATGTAATAAAGAATTACGGTATAATACCAGCGGCTGCCACTCTTCAGTTTTGCTTGACGGCATTCCAGGTGATATGCGTCGATCGAGAAAATTTAGAATTATTTTTTTATCTTGCTTGAGTAACTTGTTATTAAATTCATTCAAAACTTCTAAGAAAAGCAGCCGTGTTGGTGGAGCTACAGGGTCTTCAGGCTGATCACTTACTGCAAAAATAATTCCTGCTCTATGCAATGCGATTACAGGCTCACGATTTTTAACAGCATCAAAACCAAACGTCAACGCGAATCTTTTCGCTAATTCCTTAAGTTCCATAAAATCCTGTGAAGCTTTCAATGCGTTGGTATTTTTATACAACTGCACGTCTTTAAAAATTGCAACCAAACTTAGTAGCATTGTAAGGGAAAAATTTATCTTATTTATTTCGCGAGCCTTGCCAAGAGTTGCCTTTATGATATCTCCGTATTCATTATAGCACTAAAAAATCTATTCTTAGATGAGAACATATCATTAAAATTACATACCTTCACATAATGTTTGAAAACATCAGCGGCGCTTTTAGTTGGAATTATATTGTACACTATAAGTTTACAATACGATGCCAAAAAATTACGTTTTTTATGAAGCTCTTCAATGCGAGTCTCATCATGTATTTCTGAAAAATGTAAAATAAAAAAGATTGAAAGAGATTTATCCTAAATTATATTGATTGTTTGGTCAGTCATTATAGCTGTTTTATCCAACTGTGCTAACAAGTAAAACCCTCGGCATCGCAAAAGCTTCGTAAGTTTCTGATAGAATAAGGAATTTTTTGCTACTTGCTCTTCTCCCGGTAATTTAAACACGTTAATTTTTAAGGAAAGTAATAAAAGGATAAAGTACTTTGAAAACCCCATAGGTTCTTTAAAATATTTCAGAAGCGTTACATTCAATATAATAAAAATGATATTGAATGATTATAGTAATAATGAAAAAATTAAGAAGCGTTACATTCAATATAATAAAAATGATATTGACTGATTATATAATAGTAATAATGAAAAAAGAAGTAAACCTACTGTTGAGTCAGACGGACGTGTTTTTTCCGTGCTAGCTGAAAACTGCGAATAAATCTGTATATTCTAAATAGGCTCTAGTTAATAAGTGATTCCAAAGTGCAAAGCTCTTATCAAATCAATAAAAGTTAACAAATTTAACACTTGCGTAAAAGAATTTTTGAAAGAAACTAAACAAAAAAACTTTCCACTCCCCTCCCTCTATCAACCCTCTTAACAGGAGCTCGTGCTATCAGCACAACAAAAAAGCTTTGAAGCTTAGCAGCTCCTGAACTCTGATATAGAAAAAAAACAAAACAAAAAAAACAAAAAGAAAGTAAAAAATGTTTTGCGCGCACTGTACTCACTCCCTACGACAGGTGATTTCATTATCTGCTCACATTATGGGTCAAAGTACCATTTCTCACCTTGCACCACTCTCTCACAGATCTCCTACCATGCCTACCATTTAAAACATCAAAACCAACGTGGAGCAAATAAATAACCGGCTGTTGTTGATGAACATGTTATGAATAACGTGCATTTTCATTCAAAATTATAAGGTACATGAAATTCGGTATACCGAATGCCAAATGGGTTTATGCGGTAGTAACATCTGTTTCGCTTCCAGTTCCACATTCAAGTCAATTTCCTCACCCTAAGTGCCCCGATCAACTGTTGATTCTTCCGGATTGCCACAAGAGGCAGACACAAGTTTTTCGTTTTAAATCTGTGTTTAATCTAGAACAAATTATTTTAAACTTTTTAGTCCGTCTTAAAAACGTGGTATTTAAAAATTGATTTTTATTTAAATAATTATTTTCTGCTTTTTGTCTTACGTGTGTGAAATTTGAAATTTATTTAGTCAGTGGCCGCCGTTGCGATAGCATTGCGTAAGCATGTCGTCTCCTCTGAAATGTGTTAAATGCTTAAAGCATGCTTTAAACTCAAGTGAAATTACATGCAAGAATTGTAACAATAATTTTCATCGTCTTTGCGCTAAAGTTGACCATGAAAATGTACTATTAACTATGTCGCGTTCTCCTAATTTCGTCTTTAATTGCGACAATTGTCTAAAGTCATCGTCTGATTTACTAGCAGAGATTTCTAACTCATCTAGTATAGTAATTCATTGATGGTCTTAATGGAAAGTTCTTAATGGAAAATTTGTTAGTGCAAATACTAAGTATCTTACAATAAAAAACAAGAATAACGCAAAACATGTTGAAAAAATTAAAACCGGTCACGTACCGCTTGCGGCGCGAGAAACTACGTCATCGAAGCGTACAAACTCTGGGTTGGACGGTCACGCTCCCATCTCCTTTTCTGCTGCTGCTAGTGGTGCTGCTACTGCTTCTCTCTGCTCTAATAATGTACCTGCTCTTGCTGTTACTGCTTCTGCTCTTCTCAACGCTGACGCTCTTCTTATGTTGTTGCTATTGCACCTGATGCTCTCTTCTCTACAAATGTTACTAATCACCAGTCTACTGATTGGGTAACTGTAAGAAGAAAGAATGCAAAAAAAGCGCCACCTTGTTGTTGGTTAAAGTCAAAACAATTAACTTGAAGTTGTTTCTAAACAAATTTTAATAAAAAAGCATTTATCTATCTTCATTTAAGCCTACTGTTTCTGAAGAAAACAATGTTTCTTATGCTGAGAAACAAAGGCATATTACTAGACATCAAATTTCGTGCTTTAAATTGGTTAAAAAAGATGCTGACATCACCACTCTAAAAAGAATAATTTTAAACTTGGAGTAGAGAGTAAACTATTACGATTCTCTTTTTAACACTCC
The DNA here is from genome assembly GCA_922984085.1 of Sicus ferrugineus. Lineage (NCBI taxonomy): Eukaryota > Metazoa > Arthropoda > Insecta > Diptera > Conopidae > Sicus > Sicus ferrugineus. Next base: position 21,039,041 of record OV277350.1, read on the forward strand.
TCTTTGACAATCAAATATTAGGGTTCGCGCTTTAAAATTATTCAAAATTCGGAAATCCCACATATGTGCTAAAGTGCTAACTTCTGCAGATAAGTGCTAACAATGTAATAGATATCAATTAAATGATATATTCTTGAAATTTTATTTCCAAAATCTGACGGATATGATAGCCAAATTCAATACATTTTGAACTTTCTGCTGATAATGACTATGAATATTGTGATGTGATCGTGGGGGAAAGTGGATGTTACTCCCCACCACAATTCATTTTTCGCGTCGAATGCTCGCGAAAAAATAATTAACATCAAAACCGATCATCCACAAGCAATAGAAACACATTTACACCACAATTAAATAGAAACACAGTGCACATTTCCCTAAGTGCACATTTCCCAAACCGTTAACCAGAGAACCAAGCGAGGGGCTTATTTATGCGGAGAGCATAAATAATGATTATACGTTAACCCACATGGAGCTAAATTCGATGCAAAATTTCGTCATCACCGCCCACTATAAAGCAAGTGCGAGTGTTAGCAGCTCCAGCGTTAAGCGGACACTGCAGGCAAAAAAGAAACGCGACAAGCTGAGTGTTATGCCTTCAACATGTCGTGTTTCAAACTACAGTGCACACACAACCGCCTGCGCTACTAACGAGAAGTGTTCAGGAGTAGGAAAGCAGAGTTGTTGATTTGGATAAAATTGTCACTATTTATTGATTTGATTTTATTGATGTTGTTGATTTGGATTAAATTGTCACTGTTTATTGATTTGGATGATTGATGGACACTGTTTGTTTAATTTAATTTTTCTTTCCTACTGCCGCTTGACCGTCCCGGACCACAACTCAATCACTACTGTCTTTTTAATTTCGCCGGTCACTGGAGGGCTTCCTTAAGAAGTATGGCATCTTTGCAATCAGGCCTCCTCTCGCTTCCGATATATTTGATGATCATTCGGTCAGGTTGGTATCAGTAGTCGCGTTAAATTTTGCTCTACTGCTTATAGTGAAAAGCAGGAACTACTGATTTAGATGCAGAAATCACCTCTGCTTAAAACATTTGCAAAGATGCCATCAACCACAAGAGCTCTTTAGAAGCATATTTTCCGTTGTGAACATATTCAATAATTGATAGAAATAGAAAAGCAAACGTAAGCAGACCACCACAAGACTGAAATTTTGAAAAGTGCATCCACAAAGAAAACGAATAACCAGTGTATTAAGTGAAGGAAAAATATACACAAATTGAATAAATGGAGAGGAATCGTCGTTGCCGCCTATTTTAATTGGAGCCAGTGCGTCCAGGCATGCGACACGGAAAGCAAGCAGCAGCAGAAGCGACGGCAGCCACGGCGTCTAGCGAAATTTTCGAGTGGAGCTGCTGTACCTCACGTGCACGGGACTCGCGGCAATAGTAAAAACCCGAATTTTCTAGCACAGCACAGAAACAGCAGTTCAGTAGACGAATCAGCTGCTGGCCGAGTAACACAGCAATAGCAGCAGATTTCCCACCAGCACCAACAGCAACGTTCACGACAGCAATCCATATGGAGCTCGGGCAGCTTGAGCGGAGCTTCATACTGGAGTTCTACAGGTGTCGCCGCGAGAAACTCGTTCCGCAATCGCAATAAGACGAAGAGCGGAAAGAGCTCTAACGCCTTGCAACAGAGGCGCTCCAAGACCGATAAGCGGGCATTGCAAACGCAACAGCTGTAGCAAGCTGGTCACACGGAGCGCATCACCAACGGTGGCAGTCGATATCCTGCAAACGAAACAGTCTTTGAGCTGAAAGTGTTGAAGAAGTCGAAGATAATTGAGTAATTTACACATACTTTCCGAATATGTTCCCAACGGAGAGCTGTTCCCGACAATTGCTACATTCTCTCTCGAATTGATACGGTTATATATTGCGGAAATTGCGCTGGCAATTGATTTTCTACACAATGCTAGCATCATCTAGCGCGATGCCAAACCTGAAAATATTCTGTTAACTGAAACTTATCACATCAAACTCACCGATTTTGGACTCATCAAGTGGTTAAGTCTGGGCTCCACAACTAGAACCATGTGCGGCACACTTCAATACATGGGTACGAATTGCACTCAAGTCAACTAAAGGATCGCGCACAAACGATTTGACGACTTAATTGAGTTGCTAAAATTTACAATAACCAGCTGTTTCATGTCAGCTGAAGTGGGAACAGTTTAGACACCCAGAGCAGACGGTGTAAACCCAGCGAAACGCCAGTGTGTGAGCTTCTGAGAGGGTTCACACACACGGAAATAAAACCGAGGAGAAATTCACGCATACTATGTAGTGCGTAGAGCCCACTTAGAAGAAGTTTTTTAAACAAATACTACAAAGAAACCGAAAATTAAAGGGAAAGTATATAACAAATTCATATTAATTTTAAAAGGTTTCATAAAAAGTATATATTATTATATTTGTAAAAACTATATTTATTATTTAACATGTAAAGAAATTTCAGGCATAGATGACCACAGTTGTATGAATTATAGCCTTTATGTTGAGTGTAGATGTTGTTGTGGGTCAATCTGCACACCCTAAAACCAGCACAAGTATTTTGGTTAATACGGTACTTTGCCAGTTTACGCTGCAGACTTCCAACGTTTAGGCTTGCAGTTATTTTTTAGAAGGCCTACTTTTAGGCCAAACTGTAGTTGCTTCTGGATCACAGTCCAATAAATTGAAAGTAGAATTTAAATTGCGCAAGAGCACTTTTTTCAAAATAGCAAGTCCGCTTGCGGAATCCAAGTTCCGCAACTTGGATTCCGTAAGCGAGGCATCAAAGTTTGAGTTGCGAAACTCCCACTTGCCCAAGAGCCAATAATTTCCAGCAGAATTCCAATTCTGCAAGAAAGGCATATTGCACAATGGGACAAAGTGCAGTCGACCCTCTTAGCTGGCTCAACCGAGCTAGCTGTTTTAATTTTAAGCATGGAGTCCGTTTTCGAAGTCAATAAAGTACGGACGTCGTGTCCTTCGTGAAATTTTAAAAAAATAGTGTTTCCTTTGTTGCGGGTATCCTTCAGCGGAAGGAACCAACAACATTATTAAAGTTTAATTTCTCTTGTCGTGGGTGTCCTTCAGCGGAAGGATCCCACAACAATGTAACGTACTCCTTCTCCCAAATAATATATATATTTTCATGTGGTGTTTGCAAGCTTCCAAAGCTATAAAAATATTCTTTGCAGTTCTTGTCTTTATAATATGCTACCCAATGAGTACCTGGGCCCTTTGATGTATCCAGATTAACGATTCCACATTCTTGTTGACGAGGTCGTTTCGGAAGACTGTCTCGCAAAAAATACCTCTGAAATGTGGTAAATTTTTTGCATGTTTCATCAAGTCGACGTCTGTGAGAACTCTTTTGGGTAGATTCCTTAAAATTTTGTTCGTTGTGGACTATAATATAAACCCAATCCTTTTCTGTATGGCTTCAGGTAAGCCTTTTCCCATGGCGATGGCTTCAATGGTATTATTATGCCGATTCGCTTTTTCCAATTGTTGTCGTGCGGCTTTTGTAGCATTCATTGCTTTTGCGATTGAAGCTCCTCCAGATGCTAAGCCACCAACCGCTCCCAGAGCAGTTAAACGAGTTTTACTCATCGTGCTCCCTATGCCGAATTTTACTTTAGCTTTCTTCGCATTTGTAACTAAGTATGCGTTTATTTGCTCACTGAATTTGCTGTCTTTTGCTTTTACTCTCTGCCACGCCTCTCTTTTATCTGCTCTTTTATCTGCTTCCTGACGCTTATTCAAGTCTCGAGTTTTATCATAATGTTCAAGTCTCGAGTTTTATCATAGTGCTCTCTGAATGCGGCGTCCAGTGGATTGATTCCTTTATCACCTCTTGCCAAGCGTTCTTTTAGTTTAATTTCTGGACCACAAAACTGATAACTCGATAAATGAAGTTCAAATGGCAGAGAATTTATAACACTATTTAATAAACCTCTTCCGTTTACTGATTGATTAGGACTGGCATGTTTCTTATAAATTATACCCATTTTATATCTTTTCACCTACTCGTACTGAATGAAAATTAATAAAAGCTGTGGTTATTACATATTTATATTAGTTTTTAAAATGCGTTTCATTAAACAGGACAAATAATATAATAACAAAGATTATGGATCTAGTAACTAATAATTTTTCCAAATCAAGACACAGTTTCCTGCTACCAAATTCAATAAGATGTCTTATTGTCGGACCTTCGAATTGTGGAAAGACCAACATTATGTTAAGTTTAATAGAAATCCCGAATGGGCTAAAATTCACAGATATATGCTTATACTCAAAGTCGTTGATACTCAAAGTATCAATCAAAATATGAATACTTAAAGCAATTAATAAATCCAATTCAAAATATTGGATTATTTACATTTTCCGAGAATGAACAAGTCCTCAAACCAGATGAAGCAAAAACCAACTCCATCATGATATTCGATGATGATGCTTGTGAGAAGCAAAACAACATTCGAGAATACTTTTGTATGGATAGACACAAATGCATCGATTATTTTTATTTATGTCAAAGATATACACGAATCCCTAAGCATATAGTGCGTGATAATGCTAACATGATTATTATATTCAAACAAGATTAAATGAATTTGAAACATATATACAATGATCATGTAAGAACAGACATGACTTTTGAAAAATTTTTGAATATATGTACAGAATGTTGGAAAGATAAATACGGATTTCTGGTAATCAGCAAAGACGATCCGATTTATAAAGCACGTTATAGAAGAGGCTTTGATATTTGAATCCAACTGTAAATAAAAGCACTCCCGATACTTTCATTCTAGTATGCAAACAGTCTTTTAACTTATCTGATAGCTGATATACCTGATCTGATCTAATCTATTAACTGATACAGCTGATCTGATCTGATATACCTGATCTGGTAGCTGACACACCTGATCTGATCTGATCTGATAGCTGATATAACCGATTATATGAATGAATAAAAAAATATTAAAAGACCTAATAAAAACCAGACGTATTTTGAAACAGTAATTTAGGAACCTAAAACTGGGTAAAGCAAATGTGGAAAAGCGACTAGAAGAGTCACTTCAACCAATCACGAAACCTATAATAGAACTGGTTCGAAACACTGCAACAACAACAAATGCTAATAAGAATGACTTTACATATGATGAGATACCACTCAGACTAAAAAGAAGTACCCCACACAAAGCAAAGAAAGATATTGATTTAAAAGACGAAACTCTTACCACGAGTAATGACGGTACCTTTTTCTCTCAAATGGATGATACAGATGATGCAAACAAATCAACAAAATTCCATCATCAAATTCTGTCACAATTAGAAGAACAAAGTGAGCTGGAAATCGCATATGGACCGAACAGAGGATCGAATGGTGAATGGAGGTTCGGAAATAGCACTTTGGAAATGCATGATGATAAAGTATTCATCTCAGACAAACTGTTTGGAACCTCACCCCCTACTTCTTTCAACCTTACACCCGGTCTCTTTGAATTATTGCTTTACAAGATACGATTAAAGTATGACGAAGCAAATCTACAAATTTACAAAATAATTTTAATCAATACTAATGCTCACAAACGTAACTAAAATGAAAATGAATAAATTAAGGGAACTTCAAGTTCACTAACATTATAAAAGGATTAATTAGTGATAAATCTTTGCTGTCCACACCACTTCAACATAGAAAAGGAACCGGATTGATGAAAGTAAATCCTAGAGATTTATTTTTAGTTGTTTTTTGTATTACCTATCTAATGATTTTACTTTAAATTTATTTTTCTTTGAAGTTTATTTTTAGTTGTTTTTTGTATTACCTATCTAATGATTTTACTTTAAATTTATTTTTCTTTGAAGGGTCAAGGTTTGTTTTTAGTTGTTTTTTGTATTACCTATTATTATTATCTAGAAAGATAGGCTAACATAGGCCCTGTCTGGTGGATGTCAAAGGCTGCTTAATGTGAAAGTACCTCGCGTACCTGTCCTCTTGACTATATCCACAGTTATACGTATATCAGTTCATTCATGTTGTAGCCCATATGAAATTATTGTATGCATTGTTAATTGCATACAACAATAATAATAATAAATAAACAAAATTTATATTACTAAAGATGTAATATACAACAATCAATTTGTAATCTACAACAATTAATTTACAATACTAAAGACGGAATCTACAACAAATATGAGCGCTCATGAGATAACAATATACGTCATTTGGTGAGCGGTAGTATGTCATGGCTGATAATAGACAATGTAAAAAATGCCAGCGATGACACCAGGTCCAAACACCAAAAGGTGCCCCTAATTTGACCGTTGCAATTGAACACCGCGAGTTATACCTCGCTAAGTGCTTCCTAAACGCAACGCAACGATAAGGTAACAATAAGATATTAGTAGAGTATTTCCAGTTTTAAATGTAAGTTATAATAGTACAATTTTCATTCTTATTTTTATTTTTATTTACTTTATTCACATTTTCTGAGTGATAGCCTTATGCGCACTCCATAGGATGCATACGTGCATATAAAACAAATTATACACAAAAACCCAGCTGATGAGCCTCTGGCAGGAGGCGAAAAGCTTCTTGGGATGCCCACGGCCTACACGGCAAAAATTTTTTTGAAACTAGAAGTTTTTGTTTTGTTTGTTACGTAGGCGTCTCCAGTAACCAATGTTCCCTTCTTTATCCTCTTTCATCATTCCTCTTTTATCTTTTTATCATTTATTCCTCTTTCATCTTTTTATCTTTTTATCATTTATCTCTACTTACTTTTTAATAATCTCAAAGAAAACAGGACTGGACAGACCTGAAAACGGACCACAGTGACTTATACGGACTAACCAATACTGACGAGGTGCAATCCGGCGCGGTCGGCCCGATTCCATATAAACCGAGGCTTTCGGTGTCCCTCAGCAATGGTTGCAATAAACCTCTAACGGACGTGACTGTGACGACCATGGCCATAGGGATAGCTTAGGTTGTAAGTAGGTAGGGAATTGTAAGTAGGTTAGATAGGATCTCTTTTAAAGGTTTTGAGGAATTTTTGAAAAAATTTTTTAAGAATATTTTTGAAAAATATTTTTAAAAAATATTTATAGAATATTTATAAAATATTTATAAAATTTTTAAACTCTGTGTGATCTTAAAAAGATTATCAAGGATACTTGGTAGTCTTTTGAATGATCACGCTGAATTTCCCTATTTTAGTTTCGATGTCGGAATGCGGACTGTGAAACTCCTCCTTCAAACCTTGAAACTTCAAAGAAAAATAAATTTAAAGTAAAATCATTAGATAGGTAATACAAAAAACAACTTGATCAACGAATACAATAAGAAAAAGCATAGAACGATAAATATGGCTCCCATTGACGTGAATCCGTCTGTAGCAAACCAACTGGTAGCTACAAATTTTATATATTTTTTGTTCAAAACCAACATATAGAAGAAATTCCCTTGAATTAAATATTTATTAGCATTTAAAATAAAATAAGTTTGAATATCGTAAATAATAATAATAACCGAATTAATAACATTAAAATAGTCATAAGTTCACAATAAGGAATACACAAGAAAGAATAAACTTAGAACAACAAAAAACAAGAATTGAAACAACAACAACAAGAACAGAAAATTATAAAAACAAAGCAAGCCCCGAAAACACACGATAGTATATGCATACGCTTAGAGAATAAGACATACGCACAAGTAGAGCAGCGGCAATTCTAACAAGTAAGAGTGTTCTCTTCGGCCTGGGCGAAAAATAAATACCCTACACCCGAGTAACTGAAAAAATTATAATTTCGCCACATAACAACTTTTGTATAAGTAGGCGGACCACGTCCATTTCGGGAAAATGTTTTTGTAATGTACTAGGTACTGCTAAATATAATTACGAAGCTATTAATATTTTGAACCGGTTATGGGATCTTGACTACTTTTGTATAAGTGGACGGACCACGCCCACCAATTGTATACAAATTGGTAATACGTGTAGATACCTCGTGATAAAATTTCGTATTAATATCTTATACCGTTTACAAGATATTGATAACTTTTGTATGAGTGGACATGACACGCCCATTTTTGGGAAACTTATTGGTAATGCTTATCTACATATCCTGATAAAATTACATATCAATATCTTGTACCTTTCATTAGATATTGCCAACTTTGTTATAAGTGGGCGTGGCACGCCCATTTTTTCAAACATTTTAGTAATGACGCTATATGTTCCGGAATAAAATTATACCTTAATATCTCACACGGTTTATGAAATATTCAGATTTTAAAATTTTTTTAAACGAAGTGCCTTTACATTCCGTATGTAAAGTAGGCATGGACGTTTACCGATCTCGCCCATTTTCAATCCCAAACAGCCCTACATAACAAAGAATATTTGTGCAAATTTCATCGTGATATCTCTTTTCGTTCTCTCGTAATCGTGATTTCAACAGACAGACAGACATACGGACGGACGGACAGGGCTAAATCGATTCAGGAGGTGACGCTGAGCAAGAATATATATACTTTTCTATATCTATCTCGTCTCCTTCTCTGCGTTACAAACGGAAGAACAAAGTGAATATACTCTACTCCCTTCGGTTGTAGGGTATAAAAATAGAATTATGCGACCAGCTTAATTTCGCTTTCTCTTTTTCTTCGCACTTTCGCTCCTCGCACTTTCGCTGTGTTTCGTCGCGCACACATTGCATATGATTCCTACTGTGTTTTCAGCAGCATGTGCATTTAACGAATAGTTTGTGCAAGCTCAGTCAGTCTTCTGCCGGTGAGCAAAGACTTGATTCTTGCCTGCCAAAACAGAAACTCCTTTTGCGTGGAGTAGTTGACCCCTTGGTTCGACAGCCCCAACTATCGCATAACGAGTGGCTCATATTTGAAACGAGTTGATCAACTCGAATACATTTAGTAGAGTAGAAGTAGTTGTTGGCGTATCCTAAGCGTATTTGAAGAATATCTTTGGGCGTATTTAGGACTATCCCGAATCATTCCTTCGGGAATTTCAAGACTTCGGCCGGAATCATTTCTTCGGGAATTTCAAGGCTTCGGCCGGAATCAGCTCTTCGGAGCTTTCACCACCATTGTGAGTGGCCCTCTGCCACGGAGCACTCAGCTCTTCCGACATTGTATTCACCAGCATTGTAAGCGGCCCTCTGCAGCGGGGTATTCGGCCCCTACGTCACCTATATACCCGAAACCCTTGTTAGCGCCCTTTGCCGCGGAGCACTCTGCTCTCCCGTATGCTGTATAGAAACTATTGTACGCGACCCTCTGTCGCCAGGCACTCGGCCTGACAGACCGACTGTAACCAGTGGCGTAGATATTAAGATTGTAAAACGTTTGTGAATTGAATAAAATATTAAATAAAGAAAATAACGAACACCAACCCGCATACGTCCGAGCTGAAACTTCAGTGATAGATTTGCTTCACAGCAAATCGTGTGCAATTCCTGACTATCGCTGTGGTTGAAACTTTGAGGGTTACGAGATCCCCCAAAATGGAACGTGGAGCGACTGACGCTAACCCAGCTGGAAACAAAAACTCGTTACACGTGTAATGAAAGGTTGCTATTAAAGACTGCCTACAATAATCTGAAAATATTTACAAAGTCAAAGTTCCGCATAGGAGATTATGTTCTCATTAGTAAAAATAAACATGTCTTCGTAGAAGGCTATACACCGATTTGGACTATAGAGATTTTTAAAATTAAAAATATAAGAATTACAAACCCAACAACGTATATTCTTGCAGACCACTAGGAAATACAATTAGAGGAGGACTCTACGAGACTGAACTACTGAAAACAAAATATCCCAACACCTACCTCGTGGAGAAAGTTCTTAAAACAGGAGGAAGCAAAGTTTTCGTCATGTGGCTAGGATTTTCGGATGATCATAATTCTTGGATCGATAGTAATAAAATTTTGTAAAATATATGTAAATAAATTTTTCTGATATAAAAAAGATTGTTTTGTGTGTTTTTATTTCACTAGTTAATCAACATTCAAGATGTCAATAACTCTTGTTATTGGTCTGGTCGACTTTCATAGTTACAACATCATACCAAACGTCGACAATGAAAATAATTTATTTCACATTGGAGATCACACAATTGAAATTCCTGTCGATTTATATGAGATTGATGATATTGCCGAGTACATTCAAAGTAAATATTTAGGTATAGTCACATGGAAACTGGAGTCACCTATCCATGCACAGCATTTGTTGGCTCCGAACGGATGACATGTTAGTGGGAAGGGGCAAAGGGAGTGGTGACGGTTTACACCTCGCTTAAAGGTTTCGACGCTGTAAGTGGGCGGGAAGACATTTGCAGGGAGATTATTCCAAAGTCTAACGACGCGACCAAAAAACGAATTCCCACGATAATGCGTGGTTCGCTGGAACGGAATCGCGACATAAAAGGGGTGCAACCCTCTGGAAAGCCGAGTAGATCTGCTAAATACCTGAACCGGAGGAATCAGACTAGCTACTTCAGATGAACATTTACCATGAAAGTACGGTAAAATAATTATACACACCCTATATCACGACGACGCTCCAAAGTTTCAATAGAGCTGGATACCCTACTGTCCCCTATAAGTTTTAACGCACGACATTGGACACGGTCGAGAAGCTGAAGATATGCCCGCGAAGCTCCCGACCACATATGCGAATTGTACTCTATTTTTGGACGGATATAGGTGGTGTAGATACAACGAAGATCGGTTGGAGTGAAGTATTTCTATGCCCAGAACATCAAGAGCGTCCGACTCATTAATATCCACACCACCCAAATTTAGAGGTGGGAAGTTGTCACCCGCCAGACGTTTGTGGGTCAACAAACAGCATTTGGTCTTCCGCGCATTAAAATCGACCCGATTCGCTCTAACCCACTCTTGGATTTTATTGAGTTTAGACTAGTGTGTCATTCATAATTTTGCTTTTTTCAATGATCTCCAGAATAGAAGGACGCCTGGAGAATTAATGTGAATGATAAATACTGTTGTTATCAGCAAACGAATAGACGGGATTTAATGTCAACCACAGAAGGTCATTAATGAAAATAAGGAAAAGTGTCGGAGACAGGACCGAACCCTTCGCAACTCCAGCATTAATGGAGTGATCTTCGGAAGCAAAGCCGTCTATCACAACCCGAATAGAACGGCCGCTGAGGAAACTCGATATCCATCGAGTGAATGTATTACCGACACCATAAGCAGCCAGTTTAGACACGAGTGCTTTATGCCACACCCGGTCAAATGCATTGGAGATATCCAAAGCAACAACCTTACCCTCACCGAATTGGTGAACAAAACTGTTCCACCGCTCAGTGAGGAACGCCATCAAATCGCCTGTGGAGCAGTGAGCACGGAAACCGTACTGGCGATCACTGACCAATTGTATGCTCTCTAGATAACTCATCAAGTTAAAATTTATAAAATTTATAATAAGTTATGCTCTCCATATCTTTGGAGAGCATTAAATAGATTGCTATGGGCCGGAAATTGGCAGGATTCGTAGCCTTACCTTTTTTGGGAACTGGCTGCATATTGGCAATCTTCCAGGAAATGGGAAAATCTCCTGAAATACATGATAACTTAAAGAGATTGCTCAATGGGCGAGCCAGTGTTGAAGCGCACTTTCACAACACGTGGGCCATCCGGCCCCGATGATTTATTCACGTTGAGGTTTACAAGCGCTCTCTTAATAACCTGCGTTCGAAAGTGCATCTCAGGCATAATATGAGACACACTATCGATCACGGGTAGTGGTTGGCTACTCTCAGGAAGAGAGCAGTTTTCAGCAAACATTTTGGCTAATAAGTTTGCCTTGTCAACCTACTACCCTTATAGTATTGAAGAACTCTACGTCTAAGGCGCTGTTCGTAGAGAACTTTTTCGCGCTTTAGAGTGGCATTGCACCTAATTCTAGCCTGATTGCGCAGCAGTTTAGTATCAGCAGGTTTGTTTAAACGCCAATTCCTAAATGCTTCCTCTTTAGACTTGACTACTTGTCTGCAAGTCACATTAAACCAGGAATTGTCTTTTGGTTTAGTGGAAATTCTTTTATTGGGTATGAAAGGGCTCATACCAAATAAAATTATATTTTCTACCAATTTTGCCGCAGCATTTATGTTTCTATCCCTGAAACACAATTGGCGATTGAAACGGCTGAAAAAGAGGTTCAGCGCATCCAAACTAGCCCTCTTATAAAGCCATACTATCCGCTTCGGAGCTGGCTGATGAGCGGATTGAAGACTGTAATATGAGAAGGTAGCAGAAATTGTAGCATGGTCCAAATTACCAAGAGGTGCAAGAACATTCACATCATACTTGCTGCGATGTGAAGTTAGAAAAAAGTCCAGAATATTTCGGTTTTGCCCATCAGCGCAGGGAAAGTGCGTTGGTTCCTTCACTAAGTGAGTCAAATTATTAGACACCGCAAATAACTCAACATACAAACCCTCAGGTCTTGTGTGACTCGAATGACGTAGCCAATTGGAATTATGAACATTGAAATCACCAGCAACAACAATTTCACTGTTCGGATACGATTCCAGGATTTTAGAAATCGAATCAGAGAGACTGTCAAGTTTATCAAAAGTTGGCAGCCTCTCCAGACCCGGGCTTCTATAAATTAAGCAGAAGTGCAGGATGTGCCACTGGATTTTGAACTTAACCCACATGGAGCTAAATTCGGCATCCGTCGTGCAAAGGTGTTGCTGACACTGGTACGCAACATCACTGCGAATATATAAGGCGAGGTCTCTGTGTGATGAAAATAATGGCAGTAAGTGGTACCCAGGCAAGTGAAAATCCAGTGGATCTGCACCCTCAGACACCCGGGTCTCACCCAGTGCCATTATATGCGGTTGGTGAGTACAAACATACGCATAGACCGCGAAGAAATTCGCCCTCAAGCCACGCACATTTGTGGTGTCTATACGAAAATTTGTCATCGCCACCCACTGTAAAGAGGTATAAAGTCAGCTGCACAAGCGGACAAGCCTACACCGCAGGCAAAGCAAAACGCGACAAGGCAAGTGTTATGCCTTTATCTTGCCACGCTTCAGCCCACGGTGCACTCACAGCCGCCTGCACACCTAACGGGACCAGGAAGAAGGAGGAGGAGAAGAAAGAAACGAAATGCTGAGCTTTACTGCGGAGGGCATAAATAAGCCCTTCGCTTGGTTCTCTGCATTCCGTTTAATTGTCTATTTGTGATATTTGGTGTTATTGTTTTAGCGAATTTATTGATGTCTATTGTTATGTTTTAATGCACTGTAATCCAAATCAATGTTATTGCACTGTGACTTTGTTTGTTTTAAAATATTTCTTTATATTTGTTTGTTTGTTTCCGCGAGCACACTAAACACTGCACTGCGGTGGGTAGCTGCATCCACCCTCGTCCGCGGTCACGACATTACTCAAAAAGTGAGCAGTTTCGTGCATACCTTCTCATGTCGCGGGTTAGGCCTGGCCAGTAGTAACGCTGTGTAATCCTCAGGGTGCTCTTCCGGATTCCATGTTTGGCGGCACACGGATTGTCGTGGTTCTCTCGTAGTACTTGAGTTCTTAGTTGCGTAGGTACGCACAGTCTCCAGTCGGTCACTTGTTGCCTGTCGTCACTCCGTGAGCAGTGTTTATAGAGTTGACTATTGATGAATGCAAAATCCAGATGCTCCGCTGGGTTTGCCTTGACCATGCTCACCTTTGACTGATACCATTTGCATCGGGGCTCGCTCGTAGTCATCTGCTGCAGTGTTTCCAGAGGTTGTCGTGAAAGTGTGTCGGCGACCACATTCCACTTACCTTTGCGATATTTTACTTCGAAGTTGAACTGTTGTATTTCTAAAGCCCAACGTGCGATTCGGCCTGACTGACTCTCGATGGAGTTCAGCCACTTAAGCGACAGGAGGTCAGTAATGACTATAAACTTATAGCCTTCTAAGTAGGGTCGTATCTTACGGCTAGCATACGCGATGACTCGTTCGGCTCCATCGCTTTCTTGAGTGAGGACTGCGCTGAGTCCGTGGTCGCTGGCGTCCGTTTGGAGCATGAAGGTTTTACTGAAGTCTGGCCGCCTGAATCGCCTGTACCAGGAGGCGATTCCCAGAATCCTGCGAACACCTCTCACATCCTTTGGCATCGTCAGTACCCGGATGGCGGCAACTTTGTTTGGATCGGTGTGGATTCCATCCGAGCTAACCACGTGCCCAAGGTATTTTATCTTCCGCTGAAAAACTTGCACTTATCTCTGATGATTTGAAGGTTAGCAGTCTTCAGTCGTCGTAGTACTTCCTTCAGGTTTTTCATGTGGTCCTCCAGTGAACTCCCGGTGGCTATTATGTCATCCAGGTAGGCGAAGGCGACTGGTTCTATCTCAGCTCCTATGACCTGATCCAACGCTCGCTGGAAGGTTGCCGGTGCCGAATGGAGGCCAAACGGCATTACTCGCCATTGGTACAGACCTCTTCCCGGAACTGTAAATGCCGTGAACTGCTTACTCTGGGGTCCATCAGGATTTGCCAGAATCCGTTTTTCAAATCCAGACTACTGATGTACTGTGCATCCCTGTGGGGCGGTCAAGTATGTGGTTGATCCTTGGCAGCGGATAGGCATCGGGAACCGAGTGTGCATTAAGCTGTCTATAGTCCACGCTGATTCGCCACTCTCCTGTCTTTTTCTTGACGATCACCAGCGGTGCGCTGTAGAGGCTGTGTGATACCTCGATGCAACCCTTCTTTAGTAATTCGTCTACTTCGGCATTAATGATTTTCTGCATGGGCGGATTTTTGGGAAAGTAGCGCTGTTTAATAGGCCTGGCATCTCGCATGGTGTTCCGATGTGTGGTGATGTTCGAGGGCCCGGACAACGTTTCAAAACCCTGAAGCGCAGCTTCCAGAAACCTAGCTATCCTCTCCCATTGGAAACGTTTTCCCTTGGTGAGTAATGATGTTAATGGCCGTACAATGGCGGCAAAATCCGGGACGAATCGCCTGTACCAGGAGGCGATTCCCAGAATCCTGCGAACACCTCTCACATCCTTTGGCATCGTTAGTTCCCGGATGGCGGCAACTTTGTTTGGATCGGTGTGGATTCCATCCGAGCTAACCACGTGCGCAAGGTATTTTATCTTCCGCTCAAAGAACTTGCCACTCATCTCTGTTGATTTGAAGGTTAGCAGTCTTGAGTCGTCGTAGTACTTTCTTCAGGTTTTTCATGTGGTCCTCCAGTGAACTCTCGGTGGCTATTATGTCATCCAGGTAGGCGAAGGCGGCTGGTTCCATCTCAGCTCCTATGATGGTTCCATCTCAGCTCCTAATCCAACGCTCGCTGAAAGGTTGCTGGTGCCGAATGGAGGCCAAACGGCATTACTCGCCATTGGTACAGACCTCTTCCCGGAATTGTAAATGCTGTGAACTGCTTACTCTGGGGTCCATCGGAATTTGCCAGTATCCGTTTTTCAAATCCAGACTGCTGATGTACTGTGCATCCCTGAGGGGCGGTCAAGTATGTGGTTGATCCTTGGCAGCGGATAGGCATCGGGAACCGAGTGTGCATTAAGCTGTCTATAGTCCACGCTGATTCGCCACTCTCCTGTATTTTTCTTGACGATCACCAGCGGCGCGCTGTAGGGGCTGTGTTATACCTCGATGCAACCCTTCTTTAGTAATTCGTCTACTTCGGCATTAATGATTTTCTGCATGGGCGGATTTTTGGGAAAGTAACGCTGTTTAATAGGCCTGGCATCTCGCATGGTGATCCGATGTGTGGTGATGTTCGAGGGCCCGGACAACGTTTCAAAACCCTGAAGCGCAGCTTCCAGAAACCTAGATATCCTCTCGCTCTCAGTCGCCACCGGCCCCTCCGCACTCGACATGGCTGCTTGGAGCCCCGTGGTAGCCGGACGATCTTGAACAGGGTCTACACGTGGTATCTGCAATGATCCTTTGCGCTCCTCTTGGACTTCTCGCGTTGCGATACATCTCGTTACCAGAGCTTCCCTGGAAGTGATCGGGCCTTTTCGGAGCTCGACAGTTTGTCCACCACAGCGTATCTCCGCATCTGCCTGTGATAAAAAATCCATCCCAAGAATAAGATGATCCAGGACTTGCGGCAGAATCAACAGATATATTTTGCATCGAGTCATGCCCAGTCTTATGTTGACAGTGAGTGTCCGTTCCACCCTGCGGATTCCGCCGTATGCCATCTGCACTTGTACCTCTGTGCTACCGATAGCTCCTTGTTCTCTTAGTTCCGCCGCAATTAACTCGCTAACAAAGCTTCTGGACGCGCCCGTGTTTATCGTAGCGGTGACCAGCTCTTCACCGATGGCTACCTTTGCCCACACTCTAGTCCCATCGCTATGCAGGGGCGTTGTCGGGTACGAGGTGCGTCTGCCCTCGGGAATCTCGTCATTCCTCGTTACTGACGGGCTACCTAGTCGTTTCCCGGCAGAGCCCTGCAGCATTCGATCGTTCGTCGGTTTCTCTGACCACAATCCCAACAGAATAGTAATGTAGGCCGGCGGCATGACCTCCAAAAGTGACCGCTTTCTCCACATCGCCTACAGGCTGTCCGTACGTCCACCACCCCCTCCGGTCGATCAGCCGCCATGCGGTTTTGTTCGTAGCGCCCTCGCTGCGGTGCCTCTCGTTCTTTCTCTACGTGGATGCCTTTGAAATCTTCCGTTAGGGTTATCAATTCGGCCAAAATAGAAAAATCGTTCCGGCGGATGTATAGCAGGTAATCGCTCCTGCAGTTCCTATAGATGCGCTGCAGTTGTTGATTGACCCCATAATTTCCCTGTCGCATTAGACTTTGCAAGGCAAGTACATAATCCTTGAAACTTTCGCGTTGCCGCTGCGCTCGGCGCCTGATGCTGTCTTCCAGCTCCTCGAAGTAGCAAGACGGTAAGAAGAATTCCCTGAATTCCATCTTGAATGCCTGCCAATTTTCCCAGCCCCGCTGA
This sequence comes from Sicus ferrugineus, assembly GCA_922984085.1. Lineage (NCBI taxonomy): Eukaryota > Metazoa > Arthropoda > Insecta > Diptera > Conopidae > Sicus > Sicus ferrugineus. The sequence goes on from OV277350.1 coordinate 21,056,075, forward strand.
TTGTTTCGATACCAGGCTAAGGCACGGTCCTTTAACAGTTCTGGCATAGTCCGGGGAAGCAAATTTAAGACCAGGCCGTATGCTTGAGTCAGTTCCACGACTCGCTCCAGGAAAACCAAGGGTTCGGACCTGGTCGATGACTGCCGCGTAGTTATTCGTTTCCCTTTTCATAGGCGAAGTGAAATTGTTCAGCGCGCTCGGTGGAGTGGACACCACAGGCTTTGAGACGGGTACGGTGAGCTGCCCCTGAGGTCGACGGCTGTGTCCTTTAGGCTATCCTTTGGGGACACCGATGGCTGTAGTTTTCTTGAAGGAGAGGAGGAGCCCCGAGATAACCTAAGCTCAAGTTAGCGGAGAGGCCTTCTGCTTGCTCGGTATCGTGGGTCGTGTGGTTGACGAATGTGGTAAATCGCTTCCGTAGCTCCTCCGTCGTACCGTCGGTGGTCAGCGCGAATTCCGACATCACGGACTGCAGCTGTTCTTTAGGCAGGATGTAGACACAACCCGTCTTGACCATATTGATCACCTGTGCGCTGTGTGCTGTGCGCTGTGTGCTTCGTGCTGTGTGCTTTCTGCTGTGTGCTGCGTGCTTTGTGGTGTGTGCTTTGTGATGTGTGCTGTGTGCTTTGTGCTGTGTGCTATGCACTTTGCTTAAAATAAATAAAGAAAATTACTAAAACACAATTCTTTGACTGCGTAACCGATGGGGTTACGTTTGTTGCTTCGCGTCGTTCCTAGAGATGTATTTTTCCGCTGCTTTAGATTTTCTTGAGTCCCTGTTCGGGCGCCACTGTGATCGGTTTCTTGCACGCGGACACGCAGACACGACCTGTCAAAAGTGAAAGGTCGGAATCAAGGAATTATATGTTTCATTATCTAAAAAAATTTAGGTTAATGAATCAAATGCCATGGAACTTAGATTCTTAGATTCTTACCGTTTCATGGCATCAAGCTTGGACGAATTGTGTCAAAATTTATCACCAAGTGATTTTTATACAGTTCGTCAAATGTATTTAAACGACGACGAATTTAATTTGTTGACATCGATTCCGTTGGTCGCTTGAATGAAACATGTCTTCCTTCTAGAGACAATTTTTTCAGTCATCTAACCAACAGGGAATGTTCGGAGAATGATTACGAACATGCTCTCAAGGTTTGGAATACTTTTCATTGCCAAATTATTAATGATTACATTAATTACTATTAATGATTACATTAATTAAAACAGATGTTTTAATTTTAACAGATGTTTTTGTAAATTTTAGAAAAATCTGTTAGGATATTTATAAACTCGATCCCTGCCTGTATTATACTACGCCCGTATTGTCTCGGGATACAATGCTGAATAGAACTGGATATTTTAACTGAAATAGATATGTATATTTTCATTCAAAAAGGTATACGAGGCTGGATTGTTTAATGCACAAAACGCCATTCAAAGGCGAACAACAAATACATGGGAGATTTTGATAACGAAAAGCCATCAGAATACCTCATGTATTTAGACGACAACAATTTATATGGGTGGGACTATGCCAGAACTGTTAAAGGACCGTGCCTTAGCCTGGTATCGAAACAATCAGCGGGGCTGGGAAAATTGGCAGGCGTTCAAGATGGAATTCAGGGAATTCTTCTTACCGTCTTGCTACTTCGAGGAGCTGGAAGACAGCATCAGGCGCCGAGCGCAGCGGCAACGCGAAAGTTTCAAGGATTATGTACTTGCCTTGCAAAGTCTAATGCGACAGGGAAATTATGGGGTCAATCAACAACTGCAGCGCATCTATAGGAACTGCAGGAGCGATTACCTGCTATACATCCGCCGGAACGATTTTTCTATTTTGGCCGAATTGATAACCCTAACGGAAGATTTCAAAGGCATCCACGTAGAGAAAGAACGAGAGGCACCGCAGAGAGGGCGCTACGAACAAAACCGCATGGCGGCTAATCGACCGGAGGGGGTGGTGGACGTACGGACAGCCTGTAGGCGATGTGGAGAAAGCGGTCACTTTTGGAGGTCATGCCGCCGGCCTACATTACTATTCTGTTGGGATTGTGGTCAGAGAAACCGACGAACGATCGAATGCTGCAGGGCTCTGCCGGGAAACGACTAGGTAGCCCGTCAGTAACGAGGAATGACGAGATTCCCGAGGGCAGACGCACCTCGTACCCGACAACGCCCCTGCATAGCGATGGGACTAGAGTGTGGGCAAAGGTAGCCATCGGTGAAGAGCTGGTCACAGCTAAGATAAACACGGGCGCGTCCAGAAGCTTTGTTAGCGAGTTAATTGCGGCGGAACTAAGAGAACAAGGAGCTATCGGTAGCACAGAGGTACAAGTGCAGATGGCATACGGCGGAATCCGCAGGGTGGAACGGACACTCACTGTCAACATAAGACTGGGCATGACTCGATGCAAAATATATCTGTTGATTCTGCCGCAAGTCCTGGATCATCTTATTCTTGGGATGGATTTTTTATCACAGGCAGATGCGGAGATACGCTGTGGTGGACAAACTGTCGAGCTCCAAAAAGGCCCGATCACTTCCAGGGAAGCTCTGGTAACGAGATGTATCGCAACGCGAGAAGTCCAAGAGGAGCGCAAAGGATCATTGCAGATACCACGTGTAGACCCTGTTCAAGATCGTCCGGCTACCACGGGGCTCCAAGCAGCCATGTCGAGTGCGGAGGGGCCGGTGGCGACTGAGAGCGAGAGGATATCTAGGTTTCTGGAAGCTGCGCTTCAGGGTTTTGAAACGTTGTCCGGGCCCTCGAACATCACCACACATCGGATCACCATGCGAGATGCCAGGCCTATTAAACAGCGTTACTTTCCCAAAAATCCGCCCATGCAGAAAATCATTAATGCCGAAGTAGACGAATTACTAAAGAAGGGTTGCATCGAGGTATAACACAGCCCCTACAGCGCGCCGCTGGTGATCGTCAAGAAAAAGACAGGAGAGTGGCGAATCAGCGTGGACTATAGACAGCTTAATGCACACTCGGTTCCCGATGCCTATCCGCTGCCAAGGATCAACCACATACTTGACCGCCCCTCAGGGATGCACAGTACATCAGCAGTCTGGATTTGAAAAACGGATACTGGCAAATTCCGATGGACCCCAGAGTAAGCAGTTCACAGCATTTACAATTCCGGGAAGAGGTCTGTACCAATGGCGAGTAATGCCGTTTGGCCTCCATTCGGCACCAGCAACCTTTCAGCGAGCGTTGGATTAGGAGCTGAGATGGAACCATCATAGGAGCTGAGATGGAACCAGCCGCCTTCGCCTACCTGGATGACATAATAGCCACCGAGAGTTCACTGGAGGACCACATGAAAAACCTGAAGAAAGTACTACGACGACTCAAGACTGCTAACCTTCAAATCAACAGAGATGAGTGGCAAGTTCTTTGAGCGGAAGATAAAATACCTTGCGCACGTGGTTAGCTCGGATGGAATCCACACCGATCCAAACAAAGTTGCCGCCATCCGGGAACTAACGATGCCAAAGGATGTGAGAGGTGTTCGCAGGATTCTGGGAATCGCCTCCTGGTACAGGCGATTCGTCCCGGATTTTGCCGCCATTGTACGGCCATTAACATCATTACTCACCAAGGGAAAACGTTTCCAATGGGAGAGGATAGCTAGGTTTCTGGAAGCTGCGCTTCAGGGTTTTGAAACGTTGTCCGTGCCCTCGAACATCACCACACATCGGAACACCATGCGAGATGCCAGGCCTATTAAACAGCGCTACTTTCCCAAAAATCCGCCCATGCAGAAAATCATTAATGCCGAAGTAGACGAATTACTAAAGAAGGGTTGCATCGAGGTATCACACAGCCTCTACAGCGCACCGCTGGTGATCGTCAAGAAAAAGACAGGAGAGTGGCGAATCAGCGTGGACTATAGACAGCTTAATGCACACTCGGTTCCCGATGCCTATCCGCTGCCAAGGATCAACCACATACTTGACCGCCCCACAGGGATGCACAGTACATCAGCAGTCTGGATTTGAAAAACGGATACTGGCAAATCCCGATGGACCCCAGAGTAAGCAGTTCACGGCATTTACAGTTCCGGGAAGAGGTCTGTACCAATGGCGAGTAATGCCGTTTGGCCTCCATTCGGCACCGGCAACCTTCCAGCGAGCGTTGGATCAGGTCATAGGAGCTGAGATAGAACCAGTCGCCTTCGCCTACCTGGAAGACATAATAGCCACCGGGAGTTCACTGGAGGACCACATGAAAAACCTGAAGGAAGTACTACGACGGCTGAAGACTGCTAACCTTCAAATCATCAGAGATAAGTGCAAGTTTTTCAGCGGAAGATAAAATACCTTGGGCACGTGGTTAGCTCGGATGGAATCCACACCGATCCAAACAAAGTTGCCGCCATCCAGGAACTGACGATGCCAAAGGATGTGAGAGGTGTTCGCAGGATTCTGGGAATCGCCTCCTGGTACAGGCGATTCAGGCGGCCAGACTTCAGTAAAACCTTCATGATCCAAACGGACGCCAGCGACCACGGACTCAGCGCAGTCCTCACTCAAGAAAGCGATGGAGCCGAACGAGTCATCGCGTATGCTAGCCGACATCTCAGCCCGGTTGAACAGCGCTATTCAGCTACAGAGAAGGAGTGCCTCGCCATATTGTGGGGAATACGTAAGATACGACCCTACTTAGAAGGCTATAAGTTTATAGTCATTACTGACCACCTGTCGCTTAAGTGGCTGAACTCCATCGAGAAACAGTCAGGCCGAATCGCACGTTGGGCTTTAGAAATACAACAGTTCAACTTCGAAGTAAAATATCGCAAAGGTAAGTGGAATGTGGTCGCCGACACACTTTCACGACAACCTCTGGAAACACTGCAGCAGATGACTACGAGCGAGCCCCGATGCAAATGGTATCAGTCAAAGGTGAGCATGGTCAAGGCAAACCCAGCGGAGCATCCGGATTTTGCATTCATCAATAGTCAACTCTATAAACACTGCTCACGGAGTGACGACAGGCAACAAGTGACCGACTGGAGACTGTGCGTACCTACGCAACTAAGAACTCAAGTACTACGAGAGAACCACGACAATCCGTGTGCCGCCAAACATGGAATCCGGAAGAGCACCCTGAGGATTACACAGCGTTACTACTGGCCAGGCCTAACCCGCGACATGAGAAGGTATGCACGAAACTGCTCACTTTTTGAGTAGTGTCGTGACCGCGGACGAGGGTGGATGCAGCTACCCACCGCAGTGCAGTGTTTAGTGTGCTCGCGGAAACAAACAAACAAATATAAAGAAATATTTTAAAACAAACAAAGTCACAGTGCAATAACATTGATTTGGATTACAGTGCATTAAAACATAACAATAGACATCAATAAATTCGCTAAAACAATAACACCAAATATCACAAATAGACAATTAAACGGAATGCAGAGAACCAAGCGAAGGGCTTATTTATGCCCTCCGCAGTAAAGCTCAGCATTTCGTTTCTTTCTTCTCCTCCTCCTTCTTCCTGGTCCCGTTAGGTGTGCAGGCGGCTGTGAGTGCACCGTGGGCTGAAGCGTGGCAAGATAAAGGCATAACACTTGTCTTGTCGCGTTTTGCTTTGCCTGCGGTGTAGGCTTGTCCGCTTGCGCAGCTGACTTTATACCTCTTTACAGTGGGTGGCGATGACAAAATTTCGTATAGACACCACAAATGTGCGTGGCTTGAGGGCGAATTTCTTCGCCGTCTATGCGTATGTTTGTACTCACCAACCGCATATAATGGCACTGGGTGAGACCCGGGTGTCTGAGGGTGCAGATCCACTGGATTTTCACTTGCCTGGGTACCACTTACTGCCATTATTTTCATCACACAGAGACCTCGCCTTATATATTCGCAGTGATGTTGCGTACCAGTGTCAGCAACACCTTTGCACGACGGATGCCGAATTTAGCTCCATGTGGGTTAAGTTCAAAATCCAGTGGCACATCCTGCACTTCTGCTTCATTTATAGAAGCCCGGGTCTGGAGAGGCTGCCAACTTTTGATAAACTTGACAGTCTCTCTGATTCGATTTCTAAAATCCTGGAATCGTATCCGAACAGTGAAATTGTTGTTGCTGGTGATTTCAATGTTCATAATTCCAATTGGCTACGTCATTCGAGTCACACAACACCTGAGGGTTTGTATGTTGAGTTATTTGCTGAGTCTAATAATTTGACTCAATTAGTGAAGGAACCAACGCACTTTCCTTGCGTTGATGGGCAAAACCAAAATATTCTGGACCTTTTTCTAACTTCGCATCACAGCAAGTATGATGTGAATGTTCTTGCACCTCTTGGTAATTCGGACCACGCTACAATTTCTGCTACCTTCCCATATTCTAGTCTTCAATCCGCTCATCAGCCAGCTCCGAAGCGGACAGTGTGGCTTTATGAGAAGGCTAATTGGGATGCGCTGAACTCCTTTTTCAGCCGTTTCAATTGGCAATTGTGTTTCAGGGATAGAAACATAAATGCTGCAGCAAAATTGGTAGAAAATATAATTTTATTTGGTATGAGGTCTTTCATACCTAATAAAAGAATTTCCATTAAACCAAAAGACCATTCCTGGTTTAATGCGACTTGCAGACAAGCAGTCAGGTCTAAAGAGGAAGCATTTAGGAATTGGCGTCTAAATAAAACTGCTGATACTAAACTGCTGCGCAATCAGGCCAGAAATACGTGCAATGCCACTCTAAAGCGCGAAAAAGTTCTCTACGAACAGCGCCTTAGACGCAGAGTTCTTGAATACCATAAGGGTAGCAAGAACTTTTGGTCGTTCGTGGGGAGGGTGAAGAATCAGACGCGATCGTCTATTCCAACTCTCCTCAAAGATGATCAGATCTTCACTCACTCGGTTGATAAGGCAAACTTATTAGCCAAAATGTTTGCTGAAAACTGCTCTCTTCCTGAGAGTAGCCAACCACTACCCGTGATCGACGGTGTGTCTCATATTATGCCTGAGATGCACTTTCGAACGCGGGCTGTTAAAAGAGTGCTTGTAAACCTCAACGTCAATAAATCCTCGGGACCGGATGGCATTTCAGCCCACGTGTTGAGAAAGTGCGCCTCAACACTGGCTCGCCCATTGCGCAATCTGTTTAACTTATCGTTCACTTCAGGAGTTTTTCCTACTTCCTGGAAGATTGCCAATGTGCAGCCAGTTCCCAAAAAAGGTGAGGCTACGAATCCTGCCAATTACCGGCCCATAGCAATCTGTTCAATGCTCTCCAAAGTTATGGAGAGCGTTATAAATTTTAACCTGATGAGGTATCTGGAGAGCAACCAATTGGTCAGCGATCGCCAGTACGGTTTCCGTGCTCACCGCTCCACAGGCGATTTGATGGCGTTCCTCACTGAGCGGTGGAACAGTTGTGTTCACCAATTCGGTGAGAGTAAGGTTGTTGCTTTGGATATCTCCAAGGCATTTGACCGAGTGTGGCATAAAGCACTTGTGTCTAAACTGGCTGCTTATGGTGTCGGTGATACATTCACTCGATGGATATCGAGTTTCCTCAGCGGCCGTTCTATTCGGGTTGTGATAGACGGCTTTGCTTCCGAAGAGCACTCCATAAATGCTGGAGTTCTGCAGGGTTCGGTCCTGTCTCCAACACTTTTTCTCATTTTTATCAATGTCCTTCTGTCATTGACATCAAACCCCGTCTACTCGTTTGCTGATGACAGCAGCATTTGTCATTCATATTCATTCTCCAGGCGTCCTTCTATTCTGGATATCAATAGAAAACGCAGAATTATGAATGACACACTCCAATCTGACCTCAACAAAATCCAGGAGTGGGGTCAAGCGAATCAGGTCGATTTTAATGCGCGGAAGACCCACTGCTGTTTCTTGACCCACAAGCGTCTGGCGGGCGACAACTTTCCACCTTTAAATATGGGTGGTGTGGATATTAATGAGTCGGAGGCTCTTGATGTTCTGGGCATGTCAATACAATGCGATCTTCGTTGGAACGATCACATTTTTGATGTGTCGAAAGAAGCAGCCAAGTGCTTAGGCTTTTTAAAGCGGTGCAAGAAATACTTCACTTCAACCGACCTTCGTTGTATCTACACCACTTATATCCGGCCGAAAATGGAGTACAATTCGCATATTTGGTCGGGAGCTTCGAAAGCATATCTTCAGCTTCTGGACCGTATACAAGGTCGCGCGATAAAACTTATAGGGGACAGTAGGGTATCCAGCTCTATTGAAACCTTGTGATGTCGTCGGGATGTGGGGTGTGTAACCTTATTTTACCGTTACTTTAATGGTAACTGTTCGTCTGAAGTAGCCAGCCTGATCCCTTCGGTTCAGGTATTCAACAGATCTACTCGGCTTTCCAGAGCGGTGCACCCCTTTTACGTCTCGATCCCGTTCCATCGCACTACCCACAACCGCGATAATTCGTTCTTCGGTCGCGCAGTTAAACTGTGGAATAGTCTCCCTGCGCATGTTTTCCCGCCCACTTATAACGTCGATGCTTTTAAAAGAGGTGTAAATCGACACTACTCCCACTTTTCCCCTTCCAACTAACCTTTACCCTTCTAAACCAACGAATGCTTTGCATGGATAGGGGGCATCCCCTGAGCTTGGTTCTATCTGCCATAAAAAAAAAAGGAGCAGAAGGCGGGATACATGCTCACGCAACTAACTGATGAACCATGGGAAATCATTTGCGCTGACTTCATCGGCCCGCTTCCACGCTCGACACATGGCAACATGGTGGCACTTGTGATCTTCGACAAGTTCTCGAGGTGGACGGAGATTGTCCCACTACGCCAGGCAACGACAAGCGGACTAATAAAGGCTTTACGAGAGCGGATAATCTGCCGGTATGGAGTCCCGAAAGTACTGGTGTCGGAAAACGGACCCCAGTTCAATAGCACAGCGTTCAAGAAGCATTTACAGGAAATCGGGGTACGACATTAGTTCACTGCCCCATATTCGCCGCAGGAAAACCCAGTAGAACGAGCTAACCTGAACGTCAAACGAATCATCGCGCAGCTCTGCGAGGGAAAAAAACATTACCGGGACGTTTTTCTGCCAGAAGTCATGCTAGCGATCAGCACAGCTGTTTCAGAGTCCACTGGATATAGCCCAGCCTACGTGACACAAGGGAGAGAGCCAAGGCTGCCAAAGACTCTCTACGATGAGAAGACGTCTGGAACTGGATTCGAGGGCAAACACCCTCGGAAGGAGTATCCCGACTCAGGGAGACGTGGGATCTAGTTCCCAAGAACTTGAAGCGGGCAGCCCAGGACCAGGCCCGTCACTATAACTTGCGAAGGAGGAACTGGGCGCCTCAAATCGGGCAGCTAGTAATAGCTAAGGCTCACCACCTATCCAAGGTGTGACAAATTCAACGCGAAACTCGCCCCGAAATTCGAAGGGCAATTTCGGGTTCTCGGTTTTGTCTTGCCAGTGATTGCACAACTGGTTTCCGAGGGTGATGGACGCGCCCGCACTGCACACATAAGCGAGCTGAAACCATACCACCAACGAGAGGAGACCGAGACGAGGGAATAGATAAATAGACATCACCAGCCAGACCGAGATGGAGTCCACCATTCCAGCCTGTCACCCTTTATCACTTTATAGGCGAACCCCGACATGTAGCTAATGAATTTGTATTTTCCAATAGATTCAGTCAGACCAAAACAGAACTGCATGGCTCCGACAGCATGGCGTACAACTACCGAGACGAGCTAGACGATCTGATTTTAGTGGAGAGTGATCCGGATGACGGGAAGTCAAGCTCCGCCGGCCGAGGGGTCGCACGCCGCCCTGCCCCCGAGGCAAGAGAGGACCCCTGGGCACACATATTAATATTCCAAAAGAGGGAGGAGGCGGGTGACCGTGACAACAACCACCGAAACCCAACCACCCTAGTGGGTCCCGAAGACTTCGTTCAATTCAACGATTTGAGGAAATCGCGGAGCGTTTCGAGCACCTATCGAAGAACCTGGCAACCCACCATCGACGTCATCGGATGCAGTGCGTATGCGAGGGGTATAGAGTCAACCTGAACGCCCGCCCACACGCAAAAGCTGTGTCTCTTCGTCGTCTCCTCGAAGGAAGAGGGGAGTGTGAGGACTAAACTGTACGCCCTCACAAGAAAATTACCCTGGTGTAAACAGACACCAAGAGAAATGGGAACATAAAATTCTGCAACCCTGGGAGAAGGAAAGGAAGTTTGAATATGGGAAGTTAACCGTTACTTCCACGTATAAGCAGCGTGCACGGGCAGACTTGCTCTCTTTCCTGTGGTTCCGGCTTGTGCAACAGATCTTTGCAGCGACGGCTTGCAAAGGTTAGCGGAAGTGTTTTATTAGGTAAGCGGAAGTGTTTTATTTCGGGTTAAGAGTGGACTTCATCAGCAGATTTTTCTTGAATCGCGTTCTGGTAAATCGGTTACTCGAGACAGATTTTGACCTTTCGGCTTTCACAGGCAAACGCACGAGGTTTGAGTGCTTTTTAAAGCTGACAACCACGTGCCCTCGTGTTCAAAGATCCGGTTACTCGAGACAGATTTCGACCTTTCGTCTCCTATAGCCAAACGCACGAGGTTTGAGTGCTTCCTAAAGCTGACAACCGCGTGTCCGCGTGTTCAAAGACCCGACTACCCGTGACAGATTCCGACCTTTAGGCTCCCATAGCCAAACACACGAGGTTTGAGTTCTTTTTAAAGCTGACAACCGCGTGTTCGCGTGCAAGAAACCGATTACTCGGGATTGTTACGACTGACGACCGTACGCCCGTGCTAAAGAAAAGATTGGTTGGATAAAGAGGAGATTGGTTGGATTGATTTCTGACAGTGCAGACGTGTTTTTCGGCATCTCTTAGAAAGTGTTTGATTTAGGAGTAATACGCCAGTTATAGCAGGCGAAAGTTTTTTAAGTGCGTAAGTGTGGCCTCGCGTTACAAGTGCTAGTGGCGTGGGCTGACTGGGACACGAATTGAAGTCATTTATAAAATTTTATTAAACACTGTGGTTCCCTCAAATCTAGTGAGACAAGGTTTTTCTGAGTTTGTTTATATCAGATTCCCGCGGTTTTCTATGTCATTCAAGGGGGAAGTATAAACAAAATAAAAAGAACAGCTTTGACACCTGTTTGCTAGCTAAAGTGGTTGGTGCACAGTGTTTCCTGAAACTAGCACAGTGTTTCCTGGATAGCAAAAGAGCAATTTCCATTGCATACTGTTAGGCTGTTTGCTCCACAGGGTGTGTAGAGCCCGCTTTTAAGCTTTCAGCAATGTTTGCTGTGAAGGGCTCAGCACCGAAAGAGAAGGGCAATGTCTTAAGCAGTGATAGCTATGTAGATCTATCTATGGCTGACGCGTTTAGAAGAAGTACGCGTATTGGTCGATCGCCGATAAAGATTATAGACGAGAAAGAGTGCGCGCGTTCGAGTTCCTCTCTTCCGTCGCTTTCACAGGAGAAACCAGATAAATTTAAAAGTGTCTTCGAACTGCTAGGCAGCAAAATTCGCGAGTTGAGTACAATGATGTCCGAAGTGATCACCCCTCGCCACACAGTACATCAGCCGATGAGGATCCTGATGGACAGCGTAATGAAGCTGTATGATGAAGCTAATGCAGAAGACTCGCGTAGGATAATGTCAAGAGAGCACGTGAGTAAATGTTTAATTGAGAGTTCTTCGCAGACCTCACCGCTGCTCAAGCAGGCGAAAGATATCGCAGTGAAACGCATGAGAAACGAAAAGGTGTCGGTTCAATCATCCGCGAAAAAAATTCGTGAAGGCGGGTGTAAAGACCAAGTGGAGGCAAATACAAAACACGCGCAACAGAAAAAATAGTAAACCACTACAAAAAGCGAGTTTTGCTAGCGTAGCGAGTGCTGCCATCACTCATGAGGAAAGAAAAGAAGCAGATTGGATCAAAGTGGCGAGAAAGACTCCTAGTAAATCCAAAGGTGTAAAATTAAAACCGGAGGCAATTATTATAGCCTCGCGAGGCGAGGGGAGCTACGCTGATATCCTCAGGAAAGTCAAAGACGAGCCCAGCCTTAAGGAGGTCGGCGACTGTGTGCGTCGAGTCTGCAAAACGCAGAAAGGGGAGATGCTACTGGAACTAGAAGGAAAGAGCTCTGCCGATTCCAGCAAATGCAAGGAGAGCTGTCGTCCTTCTTAGGCAATGAAGCTGAAGTGAGATCCTTATCACAAGAGGTACTTTTAGAATGTAGAGATTTAGACGAAGTCACTACAAAAGAGGATATAGTGACAGCGTTTAAAAAAGAATACAGCGACATCACAGATAATGCAGTGATATAAACCAAGCAATAAGAAACAACAATAAGAACAACAAGGTTACCTTCAAATTTCTGTAAACATATTCATGCATGCGAAACCACAGTTTCAAGCGAAATTGAAATAATGAAGAACTCTGTACTTTAATTTTTGTTTTTCCCTTCTAGAGATTCAACTCCAGACAATAAACAACAACAACAAGGCGAGATTCATATTCGAACCCAAGCAATGAGCAACAACAACAAGGCGAGTTTCACCTCTTAAAATACCAACTTCCCGCTTCAGACCGCGGATGCGAGTCACAGCTCAAACCGCTCCCTTAATGTCTACATTAAATTTCACTACATTTCTGAGGCAGCGTTTAAAAAGCCGCCCGGCAGCCGCCAGCCGTCAGTCATCAGACCGTCCGCCAGGATTGTCACCCAACTCGACCACTTGGGTTGCAGCCCCTCGAAAAAATCCCAGGAAAATTACACTTTTGAGGCAGCCGCCAGCTGTCAAAAAGCCGTTCGGCAGCCGCCAGCCGTCAACCGTCAGTCCGTCCGCCAGGCCACCAGCGTTGCCACCTGATTCGACCAATAGGGTTGCCAACTCTTGAAAATTCCCAAAAATTTTTAAAAAATTTAAAAAATTTCTAAAACTGAAAAAATTCTAAAAAAACAAAGAAAAAATAAAATAAAAATTTTAAAAAATAAATAAAAAAAATAAAAAATCCGCGATCTAGAAACTCTGTCCACCAAATACTCGATCTGACAACTCCGTTATGATTAATCCTAAATCTGGCAACTCCGTTTGCCACTCACATCTTCTGTCTCACTCTTACACACACACACAGCGCCCCTTTGACGGTGGGCGCCGCCGAAAATAGGCGGGCGGCGCCATTTGACGGTGGGCGTCGCCGAAATACACAGACGGCGCCATATGACCCAGAAGATACATATATTACCTACTGGCGAGGCCTTTGTGCGACAATGGCAGTAAATGATACCCCAGCATGTGAAAATCCAGTGAATCTGCACCCCCAGACACCTGGGTCTCACATAGTGCCACCATTCGTGGTTCGTGAGTACAAATATGCGCATAGACCACGAAGTAATTCGCTCTCAAGCACTGGCGTGAAGTTACAACCCGGCGAAAAACCAGAAATTTCTGTTAAACTTTATCTGTCAATGAACAGAGCTTTAACAGAGGCGAAAACGGTAATAACATCTATTGAACAGAAGCAAAAATGTTAAAACCCATCTTTAATAGAGGTGAAATGTTATAAACCTACCTTTAACAGAGGTGAAAATTTTAAATACCAAGCCTAACAGAGTTAATTTAAAGTAACGGAAATTCAGTGGAGGATCAACTCAAACTTAAATTAGCGTACGAAGTACGGGAATGTTTTACTATTTCTATATTGGTATATTTATTATTACTATATTTACTAGTATTTTTAGATTCTTTAATGTTTATAAAGTTTCAATTTCATTCAAAAAGTGAAGAAATATTAGGGTAATGATCAGTAAAATCCAATTTAAGAATTATTACGGATAAGAAAACAGAGCTTCGAAGACGACAACAAAAAAGGCAATGCCGAAATTTCTGCGCTTTTTCCAAGCTGCGTTTTTATCGACACAATTCAAGTAACTTAGTACGCAAGTAAAAACTCACACGCGTTTTTCTTCAAAACAAGAAAAAACCATTTCACCAAATATATACGGGGTGTAGTCCCAAGTCCCCTCTACAAGACCACATACCCCGTTTTTCCGTAGTTGTATTTTTTTCGAAGTTATTCTATCAGAAGCCTGACTTCAGTACGAAAGTCGTAACTGTAACGAGATTTTCTTCAAAATACGAAAACACCATTTCATCAAATTTATACAGGGTGTAGTCCCAAGTCCCCTCTACAAGACCACATACCCCGTTTTTCCGTAGTTGTATTTTTTTCAAGGTTATTCTATCAGAAGCCTGACTTCAGTACGAAAGTCGTAACTGTAACGAGATTTTCTTCAAAATACGAAAACACCATTTAACCAAATTTATACAGGGTGTAGTCCCAAGTCCCCTCTACAAGACCACATACCCCGTTTTTCCGTAGTTGTATCTTTTTCAAAGTTATTCTATCAGAAGCCTGACTTCAGTACGAAAGTCGTAACTTTAACGAGATTTTCTTCAAAATACGAAAACACCATTTCACCAAATTTATACAGGGTGTAGTCCCAACTCCCCTCTACAAGACCACATACCCCGTTTTTCCGTAGTTGTATTTTTTTCAAGGTTATTCTATCAGAAGCCTGACTTCAGTACGAAAGTCGTAACTGTAACGAGATTTTCTTCAAAATACGAAAACACCATTTAACCAAATTAATACAGGGTGTAGTCCCAAGTCCCCTCTACAAGACCACCTACTCCGTTTTTCCGTAGTTGTATTTTTTTTGAAGTTATTCTATCAGAAGCCTGACTTCAGTACGAAAGTCGTAACTGTAACGAGATTTTCTTCAAAATACGAAAACACCATTTAACCAAATTTATACAGGGTGTAGTCCCAACTCCCCTCTACAAGACCACATACCCCGTTTTTCCGTAGTTGTATTTTTTCAAAGTTATTCTATCAGAAGCCTGACTTCAGTACGAAAGTCGTAACTGTAACGAGATTTTCTTCAAAATACGAAAACACCATTTCACCAAATTTATACAGGATGTAGTCCCAAGTCCCCTCTACAAGACCACATACCCCGTTTTTCCGTAGTTGTATTTTTTTCAAGGTTATTCTATCAGAAGCCTGACTTCAGTACGAAAGTCGTAACTGTAACGAGATTTTCTTCAAAATACGAAAACACCATTTCACCAAATTTATACAGGATGTAGTCCCAAGTCCCCTCTACAAGACCACATACCCCGTTTTTCCGTAGTTGTATTTTTTTTCAAAGTTATTCTATCAGAAGCCTGACTTCAGTACGAAAGTCGTAACTGTAACGAGATTTTCTTCAAAATACGAAAACACCATTTCACCAAATTTATACAGGGTGTAGTCCCAAGTCCCCTCTATAAGACCACATACCCCGTTTTTTCGTAGTTGTATTTTTTTCAAAGTTATTCTATCAGAAGCCTGACTTCAGTACGAAAGTCGTAACTGTAACGAGATTTTCTTCAAAATACGAAAACACCATTTCACCAAATTTATACAGGATGTAGTCCCAAGTCCCCTCTACAAGACCACATACCCCGTTTTTCCGTAGTTGTATTTTTTTCAAAGTTATTCTATCAGAAGCCTGACTTCAGTACGAAAGTCGTAACTGTAACGAGATTTTCTTCAAAATACGAAAACACCATTTCACCAAATTTATACAGGGTGTAGTCCCAAGTCCCCTCTACAAGACCACATACCCCGTTTTTCCGTAGTTGTATTTTTTTCAAAGTTATTCTATCAGAAGCCTGACTTCAGTACGAAAGTCGTAACTGTAACGAGATTTTCTTCAAAATACGAAAACACCATTTCACCAAATTTATACAGGATGTAGTCCCAAGTCCCCTCTACAAGACCACATACCCCGTTTTTCCGTAGTTGTATTTTTTTCAAAGTTATTCTATCAGAAGCCTGACTTCAGTACGAAAGTCGTAACTGTAACGAGATTTTCTTCAAAATACGAAAACACCATTTCACCAAATTTATACAGGATGTAGTCCCAAGTCCCCTCTACAAGACCACATACCCCGTTTTTCCGTAGTTGTATCTTTTTCAAAGTTATTCTATCAGAAGCCTGACTTCAGTACGAAAGTCGTAACTGTAACGAGATTTTCTTCAAAATACGAAAACACCATTTCACCAAATTTATACAGGGTGTAGACCCAAGTCCCCTCTGTAAGACCACATACCCCGTTTTTCCGTAGTTGTATTTTTTTCAAAGTTATTCTATCAGAAGCCTGACTTCAGTACGAAAGTCGTAACTTTAACGAGATTTTCTTCAAAATACGAAAACACCATTTCACCAAATTTATACAGGGCGTAGTCCCAACTCCCCTCTACAAGACCACATACCCCGTTTTTCCGTAGTTGTATTGTTTTCAAAGTTATTCTATCAGAAGCCTGACTTCAGTACGAAAGTCGTAACTGTAACGAGATTTTCTTCAAAATACGAAAACACCATTTCACCAAATTTATACAGGGTGTAGTCCCAAGTCCCCTCTATAAGACCACATACCCCGTTTTTCCGTAGTTGTATTTTTTTCAAAGTTATTCTATCAGAAGCCTGACTTCAGTACGAAAGTCGTAACTGTAACGAGATTTTCTTCAAAATACGAAAACACCATTTCACCAAATTTATACAGGGTGTAGTCCCAAGTCCCCTCTATAAGACCACATACGCCGTTTTTCCGTAGTTGTATTTTTTTCAAAGTTATTCTATCAGAAGCCTGACTTCAGTACGAAAGTCGTAACTGTAACGAGATTTTCTTCAAAATACGAAAACACCATTTCACCAAATTTATACAGGATGTAGTCCCAAGTCCCCTCAACAAGACCACATACCCCGTTTTTCCGTAGTTGTATTTTTTTCAAAGTTATTCTATCAGAAGCCTGACTTCAGTACGAAAGTCGTAACTTTAACGAGATTTTCTTCAAAATACGAAAACACCATTTCACCAAATTTATACAGGGCGTAGTCCCAACTCCCCTCTACAAGACCACATACCCCGTTTTTCCGTAGTTGTATTTTTTTCAAAGTTATTCTATCAGAAGCCTGACTTCAGTACGAAAGTCGTAACTGTAACGAGATTTTCTTCAAAATACGAAAACACCATTTCACCAAATTTATACAGGGTGTAGTCCCAAGTTCCCTCTATAAGACCACATACCCCGTTTTTCCGTAGTTGTATCTTTTTCAAAGTTATTCTATCAGAAGCCTGACTTCAGTACGAAAGTCGTAACTGTAACGAGATTTTCTTCAAAATACGAAAACACCATTTCACCAAATTTATACAGGATGTAGTCCCAAGTCCCCTCTACAAGACCACATACCCCGTTTTTCCGTAGTTGTATTTTTTTCAAAGTTATTCTATCAGAAGCCTGACTTCAGTACGAAAGTCGTAACTGTAACGAGATTTTCTTCAAAATACGAAAACACCATTTCACCAAATTTATACAGGGTGTAGTCCCAAGTCCCCTCTACAAGACCACATACCCCGTTTTTCCGTAGTTGTATTTTTTTCAAAGTTATTCTATCAGAAGCCTGACTTCAGTACGAAAGTCGTAACTTTAACGAGATTTTCTTCAAAATACGAAAACACCATTTCACCAAATTTATACAGGGCGTAGTCCCAACTCCCCTCTACAAGACCACATACCCCGTTTTTCCGTAGTTGTAGTTTTTTCAAAGTTATTCTATCAGAAGCCTGACTTCAGTACGAAAGTCGTAACTGTAACGAGATTTTCTTCAAAATACGAAAACACCATTTCACCAAATTTATACAGGGTGTAGTCCCAAGTCCCCTCTATAAGACCACATACCCCGTTTTTTCGTAGTTGTATTTTTTTTCAAAGTTATTCTATCAGAAGCCTGACTTCAGTACGAAAGTCGTAACTGTAACGAGATTTTCTTCAAAATAAGAAAACACCATTTCACCAAATTTATACAGGGTGTAGTCCCAAGTCCCCTCTATAAGACCACATACCCCGTTTTTTCGTAGTTGTATTTTTTTCAAAGTTATTCTATCAGAAGCCTGACTTCAGTACGAAAGTCGTAACTGTAACGAGATTTTCTTCAAAATACGAAAACACCATTTCACCAAATTTATACAGGGTGTAGTCCCAAGTCCCCTCTATAAGACCACATACGCCGTTTTCCCGTAGTTGTATTTTTTTCAAAGTTATTCTATCAGAAGCCTGACTTCAGTACGAAAGTCGTAACTGTAACGAGATTTTCTTCAAAATACGAAAACACCATTTCACCAAATTTATACAGGATGTAGTCCCAAGTCCCCTCAACAAGACCACATACCCCGTTTTTCCGTAGTTGTATTTTTTTCAAAGTTATTCTATCAGAAGCCTGACTTCAGTACGAAAGTCGTAACTGTAACGAGATTTTCTTCAAAATACGAAAACACCATTTCACCAAATTTATACAGGATGTAGTCCCAAGTCCCCTCTACAAGACCACATACCCCGTTTTTCCGTAGTTGTATTTTTTTCAAAGTTATTCTATCAGAAGCCTGACTTCAGTACGAAAGTCGTAACTGTAACGAGATTTTCTTCAAAATACGAAAACACCATTTCACCAAATTTATACAGGGTGTAGTCCCAAGTCCCCTCTATAAGACCACATACCCCGTTTTTCCGTAGTTGTATTTTTTTCAAAGTTATTCTATCAGGAGCCTGACTTCAGTACGAAAGTCGTAACTGTAACGAGATTTTCTTCAAAATACGAAAACACCATTTCACCAAATTTATACAGGATGTAGTCCCAAGTCCCCTCTACAAGACCACATACCCCGTTTTTCCGTAGTTGTATTTTTTTCAAAGTTATTCTATCAGAAGCCTGACTTCAGTACGAAAGTCGTAACTGTAACGAGATTTTCTTCAAAATACGAAAACACCATTTCACCAAATTTATACAGGATGTAGTCCCAAGTCCCCTCTACAAGACCACATACCCCGTTTTTCCGTAGTTGTATTTTTTTCAAAGTTATTCTATCAGAAGCCTGACTTCAGTACGAAAGTCGTAACTGTAACGAGATTTTCTTCAAAATACGAAAACACCATTTCACCAAATTTATACAGGGTGTAGTCCCAAGTCCCCTCTATAAGACCACATACCCCGTTTTTCCGTAGTTGTATTTTTTTCAAAGTTATTCTATCAGAAGCCTGACTTCAGTACGAAAGTCGTAACTGTGACGAGATTTTCTTCAAAATACGAAAACACCATTTCACCAAATTTATACAGGATGTAGTCCCAAGTCCCCTCTACAAGACCACATACCCCGTTTTTCCGTAGTTGTATTTTTTTCAAAGTTATTCTATCAGAAGCCGAAGTTCAGTACGAAAGTCAGAATTTTCTTCAAAGCAACAAAGTATCCAATAGAGGTCTGCTCGTGAAGTGAGGCTATTCGCTCTGATATAGCGAATGTTCGTTTCTTTGGCGTCTTCACGACTAAGGCGTATTAATATATAATATTATTTGCTTCCTTTAAGTTTCGGACAATTCCACCGGTGGCATCTAAATGTCCTAAGACTTCTAAATTTTTAGCGCCCTTTATGCAATTAATTTGTCTCTCACTATATAGGTGTATATCTACATTTTTGTAGCTTTTTGTATGAAAATATCACCTATTTTCATTTCTTCACCCATCATTATTAAAATATCTTTGAAGTCATCGCTATCAAAATCGAAATCCTTCAAGGCTTCACTACGAATTTTCCGAATAGTGGCATCCGATAATATATTTTGCAAATTTTTTTCTGTTTGCAAACTATCGTAATTCGCGTTCTTAACGCATGTCTCTCTATATTCCTGAGGATACATATTAAACAATTTTTTTTTAAACATCGCGATCCTTTCCTCGCCGGTAATGTAGCTCTTACCTGAAACTGAATCTTATTTTATATAAGCATTTAACTTGGTTAGTTTGCCCTTTACCCGACAATACACATGTCATAAATTGCTCCACTCTCGGCTTCAAAAAGTGTAAATAATCCGTTTGTAACTCCAATGTTTCTTCATTTATAATTTTAAAGTAATCTTCCTTATTAATTGAAATTGTAAATTTAGTACTGAATCCTTACACATTTCCGTGTTGTTGATTGTCGTAATTTCTTCCATATTCATGGTATTGTCTTTGGCGGTCTTAAAATTATTGAAATTTCTTCTAATAAATTAAAAACTGTATTGGGGGAGATACAAGTATTCTGAAACAGGAGCAATTGCGTCTATAACTATGTCGCTGTTCGTGTCATCGTTTTTTTCCCTCTTATTTTCCGCGAAAATGGCGGCAAGCCCTTTGGCAACAGTCATTAATTTGGTTAAAGTTTTTTGCGAAGTATGTTCGTAGAAATAAAACGTCTCCTGCATTATCTGCCCGTACCAATTTACAATTTGTCCAGGTTTGCAAAGCAGAGGATTTATTTAAAAATCTGTCGTTGAAATCGGCAAGTTCTGTTGGTGTCAGTGCAGCAGGTACTACATCGGGAAACGATTTCGGTGTTAATGTGTAAAGTAAAGGTTGAAAACAAATATGTATAATAAAGAATGTATTTTTTATTTATTAATTACACCGTGCTACAGCCAATATGTGATTGAAAAACTACTAAAAAAATAATTTAGAGTATATGGCGGGTTTGACAAGAAATATACAGAAGCAAATAAAAAAAAAAAACTCAGAAAACACCTCCAGCATTAAAAATTCCACACCTAATAAAGTAGCGTGTATTCACAATTTCATTTATACTGAATTGTTACTTTATTTCAGTTTAGTCAAGAGGCTATTATTTATATCAAGTATGTATATCTCTATGATAAACTTAAAAATTTTATAAAATGCTTCACCAAAATATTAGTAATATTTTGTAATGTGTGACGTCATATGAAAAACGTCATAGAACGTCATAGAGGTCATAGAAAAAATAATATATGTATTTACAATATAATTAAACTGGAAACTTACAAGTGTCAAACTTTAACAAAAGAAATTGATCATATAGTTGCCTTGTTATGTTTCAGACATTTAAGAAATTACTAGTAACTAATTAAACATTAAATTAATTAATATAAATAAATCCATGCAAAAAGAATGAGAGATCCCATTTGTCTATTTCAAAATAACCACAATCAAATGAGTTCTCCATGTAACTTGCAACCATGCTTAAAGCCTACTTCCTTGGTCTTTCTTACTTATTTTACAAATTAAATTTCTGTCTTATCGCCGTAAATTCCTCTAGAATAATTGTTCCGACTTGTGAAAAATATATTTCAAGGTGTCAAAACTGATCACAGAACTGTGAAAAATGTTTAAAAAGTTCGTACAAAATGTAAAAAAATTTACGTTTTTCCGTGCAATTATAAAATTTTTGTAACATTTCATTTATCAGTATAGTGCAGCGCGATGGAAAACCAATTGGTTGAATGAAGTATTGTAGCTTAATGAAAAAATATATAGTCTTATGTCTTTCTGCTTTTATTTTTATTTTTTTATCTTCGATATATGAAGAAATGATACGAAAAAGATAGGGATTTAAAGTGAAAAAGAGGTTCTAGTCCCGATATCTTTGAGACCAGAGACCACATTTGATTAAGCGGTATTATGCGTCGAGCTTCAACTTGAGATGAAATGCCTCGTGAAATGAATATTATTCTGTGACAAAAGTACCGTGTAACAAAGCTACAAGGCCAAATTCCCTCAAAAATTATATTTTTCTCATTATAAATAATATTATCACAGAATTCTTGAAATTAATTAATAAAATGTTAAAGCTTCCATCACTATAAGCGATTTTCCTCCACTTCTAAAACATGCCACTTAAACTTAAACAAAAACTAAACGTAAACAAAAACTTAAACTTAAACTTAAGCAAAATAGTAACTAATGGCGTAGGAAAAAATTCTAACAAAGAATTAAAAATCTATTTTAGGAGAATTTTTTTTAACAGCAATTATACATTCTGAACGTTTCCACTACATATGACAGCTTTTCCGTTTAGGCAGATCAACGGGAAGACTTTGATCGGGCTTCATGCTGTCCTGGGTTGTGGAACCTGAATACCTTATAGTACTTTTCTGTATAAATTACAGATTCCGTAAAATTTACAGTGCCTCATTTGGTAAAAAGAAACATATGACAAGAGCTGAAGGAGACATTCTTAAAAATTTTATTCTGTCATTTAAGGTTGAAAATTTCCATAATCTTCCATAATTTTGTGGCTAACATAGTTGCCTAAAACAGTGCAATGAAATTGTTGTAAAAAGATGTTTTTTTTTTTATGTAGAGGACACGAACCGTATTCTTTTTGACACGAACCTCTTATCGCGGCAAATTCAAATGTAAAAATAAAATCCACCTCAATATTTTGTTTTTTTTTATAAAAAGAGGCAATAAATTAGATAAGACACGAACCTTATTCTTTCTGACACGAACCTAATCGCGGCAAATTCAAATGTAAAAAGGTAATACACCGCAGTATGCTAATTAACAGCAGCTCTGTTAAACCGTTTTTCGCCGGGTTCTGCAAATTTGGTTCTAACTTCACACCGGTTCTCAAGCCACGAATGTTCGTGTAGTCTATGCAAAATTTCGTCATCACAGCCCACTGTAAAGCAAGTGCGAGTTTTAGCAGCTCAAGGGGTTAAGCGGACACTGCAGGAAAAGAAGAAACGCGAGAAGTTGAGTGTTATGCCTTCAACTTGTCGTGCTTCAAACTACAGTGCACACACAACCGCCTGCGCTGCTAACGAGAGGTGTTCAGGAGTAGGAAAGCGGAGAGGAAAAGAGAGGAGAGAAAAAAAACCAATCAAGTGCAAAGCATACCTGCAAAGAGCATGATGAAGCCCCTCGCCTGGTCACCCGCAATTAAGAGTTTTTTTTTTATTATTTCACAATTTTGACTGTTTTAATTGTTATTTGTTGCGGCCGTTTTAAGAGTTTTGGTATTACTGATGTTAAGTTTTGTATATTGTTGTGTTCTATTTATTGATGTTGTTGATTTGGATTAAATTGTCACTATTTATTGATTTGGATGATTGATTGACACTGTTTGTTTAATTTAATTTTTCTTTCTTACTGCCGCTTGACCGTCTCGGACCATAACTCAATCACTACTGTCTTTTTAATTTCGCCGGTCACTGGAGTATATTCCATTATTTTATCGTGTATAAGTAGGCAATAAGCTGATGTGTTGGTGGGAATATTCTTTAATGTCTTAAATTAAATTCTTATATCAATTGGTCCACTTTTAATCGCTTGGTTTTGATGAGTTACATCCATCACAATAATCGGGGCTGTATCTTTCAAATCTTCAGACAGCAGCAGAGGTTGAGATTCACGAACACAATATCTTTGTTGACATTTTACGTACATATTATATAGCAGCGCATAGCGATCACGATCGAAGTCCAAGTTGAAGTTATAATACGAATACGTACCAGAATTTGCATCGGTTAAATGACAATGACGTTTACATCGGTTAAATGACAATGCTCAAACTTGTTGTCCCTTCGAAAAGCAATCGGTATAAAACGTGGTCTTTTATTCTGTGGATATAATTTAACATTCCACAAGTGACAGATAATGTAACATTTCACAGGTTCCTTGAGTACGTAGCGGATTATAATGACAATCCCAACTGCGGAGTGCTATTAATATAGGTTGTCCACTTTGGATTATTTAATAGAGTTATAGTTTTGCAAAATCAGCCAACCGTACGTACGGGACTTTCCACGTGATATTAGTTACACTCAGTTTTAATCTTTCGTTTGCATCGGGTGAATAAAGAGCATTTTCTTCGGTTTTCGAACGCAGTAGTACAAATTCATGTTTAGAATTTAAAATAATTTGATTAAAGTCTTCATCAAATCCACTTTCACCACCACTTTCAATGGTATACAAAACTTTAAATGTCCATTCTTTATTTCAAGTGCATTCTTCGAAAAGAAACCAGCAGTTTTTAGCATATTACTTTCAGCCGGATTCAGAGAAACATAATTATACCCTACACCCGAAGGGAGTATGGTATATTCACTTTGTTCTTCCGTCTGTAACGCAGAGAAGGAGACGAGATAGATATAGCAAAGTATAAAGCAAAGTATATGCTCAGCGTTTCCTTCTGAATCCATTTAGCCTTGTCCATCTGTCTGTCTGTCCTTCTGTCTGTCTGTCTGTCTGTTGAAATCACGATTACGGGAGATCAAAAAGAGATATCGCAATAAAATTCGACATAATTTTTTTTGTTATGTAGGGTAGTTTAGGATTTAAAATGGGCGAGATCGGTTAACCATTACTAAAGTTTTTGCAAAAAATTGGCGCCACGCCCACTCGTAACAAGGTAGGCAATATCTCATATACTGTATAAGATATTAAGACGTAATCTTATTACGATGTATCCGAAGGCATTACCAATAAGCTTGCAGAAAATCTGCGTGCCACGCCCACTCGTAACAAAGTTGGCAATATCTCATATACGGTATAAGATATTAAGACGTAATCTTATTACGATGTATCCGAAGGAATTACCAATAAGCTTGCCAAAAATGGGCGTTACACGTCCACAAACACAAAAGTTGTCAATATCTTGTAAACGGTATAAGACCCATAAGTAGTTTTATCACGAGGTATCTACAGGCATTACCAATTTGTATACACAAAATGGGCGTAGTCTTCCCACTTATACAAAAGTTATTAATGTCCCATAAACGGTTCAAAATATTAATACGTGATTCTATCTAGCAGTATCTAGACATTACAAAAATATTTTCCTAAAATGGGCGTGGTACGCCTACTTATACAAAAGTTGTTAAGTGGCGAAATTATACTTTTTTTAGTTACTCGGGTGTAGAATATTTAGACTTCGGCCTGGCCGAAGACAACACTTTTACTTGTTTTCATGTAATTTCATGTAAATCATGTAATTTTTCTTTAGCTGGAAATTTAAATATTTTAGAACGTCAGCTGTTTGCGTTTTATAGGAGGACTCTGACGAAGGCCTATGGGTCTTCAGACAGAATTGACTTGACAAAAAGGCAAGCCAGACAAGTAAGTCAACTGTACGTCAGACCGACCGACGGTGAGCCAAGCCTATCAGTTGGCGGTACACCTCGACAGGGCGACCGACAGTGAGTTGCCGTTACAAAAAGCGAGCACCGCGGATATACATAACGGGAACGACGAGTCACAAAAAACGAGCACCGCGGATATAAATAACGCAAGCGACGAACCATGATTTAGTGAAATAAACTAGTGAACTATAAATCTCTAATTTAGTGTAGTTGGTTTAATTAATAAGAGTAAAATAAAGAACTAAAAAAATCTAGTACTGTTCGAATTGACTCCCTCCCGCGCTCCCGAATAATAAATTTCCTGTGAGTTAAGAACTTTGGAATCCTGGCAAGCTTATCCGGAGCAAAAGGTTCGCCACATATTGTATAATATTGATCCTCGTTATATTCACAGGCAAGTCTGACGTATGTATTTTTCCTGCTTCCAGTAATTTTTGACTAAATCCCAACAATGAACCAATGCTTCGATTATTACTAAAGAAAAGGTCACGTTTACTAGATCCTACGATTGCTTGCAGTGTATTAGATTTTGCGACTATTTCCACTTTCTCATGCAGCTTCTTATGTGACTCTATACTGAAATATTTACTTTGAACCTATGAATTTAATAAGCTCATATGAACCGAAGGAATTTCAATTGTATGAGCTCCGATGGGAAATAAATTTTTTTCGTAGTCGACGTTTGGTATGATGTTGTAACCATGAAAGTCGACGAAACCACATACATACTTCTTGTCTAAATCTATAGGTGGAAAATAATCAGCCGATAAAATAGATTTTTTAATTCTCTCGATAATGAACGAATTCTCTCGATAATGAACGAATTCTCTCGATAATGCGTGGTTCGTTGGAACGGAATCCAGTCACAGAAGGGGTGCACCACTCTGGAAAGCCGAGTAGATCTGTAAAGTACCTGAACCGAAGGAATCAGGCTGGCTACTTCAGATGAGCATTTACCATTAAAGTAACGGTAAAATAATGATACACACGCTACGTCACGACGACACCCCAAGGTTTCAATAGAACTGGATACCCTACTGTCCCCTATAAGTTTTAACGCACGACTTTGGATACGGTCTAGAAGCTGAAGATATGTTCGCGAAGCTCCCGACCATATATAGGCATTTTACTCAATTTTCGAACGGATATGGGTGATGTAGATACTACAAGGATCGGTTGGAGTGAAGTATTTTTTGCATCGCTTTAGTAAGCCTAAGCACATGGATGCTTCTTTCGATACGTCAAAAATATGGTCGTTTCCATGCATTGGATTGACATGCCCAGAACAGCAAGAGCTACCGACTCATTAATATCCACACCACCCATATTTAGAAGTGGCAAATTGTCCCCCGCTAAACGTTTGTGTGTCAACAAGCAGCATTGGGTTTCCCGCGCATCGACCTGATTCGCTCGACTACACTCCTGAATTTTGTTGAGGTCAGATTGGAGTATATCATTCATAATTCTGCGTCTTCTATTGATCTCCAGAGTAGAAGGGCGCCTGGAGAATGAATACTGAAATGTGGATATAATGTTCTTATTATTGGCAGTGCATACAAAATGTAAGTGATTCGAACATTATATTGTATTTTAAGTTAATTTTATTTCGCGTATTCCTATTAATATTCCTATTTTCAGTGCTAGGTTTCATCTTGTTGGGATTGAGAAGCAACAGAGACATTCATAAATTTACTTCAACAAAATGAGCGCCTCTGGGACATTAAAAGTCCGCAATATATGAACCGCGACACCCGGCAAAAATAATACTTTTTCTCATTTGTGTAGTAGACAAGTTGCTGTTGAAGGTTGCCATTTTTAGCACAAGCGTAACCACAATTTAAGCACGTACTCCGAGCACAAAAATGAAAGTAAAATTTTCTCCGAGCATACTCGATAGCGTAACCACGACCATACCGTTCACCAACATTTGTATAAGTGATGGACCACGCCCATTTTTTGCAAAAAATTTTAGTAATGGCTCTATATGTTCCGAAATAGAATTATACCTCAATATCTCATACGGTTTGGAGATATTCAACTTATAAAATTTTTTAAGGCGAGGTGGCTTTACATTCACATTTTACAATCACATTTTACATTTTACATAAACTAGGAGTGGCTAACCTATTTCGCCCATTTTCAATCCCAAACAGCCCTACATAACAAAGAATCGGAACGAAATTTTACAAAACAGTTCCGGCATTGGCTTCCTGTCAATACATCATCACCACACACATTGAATAATTTGTTTTTTTTTTTTTTGCTTGAACAGCATTTTTACCTTTTAGATAGTAAAAAAATTAAATCTGCCCGAAACGCTGCTTTCGAATTTCCATATTTTATAGAACACCAAGCAAAAACTATTGCGCAGAATCAAACAAACGTTTTCGCAAGCGAGCCTAGCTATTTTAGCTGTCAAAATATATAATGACAATGACAAACTTCACAATTAAGTGTGAAGTTGGCTGTGAAAAAATACATTAAGCCCTCTGTTGGAAAAAAACGAAATCACTTTCCGAACAACCCAAAATCTTCCCCATGAGGTAGAGACATGAAAATTTAAACATAGCTCAAAACTGGGTGAAAATGCAATATTAGGTATGTATAAACGGACCAACGACACCCACATTTAGGCAGGAAATTTTAAAATGAAAATTTGCGCCTAAAAATGCTTCATAGCATTTACACACAAAGTTCCGAGCACTTCGGTTTTTCTATTGACTAAATTGGTTCGTGGTTAAGAATTCAAATGAAGAGAAACTGAAATAAACATGAATTTACCACATATCTCCGTTATAATCTCATCAAAATGTTTAAAATCGATTGAAAAACTTAACACACAGAAGACTAAAAAGCAGAAAATTTATATAAAAATATTTATATAAAAAATACAAAAAAAAAGCAGAAAGTATTTAAACAAAAATAAATTTTTAAATACCACGTTTTAAGACGAGCTAAAAATTTAAAATAATTTTTTCTAGCCCCATACAGATTTAAAGCAAAAAACGTGAGGCGCAAGATAATAGTAAGAAGCATAGAGAGTAGCTGATGCATGAATATTGCATAAAATTCGGTACGCTTCCTTCGACCGCCTATGGGCGAACATTTGTGATTATTCCACATCCTCAAGGCAACATAAGGGCGTGACAACAACAACTATAATAATTAAAACCGCTATTACTTAAAAAAATGTTAGAAACAACCATTTAATTTTGAGCACAGGAACAGATTGCAACTACAAATTTTCAGACAAGCTGAGGGCGGAATTGGTCAAAAAGTGAGGTATCTTGCATAAGGACGATATTTTAAAAACGTCATATCTGGTAAACATTCATAAGAAATTATGATCCTAAGCAACAGCGGATATACTCGTATAAGATATGAGGAGTATTAATACAGTATACTAAGTACCTTCGTGTTTAAGGGAAAAGACGTAGTGCTGAATGAAGTTGTTTAATATAACGTGTTCATCTAAACCAGATTTATATTCCATGGAACGGATATTCGAGTTTTTATTTCGAGAAAGTTGATCGGAGAATATAATAAGTAAATCGCATACTGACTGATAAGCCTGCAATTAAAGAAATTGAGGGATAGTGTTTAAAAATGGATAATAATCATACAGCTTCTTGAATCTGGTGACTGGGTCCATTGTGAGTTAAGTCAAAGCAGGCTGACATATACTTCCGCAATTGAGCACGTACTTCAGGAACAACAAATTCTATGTTTACCATATCACACTGATTTTCGACAAAATACAATCCCCATGTAATGCAGAAATAACAAGAAATAATGCAGTAAACGAATGCTTCATTAGGCAAACTTCTTTCTGTATTTTCCTTCGATTGGTTGTCATCAATACTTTGATACAAAGATTCAAAGAGATTCCATGGGTTCAAATTATGTGACGAATACAGGATAGAAACAACTTTCAGTGTGTTTGTTATATTGTAAACTTCGTCTTCGTTTGGAACTTCTTCTCCTAGAAAACCTTATTTTAATTAATTGCAATTTTAATTTCGACAAGATATTACCTTCTATTAAATTTCTCCATTCTTCTATGGCGTCCTTGTATTTATTAACAGCATTATCAATTATATTTGAACGTGCAACGTCACAACGAGTATAAGTGGCGCTTCCTTCTGTACATAAGTATTCTAAGGTTTTAGCACAGGTTTCCAAAACTTCACGATCTGTATGCATTACCATGATTTGTCCCATTTTATCCAAAAGAGATTGTAAGTTAGACTCTTGCCTGTTTGTTGGATAAACATCCAACTCGAAATATTGCGGTAAGGTTAATAAATTTGCTAATTTTTCACTATCCGCTTGATATTTCTCTAATAGAGGTGGTAGTGTTACAATAAAATGCTCTGTTAACTTCTTTTTTTCGTCTTGTATTGATTTAAGCTCTTTTGCGCTGAGGGTAATTTTGCGATTACTAGATCGTCCAACTGGTGCTTCACCTGTTGCTGACTGCTTTACACTACTAACCATAATTTCAATTAATGTAGACTCTTGTTTATTATCCAAAGGTTCCTCGTTTAATCCAGGTTCTTCCAGTAACAGATCAGTCATACATTCCCAGTCCCTTACCATTGCATTACTATCTATAAAAGAATCCACCAAATAAGCGCCATGTTCATGTAATTCTGATTCAATAAAAAACTGCACCAAATCTCGTACTAAGGAAGTATTAGGCAATCGCAGTTTTCCTCGTTTTGTTTTTTGTACTTCTACATCAGATGTCAAATGAAATAAACGTACATTTAAAAATTCAGCAGCCGCTTGAGCAACGCCTCGATGGGAAGAATAAACAAGTTCGTAAACTATTTCGCAATCTTTATCTGCTAAAATGTCTGGATGAATTCTGCAATTACAAAATTAAATGTTTCAGTACGCAAGTGGGTTATGTACAAAAGTGGGTTGTTTTTACTTCAAAATACTTATGACTAGTTTTACAGCATGTACTGCCACATCGAATTCTTTGTCTAAAGTCATTGCGACAATGCGATCCTTAAATTTGGAAGTAAATAATTCCAACCTTGCTTTTAACTCATTCTTGTCATAGAGTGGTAAAAGCGCTTGCAAGCATCGAAGACGCACTTCACCAACTTTATCGTGTAATGTCCAGCCAATATACTTTAAATAGGAATCATCCAGAAAGTTTTGTGGATAGTTCTCCATCCAGACGCCAATTTCTGCCATACAAATAGCTCTAATTTCTGGTAGGGTATCCCTGTAAGATTTACAATTTTTATAATGGATGTATATTATTTGAAACGATTAGCCTGGTTATTTTTACATTTAAATTATAATTTAAAATTTCAGCACCGAAATAATAAATTTCTACGTATTTTGCACGAAAGGGTTGACACGAATTCAAAAAAATGTATGGTTACGAAATAGCTAATCTACATTTTATGGCTTTTCTAAGGTTTAAGCTTTGGTAAGACCTTTCCAGGCATGAGTTTAGACACAAAATCCTGTACTTTTCCTGCAAAGTAATTAATCAAGTTGGGTATTTATGAACATTTACTCGACAACGTGTTAATAATTTAAAACACAATATTTAGAAATACAAAAATTTTATGTTTAATGCACTCTGTACTCGCCAGGCATGACGTGATTTATTTTCTTTAAGATAAAAATAATATTAAATGATGACGTTTCGACAATATTGAGAAAATGGAAAGGAAATGCTGAAGCATCTAAACGCAATACCAAAAACTGCGCTTAAGAAGTGCACGAAATTCGTAAAAACGCAGGTGTATTTCATCTGACAAGTTGAATGAATATGAAATAAGGTAAACTGTGGATGAATTCAATAATCCTGAAATCACAGGGGTGCAAAATTTGCAAGTTTAGGATTTTCGGGATCCCATGTTTGAAATCCTATAAAACGCTAAAATTTAAAATATTTGTATATAAAAGCAAATAAAACTGTTGTCTTTGGCCAGGCCGAAATCTAAGTACCCTACACCTGCCAATTAGCCTTCTCATAAAGCCACACTGTCCGCTTCGGAGCTGATTGGTGAGCGGAATGAAGACTATAATATGGTGTAAGGTTTTAAGTTGCTTCTATTATTATGTGTTTTTCCTGAAACCCTTTTATTTATTTTAAACAGCTGACATTTAAACTGAACTATCAGCTAATTTGTCTGGCGTTCAAAGGAACTGCCGGAAAGTAAAAATGCGAGGTTCACTTTACTTTTAAAATCAACCGCTTATAAAGTAATTGCTAAAGACCTTTTAGTGCTCAAGAATATAAAATTTTAAACTAAAGCTTAAACAAAAACTAGAGCAAAGCTCAAGGGAGGCTTGCAGCGAACACACACACTCACATACACACCGCAGCTGTGATCTAGTTCTCACTAACGCTGGTTCATGCCGGTGCTTACTCATAGCGTTTAATTTCCTACGTCGTCAGCAAATCTGTCTTGCAATTCATATTGTAAACAATTGCACTGCTCACAATATGACCCGATTGTTGATCGAAAACATTCGATCGCTGACATGGTGACATAAATTTGGGATCGCAAAACGTAGCGTAAAATTAAACTAGACATTGTAACACTGTCGATTCACTGACAAAATGTGTGTCATTAATAATGCATGCTCACTACATATGGAAAAATAGGGTGGTCCGAATTACCAAGAAGTGCAAGAACATTCACATCATATTTACTGTGATATGAAGTTAGAAAAAGGTCCAGAACATGCCCATCAAAGCAGGGCAAGTGCGTTGGTTCCTTCACCAATTGAATCAAATTATTACACTCAGCAAATAGCTCAACATACAAACCGTCGGGTGTTGTCTGATTCGAATGACGTAGCTAATTGTAATTATGAACACTGAAATCAGGTTCTGACACTGATACGCAACATCACTGCGAACATAAAAAAGGCGAGGCCTCTATAAGGTAAAAGCAATGGCAGTAAATTAAACGCAGGCATGTAAAAATCCAGTGGTTCTACACCCTCAGACACCTGGGACTGACCTAGTGCCATTATATGCGGTTGGTGAGTACAAATATGCGCCGTCCTCGGTGGCGCAGTGGGTGATAACCTCGCTGTTACTATATGGAGAGGTGGCTCCTAGCAGTACTGTGCTGTTATTACGTTCTACGTGAAGAACGCCTTCAATACGCCGCCGTGGTGTGACGCGACACCATAGGTACACGTCACAAACCAAGCGATTTACGCTTTGTTTTTAAGTAAACATTAATTTTGTAACGAATGAAATTAATATGAACAGAACTGAATATTTTAAGAGTAATATTTCGCTGAGAATTAATTGAAACTAATTGTAAAGTAGTTAACATTAGATTTAGTAGCTGGTAATTTCACCTACGGATACTGGATACCTGGTCACCTCCAAATAACAGCTGATCGAGATGTAACAACCATCGAGGTGGGAACAACGAAATCAACAAGAAAGTACGCACAGGAAAAGGTATAAAAGAGCGTGCACAGCAGACATTAGGAAAGTTCTTCGCAGGCAGTGGTCTGGACAGCATCGTGGCTCCAAGTTCTGGTAAGTTGTGCAGTAGCTCCTGATCCCTGCATTGCTTTAGGTGTACGGGTGTTATACATCCTGCCGAAGTCAATCCTGCCCTGCATTAGGTGTACGGGTGTTATACATCCTGCCGAAGGCACTCCTTCCTTGCTTTAGGTGTACGGCTGTTATACATCCTGCCGAAGGCAATCCTTCCCTGCATTAGGTGTACGGGTGTTATACGTCCTGCCAAAGGCACTCCTTCCTTGCTCTAGGTGTACGGGCGTTATACATCCTGCCGAAGGCACTCCTTCCTTGCTCTAGGTGTACGGGTGTTATACATCCTGCCGAAGGCAATCCTGTATCCCTTTACCTCAGCTACTAGCCACAACACCATATTCATCGGCGCGACACCAGTGCGATAAAAGCACATTCATCGGCGCGACACAGGCGCATTCACCGGCGCGACACAGGCGCATTCACAGGCGCGACACAGGCGCATTCACCGGCGCGACACAGGCGCATTCACCGGCGCGACACAGGCGCATTCACCGGCGCGACACAGGCGCATTCACCGCATTCATCGGCGCATCCGCCAACGCATTCACCGGCGCGACAAACGCGCATTCAAAGGCGCATACCGAAGCACATTCACAGCGGCGCACACCGAAGCACATTCATCACAGCGGCGCACACCGAAGCACATTCATCACAGCGGCGCACAGCAGCGCACACCGAAGCACACTCATCGGCGCGACACCAGCGCGTTCACCAGTGCGATAAAAGCACACTCATCGGCGCGACACAGGCGCATTCACAGGCGCGACACAGGCGCATTCACCAACGCGACACCAGCGCGTTCACCAGTGCGATAAAAGCACACTCATTTGCGCGACACAGGCGCATTCACGGCGCGACACAGGCGCATTCACCAACGCATAACCAGCGCGTTCACCAGTGCGACAAGAGCACACTCATCGGCGCGACACAGGCGCATTCACCAGCGCATTCACCAGCGCATTCACCGGCGCGACAAAGGCGCGTTCATCGGCGCATTTACCAGCGCATTCACCGGCGCGACAAAGGCGCATTCACCAGCGCATTCATTGGCGCACAGCAGCGCACATCGAAGCACATTCACAGCGGAGCACAGCAGCGCACACCGAAGCACATTCATCGGCGCACAGCAGCGCACATTCACCGCGGCGCACAGCAGCGCACATTCACAGCGGCGCACAGCAGCGCACACCGAAGCACATTCACAGAGGCGCACAACAGCGCACACCGAAGCACATTCATCGGCGCACAGCAGCGCACATCGAAGCACATTCACAGCGGCGCACAGCAGCGCACACCGAAGCACATTCATAGCGGTGCACAGCAGCGCACACCGAAGCACATTCATCGGCGCACAGCGGCGCACACCGCTTCCTTTTCCAAAAATTGGTTTCAGCCGATCCTTGAATTCGCTAGATGGGCCGGTTGCATTAGCAGCTAGGTGAACGAGCATTTCACCCTTTTGTGTTCTGCGAATGCGAAACACGTTCTCGCCCAACTCCTTAAGGCTTGGCTCTGCTCTTATCTTTTTTAATATATCTGCATAGCTTGACCCGTCACGTGACACTATAAGAAGCGCTTCAGGCTTTTCTTTAATGGGTTTTTTTTTTCTTTGACAGGTTTGCCTCCCACTTTAGTCCACTCTCCGCTGGGCTTCTGCTCGTCGTTTTTCGCAGTGACTCCTGTTTTAGCTATACTAGCATAACCAGCCTTTTCCGGCAGCCTGTTTCTTTTAGCTGCAGAAGACTCCTCATCTAGATTTTCTCTGCCTATTTTTGAAAAATCAATCGTTTTTTCTTTGAAGCAACGGTGAAGTCTGCGTACTGCTCTCCTGAGCCTTTTTAGTTCCACCTATTGTATCACAACCAGCTGTCACATGCTGCTCTCCTGAATCGCGTCTCAAAGTCTCTCTCTCCACAGACTCATACAACGCAGCTATACCCTCAATGAGATCACGCATGGGTTGGTGTATTGAGCGCCTGCCACCACCAATCATCTCCATTAGCTCGCCGATCTTCCTACCCAACTTTGCAAAACAGAAATTAGTTTTAAAATCGCACTTGCCGACGCCATCTTCTGTTTTATCAGAGAAAAGGGGAGTAGAGCTGGCCTTTCGCTGTGCCTTCTGTTCGACCATTAGACCACTAGATTGATTGACCGGTGATCTAGCCAACCGCGAGCATATCTTAAACGGATCAGGTGGATCTGCAGCCGACGACTCCCCTGATTGGCTCACATCTCGCTGCTCACCAGCACTGCACTGTACACCTGGTTCTTTCGCTTCCGCATTCTTACCTGTTGGCGTACTTCTTATGCGAACCTGCTTGGGTGTCTCGTTCTTGCACATGCCAAACATGAGTTAAGCCAAGACCAGAACCCTGCGCACTTCGCCGGTATTGCAGCTGCGATGCTGAGACCACCGTATGTTTGCCAAAATTTGACAGCCGACTGCTGAAAAACTTTCACTCACTCTTTTCACAAAGAGTGAGCAAAGTTTACTTGCAGTATGTAATGGAACTTGCTCTTTTTGCTATCTAGGAAACACTGTGCACCAACCACTTTATCTAGCAACAGGTGTCAAAGCTTGTCAGGAGCAAATTATGGACCACATAATTTCCCCCCACATAATTCCATATTTGCATGTTTTTTTACTTGTATATATATATACCCAGAATATACATCAATTTAATTTTAAACTACCGTTTCTGCATATTAATATGTATGTAACAAAGTAAGCAAAGTAGCAAGCAAAGTAGAAAAGAGATTTGACAAAAATTGAGAGTTGTTAGAAAGTAGCACCATCGCCTGATTGGATCGAGAGAGCTCGATCACAGATACGACCACGCAGGCAAGAAAGAGACAACAAGCTTCTTACAATAAGCGCGTAGGAATACCATCGTCACTATAAAAGGCGCTTCACCACGAGGAATCAGGCTCTTTGACGTGAACTCCCGGCCTGGACAGTGGTCTTTTGGAAGTCCCTCTTCGGTAAGTCATTTCAACATCGACGCCAGCAGAGCATCGATTTCGGCAGAGCCACAACGCCGACGCCAGCAGAGCCTCGACTTCGGCAGAGCCACAACGTCGACGCCAGCAGAGCCTCGACTTCGGCAGAGCCACAACGTCGACGCCAGCAGAACCTCGACTTCGGCAGAGCCACAACGTCGACGCCAGCAGAGCCTCGACTTCGGCAGAGCCACAACGTCGACGCCAACATGGCCTCGCGGCCAACACTCACATTAGTACGTCGCCTGTGGAGTTGTACTCCCGCGGCCAACAGTTTGCATCAGAGCGTCGCCTGTGGAGTTGTACTCCCGCGGCCCAACGTTTCTCACCAGCACGTCGCCTTGTGGAGTTGTACTCCCGCGGCCAACAGTTCGCATCAGAGCGTCGCCTGTGGAGTTGTACTCCCGCGGCCCAACGATTCTCATCAGCTCGTCGCCTTGCGGAGTTGCACTCCCGCGGCCAACACCCAGTTCGCTCGTACCCCAGTGGAGCGGGGACAGGTTCTTTCATCACAGCGTCCACCTGTGAAGGCTATCAGAGGCCATACATCTATTTTGCACCCATTTATACATTTTAAGACCATTTCGAAATATTTCATATAAGTTTAATTGTTGAATTAGAATTACGAATTATTAAACGTACATTAATTAACATTAAAAAAACATTAATTAATCTAGAAATTAATAAAAGAGAGAATTCATTGAAGGAAGCCTTGTGTCTCAATCAAATAAATAACTGGACGGATCCTGGACTCGGCTGAGTCACATACCCTGGCCAGAGAGGGAAAAGTTTCGTTACAGTGGCGCCCGAGCAGGGACATTAAGGCTTCCAATATCTCGACGAGACACGAACATCGAAATAACTCATCACAGAGTGCCGTACAAAGACGCACGCCATGAAGATCACCTGGATTTACTTACTACGCAAGGACGAGCTAATAACCTACGCGAAGGAATTTGAACTCGACGAATGTGGAACCGTCGAGGGCTTAAGAAAACGGCTGGCCACGTTTGCATCAGACTCGAAGGACGACGAAAAGGTCACGGCGCGATTAGAACAACTGGAAAGGATTCACCAGCAAGCGAAGTCCCCGCACCGAATGGGGGCGGCACAACAGCATCAGCCAGAAACAGCGAAAACTCTAGAACTGCCCACCACCGTTTCAGCAGCAAGTCAAGTGGGTGAATGCGGGCCGCCGTCTAGGGAACGCACGACAGATCACGCCGACGTCATGGACAAAGTGCGGAAGTGGTCAGTTAGATATGACGGTGGTCGCGATCCTCTCGCGTTTATCGAAAGGTTGGAAGAACTGGCCACCGCGTATGGGATAAGCCGCGACTTACTACCAAGGACAATGCCGGAACTTCTTCGAGACCGAGCTCTGATCTGGTTCCGCAACAGAATAATGGATTGGCAAACCTGGGGTCAATTCAAAACGGCGTTTTTGAAATTCTTTCTGTCCACCCGTTATTTCGAGGGACTCGAGGACCACATACGTAACCGGCACCAAAAACCAGACGAACCCTTCAAGGACTACGTGCTCGACCTGTACGACGCTATGCGTCATGTCAACTGGGCCGAGGAGGTGAAGCTTGAACGCCTCTATCGAAACGCGCGGAAAGACGTGCAACTTTACGTGAAACGGCGCGACTTCGTGAGCCTCGAGGAACTCATCGTTCTAGCAGAGGTCCTTGAAGAAATACATGGACGGCAACCGGAACCCACAAACCACCGGCCACGTGAGCGAGAAGTGAAGCATCGACAGCTGGCACCCCCGGCCGAAGTGAGTATAAACCTAGCCACTGCATGTCGACGATGCGGGCAAGACGGCCACACGGAACGGTATTGTCACAACCGCCGTATCCTGTTTTGTTGGACTTGCGGACGTCGCGGACTCCGCACTATCGAATGCTGCCAACGACCTCCGCCGGGAAACGATGACGGACCACGCCAGGCAGGAGGGAAGGCGGGTCCAGCAACTACGACCCCTCGCCGGGTCAACTAAGCCTCCTACACCACGACAGTACTCATTTAACTGCAGAAGTCATAGTGGAACACCTCAAGAAAAAAGCGGTGTTGGACACGGGAGCGACAAGGAGCTTTGCCAGCCAAGCTTTTGTGCAGGAGCTCGGTCTTCCGGTGAGCCGAACTACTTCCACCAACTACATTCGCCTAGCCGACAACACACGAAGGATGACCAACGAATGCCTCCAGGTAAGAATCAAACTCGGCACATGTGAGATCGATGTGGAGCTGTTGATTATGGCCGGGGCATCGGACGACTTGCTTCTGGGCCTGGACTTCTTGGCGAAGGCTGGGGCCGTCATCAGCTGCGGCGGACAGACGGTCACTCTGCGAGAGACACACGGACAGAAACGGCGAGAGGAGTGGACGTGCACGGCTCTCAAGGAGGAGGACCCTCCATCGCTGAGCATCGATCATTTCCTGCGGCACGAACTCGCGAAATTCAATGAGGTACAAGGAACATGCAACATTACGTCGCACAAGATTGCCATGAAAGATGAGCGGCCGATTAAGCAGAGATACATCCCACGCAACCCGGCCATGCAGGAAGTAATAAGCAGAGAGGTCGACGAACTTCTGGCTAAAGGATGCATCGAGCCGTCACACAGTGCCTATAGTGCCCCGATAGTCCTGGTCAAAAAGAAAACAGGCACTTGGAGACTCTGCATTGACTACCGGCAGCTAAACGACAGATCAATTCCTGACGCGTATCCACTTCCGCGTATACATTACATACTCGACCGACTACGAAACGCAAAGGTTATCAGCAGCCTGGACCTTAAAAACGGGTATTGGCAAATACCAATGGACAACGACAGCAAAATGTACACAGCATTTACGGTCCCGGGGCGAGGCCTCTTCCAATGGAAGGTCATGCCATTCGGCCTCCATTCTGCTCCGGCGACATTCCAGAGGGCGTTGGATAAAGTCATTGGACCTGACCTAGAACCATATGCTTTCGCATATCTGGATGACATTATAGTTACAAGCAGCTCAGTGGAGGAACACGTGGGCCACCTGCAGGAAGTCTTCCGAAGGTTGCGGTCGGCGAACCTGAAATTGAACCCAGAGAAATGTGAGTTCTTCAAAAAGCACACTAAGTATTTGGGACACGTGGTAAGTGAACGCGGCATCGAAACGGACCCAGACAAAATTTCCGCCATCAAGACGCTGAAACCACCCTCCAACGTACGCGAACTGCGACAGTGCCTGGGAATTACGTCCTGGTATCGCCGATTTGTACCAGAATTCGCAACTGTAGTACACCCGATGACCACTCTGCTGAAAAAGGGCAGACATTGGAAGTGGCAAGACGAACAACAGAAGGCCTTCGATAAGCTGAAAGGAATGCTTGTCAATGCACCAGTCCTGACCTGTCCGGACTTCACCAAGCGATTTATC
This sequence comes from Sicus ferrugineus, assembly GCA_922984085.1. Classification (NCBI taxonomy): domain Eukaryota; kingdom Metazoa; phylum Arthropoda; class Insecta; order Diptera; family Conopidae; genus Sicus; species Sicus ferrugineus. Next base: position 21,095,092 of record OV277350.1, read on the forward strand.
CTCCAAACTGACGCCAGCGAGGTCGGCCTGGGAGCCGTGTTAACAAATGACGACGATGGGAGAGAAGCGGTAATCGCCTATGCCAGTCGCCGTCTCAACCCAGCCGAACAAAATTACACCACTACGGAAAAGGAGTGCTTGGCGATCATATGGGGCATCAGGAAAATGCGGTGCTACCTCGAGGGGTACCAGTTTACGGTGGTTACAGAACATCTCTCCCTTAAGTGGCTCAATTCGATAGAGAATCCATCGGGCCGGATCGCAAGGTGGGCGTTAGAACTGCAGCAATATAGGTTCGACGTCCAATACAGAAGAGGGAAACTCAACGCAGTGGCCGACGCATTGTCGCGACAACCGGTAGACACCCTCCGCCGCACAGGAATTGACGAAGAAAAGTGTAAGAAGTGTCCTTGGTTAGAAAAGAAGATAGCCGCTATTCACGACAACCCCGAGAAATACCCAGATTTCCTCGAGCAGGATGGGAATCTGTACAGGCACATAGCGCAACGCGAATACGACGAGGAATGCACCCCGTGGAAGATGTGCGTCCCCAGCTTCCTCCGCCAACGTGTGTTATACGAGAACCACAGTCTTCCCAGCGCAGGCCACTTATTCGGAAGACCACCGCCAGGATCATGGACAGATACTACTGGCCAGGCATGTCGCGAGACATCAAAAACTTCGTGCAACGATGTGAATCATTCCAGAAGTTCAAAGTGGACCAACAACTAAAGGCTGGGAAAATGCTGAGTCAAATCGCCGATGAGCCGTGGGCCAACGTTTGCACGGACTTCATTGGACCACTTCCCCGGTCAAAGCACGGTAATAATACGATTCTAGTATTTTTCGACAGGTTCTCCAAGTGGATTGAAGCCGTACCACTGCGCAAAGCCTCAACGCCAAATCTTATAAAGGCTTTCCGAGAGAGGATACTGGCCCGTTACGGCACCCCAAAAGTTTTAATTTCAGACAACGGCGTCCAGTTCACAAGCCGAGCGTTCGAAAGCTTTCTCACAGAAATAGGAACCAAGCACCAGTATACAGCCCATACACCCCACAAGAGAACCCAGCGGAACGAGCAAACAGAACTTTGAAGACCATGATCGCCCAATTCGCTGATGGACAACAGAACGCCTGGGACGAGTTGATTCCCGAAATCACATTGGCCCTGAATTCAAGCAGATCGGATGTGACTGGCTCTAGTCCTGCCTATCTCATGCAAGGACGAGAGCTGCGGTTGCCGGGATCTTTATTCGACCAGAAAACATTTGGCACGGGACAATCGCCCGAGGAGGCGGATGACAAGGCCAAGCGACTCACAGAAATATTTGCGATCGTCAGGAAAAGACTGACCCAAGCCGCCTCCGATCAGGCTCGTCATTACAACTTGCGCCGACGCCACTGGACACCGAATATTGGGCAGCTCGTCCTTAAACGAACCCATCCGCTCTCGAAGGCCGCCGACAGCTTTGCAGCCAAATTGGCACCAAAATATGATGGCCCCTACAAGGTAATCGCGTTCACATCCCCGTTGATTGTACAACTCCAAGAAGTAAATAGCGCCTCCAAGAAGACGAAGACAGCACACATCAGCGAGCTCAAAAGCGTACCCACCGACGCAGCTCCCAAGGCCGACGCACGCAACCACGGCCGAATAGGAAGAACACAGCGAGGTCATGGTAACTCCCTTTCTATAAATACATAATATTGAAATAACAGAAAGAAGCCACAGCAAATCATTAGTATATAAGAATTACATGAAACCCAAAATATTCTGATTTATTAAGAAAATATTCAAGTAATAAGAAAATAAACAGGGGATTTTTATTACGGGAGCACGAAGAAACCACAAAGCAACAACCAAACACCAACCAACTACACACAAAATAACGGGATCCTCTGTTATCACAATTCGCGGAGATCGCTGCGAGCAGGAAAATTTGTAACATGCATACCACAACAGGACCCGAACTCAAGCACACAGAATGCAAAGCAATAACAAAACCCAAGGAACCAACCGACACACGAAATAACGGGATCCTTCGTTATCACAATTTATGGAGATCGCTGCAAGAAGGAAATATTTCACATTTATTCAAAAAGTGAGTGCCGTCGGAGAAGCACGCGTAGAGAATTGACTATTGTCCAATAGTGCCGTCTGAAAAGTGAACGCGATGTCGCAAGCCGTCAAGCCAACGTCGCAGTCGACGTCCGCCGCGCAGTCGCAGTCAACGTCCGCCGCGCAGTCGCAGTCAACGTCCGCCGCGCAGTCGCAGCCGGCGTCCGCCGCGCAGTCGCCAGTGCCGTCGACTGAGGAACACAAGGCCAACCGAATCGTTATAGAAGTGTCGAGTGAGGACGAAGGAGTCTCAGACGCCCTACTCATTTACCCGCCGGGACCGGGCGGAGTCACGCTATACCCGGAGGATTATCGCCGAATCTCGTCCGGACGGTTCATCAATGACTCTCTAATCGATTTTTATTTAGAGGTCTTGATACGACGGAAGCCACTAGAGATACAACGCCGGGTCGCGATTCTGAGTGCGCAATTCTTTCCCGAATTGTGTAAATACAATGCAACGTCCGAACTGGAGCCGCTACGGAAGTGGGTCCGGAACCAGAGTATTTTCAATAAATCTGCACTCCTGATACCGGCGAATCAGCGAATGCACTGGTACCTACTGGTGCTGCGCTGGAAGGAGACTGGGACGGGACCCCGAGGAGAAATTTTGGTCTTCGACTCTATGAGCACTGTCAACAACGACCCTGTGCCAGAGGTCTGGTGGAAATTCTTCCAGAAGGCGTACCAGTGGGAGTTTCCAACGAGAAGTCCGCCAGTAGTGGATGCCCAGACGCTCTCGGTACACCGCGTCCCCACACCACAACAACGGAACTCGACCGACTGCGGAGTATTCTTGTTACATAACGCGTCCATGTTCCTGGGCCAACCTTTCGCTGACTACCGCCACCAGGATCTCCGTGAGTGGTACCCAGCGGCCGACGCAGAAGAAAAGAGGGCGGCCCTGGCAGTGGCAATACAGTTGCGAGTAAGGGAGGGAACATTGGAGAAGCTGCCCCACTTGTACTTGCCGAGAACTAGCCGGCTTATAGCGGAATGCCCAAGTCGCGCGCCAGGGAAGAAAGCCACCGATACCAGCAACAACCGTACGAGGCTTGACAGCAACACCAGCAGCAGCAGTACCAGCAACAGCAGTAGCAGTAGTGACAGCAGTACCAGCAGCAGCAGTGGCAGTAGTGACCGTCATACCAGCAGCAGCAGTAACAGGAGTGGCAATAACACCAGCAGCAACAACAGTGCCAGCAGCCGCAGACGCAGTGGTAACCACAATCAAAATGTTCGTCTTCACAGCAACAACCGCAGCAACGACGGTGCGAAGGCTCATGAAATCACCCACACGAACACGCTCCCATCACGGTCATATCAACCAAGGGTCGCGACGCAACCACGGCCAAATGACGCAGTTGACCAACCGTCCAGGGGTCAGCGAGCGCGTTCGCCGAGTATTCCTCCACAACCCATCCACCGCGCGAATTCCGGCATGAGTCTACTGGCTTCAGATGACTCTGACTGGGAAGACAACAGAGACATGGGAACCCCTGAGGGCAGCACCGCGAGGGGCTTCCGAGAAAACTCCGCACAAAAGACACCCCAGGCATCGAACGAGCGGAAAACCGAAGAGTCGCCGGTGGTCCCTGGCAAACGCGTCCGGAGGCAAACCGGTTTGGCTGAAGATCCGTTAGGTGAGCTGCCAGAGTCCATACGGCACGAAGTCCAGGACATCAAGCGGAGGAAGCGAGGCAGGAACGCCTTCAAGCTGGCCCGTGTCAGCGGCGCATTCGTTATGACATAAAGGTCACGCGGACGGGCAGGATCGCCGTCGCCACCACCCCCTCGATAAAGTAAGAGGGAGATGTCAGGAGCAAATTATGGACCACATAATTTCCCCCCACATAATTCCATATTTGCATGTTTTTTTACTTGTATATATATATACCCAGAATATACATCAATTTAATTTTAAACTACCGTTTCTGCATATTAATATGTATGTAACAAAGTAAGCAAAGTAGCAAGCAAAGTAGAAAAGAGATTTGACAAAAATTGAGAGTTGTTAGAAAGTAGCACCATCGCCTGATTGGATCGAGAGAGCTCGATCACAGATACGACCACGCAGGCAAGAAAGAGACAACAAGCTTCTTACAATAAGCGCGTAGGAATACCATCGTCACTATAAAAGGCGCTTCACCACGAGGAATCAGGCTCTTTGACGTGAACTCCCGGCCTGGACAGTGGTCTTTTGGAAGTCCCTCTTCGGTAAGTCATTTCAACATCGACGCCAGCAGAGCCTCGATTTCGGCAGAGCCACAACGCCGACGCCAGCAGAGCCTCGACTTCGGCAGAGCCACAACGTCGACGCCAGCAGAGCCTCGACTTCGGCAGAGCCACAACGTCGACGCCAGCAGAGCCTCGACTTCGGCAGAGCCACAACGTCGACGCCAGCAGAGCCTCGACTTCGGCAGAGCCACAACGTCGACGCCAACAGGGCCTCGCGGCCAACACTCACATTAGTACGTCGCCTGTGGACTTGTACTCCCGCGGCCAACAGTTTGCATCAGAGCGTCGCCTGTGGAGTTGTACTCCCGCGGCCCAACGTTTCTCACCAGCACGTCGCCTTGTGGAGTTGTACTCCCGCGGCCAACAGTTCGCATCAGAGCGTCGCCTGTGGAGTTGTACTCCCGCGGCCCAACGATTCTCATCAGCTCGTCGCCTTGCGGAGTTGCACTCCCGCGGCCAACACCCAGTTCGCTCGTACCCCAGTGGAGCGGGGACAGGTTCTTTCATCACAGCGTCCACCTGTGAAGGCTATCAGAGGCCATACATCTATTTTGTACCCATTTATACATTTTAAGACCATTTCGAAATATTTCATATAAGTTTAATTGTTGAATTAGAATTACGAATTATTAAACGTACATTAATTAACATTAAAAAAACATTAATTAATCTAGAAATTAATAAAAGAGAGAATTCATTGAAGGAAGCCTTGTGTCTCAATCAAATAAATAACTGGACGGATCCTGGACTCGGCTGAGTCACATACCCTGGCCAGAGAGGGAAAAGTTTCGTTACAAGCTGTTGTCAGATCTTTTTTATTTTGTTTATATTTCTTCCCTTGAAAAACACACAAAACCGCGGGAATCTGATATAAACAAACTCAGAAAAACCTCGTCTCACTAGATTTGAGGGAAGCACAGTGTTTAATAAATCACTTCAATTCGTGTCCCAGTCGGCCCACGCGACTAGTACTTTTAACGCGAGACCGCACTTTCGCACTTAAAAGCCTTCGCCTGCTATAACCGGCGTATAACTCCTAAATCAAGACAGTTTCCAAGAGATGCCGAAAACACGTCCGCACCGTCAGAAATCAATCTAACATCTGTCTTCTGCTTTTGGAAAAGGAAGCAGAAGTCAAGGCCCTATCGCAGGAGGTCTTAATCGAATGCAAAGACCTCGATGAAATAACAACGAAAGAGGATATTATGCTGGCGTTCAAAAATAAATTTGGAGAGATTGGCGACAGAGCTGTGAGATCAGTGCGCAATGCTTACAGAGGCACTAAGACAGCTATAGTTAGTCTTCCTGTAGAAATGGCCAATGTAGCCTTAAAAGAAGGGAAAATTAAGATCGGCTGGACTGTCTGTCGGTTGCGCAAATCAAGCCAACCGATTAAATGCTTTAAATGCTTGGAATTCGGTCATATTCGTTTTTCGGTCGCGCAGTTAAATTGTGGAATAGTCTCCCTGCGCATGTTTTCCCACCCACTTATAACGTCGATGCTTTTAAAAGAGGTGTAAATCGACACTACTCCCACTTTTCCCCTTCCCACTAACCTTTACCCTTCTAAACCAACGAATGCTTTGCATGGATAGGGGGCATCCCCTGAGCTTGGTTCTATCTGCCATAAAAAAAAAAAAAAAAAAAAAAAAAAAAAAAAAATGGCATCGGCGTGTAAAGGCATCGACCGCTCGAAGCTGTGCCTAAGATGTGGAGAGGAAGGACATTTTGCCAGGTAAAAAGGCCAAATGTCTAATATGTGCGCAAAATGGTACAGACGCAGTGAACCACGTAACAGGTAGTAGACGATGTGCCGCATACCAGAAAGCAGTCGAAATAGAAAAATAATGAGATTCGTACAAATAAATCTTAACCACTGTGAAGCAGCTTAAGACCTGCTAGAGCAGATGGTACGAGAGAAGAGGGCGGATGTGGTCATTATATCGGAGGCGTACAGAACGTCGCAGAGCAACTCATAGATCACTGATTCCACCAAAAAAGCGGCAATATGGTCATGCGGAAAACACCCGGTGCAGAAAATCAGTCAACAAATTAGTAATGGTTTTGCTTATGCCGTGGTGGCAGGAGCTCATATCTACAGCTGTTATGCAGCGCCTAGTCTGACGGAAGCTGAATTTGAGGCAATTGTCATGAACATTTCGAACGACGCAAGAAACAATAGTCCTGTAGTTGTTGCCGGGGATTTCAATGCTTGGTCGACTGAATGGGGTAGTAGATACACCAACTCGAGGGGAAGGATCTTGTTAGAAATCTTCTCGACACTATATATTGTGCTCGCAAATGTTGGCTCGACAAGCACCTACCGTAGAAATGATAGGGAGTCAGTGATTGACGTCACGTTCGTCAGCAGCGCACTGGCGCGGAACACAAATTGGCAAGTTAGTGAGGAGTTCACATTCAGCGACCATCAGGCAATAGTGATAGACATACAACGGCAGAATGAACTTAGAGCAAGCAGGGTTCGCCAAACACATTGTGGATGGAAGGTGTGACGACCCTCCTGTCGTAAGAAGCACACAGTCGCAGTGGCTTGAACGCCCTCCTATTGCAAAACTCGAAGCGCCAGAATTACGCAGTCGCAGTGGCTTGAACGCCCTCCTGACGTAAAAACTATAGTCCCAGAAATATACAGTTGTAGTGGCTTGAACGCCCTCCTGTCCCCTGGCAACCAAGGGTAACACTAGAAATCGAGAAGTTTTAGTACAGTGGCTGGTGTAAGCAAACTTACCAGACATACCAGAGAACGGTCGCGGTGGCTTGTAGACCTGTCCGTCAGTGCAGACATCTGATCTCACAAACGCAGTGAGATATCAGCAACCCAGTAGAACATCAGTGATCTCATAAACGCATTGAGATATCAACAATCCAGCAGAATACCAGTGATCTCACAAACGCGGTGAGATATCAACAGCCCGACAGAATACCAGCGATCTCACAAACGCGGTGAGATATCAACAGCCCGACAGAATACCAGTGATCTCACCAACACAGTGAGTTATCAACAGCCCAGCAGAATACCAGTGATCTCACAAACGCGGTGAGATATCAACAGCCCGACAGAATACCAGTGATCTCACCAACACAGTGAGTTATCAACAGCCCAACAGAATACCAGTGATCTCACAAACGCGGTGAGATATCAACAGGCCGACAGAATAACAGTGACCTCAAAACGCGTAGAGGTGCCAACGATATTATATTATTGTATTTCTAGTACAACTATCAATTGTATAAACAAACTAGACACAAATATTAGAATAAGCTATTTGTAAGGTGAATAAAGATATTGAACCTAAATAATCTTGTCTTGTAATCGAACCCTGGAATCCCGGCGAGCTAATCCAAGCCTTAGAAGAAGACAAGAAGGTTCGTTACAAGTGGCGCCCGAGCAGGGACAATATCAAATACACCAATAGCTAAAATACTACTAGAGATATAAATAAGAATAATCATGGAGCCAACTGGAACCAAAACTTACCGAACAGGATGGTTATACCGCCTAAATAAAGAATAGCTTGCTCAGTGCTTGTCTGAGTTTGGACTCGTCGCCGAAGGAACTCTCAATGCCATGAGGAGAAGACTCGAGTTCGTCAACGAAGGAAACCACGCGGAAAGCGTGGAACGAAAGTTGAGGGCGTATGAAGCGGAAGATGGTCGCACAACACCGGAACCCAGTGACCTGCCGAAGGTGTTGATGATGGATGTTCCGACGAGGGAACGCAGCCCGATTGGCCGAGTGAGCGTAAACACCCCGCGGGTGACAGACAGCAACCTGCTGGAAAGAATTGAGCGACATTCGAACCCCGAAGTTATTGACAAGGTGAGAAAATGGTCTGTGAGGTATGATGGCGGTGTCGATCCTTTGGCCTTCATAGAGCGGATGGAGGAGCTAGCCGAGACGTATGGCCTCGACAGCAATCTGTTGCCACGCGCGATGCCAGAGCTGCTGGAAGACAAAGCCTTGCTCTGGTATCGAAACAACAATAATCATTGGCGGTCATGGGAGGCTTTTAAGCAAGACTTCCTGGACTTCTTCCTACCTAGCCGCTTCTGTAAAAGACTCGACGACGACATTCGCAGTCGGCAACAGCGCGCAAACGAGAAGTTCAGGGACTACGTCATAAGCTTGCAAAATCTGATGAGACATAGCAGGTACACGAAGAGAGAAAAGCTGGAGAGGATATACAAAAACTCTGCGTTTGAGTACCAGTTTTATATAAAAAGACAAGATTTCCGGGAGCTGAAGGAGTTGCTCTCGTTGGCCGAGGACTTCGAGTGCCTGCGATCTGTCAAGTCGGACGAGCCAGCAGAAGAATATCAGACGCGGCCAGTAGCCTCAAGACAATGGCCATCTGAACGCAATCATGCGGTGAGGCAGGCGGTCTCAATGCCTTTCAACCCAAGAACGGCATGCGGACGCTGCAGGCAGGAAGGACACATGCGCCGTGACCCGGTCGTGATTTTCTGCTGGGAGTGTGGCCGAGAGGGAACCAGAACCATTGACTGTTGCCGACAGAGACAGGGAAACGACCTGGGACCTCGCCGGGAGCGAGAGGAGGCGGGCCCCAGCCAGAGGATCTCTCGCAGAAACTAGAGCTCCTACGAATAAACAATCGACGCATCGTGGCCAGGGTATCCATACAAGGCAATCAAATACAGGCGACAGTGGACACGGGAGCGACGCGAAGTTTCGTGAGCAGGGCGCTCGCGGAAAGGCTTGTGAGAAAGCGGTTATTTGAGAAAGCGGAGGTGGATATTCGCATGGAGGACGGGACAACCAGGAAAGTGTCAGAATGCACCACACTAGAAGTCGCTATGGGAACTGGTACATGCGAGTTGCCCTTTCTTGTGTTGACAGAAGTCCTAGACGAAGTGCTCCTCGGAATGGATTTTCTGTGCGGGATAGGAGCGACACTCCCCTTCGGAGGTGAAGCCGTGTCTTTGGGCCCGGCGGAGAAACAGGAGAAGCCGAATAACGCAGTCATTTGCACATCAGCACAGGAATCAGGTCCTGGACAACCAGAGGACATGGAGAGTTTTCTTCAGGAGGAATTGAAGAAATTTGAAACCCTGAAAGGCGTCTCCAATATTACGGAGCATAAAATAGTGATGCGGGATGAGCGTCCTATAAAACAACGGTATTTTCCCAGAAATCCGGCGATGCAGGCTGTCGTCGACAAGGAGATAGACGAACTCCTAGAAAAGGGCTGCATAGAACCCTCAAGCAGTCCATACAGCGCACCAATCGTGTTGGTGAAAAAGAAGTCTGGTGAATGGAGATTATGCGTGGATTACCGCCAGCTGAACGCCCGATCGATTCTGGATGCATACCCCATTCCAAGAATTCAACATATTTTGGAGCGGCTGCGAGATGCAAAGTATATAAGTAGCCTGGATTTAAAGAGCAGGTACTGGCAGATTCCCATGGCAGAAGACAGCAAGCAATACACGGCGTTTACTGTACCTGGAAGAGGACTTTTCCAGTGGCGGGTGATGCCCTTCGGGCTACATTCGGCTCCAGCCACTTTTCAGCGAGCCTTGGACCAGGTTATCGGTCCCGATTTGAAACCTAAAGCTTTCGCCTACCTGGACGACATTATTGTCACAGGATCGTCTGCGGAAGAGCACATCGCGAATCTTAGAAAGGTTTTCCGGCGTTTGAGACAGGCTAATCTCAAACTCAACGTGAACAAGTGTGAGTTCTTCAAGAAAGAATTGAAATACCTGGGGCATGTGGTAAGTGAGCAAAATTTAAAACCGCCAACCACCACCAGAGAACTACCAAGATGCTTGGGCATTGCCTCCTGGTATCGCAGGTTCGTGCCAGATTTCGCAAAGACCGTCTAGCCAATGACCACGCTATTACGGAAAGGAAAACATTGGAAGTGGAGCGAGGCGCAACAAGAAGCGTTTGAAACCCTCAAGCAAAAACTCACGGAGGCACCAATACTGGCGTGCCCAGATTTCAACGAGAGATTCCAACTGCAACCGGACGCGAACGACTTTGGACTTTGGCCGAAAAGAATTACTCGGCAACAGAAAAAGAGTGCCTGGCCATAGTGTGGGGTATCCGTAAGATGCGCGCTTACCTTGAGGGATACCGGTTCACCGTAATCATAGATCATCTGGCGCTAAAGTGGCTAAATTCTATTTAGAGTCCATCCGGAAGAATAGCGAGATGGGCCCTGGAGCTACAACAGTTGTCCTTTGACATCCAGTACCGGAAGGGGAAGTTGAATGTGATAGCAGACGCACTGTCCCGACAGCCGTAAGAAACCGTCGCCAGAGTGGCAGCAGAAGAGACACGCGAGCAACACTGCAAGTGGATACAAGCAAAGATCAGAGAAGTGGAACAAAATCCAGAGAAGTTCCCAGATTATACCTTGGAGAATGGAAATTTATAGCGGCATATTCCAAATCGACTTGGAGACGAGGACTGCACGCCGTGGAAATTGTGCGTGCCTAGGACCATGAGAGGCCGAGTTCTCAAAGAGAATCACGACCATCCGTGCGCTGGCCATGGAGGAGTCCGCAAGACCATATACTGGCTAACAAGTGAATATTACTGGCCAGGAATGTTTCAGGATGCGAGAAAATTTATGCGGCAATGCGAATCGTGTCAACGCTACAAGCCGAGCAAAAGGCAGCAGGGAAAATGCTCACCCAATTGGCAGAAGAACCTTGGGCGATTCTCTATGCGGATTTTGTGGGTCCGTTACCGCGTTCTACACACGGAAACACAACGCTTCTCGTAGGGCCTTATTTTGTATCTGCGGAACGGTAGCGACGGCTAAGCTTCTGCTTCTGTTCCCGTTGCTGTTAAAACCGTATTTTGTAACTCTTACGTTCAGCCCCGTTGAGCGCACTGGGCTTTACGTCTTTTGCGTTCCAGTCCAGCTGGTATGGAAATGTTGTGTATTTGGTGTACACAAAGACGACATTCACACGTCTCTTTCCTTCTTATGATTAGATGCATGCAATGAATTTGTTCTTATACCTGTTTTCTTTTGCCTCGATCAACTTTTGTTTATCAAAGCCAGCTGGCAGGCAGTGTGTTTGAAAACGGGGAACAAATCGCAAATCGATGCTTAGAGCATTTTTTGAATAATAATACAAAATTTTTATTTTGTGCTGTACTTTTATAAAGTAAAAATAAAAATGTTATTCGATTTGTTATGAAGTGGCTCAGACCAGGAAAATGACGAGGAAACAAACATTCCAGCCAGGGTACGCAACCCAGCATTGAAAAGCAATGCATGGATTTTAGAGGTCACTTCAAAGAAAATTGCAGTTACACTTTCTTCGAAATTTCCATTATATTATTTTATAATAATTATTTAAATTATTTTATTAAATTTTTTTTATTAAAAAAAAATACCTTAAATAAAAATAAAATGAAAAAATAAAAACAAATAAAAAATAACTGAACAAAAGACTCCCTCACTCGTCGAGCTCTACACACAAACTGTGCGAACGGCAGCATTTTAGCTTCCGCTTCTCTACAATGGCCACCACGAGCGCTTCTGTTGTTACAAAATACCATTTTCCAACGTAAGCACGTAAGAAGTATGCAATTGTTGTTGTAAACCCAGCTGTACAGTAGCGCCAACAGTAGCGTCAGCGGTGTGCATTTTGTGCACACATTTTGATCAGCTGTTTTACGAATATAACAAAGAGGAACGTAGAAGAGCCATACCGTTCGCAGATACAAAATAAGGCCCGTATTCTTCGACAAATTTTCAAAATGGACGGAAATGATACCGCTACGCAAAGCTTCAACAGAACACTTGCAGCCCGGTTCGGAGTACCCAAGTCCGGTTCGGAGTACCCAAGATTCTAGTAACGGATAATGGAACTCAGTTTACGAGTCGTAGTTTTCGTTTCCTCCAGGACATGGGTGTAAAGCAACAGTATACTGCTCCATACACACCAAAGGAGAATCCCACGGAGAGAATCAACAGAACGATAAAAACGATTATAGCACAGCTTTCTGACAACAAGCATCGGAACTGAGACGAACTGCTCCCAGAAATTACGCTAGCCATTAATAGCAGCGTATCCGAGACCGCAGGATACAGCCCAGCATATCCCACGCAAGGACGTGAACCAAGACTTCCGGGAACCTACTACGACGAGCAGACACCAGGCAGCGGTCAGGAACCCATACAACCCGCGGAGAAGGAGAAAAATCTAAAAGAAGTTTTCAAATTGGTGGTGAGAAATTTGGAAAAGACAACGCAGGATCAGGCGCACCACTATAACTTGCGACGACGACAGTGGAAACCAGAGGTTGGGCAATCAGTACTTGTGTGACAGCACCCGCTATCAAAGGCAATTGACAGCTTCGCGGCGAAATTGTCTCCGAAGTTCGACGGCCCGTACCATGTAATTGGATTCGTGTCACCCGTGATCATCCGTTTATAGAAAGAAGGTGAGACTCGGTCAAGAGCGGCTCATGTGAGCGAGCTCAAGGCGTACCAACAGGCGGCAGCGCAAAGTGACCATACTCCTGAGAGAGTTCCTGGCAGCGAACGTCTGGTTCAAGGTACAGGAAGCCCGCCAACCAGAACCTGATTACAGGAAGAGAAAACCGGCTTCAGCAGAATAGCCATAGCTAGCGAAGAATTCAACAGCGACCCGAAAGCAAGACACAAGCAGACTCCGCAAACGCGGCGACAGAATTACAACAGGCCACAAGTGGACACCCGTTGCGCGGACTTAAAAAAGAAGCAGAAGGCTACACACCCGGCGGACGAGAAACAAACGACTCGAGCATATCCGCAAGATCGCGAGCACTTGTTATTTGGCGACTTCACACCGGAAGAAAGAAAGGCATTTTTTTGTTTCCCACAACGAATTGCCCTTCCAGCTGTCAGTTCGCGAAGCAAAACAAAAGCCGAACTACAAAGGGAAAACAACCTCAACAAGGCGTAGGGTCTCGAAGGCCGTGAATTTACAATCGAGAAGGTCTACCGCACGAAAACTTTCGCCCAACAAACAAACTTGAAACGTTTTGTTTGCTAAAGCTTATTACCCGAAACTCTACTTCTGAATACACATTTGATTTATAACTTCAATGGGCTTTAGAACAACAACAGTAACAAATACAACAACGGCCACAGCGAGAACAACACACATAAAATACATTTGCTGGAAAATGTGCAGAAAAATGGAAACTCGAAGAAAGAATGTAGGATTTATACATAAATAACGAGGCTTCGACCTGCAATAAATAACACATTAGAAGTTAAAACTGTTGCAAAAGATTTTACCTGGAAATAGGCCCCACAAACGTCGGGTTCCCACTTCCAGGGTAGTCGGCTTCGAAACCGCAGCTCCAGTCACCCATCGCCGTGCCACAAGTCGCTGTAGGGAACTAGCAAAAACGCTGAAGGGAAGAAAATAAGCTTCTGAGCAAAGTCGTTTGCTGCGTGCATACGTACCAAAACCAAAGGCATCACTTGGAGATGTTGGCTTTGCAACCTCTGTGGGTCGCTGCGACCCCGACTCCGGAACTGTTGTAGCAAACCTGAAAACGTTTTGCTTATGAAACGTTTTGCGTACTACACGAAACTCACCGGTTTTTTAACTCAGCAAGTGGCCCCGTCTGGGCTCCACCGCTAGCACCATGCGCGGCACACTCCAACGAGGGGCCAAATTGGGAAAACGAGCAATTCAACAAACGAGAAAACTGCGTCATGTTAGCTGAAGTGGGAACACTTCGGCCTGTAGTAGAAGGTGTAAACCCAGCAAAGCGCCAGAGTGTGTGCTTTTGTAAGAGTTCACACACACGGGAATAAAATCGAAGAGAAATCACGCATACTACGTAGTACGTACTGACACATTTGGAAGATGTTTTTTTCCCCTTTAAAAAAAAACAACAAAACAACAAAAACCACGAAGGCACTAAAATGTGAGAGAGTAAATAACCAAGTATATAAGTCAAGGCAGAATGCAGTTTGAAACTTCTCGTCACTGGCAAGTAGGAAGCGACTCAAGCCACAGGTGCCGTAGCGAGTTTATACCTTTTGGGGAAAAAAAAAGAAAATGAATCCGGAACCAATAATTGTGATCAATGACTCGGAGGACGAGACCATTCCCGAGCCACCAACGTGGGAAGATGCAGAGGTAATGGTGGACCCGGTGGAGCTCGTAGATTTTTATACGGCGAAGGAGGAGATTCACCGCCCCGGGCGGATCTACCGGTTGTGGCAGGTCGTCCGATTAGAGACGACGATCACCCGAGGCAGCCTACGGGTAGATGAGGTCATAAGCGACCACCTGGATATCGTCGGACGGGCCGGCACCAGGGAGCTGGGACAGCGCGATGCTGCCGTCCAGACGGAGGTACCGCCAGGCGCGGAACACGCCGTGCAGACGGAAGAACAACACCAAGAGGAGAAAGCGTGCCAGACGCCTATCGCGGCACCCACGAATCTAAGGGGATCGACCTGGAGACAGCTCCCTCGGAGATACATACAGCGGTGAACACGCTGCTGCGCACCCACCGCAGCGGCCGCGCCACCAACACATTTTGATCGCGGACGGGGTGCGATACCAAGTCAAGATCGAACTTATAAATTGGAATATGCTGCGGAAACATACGGAAGAGGAAAAAAAATGTATATAAAAATTAAAAGAAGAGAAATAAATAAATGAAATAAGGGAAGATTTTTGAAGCGGATAGACGTTTTTTTGTTTAAACGTACTGAGGGCAGAAAAATTAAAGAGAGAGAGAAGGAAGGATTTAAAAAAAAAAAATAATAAAAATAATAAAAGAAGACGGCGTTTCGGTGTTTCTCTCCACCACGAAGTAGAGGGGAGTGTGACGACCCCTCGCACAAAAATATTAAGCGGTCGAACACTGCAAACTTGCTATGATCAAGCAGTCGAACAGACCTAAGAACTGTTCCCAAGGAGAATGGGAGCAGTTCTCAACACAAAAGCACACACGTTTACGCTACTACTGAAAACGATTGCTTAGAAACGCCCACACACACGGACGGGGATGGAGAAAAGTAAGAGTGACGTGGTGTGCATTTTACATGCAAATGCAACTGAGCGGCAGAGCGACATATATACAAGTTATACCAGCGAGGAGAACAAGCAATCAAATAGCGCTGAGTATTAATAGCTTGATTTGTACACTGCACAACCCGAGTCAGAGAGTGCAGTGAACACATAGATCAGCTCTCAGCTGATCTAAAGTGACCGACTTTTTGCAGCTTATGTACTGCAAAAAGCAATGTATGTAAGAAGACGGCAGTGAAGTTCACTGACCGAAGAACTTCTTAACCTTGGGAAAGTGGTTATTTGAAGCAAATACTTTTTTGCACAAAACCTGCTTAATGGAGTACAAAATACCGCACTCCGTTAAAATCGAAGTTTCTAGAAAAAGGCTCCAGGGAGTATAAAACTGACGGCAGAACAGAACCCGGGGTTCAGACGGTTCAGTCGGGTCAGTCAGTGCAGTCAGTTCAGTCAGTAAGCTCAGCAAAGTTCAGTGTTCAGTACGGTTCAGCAAGTAAAATTTCAGTCAGTGCAAGTCAGTGGAGAAGTTCAATTCAAGTGCAAAATTGTTGGCTGAAATCGAGCAGAGTGTCAGTCATCCCAGAGAAGTACGGTGAACACAGCGGAAATAAACCACGTCTTTCAATCCTGTGCACAGCTCAGCAACACCCAGTCAAAAGCCAAGGTACTGTACTATATTTAAGTTATAAAATTCCAAAGTAGAACGCTAGAAGCACACAGTCGCAGTGTCGTAAGAAGCACACAGTCGCAGTGGCTTGAACGCCCTCCTGTTGCAAAATTCGAAGCGCCAGAATTACGCAGTCGCAGTGGCTTGAACGCCCTCCTGTAGTAAGAAGCACACAGTCGCAGTGGCTTGAACACCCTCCTGTTGCAAAACTCGAAGCGCCAGAATTACGCAGTCGCAGTGGCTTGAACGCCCTCCTGTCGTAAGAAGCACACAGTCGCAGTGGCTTGAACGCCCTCCTGTTGCAAAACTCGAAACGCCAGAATTACGCAGTCGCAGTGGCTTGAACGCCCTCCTGACGTAAAAACTATAGTGCCAGAAATATACAGTTGTAGTGGCTTGAACGCCCTCCTGTCCCCTGGCAACCAAGGGTAACACTAGAAATCGAGAAGTTTTAGTACAGTGGCTGGTGTAAGCAAACTCACCAGACATACCAGAGAACGGTCGCGGTGGCTTGTAGACATGTCCGTCAGTGCAGACATCTGATCTCACAAACGCAGTGAGATATCAGCAACCCAGTAGAACATCAGTGATCTCATAAACGCATTGAGATATCAACAATCCAGCAGAATACCAGTGATCTCACAAACGCGGTGAGATATCATCAGCCCAGCAGAATACCAGTGATCTCACAAACGCGGTGAGATATCAACAGCCCGACAGAATACCAGTGATCTCACCAACACAGTGAGTTATCAACAGCCCAACAGAATACCAGTGATCTCGCAAACGCGGTGAGATATCAACAGCCCGACAGAATAACAGGGACCTCAAAACGCGTAGAGGTGCCAACGATATTATATTATTGTATTTCTAATACAACTATCAATTGTATAAACAAACTAGACACAAATATTAGAATAAGCTATTAGTAAGGTGAATAAAGATACTGAAGCTAAATAATCTTGTCTTGTAATCGAACCCTGGAATCCCGGCGAGCTAATCTAAGCCTTAGAAGAAGACAAGAAGGTTCGTTACAAAGGAGAGCGCTCTGGACAAAGCACTTTTTAGTATGATGTTCGCCGATGAGCATGAGAGGCCGGAGGAAGCGGAGGAGCTGGCCGCGCAGCTCGCAAAACAATTAGCGAAAGCATGTGATGCTGCTATGCCCAGACGGAAGGCAACAAATCGTGGCCGGCCTGCCTATTGGTGGAATGCCGAAATTGGAGCTCTTCGCGCTCGGTGTTTGCAGGCGAGACGACGTTATCAACGCTGCAAACAGGCGCGGGAGAGAATTATTCTTCGAAGTGAGTTCTCAAGGGAACGAAAAAGGCTCCGAAACGCCATTCGAAGCTCCAAAACGCAATGTTTTAAAAGATTATGCGAGGAAGCCAACTCAAATCCCTGGGGCGGAGCATACAGGTTAGTCATGGGAAAAATAAGAGCCAGAATCCAGGAAAGATGCCCATTACTTCTTTCAAAAATTTTGGCTACCTTATTCCCACAGCAAGGGGAACGCAGAAATCTGTTCCCGGGAGTGCCAGCCAATAATAATGCTGTCGTGACATCCGAAGAAGTGCTTTGTTGTGCTAAAAGAATACAGCACAACAAAGCTCCAGGTCCGGATTCTGTCCCAAACGCAGCGTTGAAGACAGCTGTTTTGAATTATCCACTACATTTTGCTGCTGTCATGCAATCCTGTCTGCGGCAAGAAGTTTTTCCGGCGATTTGGAAAATTCAAAAATTGGTATTGCTGCCCAAACCTGGTAGGCCGCCAGGCGAGCCATCCTCTTATAGACCGATCTGTCTCTTGGATACTGTTGGAAAGGTCCTTGAAAGAATAATTTATGAGCGGCTTCTGCCTTTTACTGAAGGAGATCAAGGTCTTAGCGCCAACCAGTTCGGTTTTCGAAGAGCCCGTTCAACTATTGATGCTCTTAGTGCAGTGATATCTGTGGCGAAGGAGGCCATAAAAGGAACCAGGTGGAAATGAGGAAGCAAAAAGTATTGCTTAGTAATCACGCTAGACGTTAGGAATGCGTTCTACACATATCATTAATGCACTACTGGCGAAGAACGTACCATATTACCTGCTGAGAATTATTAGGAGCTACCTTAGCAACAGAGTCTTAATATACGACACTGACGATGGCCCGAAAAAATACAACATTACTGCTGGCGTTCCACAGGGCTCAGTATTGGGTCCACTACTCTGGAAGTTCATGTATGACAGCGTTCTCAGGTTGTAATCGGTTTTGCGGACGATTTGGCTGTCGTAGTGGTAGAAAAACAAGTGTCAGACCTGGAGGAAAAAGCAAATCTTACTGTTTCGATGGTTCAACAGTGGCTAACTTCGGTTGGCTTGCAGCTTGCTGAGCAAAAAACGGAAGCCGTCCTTATTAGTAGTCGCAAGAAAGTGGAATCAGTGCAACTGAGGGTGGGAGGTGCTACCATCCAATCGCAGAGAGCGATAAAGTACTTGGACGTTTTTATTGATGATCGCCTTAGTTTCCGACAGCATGCAGAGTATGTCTGCAAAAAAGCTTCGAAGTGCTACGCGGCCCTGTCCAGGATGCTGCCGAACATAGGTGGACCGAAAAGCACCAAGCGAATGTTGCTATCTAATGTGGTAACATCAGTGCTCATGTATGCCGCGCCAATTTGGGCAGACTCCCTAAAAGTGAAGTCGAATAGGAAGCAGCTTGAAAGAGTTCACCGACTAAATGCTTTGCGCGTGATCAGCGCTTATTGAACTGTCTCCGACGAAGCTGCGTTTGTGTTGACAGGCATGATGCCGATAGAAATAATGGCCTATGAGGCACATCGAATGTATGCAGCGAAAAGTACTGGCGCTGAGACATACCCGCAGCGAGAGCGTTTACTCTCAGTAGAAAGCTGGCAAAGCCGTTGGAATGCTTCAAACAAGGGTCGTTGGACATTCGCTCTGATCCCAAATATTGAAAGATGGATAAGTCGATCGCATGGTGAAATGAGCTTTCCTCTTACGCAGTTTCTGACTGGCCATGGAGTTTTTCGTAGCTGCCTATACCGCTTTGGGTATGATGCCTCGCCCTTTTGTCCTGCGTGCGTGTATGAAATAGAGAATTCACATCACATCTTTTTCAGTTGCCCCCGATTCGTGGAAGAACAAAATATGCTGAAAGGCATCTATGGGCCGGAGGTCTCGCCAAGAAACATTGTGGAGGCGATGCTGACATCGCAAAGAATGTGGGAAGCAGTCTGCGAGGTATCTGCGCAAATATGCGGAAAGCTTAGAAATGCTGAGCGAGCTAGGAGAGCTACTGAATTGACTGGCTGATATGTCAATCCAATGACGTTAGAACAATAAAGACGACAAACTGTTTTGCGACGATTTCTAATTGGTGACTTTTGAGCTGTCAAGCTCCATCTGCCTCCCGAAGTAATACTTGACGGTAGTTCCGGGAGGACAGACAGACCTGGGGGAGGTGGTTTTAGCGTGTTAAAGTCTCGCACCTTGGCTTTCGATGCTTTCCACCTCATTAAAAAAAAAAAAAAAAAAAAAAAAAAAAAAAAAAGCGGCGCACAGCAGCGCACACTGAAGCACATTCACAGCGGCGACATCAACGCGACACCGGCACAGTCATCGGCGCGTTCATCAACGCGACACAGGTGCGACATCAACGCTACACAGGTGCGACATCAACGCGACACAGACACAGTCATCGGCGCGTTCATCAACGCGACATCAGCGCGACCCAGGCGCACTCACCAGTACGACACCAGTGAGACACAAGTGCACTCACCGGCGCGACACAGCGCATTCATCAACGCGACCTAGCGCGACTCAGGCACGACACCAACGCGACACCAGCGCGTTCACCGGTCCACACCGGCGCACACCAGGCACATAAACGCCCCAGTACAAGACGACACGAATGTAAAGCCGACTCCCAAGGACGGCAAGCAGTCAACAAAGGTGGAATTACCAGATACTCAAAAAGGGTGTACAAATTATATAAGTAGTGTGTTAAGATTGAGTAAATAAATAAAGTGAATTTATTGTTCCACTAAATTTTCTGTGGACTGAACTCCGGTCTAACTCCTCGAGTTATATCCAGGCCAGAGCAACGTTACAGTGGTATTGCATCTTACGGGCGCTACATGAAAAATCAGTTCCGGACTACATCCTTCAAATAATTAGTTCCTGAAGGAGTTCACATCATCGGCTTTGCTGACGACTTTGCTGTAGTGGTGGTGGCGAAACATATAAGCCAAATCCAAGAAAAGGCGCACATGGCAGTCGAAACTGTACGGAACTGGCTTAACTCGACTGGCTTGATTATGGCAGAAAATAAGACCGAAATGGTACTTATAAGCGGCCGCAAGAAAGTAGAAGTGACGCAGTTAAAGGTAGGAGAGGCAACCATACAGTCCCAGCGCGCGATTAAATATTTAGGAGTGTTGATCGATGATCGCTTCAAGTTTCGGCAACACACTGAGTAATAAAGTCCATCGGCTTAGCGCCTTGCGCGTAATAAGCGCACACCGAACAGTCTTGGACGATGCGGCTTTTGTTCTGGCTGGCATTATTCCATTGGATATTGTGGCGCATGAGGCTCAACGTTGCTACACGAAAAAGAATACCATAAACTTGGATGCTGACGTACCACGTGAGAGAGCACTCTCCTTGGAAATGTGGAAGAGACGATGGAACGAGTCCAACAAAGGTCGGTGGACACACACTCTGAGCGCAACAATTCTTGTTGATGCGATGCTGTCCTCGGTGGCAACATGGACAGCCGTATGCCGATTTGCCGCCTGCATATATGAGAGCGCGGATAGCTTGTAGAACAAGTGGTTCAGTTGGGGCCTTGAACCAAGACGGTAGGGACACTGAGTGGCTTTGACCAACTGTCGGCCAGGCACAGACGGACTATCACGCGATTGAGCTTGTTTTTCCCTCTGCCTTCCGACGTAATACTTGACGGTAGTTCCGGGAGGACAGTCAGACCTGGGGGAGGTGGTTCTAGCGTGTTAAAGACTCGCACAACGATGCTTTCCACCTCATATAAACACACACACTCACAACCGGAGAAACAGTCGCCTATTCAGAAACTAGGAGAGGAGATAAAATCTTTGGTGGAAATGCTAGAAGAAAACGGTGGTAAAAGAAGGTCAATCCACCAACCAATGCGGGATACCATTGAAAATATAAGATTGTTGCGCAAACGGGGACAATCCGAAGAAATAATAACGCCAACACCAAAGAGGAGATTAAAAACTGACGAAACATATCCTACAAAAGCTCCAATGACGCCTTCAACGAATGATGGCAGAAAAGTCACGATTGGAGCGATGCAGGATACGCAGGACCAGGATGCTGCATGGACCACAGTTGTTAAAAGGAAGGCTGCACATAAGAGCACTGATAAGTCATTGAAGGTGAAACCGGACGCAATTGTCATTGCAGCAAAAGGCCAGCTTTCCTACGCGGACATTCTAAGGCGCATCAAAGCTGACACCAAGCTTAATGATCTCAGTGGTGCTGTAAATAAAATTTGGAGAACGCAGAAAGGAAATCTACTACTTCAACTCAAGGAAGCCGGAGAGAAGGCCGAAGTCTAAAGCCGCAGTCTAAAGCAGCGAACGGTGCTCGATATAAAGGATGTTGATGAGGTAACTACCAAGGCAGAGGTATACGAGGCTATCAAATCGCAATTTGATGTTCGGGATTTCACAATTGAAAAAGTGCTCAGCCTACGAAAATCATACGGTGGCACACAATAGTTAGTTTAATCAATCTCCTTAAATCCGGAAAGATTAAAATAGGGTGGGTAATTTGTCGAATACGCGAAAAAAAGGAGCTTATAAAATGCTTTTAGGTGTCTGGAGTTCGGACATACTGCGAAATTCTGCAAAAATGAATGCAGAAAGTGCGGAGAAGAAGGCCATTTTGTAAAGGAGTGCAGTGCTACCCCAAACTGCATGTTTTGTAGAAAAAATAGCACAAAAGATGCGCAACATATTGCCGGTAGCAGCACATGCCCACTATTTAAGATGGCGTTAGCTTCGAAAATGAAATGAAGGTAATTCAGTTAAATTTGAACCACTGTAAGACAGCACAAGACCTTCTGTCCTAATCAGTGATTGAAATGGAAGCCGATCTAGCTCTGTTAAGTGAACCATACAAGGCCCGTCAGGACGGAACCTGGATAGAGGACAAGAGTGCGAAAGCAGCGATATGGACATGTGGTTCCTTCATTTTGCATGAGGCGAGCAACCAGTTTGACGGCTTCGTAAGAGCAAATGTGGGTGGCTGTTATTTCTATAGCTGTTATTCTCCATCCAGCTGGACGCAGTCTCGATTTCAAAACATGTTGGATGAACTTGTAACAGATGCCGGAAATAGGACTCCTGTGGTTATCGCTGGCTACTTCAATGAATGGGCAGTTGAATGGGGTAGCAAGCATACGAATATCAGAGGTAGCGCTCTTTTAGAATCCTTTGCACTATTGAATGTGGAGCTGCTCAACGATGGATTGAAAAGCACGTTCAGGAAAGCTGACGCATCTTCGTTTATAGACCTCACATTTGCTAGTACGGGTTTAGCTCGGTTCACCAAATGGCAAGTAAACGAGCATTATACGGGCAGCGATCATCAGGCAGTTAGATAGACTTTGTAAGGAAGCCTACATCAATCCCTGGGGCACAGCTTACAAAGTAGTTATAAAAAAGATGAGCAATCCAAAAAAGCAGATTACCCCTTTCCCGATAAAATTGCGTAACATAATAACTACATTGTTTCCACAACGACACGCATCAATGCAAGGTGCGACTGTTAAATATGAAACTGGACTTGTTCCGCTAATAACAGTAGAGGAACTTCGGGCTGTCTGTAAACGAATTGGCGACAGCAAAGCACCCGGCCCGGATGGGTTTCCCAATATAGCAATTAAAACTGCAATTCTTCGAAGGCCAGAAATATTTCTGAACGTATTTCAAAAATGTTTGGATGATGGGGTCTTCCCAAACTCATGGAAGATACAGAAGTTAGTGCTGATTCCGAAACTAGGAAAACCTCCAGACGAGCCCTCGTTATATCGGCCAATATGCTTGCTGGATACTCTGGGAAAAATATTGGAGCGCATAGTATACAATAGGCTGGCGCCCATTGCAGAAGAAAATAATCTTTCCGAACACCAATACGGCTTCAGAAAGTCCCGATCAACGATCGATGCGGTGAAAGCAGTGGTAGATATTGCAAATAACGCCATCTCGGGCGAACGCTGGAAAGGCGGGACGAAAGAATATTGCGTGATCGTTACGCTGGATGTAAAAAATGCTTTTAATTCAGCCAGTTGGAAGCATATCCGACAAGCCCTTAGGAAGATGAAGGCTCCTGGCCTATATCCTTAATATAATTGCAAGCTATCTAAAAAATAGAAGGCTTATATATGAAAACGATCGTGGGACTGAATACTATGATATCACTGCAGGCGTCCCGCAAGGTTCCGTGCTTGGTCCCATTCTTTGGAACATTATGTATGATGAAGCCTTGAGACTCCCACAGCCGCAAGGATCTACGATAATCGGATTTGCTGATGATATAGCAACTATAACGGTGGCTAAACACATACATCAGATCGAAGCTGCATTAGCTCTTCTATTACAAAAGTAAAAGAGTGGCTTCAGTCAGAGCAACTAGAATTAGCTGAGCATAAGACGGAGGCAATACTTATCAGCAGCCGGAAGATAGTTGAACATATATACGTAAGAGTCGGCGAGAATACCATTAAGTCAAGTTCTTCGCTTAAATATCTCTGAGTCAGGCTGGATGGCAGGCTAAATTTTAAGGGTCATATAAGCTATGTTAGTACAAAGGCAGCAAAAATTATGAATGACACACTCCAATCTGACCTCAACAAAATCCAGGAGTGGGGTCAAGCGAATCGGGTCGATTTTAATGCGCGGAAGACCCAATGCTGTTTGTTGACCCACAAGCGTCTGGCGGGCGACAACTTTCCACCTTTAAATATGGGTGGTGTGGATATTAATGAGTCGGAGGCTCTTGATGTTCTGGGCATGTCAATCCAATGCGATCTTCGCTGGAACGATCACATCTTTGACGTGTCGAAAGAAGCAGCCAGGTGCTTAGGCTTTCTTAAGCGGTGTAAGAAGTACTTCACTCCAACCGATCTTCGTTGTATCTACACCACTTATATCCGTCCGAAAATGGAGTACAATTCGCATATATGGTCGGGAGCTTCGCGGGCATATCTTCAGCTTCTCGACCGTGTCCAATGTCGTGCGTTAAAACTTATAGGGGACAGTAGGGTATCCAGCTCTATTGAAACCTTGGAGCGTCGTCGTGATGTGGGGTGTGTATCACTATTTTACCGCTACTTTCACGGTAAATGTTCTTCTGAAGTAGCCAGCCTGATTCCTCCGATTCAGGTATTTAGCAGAACTACTCGGCTTTCCAGAGCGGTGCACCCCTTTTATGCCGCGATTCCGTTCCAACGAACCACGCATTACCGTGAGAGTTCGTTTTTCGGTCGCGTCGTTAGATTGTGGAATAATCTCCCTGCGGATGTCTTCCCGCCCACTTACAGCGTCGAAACATTCAAGCGAAGTGTAAACCGTCACTACTCCCTCTTTCCCCCTTCCCACTAACCTGTCATCCCTTCGGAACCAACAAATGCTGTGCATGGATAGGGGGCATCCCCTGAGCTTGGTTTCATCTGTCATAAAACAAAAAAAAAAAAAAAAAAAAAACAGGCCAGTCTATCAAAAATGCTACCCAACATAGGCAAACCGAAGCCAGCAAGACGAAAGCTACTGGCAAGTGTAGTTACCTCGGTGATTCTCTACGCCTCACTAGTTTGGGCACATGCCGTGTCCATAAAAACACGAGATGATGAGAAAGCTCACATCGATCTACAGGCTCCGCACTCTGAAAATCATTAGTGGTTTTCGAACGATGTCAGATGAAGCCGCATGCGTTATATATATATATATATATATATATATATATATATATATATATATATATATATAACGAATATATATATATATATATATATATATATATATATATATATATATATATATATATATATATATATATATATATATATATATATATATATATATATATATATATATATATATATATATATATATATATATATATATATATATATCTACTTTGCCTATTGACATTCTAGCGGACGACATCAAGCGGATTTATAAACGCAGATCAAGCAGAGGGGCAGCAGACATTGCCAAGGAAGAAAGAGCTATCTCCATCGCTAAATAGCAAACACGTTGGTCCACACGGGTCATGTCTGCTTCCGAAAGTACTTTCACAGATTCGGACACGACAGGTCTCCTTTGTGTCCCAGCTGTGTAAATGAAGAAGAAGACGCAGAACACGTGATGTTTCACTGCCCTCGTTTTAGAACACGTGGCGTTGCAATCTCCGATCCACAGCATGTAGAACAATTTATGCTACAGTGTGAAGACAACTGTACCAGCCCCCGTGAAGTAATACATAACGGCCGTCCCGCGGGGGATAGTTGTTGAAGTGCGAGGTTTGTGGTTTAGTACGTAAGCACCAATTATGGTGAATCGTGCATGCCAATTGGGTCGGTCCATTGGTATCTATAAAGATTACCGTGGAGATAATAGGGAGTCAGTGATTGGCGTCACGTTCGTCAGCGCGGAACACAAATTGGCAAGTTAGTGAGTAGTTCACATTCAGCAATCATCAGGCAATAGTTATAGACATTCAACGGCAAAATGAACTTAGAGCAAGCAGGGTTCGCCAAACACATTGTGGATGTAAGCAGAGCGCTCTGGACAAAGAACTTTTTAATATGATGTTTGCCGATGGGCATGAGTGGCCGGAGGAAGCGGAGGAGCTGGCCGCAGCTCGCAAAACAGTTAGCGAAAGCATGTGACGCTGCTATGCACAGATGGAAGGCATCAGTTGTAATTTGACCGCGGGCGAAGGTGGATGTTACTCCCCACCACAATTAATTTTTCGCGTCGAATGCTCGCAAAAAATAATTAACATAAAAACCGACCATCCACAAGCAATATAAACACATTTACACCATAATAAAATAGTGCGCACAGTGCACATAACCCAAACCAATAATATAACTTATAAACATGCAACAATAATAAAATTAAAGAAATTCAGTCTAACGGAATGCGGAGAACCAAGCGAGGGGCTTATTTATGCTCTCCGCAGTAAATCTCAGCATTTCGTTTGTTTTTACTCCTCCTCCTTCTTCCTGGTCCCGTTAGGTGTGCTGGCGGCTGTGAGTGCACCGTGGGCTGAAGCACGGCAAGATAAAGGCATAACACTTGTCTTGTCGTGTTTTGCTTTGCTTGCTACGTACGCGCATATTTGAACCCACCAACCGCATGTAATGGCACTAAGTGAGACCCAGCTGTCTGAGGGTGCAGATCCACTGGACTTTCATATGCCTGGGTACCACTTACTGCCATTGTTTTCATCACACAGAGGCCTCGCCTTATATATTCGCAGTGATGTTGCGTACCAGTGTCAGCAACAACTTTGCACGACGGATGCTGAATTTAACTCCATGTGGGTTAAGTTCAAAATCCAGTCGCACATCCTGCACTTCTGCTTCATTTATAGAAGCCCGGGTCTAGGGAGGCTGCCAACTTTTGATAAACTGGACAGTCTCTCTGATTCGATCTCTAAAATTCTGGAATCGTATCCGAACAGTGAAATTGTTGTTGCTGGTGATTTCAATGTTCATAATTCCAATTGGCTACGTCATTCGAGTCACACGACACCCGAGGGTTTGTATGTTGAGTTATTTGCTGAGTCTAATAATTTGACTCAATTAGTGAAGGAACCAACGCACTTTCCCTGCGTTGATGGGCAAAACCAAAATATTCTGGACCTTTTTCTAACTTCACATCACAGCAAGTATGATGTGAATGTTCTTGCACCTCTTGGTAATTCGGACCACGCTACAATTTCTGCTACCTTCCAATATTCTAGTCTTCAATCCGCTCACCAGACAGCTCCGAAGCGGAAAGTGTGGCTTTATGAGAAGGCTAATTGGGATGCGCTGAACTGTTTTTTCAGCCGTTTCAATTGGCAATTGTGTTTCAGAGATAGAAACATAAATGCTGCAGCAAAATTGGTAGAAAATATAATTTTATTTGGTATGAGGTCTTTCATACCCTATAAAAGAATTTCCATTAAACCAAAAGACCATTCCTGGTTTAATGCGACTTGCAGACAAGCAGTCAGGTCTAAAGAGGAAGCATTTAGGCATTGGCGTTTAAATTAAACTGCTGATACTAAACTGCTGCGCAATCAGGCCAGAAATAGGTGCAATGCCACTTTAAAGCGCCAAAAAGTTCCCTAAGAACTGCGCCTTAGACGCAGAGTTCTTGAATACCATAAGGGTAGTAAGAACTTTTGGTCGTTCGTGGGGAGAGTGAAGAATCAGACGCGATATGGATGGATATCTCCAAGGCATTTGACCGAGTGTGGAATAAAGCACTCGTGTCTAAACTGGGTGCTTATGGTGTCGGAAATACATTCACTCGATGGATATCGACTTTCCTCAGCGGCCGTTCTATTCGGGTTGTGATAGACGGCTCTGCTTCCGAAGAGCACTCCATCAATGCTGGAGTTCCGCAGGGTTCGATCCTGTCTCCGACACTTTTTCTTATTTTCATCAATGACCTTCTGTCATTGACATCAAACCCCGTCTGCTCGTTTGCTGATGACAGCAGAATTTGTTATTCATATTCATTCTCCAGGCGTCCTTCTATTCTGGAGATCAGTGAAAAACGCAGAATTATGAATGACACACTCCAATCTGACCTCAATAAAATCCAAGAGTGGGGTCGAGCGAATCGGGTCGATTTTAATGCGCGTAAAACCCAATGCTGTCTGTTGACACACAAGCGTTTAGCGGGTGACAATTTTCCACCTCTAAATGTGGGTGGTGTAGATATTAATAAGTCGGAGGCTCTTGATGTTCTGGGCATGTCAATCCAATGCGATCTTCGTTGGAACGATCACATTTTTGACGTGTCGAAAGGAGCAGCCAGGTGCTTAGGCTTTCTTAAATGGTGTAAGAAATACTTCACTCCAACCGATCTTCGTTGTATCTACACCACCTATATCCGTCCGAAAATGGAACACAATTCGCATATTTGGTCGGGAGCTTCGAAAACATATCTTCAGCTTCTGGACCGTATACAAGGTCGTGCGATAAAACTTATAGGGGACAGTAGGGTATCCAGCTCTATTGAAACCTTGGAGCGTCGTCGTGATGTAGGGTGCGTATCACTATTTTACCGTTACTTTCATGGTAAATGTTCCTCTGAAGTAGCCGGCCTGATTCCTCCGATTCAGGTATTTAGCAGAACTACTCGGCTTTCCAGAGCGGTGCACCCCTTTTATGCCGCGATTCCGTTCCAACGAACCACGCATTACCGTGAGAGTTCGTTTTTCGGTCGCGTCGTTAGATTGTGGAATAATCTCCCTGCGGATGTCTTCCCGCCCACTTACAGCGTCGAAACATTCAAGCGAAGTGTAAACCGTCACTACTCCCTCTTTCCCCCTTCCCACTAACCTGTCATCCCTTCGGAACCAACAAATGCTGTGCATGGATAGGGGGCATCCCCTGAGCTTGGTTTCATCTGTCATAAAACAAAAAAAAAAAAAAAAAAAAAAAACAGGCCAGTCTATCAAAAATGCTACCCAACATAGGCAAACCGAAGCCAGCAAGACGAAAGCTACTGGCAAGTGTAGTTACCTCGGTGATTCTCTACGCCTCACTAGTTTGGGCACATGCCGTGTCCATAAAAACACGAGATGATGAGAAAGCTCACATCGATCTACAGGCTCTGCACTCTGAAAATCATTAGTGGTTTTCGAACGATGTCAGATGAAGCCGCATGCGTTATATATATATATATATATATATATATATATATATATATAACGAATATATATATTATATATATATATATATATATATATATATATATAACGAATATATATATTATATATATATATATATATATATATATATATATATATATATATATATATATATATATATATATATATATATATATATATATATATATATATATATATATATATATATATATATATATATATATATATATATATATATATATATATATATATATATATATATATATATATATATATATATATATATATATATCTACTTTGCCTATTGACATTCTAGCGGACGACATCAAGCGGATTTATAAACGCAGATCAAGCAGAGGGGCAGCAGACATTGCCAAGGAAGAAAGAGCTATCTCCATCGCTAAATAGCAAACACGTTGGTCCACACGGGTCATGTCTGCTTCCGAAAGTACTTTCACAGATTCGGACACGACAGGTCTCCTTTGTGTCCCAGCTGTGTAAATGAAGAAGAAGACGCAGAACACGTGATGTTTCACTGCCCTCGTTTTAGAACACGTGGCGTTGCAATCTCCGATCCACAGCATGTAGAACAATTTATGCTACAGTGTGAAGACAACTGTACCAGCCCCCGTGAAGTAATACATAACGGCCGTCCCGCGGGGGATAGTTGTTGAAGTGCGAGGTTTGTGGTTTAGTACGTAAGCACCAATTATGGTGAATCGTGCATGCCAATTGGGTCGGTCCATTGGTATCTATAAAGATTACCGTGGAGATAATAGGGAGTCAGTGATTGGCGTCACGTTCGTCAGCGCGGAACACAAATTGGCAAGTTAGTGAGTAGTTCACATTCAGCAATCATCAGGCAATAGTTATAGACATTCAACGGCAAAATGAACTTAGAGCAAGCAGGGTTCGCCAAACACATTGTGGATGTAAGCAGAGCGCTCTGGACAAAGAACTTTTTAATATGATGTTTGCTGATGGGCATGAGTGGCCGGAGGAAGCGGAGGAGCTGGCCGCAGCTCGCAAAACAGTTAGCGAAAGCATGTGACGCTGCTATGCACAGATGGAAGGCATCAGTTGTAATTTGACCGCGGGCGAAGGTGGATGTTACTCCCCACCACAATTAATTTTTCGCGTCGAATGCTCGCAAAAAATAATTAACATAAAAACCGACCATCCACAAGCAATATAAACACATTTACACCATAATAAAATAGTGCGCACAGTGCACATAACCCAAACCAATAATATAACTTATAAACATGCAACAATAATAAAATTAAAGAAATTCAGTCTAACGGAATGCGGAGAACCAAGCGAGGGGCTTATTTATGCTCTCCGCAGTAAATCTCAGCATTTCGTTTGTTTTTACTCCTCCTCCTTCTTCCTGGTCCCGTTAGGTGTGCTGGCGGCTGTGAGTGCACCGTGGGCTGAAGCACGGCAAGATAAAGGCATAACACTTGTCTTGTCGTGTTTTGCTTTGCTTGCTACGTACGCGCATATTTGAACCCACCAACCGCATGTAATGGCACTAAGTGAGACCCAGCTGTCTGAGGGTGCAGATCCACTGGACTTTCATATGCCTGGGTACCACTTACTGCCATTGTTTTCATCACACAGAGGCCTCGCCTTATATATTCGCAGTGATGTTGCGTACCAGTGTCAGCAACAACTTTGCACGACGGATGCTGAATTTAACTCCATGTGGGTTAAGTTCAAAATCCAGTCGCACATCCTGCACTTCTGCTTCATTTATAGAAGCCCGGGTCTAGGGAGGCTGCCAACTTTTGATAAACTGGACAGTCTCTCTGATTCGATCTCTAAAATTCTGGAATCGTATCCGAACAGTGAAATTGTTGTTGCTGGTGATTTCAATGTTCATAATTCCAATTGGCTACGTCATTCGAGTCACACGACACCCGAGGGTTTGTATGTTGAGTTATTTGCTGAGTCTAATAATTTGACTCAATTAGTGAAGGAACCAACGCACTTTCCCTGCGTTGATGGGCAAAACCAAAATATTCTGGACCTTTTTCTAACTTCACATCACAGCAAGTATGATGTGAATGTTCTTGCACCTCTTGGTAATTCGGACCACGCTACAATTTCTGCTACCTTCCAATATTCTAGTCTTCAATCCGCTCACCAGACAGCTCCGAAGCGGAAAGTGTGGCTTTATGAGAAGGCTAATTGGGATGCGCTGAACTGTTTTTTCAGCCGTTTCAATTGGCAATTGTGTTTCAGAGATAGAAACATAAATGCTGCAGCAAAATTGGTAGAAAATATAATTTTATTTGGTATGAGGTCTTTCGTACCCTATAAAAGAATTTCCATTAAACCAAAAGACCATTCCTGGTTTAATGCGACTTGCAGACAAGCAGTCAGGTCTAAAGAGGAAGCATTTAGGCATTGGCGTTTAAATTAAACTGCTGATACTAAACTGCTGCGCAATCAGGCCAGAAATAGGTGCAATGCCACTTTAAAGCGCCAAAAAGTTCCCTAAGAACTGCGCCTTAGACGCAGAGTTCTTGAATACCATAAGGGTAGTAAGAACTTTTGGTCGTTCGTGGGGAGAGTGAAGAATCAGACGCGATATGGATGGATATCTCCAAGGCATTTGACCGAGTGTGGAATAAAGCACTCGTGTCTAAACTGGGTGCTTATGGTGTCGGAAATACATTCACTCGATGGATATCGACTTTCCTCAGCGGCCGTTCTATTCGGGTTGTGATAGACGGCTCTGCTTCCGAAGAGCACTCCATCAATGCTGGAGTTCCGCAGGGTTCGATCCTGTCTCCGACACTTTTTCTTATTTTCATCAATGACCTTCTGTCATTGACATCAAACCCCGTCTGCTCGTTTGCTGATGACAGCAGAATTTGTTATTCATATTCATTCTCCAGGCGTCCTTCTATTCTGGAGATCAGTGAAAAACGCAGAATTATGAATGACACACTCCAATCTGACCTCAATAAAATCCAAGAGTGGGGTCGAGCGAATCGGGTCGATTTTAATGCGCGTAAAACCCAATGCTGTCTGTTGACACACAAGCGTTTAGCGGGTGACAATTTTCCACCTCTAAATGTGGGTGGTGTAGATATTAATAAGTCGGAGGCTCTTGATGTTCTGGGCATGTCAATCCAATGCGATCTTCGTTGGAACGATTACATTTTTGACGTGTCGAAAGGAGCAGCCAGGTGCTTAGGCTTTCTTAAATGGTGTAAGAAATACTTCACTCCAACCGATCTTCGTTGTATCTACACCACCTATATCCGTCCGAAAATGGAACACAATTCGCATATTTGGTCGGGAGCTTCGAAAACATATCTTCAGCTTCTGGACCGTATACAAGGTCGTGCGATAAAACTTATAGGGGACAGTAGGGTATCCAGCTCTATTGAAACCTTGGAGCGTCGTCGTGATGTAGGGTGCGTATCACTATTTTACCGTTACTTTCATGGTAAATGTTCCTCTGAAGTAGCCGGCCTGATTCCTCCGGTTCAGGTATTTAGCAGAACTACTCGGCTTTCCAGAGCGGTGCACCCCTTTTATGTCGTGATTCCGTTCCAACGAACCGCGCATTACCGTGGGAATTCGTTTTTCTGTCGCGTCATTAGATTGTGGAATAGTCTCCCTGCGAATGTCTTCCCGCCCACTTACAAACCTTTAATCGAGGTTTAAACCGTCACTACTCCCTCTTTCCCCCTTCCCACTAACCTGTCATCCCTTCGGAACCAACAAATGCTGTGCATGGATAGGGGGCATACCCTGAGCTTGGTTTCATCTGCCATAAAAAAAAAAAAACAAAAAAACAAATCGTGGCCGGCCTGCTTATTGGTGGAATGCCGAAATTGGAACTCTTCGCGCTCGGTGTTTGCAGGCGAGACGACGTTATTAACGCTGCAAACATGCGATGGAGAGAATTATTCTTCGAAGTGATTTTTCAAGGGAACGAAAAAGGCTCCGAAATTCCATTCGAAGCTCCAAAACGCAATGTTTTAAAGGATTATGCGAGGAAGCCAACTCAAATCCATGGGGCGGAGCATACAGGTTAGTCATGGGGAAAAATAAGAGCCGTCTATCAGGACAGATGTCCATTACTTCTTTCAAAAATTGTGGCTATCTTATTCCCACAGCAACGGGAACGCAGAAATCGGTTCCCGGGAGTACCCGCCAATAATAATAATAATGCTGTCGGGACATCCGAGGAAGTGCTTTCGGCGGCTAAAAGAATACAGCACAACAAAGCTCCAGGGCCGGATTCTGTCCCAAACGCAGCGTTGAAGACAGCCGTTATGAGTTACTCACTACATTTTGCTGCTGTCATGCAATCCTGTCTGCGGCAAGGAGTTTTTCCGGCGATTTGGAAAATCCAAAAATTGGTATTACTGCCCAAACCTGGAAGACCGCCAGGTGAGCCGTCCTCTTATAAACCGATCTGTCTCTTGGATACTGTTGGAAAGGTCCTTAAAAAAATAATTTATGAGCGGCTTCTGCCTTTTACTGAAGGAGATCAAGGTCTTAGCGCCAACCAGTTCGGTTTTCGAAGAGCCCGTTCAACTATTGATGCTCTTAGTGCAGTGATATCTGTGGCGAAGGAGGCCATAAAAGGAACCAGGTGGAAATGAGGAAGCAAAAAGTATTGCTTAGTAATCACGCTAGACGTTAGGAATGCGTTCTACACATATCATTAATGCACTACTGGCGAAGAACGTACCATATTACCTGCTGAGAATTATTAGGAGCTACCTTAGCAACAGAGTCTTAATATACGACACTGACGATGGCCCGAAAAAATACAACATTACTGCTGGCGTTCCACAGGGCTCAGTATTGGGTCCACTACTCTGGAAGTTCATGTATGACAGCGTTCTCAGGTTGTAATCGGTTTTGCGGACGATTTGGCTGTCGTAGTGGTAGAAAAACAAGTGTCAGACCTGGAGGAAAAAGCAAATCTTACTGTTTCGATGGTTCAACAGTGGCTAACTTCGGTTGGCTTGCAGCTTGCTGAGCAAAAAACGGAAGCCGTCCTTATTAGTAGTCGCAAGAAAGTGGAATCAGTGCAACTGAGGGTGGGAGGTGCTACCATCCAATCGCAGAGAGCGATAAAGTACTTGGACGTTTTTATTGATGATCGCCTTAGTTTCCGACAGCATGCAGAGTATGTCTGCAAAAAAGCTTCGAAGTGCTACGCGGCCTTGTCCAGGATGCTGCCGAACATAGGTGGACCGAAAAGCACCAAGCGAATGTTGCTATCTAATGTGGTAACATCAGTGCTCATGTATGCCGCGCCAATTTGGGCAGACTCCCTAAAAGTGAAGTCGAATAGGAAGCAGGTTGAAAGAGTTCACCGACTAAATGCTTTGCGCGTGATCAGCGCTTATCGAACTGTCTCCGACGAAGCTGCGTTTGTGTTGGCAGTAGAAAACTGGCAAAGCCGTTGGAATGCTTCAAACAAGGGACGCTGGACATTCGCTCTGACTCCAAATATTGAAAGATGAATATGTCAATCGCATGGTGAAATGAGCTTCTATCTTACGCAGTTTCTGACTGGCCATGGAGTTTTTCGTAGCTGCCTATACCGCTTTGGGTATGATAACTCGCCCTTTTGTCGTGCGTGCGTGAATGAAATAGAGGATTCACATCATGTTTTTCATCTGCCCCCGATTTGTGGAAGAGCAAAATATGCTCAAAGGCATCTATGGATCGGAGGTCTCGGCAAGTAACATCGTGGAGGCGATGCTGACATCGCAAACAATGTGGGAAGCAGTCTGCGAGGTAGCTGCGCAAATATGCGGAAAGCTTAGAAATGCTGAGCGAGCTAGGAGAGCTGCTGAATTGACTGGCTGACGTTGAAGAGGAGTCAATACAAGTTTTCGAGTTGCTAGGCAGCAAAATTCGCGAGTTGAGTACAATGATGTACGAAGTGATACCGACAACGGGCACCCCTCGCCGCACAATACATCAGCCGATGAGGATTCTGATGGACAGCGTAATGAAGCTGTATGATGAAGCTAATGCATAAGACTCGCGTGGGATAATGTCAAGAGAGCACGTGAGTATATGTTTAATTGAGAGTTCTTCGCAGACTTCACCGCTCCTCAAGCAGACGAAAGATATCGCAGTGAAACGCATGAGAAACGAAAAGGTGTCGGTTCAATCATCCGCGAAAAAAATTCGTGAAGGCGGGTGTAAAGACCAAGTGGAGGCAAATACAAAAGACGCGCAACAGAAAAAAAATAGTAAACCACAATAAAATGCGAGTTTTGCTAGCGTAGCGAGTGCTGCCATCTCTCAAGAGGGAAGAAAAGAAGCAGATTGGATCAAAGTGGCGAGAAAGACTCCTAGTAAATCCAAAGGTGTAAAATTAAAACCCGAGGCAATTATTATAGTTTCGCAAGGCGAGGGGAGCTACGCTGATATCCTCAGGAAAGTCAAAGACGAGCCCAGCCTTAAGGAGGTCGGCGACTGTGTGCGTCGAGTCTGCAAAACGCAGAAAGGGGAGATGCTACTGGAACTAGAAGGAAAGAGCTCTGCCGATTCCAGCAAATGCAAGGAGATGCTGTCGTCCTTCTTAGGCAATGAAGCCGAAGTGAGATCCTTATCACAAGAGGTACTTTTCGAATGTAGAGATTTAGACGAAGTCACTTCGAAAGAGGATATAGTGACAGCGTTTAAAAAAAATACAGCGACATCTCAGATAATGCAGTCAAAGTATTGCGAAATTCGTATCGCGGAACAAAAAGTGCTTTGATCAGTTTGCCAGTAAAACAGCGATTAAAGCTCTAAAAGCCGGTAAAATTATTGGTTGGACGGTCTGCCAATTACGAGAATCAAAGCAGCCACTTATGTGCTTCCGGTGCTTAGAATTTGGCCATATAGTCAAGGTGTGCAAAAACAGTGATCGTTCAAAGCGCTGCAGAAACTGTGGCATTGAAGGCCACTACATCAATGAGTGCCAGAACACGCCTAAATGCATGTTATGCTCTAAAGCCGGCAATGAGTCTCACGACCACATTACAAGTAGTCGCAGATGTCATGCGTATAGAAGAGCTTTGGAAGCACAGCAGAAATGAAGCTGGTGCAGATAAATCTCAACCACTGTGAAGCTGCACAAGATCTGCTGAAGCAGTTGATTTCTGAGGAGAGGGCAGACGTGGCCATTATTTCAGACCCATATAGAATACCTGACAGCAGCCTGTGGGTTACAGATGCGACGAGAAGGGCAGCGATCTGGGCATGCGGGCGGCATTCTATACAAAGCGTTCAACAACATCCCTGCAGTGGTTTCGCATACGCTATGGTGGCCGGAATACATTTTTTCAGCTGTAATGCTGCACCCAGTATGACAAGTGATGAATTCACACATTTGGGGTCAAACGTCGCAGCAGATGTTCGCAGCCGTAATCCTGTCATAGTAGCAGGAGACTTCAATGCCTGGTCCACGGAGTGGGGCAGTAAATGCACCAACAGCAGAGGGAGAATTTTATTGGAAGCATTCGCAGCGCTAGACATCGTGCTGGTTAATTCGGGGTCTGTGAGCACCTTTCCTGTGAGCAATGGTAGAGTGTTGGTGAGAGGTTAGCATCAGCCAGTTCCAGAGAGGATGGAAAGCGAATAATCTAGACGCAAGGCTGCTCAATCAAGTGTTCGCGAAGAGGCATGACTATCCAGAGGGCCGAGAGAAAGCTATACAAGTAACCATGCAGTTGAAAAGGGCATGCGACGCAGCGATGCCTATACGGAGAGCAGTAACACTAGGAAGGCCTGGTGGAACGAGGAGATTGCAATCCTTCGCAGCCATTGCTTAAAAGCAAGACGACGTTTTCAGCGCTGTAGACTGGCAACAGATAGAACTCTATTTCATGCCGAATTCTCGAGAGCAATAAGGGCGCTCCGAGATTCAATTCGGCGAGCAAAAACGAGAGCTTTCCAGATCCTACGCGGAGAGACAAATGCGAATCCGTGGGGTGACGCGTATAAGGTTGTAATGGCGAAAATCCATCATCGCACCCAGGAGAGATGCCCAGTTATACTCGAGCGGATAGTAACACACTTATCTCCGCAGCATTCATAGCGTAGAATTCTTTTCATATTATGCAGGCTTTGCGAGAAAAAGCGGTACCTGTGTATCTACAAAGGATAATTAATAGCTACCTTAGCGCCAGAACACTGCTATATGACAGCGATGACGTGCTCAAAAAGTACAGCATAACTGCCGGAGTTCCTCAAGGTTCTGTGCTGGGTCCTCTCCTGTGGAATATTATGTACGATGGTGTGCTAAGGCTTACTGCTCCAGAAGGAGTGCGTGTCATCGGTTTTGCCGACGATATTGCAGTCGTGGTGGTGGCTAAACATATGGAGCAAATTCAAGAGAAAGCAAATACAGCCATTGCAAGCATTAGACAGTGGTTGAGTTCAGTTGGTTTAGAGCTCGCAGAGCACAAGACGGAAGCAGTTCTTATCAGTAGCCGAAAAAAGGTCGAAACCTTACAGTTGAAAGTTGGAAATGTCAACATAAAATCGCAACGAGCAATTAAATACCTCGGCGTAATGGTGGATGATCGCCTCTGCTTCCGACATCATATTGACACCGTCTGTAAGAAAGCATCGGCCCGCTATGCAGCATTGGCGCGAATGTTACCGAACGTGGGTGGCCCAAAGAGCAGTAAACGTCGATTACTGTCGACCGTATTAACATCAGTTCTGCTCTATGCGGTGCCTATTTGGGCTGAATCCATAAGGATGAAGGGAACCAGAAGGCAACTCCTAAGACTGCATAGGTTGAGCGCTCTACGCGTAATCAGCACGCATCGAACAGTATCGGATGAAGCGGCGTTTGTCTTGGCAAACATGATGCCTATCGATTTAATGGTAGAGGAAGCAAGGCGCTGTTATTCAACGAGCGATGTAGACGAAGTACGCAACCACGAGAGGGCAGTCTCCATAGAAAAGTGGCAAAGGCGCTGGAACGAGTCGTCTAAGGGACGATGGACATACACCCTAATCCCAAATATAGAACGGTAGATAAGTCGACAGCATAGGGAATTGGACTACTGCCTGACTCAATTCATGACGGCCCATGGAGCCTTCCGGAGTTCTCTGCATCGATTTGGAAATGATGAGTCACCTATCTGCCCAGAGTGCAACGAGGATGAGGATCCACACCACGTGCTATTCAAGTGCTCCCGTTTTGCCGCGGAGGGAGAAATACTCAATGTATTGAATGGCTCCGAGCTAAACCCGACAAACATGGTCGATACAATGCTAGTGTCTGAGGCAAATTGGAAGGCGATTTCTGAAGTAACAGCGCGCATATATGCCAGAGTACGAGCTGCCGAAAGATTAAGAGCTGCTGCAGAGACCAGCATATATTTCCGACGGTAGGGCAGTATTTCTTGGACAGACGTGCTTTTTATAATTAGGACGGGGACAGACGTACCGATAGACTATTGAGCTTTAATGGTCCCTCTGCCTCCCGACGCAATACTTTACGGTAGTTCCGAGAGGACTGTCAGACTTGTGGGAGGGGTTTTAGCGTGGTTAAAGCTCCGCACGGAGGCTTTCGATGCTTTCCCCTCATATCAAAAAAAAAAAATAAATAAAAAAAAACACACACACACACTGTATCGCCCCAAAGACTAGACGCACGGGAAAGTCCACTGCTGGAACGACCGATCAGTCCACTGGTGGAACGACCAAATAGTACCGCTCCGGGCGCTGTGTCTCCAAGCAAGACGACGCTTTCAGCGCTGTAGGCAATCACCCGACATAGTTCTGCTTATAGATGAGTTTTCGAAAGAAGGAAACTTCGCAATGCTTTTCGTGAATAAAAAATCAGAAGTTTTAAAGCACTGTGCGAAGAAGCGAACACGAACCCATACGGAGGAGCATATAAGGTTGTGATGGCAAAAACCAGTCGCCACGCCCAAATGAGGTGCCCATACTTATTGGCTCTGATAGTAACTATTCCATTCCCTCAGCAAACAGAACATTCCCAACCTCAACAACAGGAGTTTCTCGAAGTTAAAAGATTGATTATTAAAATCATCGAGATAGGTAAGCGAATTGCACCGAATAAAGCACCAAGAGCCGACGGGATTCCTAACGGGGCATTAAAACAGCGTTATTGAGTTACATGCATATGTTTTCAAAGATATTGCAGCTTTTTCTCCCGATTTCTTGGAAAGTTCAAAAGTTGGTTCTGAAAACCTGATAAGTCACATGAA
Organism: Sicus ferrugineus; assembly: GCA_922984085.1. Taxonomy (NCBI): domain Eukaryota; kingdom Metazoa; phylum Arthropoda; class Insecta; order Diptera; family Conopidae; genus Sicus; species Sicus ferrugineus. The sequence continues at coordinate 21,134,349 of OV277350.1, forward strand.
GAACAGCGGTGCTGTCTTCGTACAGGCCAGTATGTCTTCTTAATAGCTTGGGAAAAGTGCGCCTTATGGGGAAGGCGCGCGGGGTCTCAGCAAGAGCCAATATGAATTTTGTAGATGCTGCTCGACTATTGGTGCCATCGTTGCAGTAGTCTCTTTGGCTAGAGAGCAATTCGTGGTACTAAATAGAGAGGTGGTTCAAGCAGTATTGCTCTGTCATTACGCTCGACGTGAAGAATGTCTTCAATACGGCACCGTGGGATTGCATCTTACGGTCCTTACGATCTGACACCTTAAAATAGTTAGCAGCTACCTTAGTGAAAGAGTACTGCTCTATGACAGCGACGATATAATTAAGCGCTATCCTGTAAGAGCTGGAGTTCGTCAGAGCTAAGTTCTCGAACACCTGCTGGGGAACTTCATGTATGATGGAGTTTTTAGTCTTTCTGTTCCTGAAGGAGTTCACATCATCAGTTTTGCTGATGACTTAGCTGTTGTGGTGGTGGCGAAACATACTATATAAGCCAAATCCAAGAAAAAGCGCACGTGATCGTCGAAAATGTTCGGTACTGGCTCAACTCGACGGCTTGATGACGGCGAAAAACAAGACCGAAATGGTGCTTATAAGCAGCCGCAAAATAGTACAAGCAACCCGGTTAAAGGTAGGCGAGCAACCATACAGTCCCAGCACGCAATTAAGTATTTAAGCGTGTTGATCGACGATAGCCTCAAATTTCGGCAACACAGTGAGCATGTTTGCAAGAAAGCCACAGCTTACCGATCGTCATTAGCACGGATGTTACCAGACATTGATATCAGTGGCCCAAAAGGCGGTAAGAGACTAGAGTTAATACGTCACTTTTAATGTATGTGGCACCTATTTGTGCCAAGTCATTAAAAATGTGGGTAACTGTAATCTGTTTAATAGAGTCCATCGCCTAAGTGCCTTACGCATAATAAGCGAACAGTCTCGGACGATGCGGCTTTTGTACTGGCTGGCATTATGCTATTAGATATCATGGCGCATGAGGGTCGACGATGTTATAAAAAAGAACACCGCAGATTTGGATATTGACGTGCCCCGTGAGAGAGAACTTTCCTTGAAAAGCAAAGGCGATGCAACGAGTCCAACAAAGGGCGGTGGATGCATACTCTGATCCCAGACATTAAGATGTGGATTAGTCGCACGCACGCTAAAATACTATCTTACACAGTTCCTCACCGGCTATGGCGTTTTTCGGTGCAGTTTGTTTCGATTCGAAAACGACGATTCAGCGCTTTGCTCAGTGTGTTCGCATTTGGTGCAAGATTCGCAGTGGTTTTAGCGGGTTAAAGTCTCGCACTAATATAAGAAAAAATATATACACACACACTTACCTGGCGAACGTGTTTTACGAACTTTCCAAAAAAGTGATTTAAGAGTGTAAAGGTTCAGAATAAATCGTCAGATGGTTTTTGACGTAGGTGCGAAAGTGCATTCATGCGTTGGTGCTATTCGCAAGCGGTGCCTTGGGCACGACTGTGTGTGTGTGTGCATTCGGAGAATTGCGAGTGAAATCTTTTAGCTCTTAATCTAATTTTGTCAGAATTGTTGTACTGAGAAAAGGAAATAAAATTGCGAAAACAACACCAAGCGATGGTCCCACAAATCATTATAAATTTCTTGAAAATCGACCCTGGATAGCCGTGAGCCTACTTCGTCTATAGACAAGGTCCACGGACCTCAGGAGCAGGGACCCCAGCTAACAAGTAGTCAAGTAACTAGACGGAAAAAAAACTGTACGTTAAAAAAAAATAACACGTTTGTTAACGCCAACTGCCGCTCGCCAGAGGTGCTCCCTCATCGATCGGTAGGGTGTCAGGAGTGAGCACTCCAGTCTCTCTCCTGTCAGCCTGCCGGTCATGAGGGGCGCCTCTCTCGTGAGCGGTTTGACCGGCTTCCAGCGATCGTCACTGGACCCACACCATTCTCTTGCTTAAAAACCACGAACGCGTTCAGAGGCAAATGCAGCGAGTGCCATCAGCGGATAATTAAGGAACATATACTATTATTGAACTTAAGGAATTATTTTAAATTATTAATCTTAAATTGTGAACTGAGTGAATAAACATTGTGAACATTTTCGAAATAAACATTTTGGTCCTTCGAGCCGGATAGTGCTCGGAGACCACCCAACCGTACTCAAATAAACATTTGGTCCAGGACGAGCCGGATTACCGCCGCCGCCATCACAAGGTCATCGTCACCGACGCCCGAACCACCAAGCCGTGTAAGAAACGGTAAGTTCACTGCATTTCATTTAATTTGGCCACCGCTTTTGTGCGAACTTGTACGCAAGTCTACTTGCAAGTTCAAAAGTGCGTCTCGTGCACTAGCTAGTGAATACGGCGCACTTTGAAGCCGTGCCCGTCACTCTAGCCCCGTAGAGCCCTTCCGGCCATATACATTTTATATTTACATATATATATATATATATATATATATATATATATATATATATATATATATATATATATATATATATATATATATATATATATATATATATATATATATATATATATATATATATATATAAGGAACTGTCCTCCTTACGAGACTTGTCAATTCGTGGGTAACGGTCCCCAAAAATAACGGCAGCACCAAAGTTGAAAATTTTGTTGCTGACCGTCTTCGCAAGCATTGCTTGCTGCGAAGCCCATAATTTTTGCGCACAAAATTTACCGCTTGGCGCATAAACAAGCCTCGTGCTCCCGCACAGAAAATTTTTAGAGCAGCCTTCTGCTGAGCTCTCCCGAAAGATTGCTTATGGTTCGCGCTCTCACGTTTGTATCAACTTACAAACGCGGGGTGCTCCGTGACCGCGCTCAGTGCAAAGCGAAAAACCACCACCTTTTGCTGGTCAGTATACGCGTGCACATTTTGCTTCTGCTCGCGCTCTTCTGCTTGCGCTGCCCATACATACAGAATGCACACAGAACAAAAGACCGGTTTTCGTGTCGTTTTGCACTCTCAGAAGTGTGAAAGCAGCGTGGGTTTGGGAATTCAACAGTGACCCTGCAGTGAACAAGCAAAGCTGCATACCCAGTAAGCAGAAGTGTTCACAGCAACTAGTCTCTTTTCAACTAGTTGCAAGCACTTTAGAGTCCAAGTGGTCAACCGTCTGCAGCAAGCTTTTCAAGCCCCAACGCCATCGCATAGCGACCCGAAAACATTTTTGCGATTTTTTTTTTACCAATAAAATAAAAAGTTTTTCCGGAATTAGTTTTCGGAGCGGTTTATTTCATTTTCATTTTGATTTTGCGACCTCCTTCACCGTCCCTATTCGTAAACCAAACACACTATGGCGGCGCTCGCACCCTTCATTCGCCTGGCCGATGCGCTGATCGAGTTCGAGGTGGACTTCGAGAAGACACCCACCGCGGACCACACCGTTTACACCCTTGGGATTCAGCGGGAGGAAATACGATCGCAGTGGCTGCTAATTAAAAGCGCCTATGAAAAGGTGCTTGCGGAGCTGGACTCGACGAAGCACAGAGGCAAAGAATTCGAAGGCGTAAAGGAGAAGCGGCGCCAATGCTATGCGGTATATCTACGCTGTGCGGGAACAATTGATCAGCTGATCGAGGCCGCCGTGTCCCCTCCCGTTGCTGAGACCCCGTCGCCGATGCCAGCCGAGATGCCCCAGTCAGGCTACAATATTAGCCTACCCCCTTGCGACACCCAAGCCTTCCACGGCGATTACCTCTCGTGGCCCTCTTTCAGGGATATGTTCACGGCCCTGTACATTCAGAACACCAGAATTGCGCCGGTCGAGAAGCTTTTCCACCTGAATCAAAAAACTACCGGCAAAGCTAAAGAAATCGTGCAGAAATCCCCTCTCACGAATGAAGGTTTTGCCCAAGCGTGGAAAAATTTGTCCGACAGGTACGAGAACAGACGCGTCCTCACCAACGCCCATTTGAAGAAGCTCTTCAGCCTGTCTCCCATCACGAAGGAAACCGGTGGCGCTATTAAAGACTTGCAGCGCGAAATCAATAATATTCTCGCCGCACTCGCGCTACAAGGTGTCGATACCTCGCATTGGGACGCGATAATCGTCTTTTTGTGTTCCAGCAAGCTCCCAGAAGCAACGCTTTCCCTTTGGGAACAATCTCTCACGAACAAAACGGAGATCCCAAAATGGACAGATCTGGATGCGTTTCTCACGCATCGCTTCCAGACCCTTGAAACGGTGCAAGATATTAAGTGCACACCCGCATCGAAGTCAACACAGCTCCCAGCTCCGACTCACTCAGCTCCAGCCTCTAAACGCGTCAACACCTTCCAGTTGAAGGTGTCCCAAGATAGCTGCCCTCTTTGCCAGAAGCAGCACAGGCTGAGATCCTGCGCTCAGTTTCTCAGCTTGCCCGTTCCACAGCGGCTGAATACCGTTCAGAAAAACCGCTTGTGCAGCAACTGCTTGGCCAGATCTCATTCCGTGAAAAATTGTCCAAGCAGATTTAATTGCATCAAATGTAATAGCAGGCATCACACCCTCTTGCATCGTGAGAACGCTCCATCCTCCTCGAATGCTGTATCAGTTTCGACCCCACGTGCCTCACATCAAGAGCGGCGGTTTGAAAACGTTCCGCGTGCTCAAGCCCCTGCCTATTCGAACTTTATTCCCGGTTCGACTCATCATGCTTTTCAGCAAGAAAGGCCGCATTCTTCGATGCGACCTCCCACGCATATACAGTCCACTCATCCCCCCCCCACACAGCAACGAAATCAAGAGCAACGGTATGATAACGCTCCGCGTACTCAAGTTCCTGCCTATTCGAATTTTATTCCCGGATCGACTCATCATGCTTCTCAGCAAGAAAGGCCGCATCCTTCGATGCGACCTCCCACGCATATACAGTCCACTTCTCCCCCCGCGCAACAGCGAAATCCACAGGACACGCATCAGGTGTGCTTCGCGAAAGCACCAAAACAGGTACTGTTAGGGACTGCCATGGTAACAATACGCCATCACGGTACATGTTACATCGCGCGCGCCTTGATTGATCCTGGGTCCGAAGTGTCGTTCATCTCTGAACGCATACAAAAGCTCTTAAAGCTCCCAGCGCGACCAACTACCGCAGAAGTCTCCGGTCTCAATGAGACCGTGTCCGCAAAAATATCAAGATCGTGCGATTTTCTCATGAATTCGCCACTTGATCCCAAATTTCAAATCAACCTGACGGCGCTCGTGCTCCCAAAAATCACAGGGCGGTTGCCCTCCCACTCGTTAGACAGGTCACTTCTCAGTGGCCTCCCTCAAGACATCGAGCTCGCAGATGTCAACTTCTCCAAAAGCGAGCAGGTCGACGTCCTCATCGGAGCCGATTTATACCCAGCAATCCTGCTGGACGGCATCCGCCGCCAAGTGATAGGCTCCCTCATTGCTCAGCAAACCGTGTTCGGTTGGATCCTAACCGGCCCGGTTCCCACCATGCAATCTGCCACGGCACGCATCAAAGCGGCTTACACAACGAAGTCACCTTCGAACAACAGTTCGAACGTTTTTGGGAGGTGGAGGAACTTCCCAAAACTAGAGTGCTATGCCACTCCGAAAAGTTTTGCGAAGAAAAATACGCGAAGACGCGATGACGGCCGCTACATCGCGCCATTGCCTTTAAAGTCGGCTTTCCAGACACGCTCCGCTCAGGGGCCTCGAGACATTCAAAATGTATCGCCAAATATTGGTCGACCCAAAGCACACACCATATCAGCGCATTCTCTTCCGAGACCCGTACAAGTCCGAACTTATCGACTTCGAGCTTCAAACCGTAACGTTTGGAGTTAATTGCGCCCCGTGCCTGGCAATACGCACCCTTCTTCAATTGGCAGACGACGTGAAGCCCCAGTTCCCGCTTGCAGCACACATTCTACAGCATTCCATGTAAGTGGATGATGTGTTAGCAGGCACGCATGACCTGATGACAGCTACCCAGACCCGTGACCAACTCATAGCGGCTCTCGACTCAGCAGGTTTTTCACTTCGCAAGTGGACTGCCAACCATAAAGGCATTCTGGCAGACTTACCGGCATCCCATCTGCTCCATTCCGATTTTCTGACGCTAGAAGATTCCAGCACCGCCAAAATGCTTGGAATTCGCTGGAACGCGACCCATGATGAGTTCTACTTCGATGTCCAAGCCATCGCCATCAAAGCTGCGTACACGAAACGAGATATGTTGTCTCTGGTCGCCAAGCTGTTCGACCCAGCCGGTTAGCTGGCTCCGATCATCGTTGCAGCAAAGATTCTGATTCAGCAAGTCTGGTTGGACAAAATCGACTGGGATGACACTCTGCCTCAGGTAACTCACGCTAACTGGTTAAGTTTTCTCCAGAATTACCAGCACATCCGCGCCATCCGCATCCCGCGATGGGTGAGTTACGCCCCAGAAAGCCGCACTCCATGCCTTTTGCCTTTTGCAATGCCTCAGAAAGGGCCTACGCACGAGTCATCTATGCCCGCATCACGGTCGCTCAGGAAGTCCAAGTTTTCCTTTTGTACTTCCACATTCGTGTAGCCCCAATTAAAACTTTGTCTCTCACCAGGTTAGAATTGTGCGGAGCCACTTTAGTAGCTGAGATGATCGACACTCTCGTGCCCACGCTGCAGCTGTCCCATTACACGATCTACTGTTGGAGCGACTCCACCATTGTTTTGGCCTGGCTGAAGAAATCCCCCCGCGTTTGGGCGACGTTCGTGGCAAATCGAGTTGCCAAAATCATCGAGAAGGTACCACAGTCGCAATGGTTTCATGTGGATTCCCAGGACAGCCCCGCGGATTTAGCCAGTCGCGGTGCCACGCCCCAAGATCTCGCTGAGAGCACCCTCTGGTGGAATGGACCTGCTTGGCTCGCCCACGACAAGAATCGCTGGCCCGAATTCCGCGCCTACGACGAATATGTCACCAAACGAGCAGAAAGATGTCACAACGCTGCACATCCATTGCGCTACCGATGAGGATACTCTCGAACGACTTTCGTCGCTGCCACGAGCCCTACGTGTACACTCATACGTATATCGATTTCTCCACAACGCTCATCCAGCTCAGCGTCACCTGCACTCGCACCCCAACCTGCACCTCCCACCGGGAGAAATAAAGGAAACTAAACGCTGCCTCGCCATCTCCTGCCAGAAGATTCATTTTGCGGACGAGCATCGCTCGAAAGCTACACGATGCTGCGATCTAAAAGCAGCTTACTTTCGTTGAACCCCTTTCCTCCACACGGATAACACGATGCGCGTTGGCGGGCGGTTGTCCTCGTGTCCCAACTTGCCTTTCGACGAACGGCACCCGATTATTCTGCCATACGGCTGCCAATTCTCGCGATTGCTCATTCGTTTTATACACGAAAATTAGTTCTCGTCTGGTCCGTACCCAATTCTGGATCCCCAAGGTTACAACCTTACCAAAACGACGACTCATACCTGCAAGCCTTGCATCCTACATCGGAACAAGCAACGGACCCTGTACATTACAGCCCATTATTAACACATTTTCTCATTACAGAGCCCACATGTATTTAATCCGCTGGCAATATGCGCGGACCCGAAGAGGGCGTCTGCTGGCACCACCCGGGGCGGTGCCCCTCTGCGCCGCCGCGCCGCCTATTGCTGCCCACCGTCCACGGGAGCTGTCCCCAACGGCTGACGCCCTGGTGCTCGACGTCTCGGCCGACGAGGCACAAGCGCTTGCCACGACACGACGCTCGCCCACACTGCCAACCCGAGCTCTCCGGAGTTCTCTCGTCCGGCCTGAGGAAGCCTCCTTCGGTCCGGCCCCAGAACAGATGCCCATCTATCACGAAGACCTCCGAGATCGCGGAAGTCTGCGAGTTCGCACGATGTCGGTGCGGTATCCGACGCGCCACGAGCAACGTCCACTACCAGAGCTAGCCCCGAGACGTGCGCCCTCACCACCCACACCGGCCCCGAGACGTCTGCGGCCTGCTCCACCAGAACCGGCGCCGCGACGTGCACCACCAGCACCGCCGGCTCCATCAGCACCATCGGCCCCAAGACACGCGCCTCCAGGCCGTCCAGCCCCACGACGCGCGCCAGTGATGCCGGCCAGGCGGCACGCCTGGTGCCCGCCAGCCCAGCGGCTTCCTACGGAGGGCCGCAAGCGCGAGCTGTGCTGTCCCCTGTGTACGGGGCGGCATGTGTTGAGCCGTTGTCGGCTGTTTCTGCAACAGACACCAGCGCAGCGGAATTTAACGGCATCCGCAAGACACATGTGCTGCAACTGTTTGGCGCGGTCGCACCGATTGGTTGAGTGTCGGAGCCCCATGCGCTGCCGCAAGAGGCGCACCACACGCTCCTCCACTAGACCGGAGACGAGGCACGGCGCCAGATGTCGGGGTTTGGGGATTTGCAGTCCTGCAAGACGGGCGGTATGTTAACGCCAACTGCCGCTCGCCAGATGTGCTCCCTCATCGATCGGTAGGGTGTCAGGAGTGAGCACTCCAGTCTCTCTCCTGTCAGCCTGCCGGTCATGAGGGGCGCCTCTCCCGTGAGCGTAAGCCCGGCTGCGGGCTCTCTCCGCGGCAACTGGCGCGGTTTGACCGGCTTCCAGCGATCGTCACTGGACCCACACCATTCTCTTGCTTAAAAACCACGAACGCGTTCAGAGGCAAATGCAGCGAGTGCCATCAGCGGATAATTAAGGAACATATACTATTATTGAACTTAAGGAATTATTTTAAATTATTAATCTTAAATTGTGAACTGAGTGAATAAACATTGTGAACATTTTCGAATTAAACATTTTGGTCCTTCGAGCCGGATAGTGCTCGGAGACCACCCAACCTTACTCAAATAAACAACGTTAATCAACAAATTGGCAAGCGAACCAAATAAAGCTAAGGTTATTATATATATATATATATATATATATATATATATATATATATATATATATATATATATATATATATATATATATATATATATATATATATATATATTCAAAATATATTCAAAAACTATTATATATATATATATATATATATATATTCAAAAACTATTAACTTACCTATATCGATGAACAAATACAGATTTGAACATATAAGTAAGCATATTTTTTATTTCATCCATATTTTCTTCTAGTTCAGCTCGCTTTGTCATTAATGATTCTAGTCTATCAGATGCTCGACGATCCCGGGCCTGAAATTCAAATTTGGTATTATAATTTCTATTTAATATATATATATATATATATATATATATATATATATATATATATATATATATATATATATATATATATATATATATATATATATATATATATTGGGTGTACCGGTTAATTCGTTCGGTTTTTTCGGTTTTTTTCGAAAATTTAAGCTTTATTGTGATATTTTGAATATATATTTAATAACAATGAATTTAATTTGAATCTCTTTGAGCTTTCAACTCTAAAAAAGTATGGACCTGACGGATTCAATTTTTATTTCCACGATTTAAGGAAGGAAGACGCTTTTTAGCCCGTCATTACAGCCGAGAAGGTGGAGTTATGGTCTGGGGAACAATATCGTATTATGGAGCTATTGATTTGGAGTTTAAAACAACAAAAATGACTACTAACTAATACAAAGCAATCCTCCAAACCGCTTTCCCAAAATTAAAAGAGTTATTTGGGCCCATCCCATGGACTTTTCAACAGGATAATGCGCCGGTACATACTGCAAGGATTGAAAAAGCTGGATTAGCGAGCAAAACGTACTCAGCGGACCTTAATATAATGGAAAACGTGTGGGGGTGGTTATCGAGAAAATTGTGCGAGTCTGGTTGCCAATTTGATGGCCGAGAATCATTAACTGCTGCAATAAAATCAGCGTGGTCTGAGGTTTCCTTGCAGTACTTATCAAAATTATATGACTCCATCCGGAATAGAGTCTATGAAACAATTAAAGCTAATGGCGGATGTACACATTATTAAAAATGAATTAGAAAATTTCTTAAATAAAAACTAATGTAAAAAATACACTGTTTTATTTTCTTGTTTTGGCTTGTAGCAAACCAACGGGTTGCTACAAATTTCATATATACATATTTTATTTTTTAAAACCAAAATATAGAAGAAGTTCTATTGAATTAAATAATTATTAGCATTTAAATTAAAATAAATAATAATAATAACAATTAGAATCCGAATTAATAACCTTAAAATAGTCATAAGTTTACAACAAACAAGAATGGAACCAGGTAATTGTAAAAACAAATTAAGCCTCCGAAAACACACGATAGCATATACATACGCTGAGGGAATAAGACATATGCACAAGTAGAGCAGCGGCAATTCTAAAAATAGAATCATGCGACCAGCTTATTTTCACTTTCTCTTTTTCTTTGCTCTTTCGCTGCCACTGATCTAAAAATAGAATCAAGCATTCAGCTCACACATATTTTCTTTCGCCGCGCACACGCTGCATATGATTCCTACTGTGTTTTGAGCCGCATGTGCATTTAACGAATAGTTTGTGCAATCCCAGTCAGCCTTCTGCCGGTAAGCAAAGACTCAATTCTTGCTTGCTATAACAGAAGCAAAAGGTTGCTTAGAGCAGTTGACCACCTGGTTCGACAGCCCCAACTATCGCATAACGAGTGGCTTATATTTGGAACGGGTTGATCAACTCGTGATACATTGAGTAGAGTAGAAGTAGTTGCGGGCGTATCCTAGGCGTATTTTAGGAGTATCTTTGGGCGTATTTAGGACTATCCGGATCATTCTTTCGGGAATTTCAAGGCTTCTGCCGGAATCATTCCTTCGGGAATTTCAAGGCTTCGACCAGAATCATTCCTTCGGGAATTTCAAGGCTTCGGCCGGAATCATTCCTCCGGGAATTTCAAGGCTTCGGCCGGAATCATTCCTCCGGGAATTTCAAGGCTTCGGCCGGAATCATTTCTTCAGGAATTTTAAGGCTTCGGCCGGAATCAGTTCTTCGGAGCTTTCACCCGTATTGTGAGCGGCCTTCTGCCGCGGAGCACTCAGCTCCTCCGACTTTGTATTCACCAGCATTGTTAGCGGCCTTCTGCCGCGGAGCACTCGGCTCCCCGTTCCCTGTACAGAAAAACTATTGTACGCGACCCTCTGTCGCCAGGCATTCGGCCCGACAAACCAATTGTAACCAGAGGCGTAGAAAGTAAGATTGTAAACTTTGTAAATTGGATAAAGTAATAAATAAAGACAAAAACAAGTAAAAGTGTTGTCTTCGGCCTGGCCGAAATCTAAATACCCTACATAAGTAGGCGGACCACGCCCATTTCGGCAAAATGTTTTTGTAACGTCTCTAGATACTGGTAGAATTACGTATCAATATTTTGAACCGTTTATGGGATATTGACAACTTTTGTATAAGTGGGCGGACCACGCCCATTTTTTGTACATAGATTGGTAATACGTGTAGATACTTCCTGATAACATTTCTTATTTATATCTTATACTGTTTACAAGATATTGTATGAGTGGGCATTACCACCGTTTTTGGCAAGCTTGTTGGTAATGCTTCCCTATATATACTGATGAAATTACAAGCCCATATCTTATACCGTTTATTAGATATTGTCAACTTTGTTATAAGTGGGCGTGGCACGCCCATTTTTTCAAACGTTTTAGTAATGACGCTACATGTTCCGGAATAAAATTATACCCTAATATCTCACACGGTTTATGAAATATTCAGATTTTAACATTTTTTAAACGAGGTGCCTTTACATTCCGTACGTAAAGTAGGCGTGGATGTCTACCGATCTCGCCCATTTTTAATCCCCTACATAACAAAGAATATTTGTGCAATATTTATTCGCGATATCTCTTTTCGTTCTCTCGTAATCGTGATTTCAACAGACAGACAGACAGACAGACGGACGGACAGGGCTAAATCGATTCAGGAGGTGACGCTGAGCAAGAATATATATACTTTTCTATATCTATCTCGTCTCCTTCTCTGCGTTACAAACGGAAGAACAAAGTGAGTATACCCTCCTCCCGGCGGGTGTATAAAAACGAACACCAACCCGCATACGTCCGAGCTGAATTTTCAGTGATAGATTTGCTTCATAACAAATCGTGTGTAATTCTTGACCGTCCGGTGTTTGGCAATTTGAGGGTTACGAGATCCACCAAAATGGACCCTGTGGCGACTGCCGCTACCCCAGCTAGAAACAAAAACTCGTTACAGGCTTTAATCACAATGTACCCCTCTTCAAGTGATTTACATTATTAAAAGAACCCTCAAAATTTAAAAACGAAACTAATGAAAACTTTTTGTGCATGAGATATTTTACGATGGTTCCTATAAGTGTGTGAAGTGCAGTCTCCGTAGACCGGCTTTTCATATATGCGTGTTGGCTTTTCGCCAGATCTTCTGGGCTTATGCTATCTCGAATATAGATCTCTAGGAGTCGTTCCTTGTAAGAGAAATGATATTAGGCTTATGGGCGTAAAATCACTTGGTTCAGTATGTGTTCTTTTTCCGCCTTCGGGATAAGAATTACCCCCTACTTGCCTTCCATGTCTGGGGAATGACTGAAGGTGTGAGACAACGCCTATATATGAATAATAGTATGGGACTTATAACAGCTGGTAGCTCTATTGGTGCAACACCATCAGGACCGGGGGACTTAAAAGGTTTGAAGATTTTATAACTCATAGAATCTGTTCGATAGTTATTACCTCATTCGCAGTCTACATATTACCAAATTCCAATTCTGATATCTGTTCAATTAGATCTGTGCTATTCACCGGAAAGTGTGTATGTTGTAGTAACTTCAAGGACTCTTTACTAGAGATTGTCCATACTCCATTTAAAAACTTGAGGTTACCCCTGGGGATAGGATTTGATGCTAAGATCTTTCTGAATATAGATGCTTCGGAGACGTCTTCCACATTATTGCAACAGCGTCTCCATTATGCCCGTTGTGATTTTCTAATTAGTTTTTTATACAATCGAAAGTATACCTTATAGTTGGATCAGTCTTGCTTCATCCTTGTGGATTTAGCTCTTTAAAACTTTTCCTGCAAGACTCCCTTGCCAACTGCAGTTCCTGTGACCACCATTTGGTCTTTCCTTCTTTTTATATGTAGTCATCGGACAGGTAACATCTAATGCTGAGTTAAATGTCCTTGTTAAACCGTTAACTATAATATTTAGCTTGGAAGGCGTCCTCCCGTCTTTTATACGGACTGAATTCAGGGATTGTATAATCCCTACTGAACATTAATTTGTACTTATCCAAATTTGTCCTAATATTCTTACTTCTTGGACTGATGGCCTGAGAAAGACTTATAATTCGAGACTTTCCATCCAGCAACTTTATTGTGAAGAAAGTCTGATGCTAGAATGTCTAAAACTTCCTACCTATTCCTAACTATGAAAGTTCGCTCATTTCTCTTATTGCAAATCATAAGATTGGAATTAATGGAATCAAAAAGTGACTCACTCCTTCTGTTTGTGTTGCTGCTGCCCCATATTGTGTGGTATGCATTGGCGTCGCAGCACAGATTGAGACCCATCTTATGGCCTCCTGCATATCTAACGAACTGCCTCAGCGATAGCAATATCAACAAAGCCAAAGTTCGACTGTGGCTTTTGCTGTTATTATTGCTATTGCTTCGCTTTCATAAATGTAAATTCTGCACAAGCAGAAGCAAATAAATGAAGGCATTAAACCTTTTCAAACGCTGAGAAATGCAAAGCGAGAAAAAAGGACAACCAATACGCAGTTAGTTTAGTTTAATTTCCTTATTAAGTCAATGGAAAATACCTTACTGCTAGATTAAATACAACTAATATTGTAACAATTAAACACTTAATATTGTAGGTATTTATTGAGTAAGCAGGCATGTAATCGATCAATGTAACAAAGATCATGGGTATGTAACTAAGAAAATTAACAAAATTCCCCAACAGCAGCAGCAACACGAAACGGTTTTGTGCTTCTGTCGTTCTTCGGCAACAAAACATGTAATAGCCTGTTTACATAAAGTAGTTTTGTTTGTTTTCGGCCTGAACTCGCCTTAGCAGGCAAAACCAGTCGTCAACCTCGTTTATCTACATTGAAATTGTTGTAGTTTTTGTTTAAAACCAATATGCTTTCTGGTTTTTACAGTTTTTAACCCTGTTTCGAAATTCGAAATACTGGACTACCTAGCCTTGTCTCTTTCTACATCTAATGAGCTAGGATAAAATAAAATTACTCTGCGCAGAAATACTGTTCATTGTATTTTAATTTAATAAAAAATTAGTTTTAAAATAATAGAAAAACTTCAAAGAGTAAAATATATACTGAAAATGATTTTTTCTGAAAATTTCATTGACGAGAAATCACATATCAGAAATTAAAATATAAAAAAAAACGGAGATTTGCCTTTAAAATTAATTATTACCGTCGTGGTCGTGCTGTTTGTATAATAATAATAACTCTGTGTTATATAATGTAAAATATGTATTGTGTGGTTAAGACGTATTAATAAATTGGATTTTTTATAAAACTCCTTAATTGGAAATAATAAAATCCTACAAATTGGGAGCTCCAACCTACAAACACATCCTACAAATTGGGGGCTCGTGTGAACCAAACGCTCGTCCGTACAAAACTGCGTACAGAGTTATCACGGTTAACAAATGCTGTCGAAACAAATTCATCATATGCGTGTCGAAACAAAAATGCAGTGAAGCCGTATACTACAAAAAATTCTATGCACAGGCGTAGAGAGAACAATCGCAGAGGCGAAGAAAGAACCAACGCAGAGACGTAAACAGAACCATCGAAAAGGCGTAAAGAACCACCGCAGAGGCGAAGAGAGAACCAACGCAGAGGCGTCACAATAAAAATTTTAACATCGCAGAGGTGTTACAATCGAGGAAAACGAAGACAGAAACATACAAGCCATACACCAAATTAATCATAAAGAAACAGAATAAAAGAGAAGAGAAACAAGGAAGTAGAGTATACCGCAGACCGACGATTCATAGGTGAGAAATACCAGTTACTATTTACTGAAAAGAGAGACTAAAACCCCAAAAATTGATAAAGAAATAAAATAAATAAAAAATAAAATGTCACATACTTAACTTAATAGTTACTTAAAATTTAAATTTATTTACCTGAGAAATTGTTGACATTTTTTAGTTAAATCATTATTCACTTAAATATTGTAGCATTGTAAGGAACTTCCTATATTCTATAAATCATTGTAACAGCTACACAACCACGATTAGAAATGGATACGAGAACCATTTTTAATTTAAATGTGACGCATCTCAAAAATAAGTTAAGTAGACTAAATTTGAGAACGTCGAGATTGAAACCAGTATTGCGAAATAACCTATTACAACATTTTGGTTTAGATAATACAGGCGAACAAAGTAACACCGATTCTGTACACTCAGTATACACAGACACGAGAACACAACAAGGACAGATTACAAACCAGGTTAACTATTCTCCATTTACATAGCGAGATATCGAAGACAGTTCAAGAAATTTATTGATTTCAGGGACCCGTTTTGAAGAGCAATGCTATTGGTCTTAATTCGAATAATCTTTGTTTCACAATTTTCTCATCTTAACCTATTTACAATTTAGCGCAAGTTCTAAGGGGTAAGGAGGAAACTAGTAGGTCTTATGGACTGTGTGCTATGATAACCGAGCTTGGCATATGTGAGGTATAACCGACGATGCCTTGACTTGACCTGTACCGATTTGACTTGACTACTTGACTTGACTTGACTGCTTGACTTGACTTGACTGTTTGACTTGACTGCTTAATTTGACTTGACTTGAATTGACTGCTTGACTTGACTGCTTGATTTTAGTTGACTTGACTGCTTGATTTGACTTGACTTGACTGCTTGATTTGACTTGACTTGACTGCTTGATTTGACTGAATGCTTGACTTGACTGCTGAAACCGAATGAATACGTACTGGCTTGACTTGACTGCTTGACTTGACTTAACTTGACTTGACTTGACTTGACTGCTTGATTTGACTTGACTTGACTGCTTGACTTGACCTGACTTGACTGCTTGACTTGACTTGACTGCTGAAACCGAATCAATACGTACCGGCTATTAATTTTAGTCGTGGTATCATATTTGGAGTTAATGAGGGTCGAAGGAAAGGAAACTACTTCGGTTCACGAAACCCAAGTAGGCCCTTGGCTCTCTTTTCAGGTAAGTAGAGATAACAAGAATATCGGTCCACAAAACCCACATTCTGGCTCTTTCAAACCTCCAGTGCCGTCCGTGTATGAATGTCAAGAGAAAGAAACTACTTCGGTTCACGAAACCCAAGTATGCTCTTGGCTCTCTTTTCAGGTAAGTGGAGAGAACAAGAATATCGGTCCACAAAACCCACATTCTGGCTCTCTCAAACCTCCCGTGCCGTCCGTGTATGAATGTCAAGAGAAAGAAACTACTTCGGCTCACGAAACCCAAGCAGGCTCTTGGCTCTCTTTCAGGTAAGTAGAGAGAACAAGAATATCGATCCACAAAACCCAAATTCTGGCTCTCTCAAACCTCCAGTGCCGTCCATTTGTCTGTATAACCCAACCACTCACCTTGACTGCTGAAACCGAATGAGCCGTCTTCGCGGCTTGCCCGGTATTTATACCCTCAAGCCTATTGTCTTTCCTTTTCCCCCCCAACAATGTTGTTTTTATATGCCTCACTTCCTCTGTAATCACCTCACTCACCTCGCCTATGTGGTGATTACTAGACAGGAGAAAACTAGCCTAACCACTACGTATGCCAAACATATGCCAAGAATAACTTACACACTGGTACTTAGATACAGAGAACTTAAAAGTGTATATACATTTCATTACATATTTCAATTTGTTCTTGTTGGCTTTGTGAGACGCGGGATTTGCGTCCTCACAATTATAAGACTAACAAAGAACCAAACGTAAATAGTATTAGATACATTTGTTCTTCATGAAATTAACGTGCACATTAAAAAAAATACAGTACAATTTAAATATAAAAGCGAAATTATTTCAAAGTCGGAAAATAAAAATTTATTATTTCAGGAGTTCGGGATGTTGTGAACGAACTGAGAAACAAAATTTTGATATCGATGAATCTCATCTAGATTTATTAGAAGCATAAGAATTAGCAACATTTATTCGTAATTATGAACCGAAGAAACCGGATTATAACCCAATAAAAATTAAAGTGATATTATTTGTTATAGTCAATATATCAAACACCACGTAAAACTTCAATTACAGATAAAAACATCTAAAGAAAAAGTAAAAGAATGGTTAGATCGCCTTCTCTAACTCCGTGAAATGCTATTGGAATTATTATATTATCAACTCGGATTTCGGTTTCGAAAGATCCTAGTGTTGCAATTGCACCTGTTCCTTGATTTATTTATATTTGGTTTGCTATTTTTGAAAATGTATCGTAACGAATTAAACAGACCTCGCAGCCTGTATCTAGCGATTCATTAAAATTGATACTATTGAATTCCAATTTTACGAAAATCATTCCACATTCTTTATTCTTTTTTTTTATTTGTTTTAACTTCTCCGTTTCTAATACTATTTACGTTTGGTTCTTTGTTAGTTTTACATTGAAACGAGAAGTCCCTATTTCTTTACTTTTTTCTTTTCATTTGTTGTATGTCGCCTTCATATTCAAGGTCCGGGTACACTCTGAAAAATAAATGCTTATGGGATGCATAAAAGGTGCATAAATCAAGCACACTTAAACACGATTTTGAGCCTAGTGTGTGGTGTGAGTAAGATTAAGCATTATTATAGCATGTCAAATTTTTTAGTCTTAAAACAAGAATTCGTAGTGCTTATTTGAAAGTTCAGAAGAAGTTAAATTAAGCATTTACCCAATACTTATTAAGAATGCCAAATTCTTTTAATTGCTATGAGTTTTATTCATTTAAGCGGAATCAAAAAAAATTTTAATAGTAACAATTATGAAGTTTTGGGCGTTTATGAGGAAACTTAAAAAGAAAATCCTCACACTCAAATCGATGGTGATAATAAGAATTTGCCTATAATTGACGCCTTACAACTTCATCAAATTGATGTGAGAGTTTACTAGCAGAACACTTTGAAATTTACAATTTGCTAACTTCATGGGGATTTGATATGATTGTTATTGATGAGTTTATAAGCAAGTTAAAGGAGTGGTGATCTATTTTTGGCGTTAATTACAATTAGTTAATTTCTCAATCATCAACTAATGGTGATCGATTAATTATTATTTCTTTGATTAAATACTAATAATTAATTATTATTAATAATTATTAATAATAATTAATTATTATTTCTTTGAGAGTTAAATCTTACAGTCTATCGTCTAAAAATTATAAAAGACAGCGATATCGATGTGCTTTTCCCCTATGAAAAACTGGCTGATCGAATAAAATTCAAATTCCAATTAGACAACTGGAAGTCTGCGCAAAATAATTCAGTCCAAAATATTACCAATATAACCCATAATTCAGTCCGACAGTACATAGATAATCCTGTTCAACAGTTCGTTGCTCTATCACAAATCCTTGCAAGTTCACATGCAGAATCTTTCATAAAAAATTATTAAATGTTACAAATCACATTTACGATTTCTCTTCTATGTTCCTCTTTAATATTTTTGTGGTCATCATTAATACATACATGTATTAATTAAATATAGTAACAGTGAAAAGAATGAAGAGATGAGTTTAATATAAATTAAATTAAAAAAATTAAAATTCAATAAAATTTGTTAAAATATACAAGAAAATATAAAATAAAAAATAACGAGAAGAAGGCGATGAAGAGTTTTTAATGGCCGGCAATAATTTTCAATTTTCGTTGCTTTGAATTTTGTTTTTCTACAAACCACATTCAATATTTTCGCAGAAGAACTATTCAGGGGTAGAATTATTGCATAACTCTAATATGTACGCTTTGACATTTTTTTCCTGTTCTAACCTGAACATTTTATGAAAGATTAAAATGTGCTTTTTGCCAGCTTCTATGGAGGAAGCTCTAAATTCATCTCTGTTCGATTACAAAAGTTGTCTTTAAAAAAATATTCCGCATACATATTGCTACTAAAATCCAGATTATTTATTTGTATTTCATTGTCAACTTCATCTTCATTAATAGACAAAATAGTTTTATCATTGTCAACTTCATCTTCATTAATAGACAAAATAGTTTTATCAGTCGGCGCTGGAATTATTTCAACTATGGTTTCTGGCGTTTATTCGCAATTGCTCGAAGAGCCTGACCGAACAATCTTTGAAGCCATTAGCGTGGCTAAAGCATTATTCAGCTCGACAATAGACGGGTTGTTATTATTACCTACTTTTTTTCTTAAAACGGAAAAAATATTTCCTAATTTGTCTTGGTTAAAAGCTTTTGTTATAATAAAGAATTTATGTGGGTTTTTATTTAGCATTTCATCGGGCAGTAGAAGTACTGATTTTAAGGTTGGTCTCATACCGTCTAAAAAAATAAACGTTTTTTGTCATCTAATAATTCAACTTTCTTCAAATAGATTAGAAAAGTTTGTATTTTGTATAAAAGTTTATAAACTTATAACTCCATTCTTAAGCTGTACGGCAGATCGGTAGCAATTATCTAATTCTAAAGAGAGACCTATTCATACAATCAAAAATCTGGTCAACTTTTTTCGGCTGTAGATAAAGTTAATTCCTTTGGACCTTTTTTGAATCCCGTAGTGTCACAAACAGCACAGTTTTACTAAAAATTTGCGTAACGAATTTCACAGGATTTTTAAAAAGGAATTTCGATAAATATTTTGCCTGGTTAATTTTGGACACATTTTGCTTTTGGAGTTATCATCTTTCTCCCATAGCTCTTGCACAATTTAAATTTAGCTACTCCATCGGGAGTTTTCAAGTCGCGTTTAAGCCAGCCATTTCTTAATGACTTGATTAGATGTGAAAAGTTAAAGATAAATTTTTTTTATGGTATTCAAAAAAAGGGTTAAAAAAGGTTTCTCCAATTATTCTGCACAAAGTAACAGCACCCGAAGGGTGTAGAGTATATTCACTGTTCTTTCGTTTGCAACGCAGAGGAGGAGACGAGATAGATTTGGAAAAGTATATATATTGCTCAGCGTCACCTCCTGAATCGATTTAGCCCTGTCCGTCCGTCTGTGTCTGTGTTTGTTGAAATCACGGGAGAACGAAAAGAAATATCGCAATCGCACAGATGTTTTTTGTTATGTAGGGTAGTTTGGGATTGAAAATGGGCGGGATTGGTTAACAACCACGCCTATTTTACAAACGTACCGTAAAGGCACCTCGTTTTAAGAAATGTTATAAGGTGAATATCTCATAAACCATGCCTGATATTGAGGTATAATTCTGTACCGGAACACATTTTTTTATGGCAGATGGAACCAAGCTCAGGGGATGCCCCCTATCCATGCAAAGCATTCGCTGGTTTAGAAGGGGAGAGAGGTTAGTGGGAAGGGGAAATGTGGGAATAGTGTCGATTTACACCTCTTTTAAAAGCTTCGACGTTATAAGTGGGTGGGAAAACATGCGCAGGGAGTTATTCCAGAATTTAACAGCGCGACCGAAAAACGAATTCTCGCGATAATGGGTAGTGCGTTGCAACGGGATCGAGACGTGAAAGGGGTGCACCACTCTGGAAAGCCGAGTAAATCTGTTGAATACCTGAACCGAAGGAATTAGGCTGGCTACTTCAGAGGAACATTTACCATTAAAGTATCGGTAAAATAAGGATACACACCCCACATCGCGATGACATCCCAAGGTTTCAATAGAGCTGGATACCATACTGTCCCCTATAAGTTTTATCGCACGACCTTGGATACGATCCAGAAGCTGAAGGTATGTTTCCGAAGCTCCCGACCAAATATGCGAGTTGTACTCCATTTTCGGACGGATATAACTGGTGTAGATACAACGAAGGCCGGTTGGAGTGTATTTCTTGCACCGCTTTAAAAAGCTTAAGCACTTGGCTGCTTCTTTCGGAGCACACGGTGTCCCATGGTTCGGAAGGCAAACTCGTTAACATCCGACCTGGTGGTTTTCGTTGCTCGGCCTTATAGCGTTGACATGATGGGCAGTTCCGGACGTATTTGGAGATTTCCCGGAACATGCTGGGCCAGTAGTACCGTTGGGCCACTCTATTGATGGTCTTGCGTATACCCAAGTGGCCTGCCGTCGGCTGGTCGTGATTCTCCTGCAGCACTCTCTTCCGCTGATAGCTGGGAACACACATTTTCCATGGTGTGTCGTCGTCGTCGCCAGGCTGATTTGGAATTAAACGGTAGATCCTCTCGCCTTCCACTACGTAATCTGGATATTTCTCTGGTTTCTGCTCTATGTTACGACGCAGTTTCTGCATCCACCCGCATGTTGGGACCTCAGATGATATTATACCCCTCTGCGGTACTCAATGTCGAAGGTGTACTGCTGGAGCTCTAGGGCCCAACGAGCCATGCGCCCTGTGGGGTTGTCGATGGAATTCTGCAATTTTAAGGCCAAGTGATCTGTTATTACCGTGAAGTGGTAATCTTCTATGTAAGCTCTCATCTTCCTTATACCCCATATAATCGCCAGACACTCCCTTTCCGTGGCTGAATAATTTCGTTTGGCTCCCTGTAAATGTCGGCTCGCATAAGCGATTACCCTCTCAGCTCCGTCGAAATCCTGAGTCAATACTGCTCCCAAGGCAATTGCACTGGCGTCAGTTTGTAGTGTAAATTTCCTAGTGAAGTCCGGACAAGCCAGGACTGGGGCTTCCGTCAAGCGTTGTTTAAGAGTGTCAAACGCCTGCTGTTGCCTCTCTCCCCACTGCCAACGGTTTCTCTTCTTTAGTAGGCTTGTCAAAGGATGGATGATTTCCGAGTACTCAGGTACGAACCGTCGATACCATGAAGCTGTACCCAAGTATCTCCTCAACTCTCGTAGATTTATGGGTGGTTTGAGGTTTCGAATTGCAGCCACTTTGTCAGGATCTGTGCGAATGCCTTGCTCCGTCACCACGTGGCCGAGATGTTTGAGTTGCTTTTGGAAGAAATGACATTTGTCCCGGTTGATTTTCAGCTTCGCCGCTCGGAGACGTTGAAAAACTTGGCTCAAATGCTGGACGTGTTCTTTCCTATCTCTACTGACCACGATGATATCGTCATAGTAAGCGAAAGGATTTCCATCGGTTCCATATCGGGTCCAATGACCTGATCCAAAGCCCATTGAAACGTGGGCGGGGCTGAATGGAGCCCGAAGGGCATCACCGTCCATTCAAAGAGTCCGCATCCTGGAACGGTAAACGCCGTATACTTCCTGCTGGCAGGGTGCATTGGTATCTGCCAATAGCCATTCTTGAGATCTATGGTGCTAATGCATCTGGCTTCACGTAGCTTGTCGATGATGTGTCCGATTCTGGGCAGAGGGTAAGCATCTGGGTACGACCGCGAATTAAGTACCCGGAGTCGACGCATAGTCTCCACTCTCCTGTCTTTTTAGGAGCCAGGACGATGGGTGCGCTATAGGCGCTGTTCGAGCGTTGTATGCAACCGGTCGCTAACAGCTTATCTACCTCCTTGTTTATTATGGTTTGCATGGCGGGATTCTTCGGGCGATAGCGTACTTTTATTGGAATGTCGTCTCGCATTCGTATCTTGTGATATGCGATATCAGAGACCCCTTTAATTCTTTAGAAAGAGTCAATCTCTTGCTTGTGGAACTCCTCGATGTCCTTATCCGTGATCTCGCAGACCCTTGACAGCTTAGTTGCCCCGTCACGCCGAACGTTATGGATTGTTCTCCGCAGGTTAGCCTGGCCCCAGCGTTTTCCAAGAAATCCATGCCCAGAGTTAAGGATTCTAAAGCGCGGGGCATAAGAAAGAGTGGAAGCTCCACTTCAGCAATGCCTAGCCGCACTTTGACCACTACCTCCTGATTCACGTTTCGGATCGAGCTGTCCGCCATATGTACTATGTACACCCAACTTCACTTCCTGCATCCCTCTTACCTCGGTCATTTCCTCTGCAAAATACTCGTTAACGAAACTTCTGGTGGCCCCGGTGTCGATGACCGCCTCCAACCGGATTCCACGTGCTTCTACCTCTGCTACGAGACTCGAATTTGCGCATCTCAACGGGGAGGGGCTTATTACATGTGGCAGGTCCCTTCCCCACTCTGACTGACCAATTGCCCGTTTCCCGAGGTGGTTGTTTCTCTAGTTCTACGACAGCAGTTCAGGGTACGCGTCCCTCGCCTGCCTCACTCCCAGCAGAATAAGGTCCTTGGACCGTTACACTCACGTGCGAAATGTCCGTGTTGTCCGCAGCGCCTACATGCCTCTCGGGGGTTGTTAATATCCACCCGTTCTTGGCGTATACCACGGTTGGCTGTTCTTGGCTCTGCTAAACTCTCAACTCGCGTTTTGGAATCTGCTGACCTGATATCATCGTAAGGAGGAAACTAGTAGGTCTCATACACTGTGTGCTATGATAACCGATCTTGGCATATGTGAGGTATAGCCGATGATGCCTTGACTTGACCTGTACCGATTTGACTTGACTACTTGACTTAACTGCTTGACTTGACTTAACTTGACTTGACTTGACTGCTTGACTTGACTGCTTGACTTGACTGCTAGACTTGACTTGACTGCTTGAGTTGACTGCTTGACTGCTGAAACTGAATCAATACGTACCGGCTATTAATTTTAGTCGTGGTATCATGGTTGGATTTAATGAGGGTCGAAGGAAAGGAAACTACTTCGGTTCACGAAACCCAAGTAGGCCCTTGGCTCTCTTTTCAGGTAAGTAGAGATAACAAGAATATCGGTCCACAAAACCCACATTCTGGCTCTTTCAAACCTCCAGTGCCGTCCGTGTATGAATGTCAAGAGAAAGAAACTACTTCGGTTCACGAAACCCAAGTATGCTCTTGGCTCTCTTTTCAGGTAAGTGGAGAGAACAAGAATATCGGTTCACAAAACCCACATTCTGGCTCTCTCGCTCCTCCTGTGCCGTCCGTGTATGAATGTCAAGAGAACGAAACTACTTCGGTTCACGAAACCCAAGTAGGCCCTTGGCTCTCTTTTCAGGTAAGTGGAGAGAACAAGAATATCGGTTCACAAAACCCACATTCTGGTTCTCTCGCTCCTCCTGTGCCGTCAATGTATGTATGTCAAGAGAAAAAAACTACTTCGGTTCAGGAAACCCAAGTAGGCTCTTGGCTCTCTTTTCAGGTAAGTAGAGATAACAAGAATATCGGTCCACAAAACCCACATTCTGGCTCTTTCAAACCTCCAGTGCCGTCCGTGTATGAATGTCAAGAGAAAGAAACTACTTCGGTTCACGAAACCCAAGTATGCTCTTGGCTCTCTTTTCAGTAAGTGGAGAGAACAAGAATATCGGTTCACAAAACCCACATTCCTGCTCTCTCAAACCACCAGTGCCGTCCGTGTATGAATGTCAAGAGAAAGAAACTACTTCGGTTCACGAAACCCAAGTAGGCTCATGTCAAGAGAAAGAAACTACTTCGGTTCACGAAACCCAAGTAGGCTCTTGGCTCTCTTTTCAGGTAAGTGGAGAGAACAAGAATATCGGTTCACAGAACCCACATTCTGGCCCTCTCGCTCCTCCTGTGCCGTCAATGTATGTATTTCAAGAGAAAGAAACTACTTCGGTTCACGAAACCCAAGTAGGCCCTTGGCTCTCTTTTCAGGTAAATGGAGAGAACAAGAATATCGGTCCACAGAACCCACATTCTAGCTCTCTCAAACCTCCAGTGCCGTCCGTGTATGAATGTCAAGAGAAAGAAATCACTTCGGCTCACGAAACCCAAGCAGGCTCTTGGCTCTCTTTCAGGTAAGTAGAGAGAACAAGAATATCGGTCCACAAAACCCAAATTCTGGCTCTCTCAAACCTCCAGTGCCGTGCATTTGTCTGTATAACCCAACCACTCACCTTGACTGCTGAAACCGAATGAGCTGTCTTCGCGGCTTGCCCGGTATTTATACCCTCAAGCATATTGTCTTTCCTTTTCCCCCCAACAATGTTGTTCTTATATGCCTCACTTCCTCTGTACTCACCTCACTCACCTCGGCTATGTGGTGATTACTAGACAGGAGAAAACTAGCCTAACCACTACGTATGCCAAACATATGCCAAGAATAACTTACACACTGGTACTTAGATACAGAGAACTTAAAAGTGTATATACATTTCATTACATATTTCAATTTGTTCTTGTTGGCTTTGTGAGACGCGGGATTTTCGTCCTCACAATTATAAAACTAACAAAGAACCAAACGTAAATAGTATTAGATACATTTGTTCTTCATTAATTAACGTGCACATTAAAAAAATACATTCCAATTTAAATATAAAAGCGAAATTATTTCAAAGTCGGAAAATAAAAATTTATTATTTCAGGAGTTCGGGATGTTGTGAACGAACTGAGAAACAAAATTTTGATATCGATGAATCTCATCTAGATTTATTAGAAGCATAAGAATTAGCAACATTTATTCGTAATTATGAACCGAAGAAACCGAATTATAACCCAATAAAAATTAAAGTGATATTATTTGTTATAGTCAATATATCAAACACCACGTAAAACTTCAATTACAGATAAAAACATCTAAAGAAGAAGTAAAAGAATGGTTAGATCGCCTTCTCTAACTCCGTGAAATGCTATTGGAATTATTATATTATCAACTCGGATTTCGGTTTCGAAAGATCCTAGTGTTGCAATTGCACCTGTTCCTTGATTTATTTATATTTGGTTTGCTATTTTTGAAAATGTATCGTAACGAATTAAACAGACCTCGCAGCCTGTATCTAGCGATTCATTAAAATTGATACTATTGAATTCCAATTTTACGAAAATCATTCCACATTCTTTATTCTTTTTTTTTTATTTGTTTTAACTTCTCCGTTTCTAATACTATTTACGTTTGGTTCTTTGTTAGTTTTACATTGAAACGAGAAGTCCCTATTTCTTTACTTTTTTCTTTTCATTTGTTGTATGTCGCCTTCATATTCAAGGTCCGGGTACACTCTGAAAAATAAATGCTTATGGGATGCATAAAAGGTGCATAAATCAAGCAAACTTAAACACGATTTTGAGCCTAGTGTGTGGTGTGAGTAAGATTAAGCATTATTATAGCATGTCAAATTTTTAGTCTTAAAACAAGAATTCGTAGTGCTTATTTGAAAGTTCAGAAGAAGTTAAATTAAGCATTTACCCAATACTTATTAAGAATGCCAAATTCTTTTAATTGCTATGAGTTTTCTTCATTTAAGCGGAATCAAAAAAAATTTTAATAGTAACAATTATGAAGTTTTGGGCGTTTATGAGGAAACTTAAAAAGAAAATCCTCACACTCAAATCGATGGTGATAATAAGAATTTGCCTATAATTGACGCCTTACAACTTCATCAAATTGATGTGAGAGTTTACTAGCAGAACACTTTGAAATTTACAATTTGCTAACTTCATGGGGATTTGATATGATTGTTATTGATGAGTTTATAAGCAAGTTAAAGGAGTGGTGATCTATTTTTGGCGTTAATTACAATTAGTTAATTTCTCAATCATCAACTAATGGTGATCGATTAATTATTATTTCTTTGATTAAATACTAATAATTAATTATTATTAATAATTATTAATAATAATTAATTATTATTTCTTTGAGAGTTAAATCTTTCAGTCTATCGTCTAAAAATTATAAAAGACAGCGATATCGATGTGCTTTTCCCCTATGAAAAACTGGCTGATCGAATAAAATTCAAATTCCAATTAGACAACTGGAAGTCTGCGCAAAATAATTCAGTCCAACAAAATATTACCAATATAACCCATAATTCAGTCCGACAGTACATAGATAATCCTGTTCAACAGTTCGTTGCTCCATCAGAAATCCTTGCAAGTTCACATGCAGAATCTTTCATAAAAAATTATTAAATGTTACAAATCACATTTACGATTTCTCTTCTATGTTCCTCTTTAATATTTTTGTGGTCATCATTAATACATACATGTATTAATTAAATATAATAACAGTGAAAAGAATGAAGAGATGAGTTTAATATAAATTAAATTAAAAAAATTAAAATTCAATAAAATTTGTTAAAATATACAAGAAAATATAAAATAAAAAATAACGAGAAGAAGGCGATGAAGAGTTTTTAATGGCCGGCAATAATTTTCAATTTTCGTTGCTTTGAATTTTGTTTTTCTACAAACCACATTCAATATTTTCGCAGAAGAACTATTCAGGGGTAGAATTATTGCATAACTCTAATATGTACGCTTTGACATTTTTTTCCTGTTCTAACCTGAACATTTTATGAAAGATTAAAATGTGCTTTTTGCCAGCTTCTATGGAGGAAGCTCTAAATTCATCTCTGTTCGATTACAAAAGTTGTCTTTAAAAAAATATTCCGCATACATATTGCTACTAAAATCCAGATTATTTATTTGTATTTCATTGTCAACTTCATCTTCATTAATAGACAAAATAGTTTTATCAGTCGGCGCTGGAATTATTTCAACTATGGTTTCTGGCGTTTATTCGCAATTGCTCGAAGAGCCTGACCGAACAATCTTTGAAGCCATTAGCGTGGCTAAAGCATTATTCAGCTCGACAATAGACGGGTTGTTATTATTACCTACTTTTTTTCTTAAAACGGAAAAAATATTTCCTAATTTGTCTTGGTTAAAAGCTTTTGTTATAATAAAGAACTTATGTGGGTTTTTATTTAGCATTTCATCGGGCAGTAGAAGTACTGATTTTAAGGTTGGTCTCATACCGTCTAAAAAAATAAACGTTTTTTGTCATCTAATAATTCAACTTTCTTCAAATAGATTAGAAACGTTTGTATTTTGTATAAAAGTTTATAAACTTATAACTCCATTCTTAAGCTGTACGGCAGATCGGTAGCAATTATCTAATTCTAAAGAGAGACCTATTCATACAATCAAAAATCTGGTCAACTTTTTTCGGCTGTAGATAAAGTTAATTCCTTTGGACCTTTTTTGAATCCCGTAGTGTCACAAACAGCACAGTTTAACTAAAAATTTGCGTAACGAATTTCACAGGATTTTTAAAAAGGAATTTCGATAAATATTTTGCCTGGTTAATTTTGGACACATTTTGCTTTTGGAGTTATCATCTTTCTCCCATAGCTCTTGCTCAATTTAAATTTAGCTACTCCATCGGGAGTTTTCAAGTCGCGTTTAAGCCAGCCATTTCTTAATGACTTGATTAGATGTGAAAAGTTAAAGATAAATTTTTTTTATGGTATTCAAAAAAAGGGTTAAAAAAGGTTTCTCCAATTATTCTGCACAAAGTAACAGCACCCGAAGGGTGTAGAGTATATTCACTGTTCTTTCGTTTGCAACGCAGAGGAGGAGACGAGATAGATTTGGAAAAGTATATATATTGCTCAGCGTCACCTCCTGAATCGATTTAGCCCTGTCCGTCCGTCTGTGTCTGTGTTTGTTGAAATCACGGGAGAACGAAAAGAAATATCGCAATCGCACAGATGTTTTTTGTTATGTAGGGTAGTTTGGGATTGAAAATGGGCGGGATTGGTTAACAACCACGCCTATTTTACAAACGTACCGTAAAGGCACCTCGTTTTAAGAAATGTTATAAGGTGAATATCTCATAAACCATGCCTGATATTGAGGTATAATTCTGTACCGGAACACATTTTTTTATGGCAGATGGAACCAAGCTCAGGGGATGCCCCCTATCCATGCAAAGCATTCGCTGGTTTAGAAGGGGAGAGAGGTTAGTGGGAAGGGGAAATGTGGGAATAGTGTCGATTTACACCTCTTTTAAAAGCTTCGACGTTATAAGTGGGTGGGAAAACATGCGCAGGGAGTTATTCCAGAATTTAACAGCGCGACCGAAAAACGAATTCTCGCGATAATGGGTAGTGCGTTGCAACGGGATCGAGACGTGAAAGGGGTGCACCACTCTGGAAAGCCGAGTAAATCTGTTGAATACCTGAACCGAAGGAATTAGGCTGGCTACTTCAGAGGAACATTTACCATTAAAGTATCGGTAAAATAAGGATACACACCCCACATCGCGATGACATCCCAAGGTTTCAATAGAGCTGGATACCATACTGTCCCCTATAAGTTTTATCGCACGACCTTGGATACGATCCAGAAGCTGAAGGTATGTTTCCGAAGCTCCCGACCAAATATGCGAGTTGTACTCCATTTTCGGACGGATATAACTGGTGTAGATACAACGAAGGCCGGTTGGAGTGTATTTCTTGCACCGCTTTAAAAAGCTTAAGCACTTGGCTGCTTCTTTCGGAGCACACGGTGTCCCATGGTTCGGAAGGCAAACTCGTTAACATCCGACCTGGTGGTTTTCGTTGCTCGGCCTTATAGCGTTGACATGATGGGCAGTTCCGGACGTATTTGGAGATTTCCCGGAACATGCTGGGCCAGTAGTACCGTTGGGCCACTCTATTGATGGTCTTGCGTATACCCAAGTGGCCTGCCGTCGGCTGGTCGTGATTCTCCTGCAGCACTCTCTTCCGCTGATAGCTGGGAACACACATTTTCCATGGTGTGTCGTCGTCGTCGCCGGGCTGATGTGGAATTAAACGGTAGATCCTCTCGCCTTCCACTACGTAATCTGGATATTTCTCTGGTTTCTGCTCTATGTTACGACGCAGTTTCTGTATCCACCCGCATGTTGGGACCTCAGATGATATTATACCCCTCTGCGGTACTCAATGTCGAAGGTGTACTGCTGGAGCTCTAGGGCCCAACGAGCCATGCGCCCTGTGGGGTTGTCGATGGAATTCTGCAATTTTAAGGCCAAGTGATCTGTTATTACCGTGAAGTGGTAATCTTCTATGTAAGCTCTCATCTTCCTTATACCCCATATAATCGCCAGACACTCCCTTTCCGTGGCTGAATAATTTCGTTTGGCTCCCTGTAAATGTCGGCTCGCATAAGCGATTACCCTCTCAGCTCCGTCGAAATCCTGAGTCAATACTGCTCCCAAGGCAATTGCACTGGCGTCAGTTTGTAGTGTAAATTTCCTAGTGAAGTCCGGACAAGCCAGGACTGGGGCTTCCGTCAAGCGTTGTTTAAGAGTGTCAAACGCCTGCTGTTGCCTCTCTCCCCACTGCCAACGGTTTCTCTTCTTTAGTAGGCTTGTCAAAGGATGGATGATTTCCGAGTACTCAGGTACGAACCGTCGATACCATGAAGCTGTACCCAAGTATCTCCTCAACTCTCGTAGATTTATGGGTGGTTTGAGGTTTCGAATTGCAGCCACTTTGTCAGGATCTGTGCGAATGCCTTGCTCCGTCACCACGTGGCCGAGATGTTTGAGTTGCTTTTGGAAGAAATGACATTTGTCCCGGTTGATTTTCAGCTTCGCCGCTCGGAGACGTTGAAAAACTTGGCTCAAATGCTGGACGTGTTCTTTCCTATCTCTACTGACCACGATGATATCGTCATAGTAAGCGAAAGGATTTCCATCGGTTCCATATCGGGTCCAATGACCTGATCCAAAGCCCATTGAAACGTGGGCGGGGCTGAATGGAGCCCGAAGGGCATCACCGTCCATTCAAAGAGTCCGCATCCTGGAACGGTAAACGCCGTATACTTCCTGCTGGCAGGGTGCATTGGTATCTGCCAATAGCCATTCTTGAGATCTATGGTGCTAATGCATCTGGCTTCACGTAGCTTGTCGATGATGTGTCCGATTCTGGGCAGAGGGTAAGCATCTGGGTACGACCGCGAATTAAGTACCCGGAGTCGACGCATAGTCTCCACTCTCCTGTCTTTTTAGGAGCCAGGACGATGGGTGCGCTATAGGCGCTGTTCGAGCGTTGTATGCAACCGGTCGCTAACAGCTTATCTACCTCCTTGTTTATTATGGTTTGCATGGCGGGATTCTTCGGGCGATAGCGTACTTTTATTGGAATGTCGTCTCGCATTCGTATCTTGTGATATGCGATATCAGAGACCCCTTTAATTCTTTAGAAAGAGTCAATCTCTTGCTTGTGGAACTCCTCGATGTCCTTATCCGTGATCTCGCAGACCCTTGACAGCTTAGTTGCCCCGTCACGCCGAACGTTATGGATTGTTCTCCGCAGGTTAGCCTGGCCCCAGCGTTTTCCAAGAAATCCATGCCCAGAGTTAAGGATTCTAAAGCGCGGGGCATAAGAAAGAGTGGAAGCTCCACTTCAGCAATGCCTAGCCGCACTTTGACCACTACCTCCTGATTCACGTTTCGGATCGAGCTGTCCGCCATATGTACTATGTACACCCAACTTCACTTCCTGCATCCCTCTTACCTCGGTCATTTCCTCTGCAAAATACTCGTTAACGAAACTTCTGGTGGCCCCGGTGTCGATGACCGCCTCCAACCGGATTCCACGTGCTTCTACCTCTGCTACGAGACTCGAATTTGCGCATCTCAACGGGGAGGGGCTTATTACATGTGGCAGGTCCCTTCCCCACTCTGACTGACCAATTGCCCGTTTCCCGAGGTGGTTGTTTCTCTAGTTCTACGACAGCAGTTCAGGGTACGCGTCCCTCGCCTGCCTCACTCCCAGCAGAATAAGGTCCTTGGACCGTTACACTCACGTGCGAAATGTCCGTGTTGTCCGCAGCGCCTACATGCCTCTCGGGGGTTGTTAATATCCACCCGTTCTTGGCGTATACCACGGTTGGCTGTTCTTGGCTCTGCTAAACTCTCAACTCGCGTTTTGGAATCTGCTGACCTGATATCATCGTAAGGAGGAAACTAGTAGGTCTCATACACTGTGTGCTATGATAACCGATCTTGGCATATGTGAGGTATAGCCGATGATGCCTTGACTTGACCTGTACCGATTTGACTTGACTACTTGACTTAACTGCTTGACTTGACTTAACTTGACTTGACTTGACTGCTTGACTTGACTGCTTGACTTGACTGCTAGACTTGACTTGACTGCTTGAGTTGACTGCTTGACTGCTGAAACTGAATCAATACGTACCGGCTATTAATTTTAGTCGTGGTATCATGGTTGGATTTAATGAGGGTCGAAGGAAAGGAAACTACTTCGGTTCACGAAACCCAAGTAGGCCCTTGGCTCTCTTTTCAGGTAAGTAGAGATAACAAGAATATCGGTCCACAAAACCCACATTCTGGCTCTTTCAAACCTCCAGTGCCGTCCGTGTATGAATGTCAAGAGAAAGAAACTACTTCGGTTCACGAAACCCAAGTATGCTCTTGGCTCTCTTTTCAGGTAAGTGGAGAGAACAAGAATATCGGTTCACAAAACCCACATTCTGGCTCTCTCGCTCCTCCTGTGCCGTCCGTGTATGAATGTCAAGAGAACGAAACTACTTCGGTTCACGAAACCCAAGTAGGCCCTTGGCTCTCTTTTCAGGTAAGTGGAGAGAACAAGAATATCGGTTCACAAAACCCACATTCTGGTTCTCTCGCTCCTCCTGTGCCGTCAATGTATGTATGTCAAGAGAAAAAAACTACTTCGGTTCAGGAAACCCAAGTAGGCTCTTGGCTCTCTTTTCAGGTAAGTAGAGATAACAAGAATATCGGTCCACAAAACCCACATTCTGGCTCTTTCAAACCTCCAGTGCCGTCCGTGTATGAATGTCAAGAGAAAGAAACTACTTCGGTTCACGAAACCCAAGTATGCTCTTGGCTCTCTTTTCAGGTAAGTGGAGAGAACAAGAATATCGGTTCACAAAACCCACATTCCTGCTCTCTCAAACCACCAGTGCCGTCCGTGTATGAATGTCAAGAGAAAGAAACTACTTCGGTTCACGAAACCCAAGTAGGCTCATGTCAAGAGAAAGAAACTACTTCGGTTCACGAAACCCAAGTAGGCTCTTGGCTCTCTTTTCAGGTAAGTGGAGAGAACAAGAATATCGGTTCACAGAACCCACATTCTGGCCCTCTCGCTCCTCCTGTGCCGTCAATGTATGTATTTCAAGAGAAAGAAACTACTTCGGTTCACGAAACCCAAGTAGGCCCTTGGCTCTCTTTTCAGGTAAATGGAGAGAACAAGAATATCGGTCCACAGAACCCACATTCTAGCTCTCTCAAACCTCCAGTGCCGTCCGTGTATGAATGTCAAGAGAAAGAAATCACTTCGGCTCACGAAACCCAAGCAGGCTCTTGGCTCTCTTTCAGGTAAGTAGAGAGAACAAGAATATCGGTCCACAAAACCCAAATTCTGGCTCTCTCAAACCTCCAGTGCCGTGCATTTGTCTGTATAACCCAACCACTCACCTTGACTGCTGAAACCGAATGAGCTGTCTTCGCGGCTTGCCCGGTATTTATACCCTCAAGCATATTGTCTTTCCTTTTCCCCCCAACAATGTTGTTCTTATATGCCTCACTTCCTCTGTACTCACCTCACTCACCTCGGCTATGTGGTGATTACTAGACAGGAGAAAACTAGCCTAACCACTACGTATGCCAAACATATGCCAAGAATAACTTACACACTGGTACTTAGATACAGAGAACTTAAAAGTGTATATACATTTCATTACATATTTCAATTTGTTCTTGTTGGCTTTGTGAGACGCGGGATTTTCGTCCTCACAATTATAAAACTAACAAAGAACCAAACGTAAATAGTATTAGATACATTTGTTCTTCATTAATTAACGTGCACATTAAAAAAATACATTCCAATTTAAATATAAAAGCGAAATTATTTCAAAGTCGGAAAATAAAAATTTATTATTTCAGGAGTTCGGGATGTTGTGAACGAACTGAGAAACAAAATTTTGATATCGATGAATCTCATCTAGATTTATTAGAAGCATAAGAATTAGCAACATTTATTCGTAATTATGAACCGAAGAAACCGAATTATAACCCAATAAAAATTAAAGTGATATTATTTGTTATAGTCAATATATCAAACACCACGTAAAACTTCAATTACAGATAAAAACATCTAAAGAAGAAGTAAAAGAATGGTTAGATCGCCTTCTCTAACTCCGTGAAATGCTATTGGAATTATTATATTATCAACTCGGATTTCGGTTTCGAAAGATCCTAGTGTTGCAATTGCACCTGTTCCTTGATTTATTTATATTTGGTTTGCTATTTTTGAAAATGTATCGTAACGAATTAAACAGACCTCGCAGCCTGTATCTAGCGATTCATTAAAATTGATACTATTGAATTCCAATTTTACGAAAATCATTCCACATTCTTTATTCTTTTTTTTTTATTTGTTTTAACTTCTCCGTTTCTAATACTATTTACGTTTGGTTCTTTGTTAGTTTTACATTGAAACGAGAAGTCCCTATTTCTTTACTTTTTTCTTTTCATTTGTTGTATGTCGCCTTCATATTCAAGGTCCGGGTACACTCTGAAAAATAAATGCTTATGGGATGCATAAAAGGTGCATAAATCAAGCAAACTTAAACACGATTTTGAGCCTAGTGTGTGGTGTGAGTAAGATTAAGCATTATTATAGCATGTCAAATTTTTAGTCTTAAAACAAGAATTCGTAGTGCTTATTTGAAAGTTCAGAAGAAGTTAAATTAAGCATTTACCCAATACTTATTAAGAATGCCAAATTCTTTTAATTGCTATGAGTTTTCTTCATTTAAGCGGAATCAAAAAAAATTTTAATAGTAACAATTATGAAGTTTTGGGCGTTTATGAGGAAACTTAAAAAGAAAATCCTCACACTCAAATCGATGGTGATAATAAGAATTTGCCTATAATTGACGCCTTACAACTTCATCAAATTGATGTGAGAGTTTTACTAGCAGAACACTTTGAAATTTACAATTTGCTAACTTCATGGGGATTTGATATGATTGTTATTGATGAGTTTATAAGCAAGTTAAAGGAGTGGTGATCTATTTTTGGCGTTAATTACAATTAGTTAATTTCTCAATCATCAACTAATGGTGATCGATTAATTATTATTTCTTTGATTAAATACTAATAATTAATTATTATTAATAATTATTAATAATAATTAATTATTATTTCTTTGAGAGTTAAATCTTTCAGTCTATCGTCTAAAAATTATAAAAGACAGCGATATCGATGTGCTTTTCCCCTATGAAAAACTGGCTGATCGAATAAAATTCAAATTCCAATTAGACAACTGGAAGTCTGCGCAAAATAATTCAGTCCAACAAAATATTACCAATATAACCCATAATTCAGTCCGACAGTACATAGATAATCCTGTTCAACAGTTCGTTGCTCTATCAGAAATCCTTGCAAGTTCACATGCAGAATCTTTCATAAAAAATTATTAAATGTTACAAATCACATTTACGATTTCTCTTCTATGTTCCTCTTTAATATTTTTGTGGTCATCATTAATACATACATGTATTAATTAAATATAATAACAGTGAAAAGAATGAAGAGATGAGTTTAATATAAATTAAATTAAAAAAATTAAAATTCAATAAAATTTGTTAAAATATACAAGAAAATATAAAATAAAAAATAACGAGAAGAAGGCGATGAAGAGTTTTTAATGGCCGGCAATAATTTTCAATTTTCGTTGCTTTGAATTTTGTTTTTCTACAAACCACATTCAATATTTTCGCAGAAGAACTATTCAGGGGTAGAATTATTGCATAACTCTAATATGTACGCTTTGACATTTTTTTCCTGTTCTAACCTGAACATTTTATGAAAGATTAAAATGTGCTTTTTGCCAGCTTCTATGGAGGAAGCTCTAAATTCATCTCTGTTCGATTACAAAAGTTGTCTTTAAAAAAATATTCCGCATACATATTGCTACTAAAATCCAGATTATTTATTTGTATTTCATTGTCAACTTCATCTTCATTAATAGACAAAATAGTTTTATCAGTCGGCGCTGGAATTATTTCAACTATGGTTTCTGGCGTTTATTCGCAATTGCTCGAAGAGCCTGACCGAACAATCTTTGAAGCCATTAGCGTGGCTAAAGCATTATTCAGCTCGACAATAGACGGGTTGTTATTATTACCTACTTTTTTTCTTAAAACGGAAAAAATATTTCCTAATTTGTCTTGGTTAAAAGCTTTTGTTATAATAAAGAACTTATGTGGGTTTTTATTTAGCATTTCATCGGGCAGTAGAAGTACTGATTTTAAGGTTGGTCTCATACCGTCTAAAAAAATAAACGTTTTTTGTCATCTAATAATTCAACTTTCTTCAAATAGATTAGAAACGTTTGTATTTTGTATAAAAGTTTATAAACTTATAACTCCATTCTTAAGCTGTACGGCAGATCGGTAGCAATTATCTAATTCTAAAGAGAGACCTATTCATACAATCAAAAATCTGGTCAACTTTTTTCGGCTGTAGATAAAGTTAATTCCTTTGGACCTTTTTTGAATCCCGTAGTGTCACAAACAGCACAGTTTAACTAAAAATTTGCGTAACGAATTTCACAGGATTTTTAAAAAGGAATTTCGATAAATATTTTGCCTGGTTAATTTTGGACACATTTTGCTTTTGGAGTTATCATCTTTCTCCCATAGCTCTTGCTCAATTTAAATTTAGCTACTCCATCGGGAGTTTTCAAGTCGCGTTTAAGCCAGCCATTTCTTAATGACTTGATTAGATGTGAAAAGTTAAAGATAAATTTTTTTTATGGTATTCAAAAAAAGGGTTAAAAAAGGTTTCTCCAATTATTCTGCACAAAGTAACAGCACCCGAAGGGTGTAGAGTATATTCACTGTTCTTTCGTTTGCAACGCAGAGGAGGAGACGAGATAGATTTGGAAAAGTATATATATTGCTCAGCGTCACCTCCTGAATCGATTTAGCCCTGTCCGTCCGTCTGTGTCTGTGTTTGTTGAAATCACGGGAGAACGAAAAGAAATATCGCAATCGCACAGATGTTTTTTGTTATGTAGGGTAGTTTGGGATTGAAAATGGGCGGGATTGGTTAACAACCACGCCTATTTTACAAACGTACTGTAAAGGCACCTCGTTTTAAGAAATGTTATAAGGTGAATATCTCATAAACCATGCCTGATATTGAGGTATAATTCTGTACCGGAACACATTTTTTTATGGCAGATGGAACCAAGCTCAGGGGATGCCCCCTATCCATGCAAAGCATTCGCTGGTTTAGAAGGGGAGAGAGGTTAGTGGGAAGGGGAAATGTGGGAATAGTGTCGATTTACACCTCTTTTAAAAGCTTCGACGTTATAAGTGGGTGGGAAAACATGCGCAGGGAGTTATTCCAGAATTTAACAGCGCGACCGAAAAACGAATTCTGGCGATAATGGGTAGTGCGTTGCAACGGGATCGAGACGTGAAAGGGGTGCACCACTCTGGAAAGCCGAGTAAATCTGTTGAATACCTGAACCGAAGGAATTAGGCTGGCTACTTCAGAGGAACATTTACCATTAAAGTATCGGTAAAATAAGGATACACACCCCACATCGCGATGACATCCCAAGGTTTCAATAGAGCTGGATACCATACTGTCCCCTATAAGTTTTATCGCACGACCTTGGATACGATCCAGAAGCTGAAGGTATGTTTCCGAAGCTCCCGACCAAATATGCGAGTTGTACTCCATTTTCGGACGGATATAACTGGTGTAGATACAACGAAGGCCGGTTGGAGTGTATTTCTTGCACCGCTTTAAAAAGCTTAAGCACTTGGCTGCTTCTTTCGGAGCACACGGTGTCCCATGGTTCGGAAGGCAAACTCGTTAACATCCGACCTGGTGGTTTTCGTTGCTCGGCCTTATAGCGTTGACATGATGGGCAGTTCCGGACGTATTTGGAGATTTCCCGGAACATGCTGGGCCAGTAGTACCGTTGGGCCACTCTATTGATGGTCTTGCGTATACCCAAGTGGCCTGCCGTCGGCTGGTCGTGATTCTCCTGCAGCACTCTCTTCCGCTGATAGCTGGGAACACACATTTTCCATGGTGTGTCGTCGTCGTCGCCGGGCTGATGTGGAATTAAACGGTAGATCCTCTCGCCTTCCACTACGTAATCTGGATATTTCTCTGGTTTCTGCTCTATGTTACGACGCAGTTTCTGTATCCACCCGCATGTTGGGACCTCAGATGATATTATACCCCTCTGCGGTACTCAATGTCGAAGGTGTACTGCTGGAGCTCTAGGGCCCAACGAGCCATGCGCCCTGTGGGGTTGTCGATGGAATTCTGCAATTTTAAGGCCAAGTGATCTGTTATTACCGTGAAGTGGTAATCTTCTATGTAAGCTCTCATCTTCCTTATACCCCCTATAATCGCCAGACACTCCCTTTCCGTGGCTGAATAATTTCGTTTGGCTCCCTGTAAATGTCGGCTCGCATAAGCGATTACCCTCTCAGCTCCGTCGAAATCCTGAGTCAATACTGCTCCCAAGGCAATTGCACTGGCGTCAGTTTGTAGTGTAAATTTCCTAGTGAAGTCCGGACAAGCCAGGACTGGGGCTTCCGTCAAGCGTTGTTTAAGAGTGTCAAACGCCTGCTGTTGCCTCTCTCCCCACTGCCAACGGTTTCTCTTCTTTAGTAGGCTTGTCAAAGGATGGATGATTCCCAAGTACTCAGGTACGAACCGTCGATACCATGAAGCTGTACCCAAGTATCTCCTCAACTCTCGTAGATTTATGGGTGGTTTGAGGTTTCGAATTGCAGCCACTTTGTCAGGATCTGTGCGAATGCCTTGCTCCGTCACCACGTGGCCGAGATGTTTGAGTTGCTTTTGGAAGAAATGACATTTGTCCCGGCTGATTTTCAGCTTCGCCGCTCGGAGACGTTGAAAAACTTGGCTCAAATGCTGGACGTGTTCTTTCCTATCTCTACTGACCACGATGATATCGTCATAGTAAGCGAAAGGATTTCCATAGGTTCCATATCGGGTCCAATGACCTGATCCAAAGCCCTTTGAAACGTGGGCGGGGCTGAATGGAGCCCGAAGGGCATCACCGTCCATTCAAAGAGTCCGCATCCTGGAACGGTAAACGCCGTATACTTCCTGCTGGCAGGGTGCATTGGTATCTGCCAATAGCCATTCTTGAGATCTATGGTGCTAATGCATCTGGCTTCACGTAGCTTGTCGATGATGTGTCCGATTCTGGGCAGAGGGTAAGCATCTGGGTACGACCGCGAATTAAGTACCCGGAGTCGACGCATAGTCTCCACTCTCCTGTCTTTTTAGGAGCCAGGACGATGGGTGAGCTATAGGCGCTGTTCGAGCGTTGTATGCAACCGGTCGCTAACAGCTTATCTACCTCCTTGTTTATTATGGTTTGCATGGCGGGATTCTTCGGGCGATAGCGTACTTTTATTGGAATGTCGTCTCGCATTCGTATCTTGTGGTATGCGATATCAGAGACCCCTTTAATTCTTTAGAAAGAGTCAATCTCTTGCTTGTGGAACTCCTCGATGTCCTTATCCGTGATCTCGCAGACCCTTGACAGCTTAGTTGCCCCGTCACGCCGAACGTTATGGATTGTTCTCCGCAGGTTAGCCTGGCCCCAGCGTTTTCCAAGAAATCCATGCCCAGAGTTAAGGATTCTAAACCGCGGGGCATAAGAAAGAGTGGAAGCTCCACTTCAGCAATGCCTAGCCGCACTTTGACCACTACCTCCTGATTCACGTTTCGGATCGAGCTGTCCGCCATATGTACTATGTACACCCAACTTCACTTCCTGCATCCCTCTTACCTCGGTCATTTCCTCTGCAAAATACTCGTTAACGAAACTTCTGGTGGCCCCGGTGTCGATGACCGCCTCCAACCGGATTCCACCTGCTTCTACCTCTGCTACGAGACTCGAATTTGCGCATCTCAACGGGGAGGGGCTTATTACATGTGGCAGGTCCCTTCCCCACTCTGACTGACCAATTGCCCGTTTCCCGAGGTGGTTGTTTCTCTAGTTCTACGACAGCAGTTCAGGGTACGCGTCCCTCGCCTGCCTCACTCCCAGCAGAATAAGGTCCTTGGACCGTTACACTCACGTGCGAAATGTCCGTGTTGTCCGCAGCGCCTACATGCCTCTCGGGGGTTGTTAATATCCACCCGTTCTTGGCGTATACCACGGTTGGCTGTTCTTGGCTCTGCTAAACTCTCAACTCGCGTTTTGGAATCTGCTGACCTGATATCATCATATCTCTCGGCCAGGTCAATCATTTGCTCAAGACTGGTTATGTCGTGGTGCCTCATGAATAACTGGTACTCCCGACGGTTATTACGACAGATCCTGTCGATTTCTTTAATCAGCGTGTAAGAAGAGTGACGCATCAGATTCTGCATGGCCAGCAAGTAGTCCTTGAAAGATTCTCCGGGAATTTGCAAGCGGGTGCGGAATTGTCTTCCAATCCCTCGAAGAATCGTGAATGTAAGAAAAACCTCAAAAAGTCTGTTGAATTCCTCCCATGTAGCCCAGTCCCTCCGGTTGTTGCGCAGCCACAGCATTGCTCTAGCTTCCACTAATTCCGACATCACTATTAATTATTATTTAATAGGCTATTAATTTTAGTCGTGGTATCATGGTTGGATTTAATGAGGGTCGAAGGAAAGGAAACTACTTCGGTTCACGAAACCCAAGTAGGCCCTTGGCTCTCTTTTCAGGTAAGTAGAGATAACAAGAATATCGGTCCACAAAACCCACATTCTGGCTCTTTCAAACCTCCAGTGCCGTCCGTGTATGAATGTCAAGAGAAAGAAACTACTTCGGTTCACGAAACCCAAGTATGCTCTTGGCTCTCTTTTCAGGTAAGTGGAGAGAACAAGAATATCGGTTCACAAAACCCACATTCTGGCTCTCTCGCTCCTCCTGTGCCGTCCGTGTATGAATGTCAAGAGAACGAAACTACTTCGGTTCACGAAACCCAAGTAGGCCCTTGGCTCTCTTTTCAGGTAAGTGGAGAGAACAAGAATATCGGTTCACAAAACCCACATTCTGGTTCTCTCGCTCCTCCTGTGCCGTCAATGTATGTATGTCAAGAGAAAGAAACTACTTCGGTTCACGAAACCCAAGTAGGCTCTTGGCCCTCTTTTCAGGTAAGTAGAGATAACAAGAATATCGGTCCACAAAACCCACATTCTGGCTCTTTCAAACCTCCAGTGCCGTCCGTGTATGAATGTCAAGAGAAAGAAACTACTTCGGTTCACGAAACCCAAGTATGCTCTTGGCTCTCTTTTCAGATAAGTGGAGAGAACAAGAATATCGGTTCACAAAACCCACATTCCTGCTCTCTCAAACCACCAGTGCCGTCCGTGTATGAATGTCAAGAGAAAGAAACTACTTCGGTTCACGAAACCCAAGTAGGCTCATGTCAAGAGAAAGAAACTACTTCGGTTCACGAAACCCAAGTATGCTCTTGGCTCTCTTTTCAGGTAAGTGGAGAGAACAAGAATATCGGTTCACAGAACCCACATTCTGGCCCTCTCGCTCCTCCTGTGCCGTCAATGTATGTATTTCAAGAGAAAGAAACTACTTCGGTTCACGAAACCCAAGTAGGCCCTTGGCTCTCTTTTCAGGTAAGTGGAGAGAACAAGAATATCGGTCCACAGAACCCACATTCTGGCTCTCTCAAACCTCCAGTGCCGTCCGTGTATGAATGTCAAGAGAAAGAAACCACTTCGGCTCACGAAACCCAAGCAGGCTCTTGGCTCTCTTTCAGGTAAGTAGAGAGAACAAGAATATCGGTCCACAAAACCCAAATTCTGGCTCTCTCAAACCTCCAGTGCCGTCCATTTGTCTGTATAACCCAACCACTCACCTTGACTGCTGAAACCGAATAAGCCGTCTTCGCGGCTTGCCCAGTATTTATACCCTCAAGCCTATTGTCTTTCCTTTTCCCCCCAACAATGTTGTTTTTATATGCCTCACTTCCTCTGTACTCACCTCACTCACCTCGCCTATGTGGTGATTACTAGACAGGAGAAAAC
This sequence comes from Sicus ferrugineus, assembly GCA_922984085.1. Lineage (NCBI taxonomy): Eukaryota > Metazoa > Arthropoda > Insecta > Diptera > Conopidae > Sicus > Sicus ferrugineus. The sequence goes on from OV277350.1 coordinate 21,176,281, forward strand.
TAGCCTAACCACTACGTATGCCAAACATATGCCAAGAATAACTTACACACTGGTACTTAGATAGAGAGAACTTAAAAGTGTATATACATTTCATTACATATTTCAATTTGTTCTTGTTGGCTTTGTGAGACGCGGGATTTGCGTCCTCACAATTATAAAACTAACAAAGAACCAAACGTAAATAGTATTAGATACATTTGTTCTTCATGAAATTAACGTGCACATTAAAAAAAATACAGTCCAATTTAAATATAAAAGCGAAATTATTTCAAAGTCGGAAAATAAAAATTTATTATTTCAGGAGTTCGGGATGTTGTGAACGAACTGAGAAACAAAATTTTGATATCGATGAATCTCATCTAGATTTATTAGAAGCATAAGAATTAGCAACATTTATTCGTAATTATGAACCGAAGAAACCGGATTATAACCCAATAAAAATTAAAGTGATATTATTTGTTATAGTCAATATATCAAACACCACGTAAAACTTCAATTACAGATAAAAACATCTAAAGAAAAAGTAAAAGAATGGTTAGATCGCCTTCTCTAACTCCGTGAAATGCTATTGGAATTATTATATTATTAACTCGGATTTCGGTTTCGAAAGATCCTAGTGTTGCAATTGCATCTGTTCCTTGATTTATTTATATTTGGTTTGTCTATTTTTGAAAATGTATCGTAACGAATTAAACAGACCTCGCAGCCTGTGTCTAGCGATTCATTAAAATTGATACTATTGAATTCCAATTTTACGAAAATCATTCCACATTCTTTATTCTTTTTTTTTATTTGTTTTAACTTCTCCGTTTCTAATACTATTTACGTTTGGTTCTTTGTTAGTTTTACATTGAAACGAGAAGTCCCTATTTCTTTACTTTTTTCTTTTCATTTGTTGTATGTCGCCTTCATATTCAAGGTCCGGGTACACTCTGAAAAATAAATGCTTATGGGATGCATAAAAGGTGCATAAATCAAGCACACTTAAACACGATTTTGAGCCTAGTGTGTGGTGTGAGTAATATTAAGCATTATTATAGCATGTCAAATTTTTAGTCTTAAAACAAGAATTCGTAGTGCTTATTTGAAAGTTCAGAAGAAGTTAAATTAAGCATTTACCCAATACTTATTAAGAATGCCAAATTCTTTTAATTGCTATGAGTTTTCTTCATTTAAGCGGAATCAAAAAAAATTTCAATAGTAACAATTATGAAGTTTTGGGCGTTTATGAGGAAACTTAAAAAGAAAATCCTCACACTCAAATCGATGGTGATAATAAGAATTTGCCTATAATTGACGCCTTACAACTTCATCAAATTGATGTGAGAGTTTTACTAGCAGAACACTTTGAAATTTACAATTTGCTAACTTCATGGGGATTTGATATGATTGTTATTGATGAGTTTATAAGCAAGTTAAAGGAGTGGTGATCTATTTTTGGCGTTAATTACAATTAGTTAATTTCTCAATCATCAACTAATGGTGATCGATTAATTATTATTTCTTCGATTAAATACTAATAATTAATGATTAATAATAATTATTAATAATAATTAATTATTATTTCTTTGAGAGTTAAATCTTACAGTCTATCGTCTAAAAATTATAAAAGACAGCGATATCGATGTTCTTTTCCTCTATGAAAAACTGGCTGATCGAATAAAATTCAAATTCCAATTAGACAACTGGAAGTCTGCGCAAAATAATTCAGTCCAACAAAATATTACCAATATAACCCATAATTCAGTCCGACAGTACATAGATAATCCTGTTCAACAGTTCGTTGCTCTATCACAAATCCTTGCAAGTTCACATGCAGAATCTTTCATAAAAAATTATTAAATGTTACAAATCACATTTACGATTTCTCTTCTATGTTCCTCTTTAATATTTTTGTGGTCATCATTAATACATACATGTATTAATTAAATATAATAACAGTGAAAAGAATGAAGAGATGAGTTTAATATAAATTAAATTAAAAAAATTAAAATTCAATAAAATTTGTTAAAATATACAAGAAAATATAAAATAAAAAATAACGAGAAGAAGCCGAATTTTCGTTGCTTTGAATTTTGTTTTTCTACAAACCACATTCAATATTTTCGCAGAAGAACTATTCAGGGGTAGAATTATTGCATAACTCTAATATGTACGCTTTGACATTTTTTTCCGGTTCTAACCTGAACATTTTATGAAAGATTAAAATGTGCTTTTTGCCAGATTCTATGGAGGAAGCTCTAAATTCATCTCTGTTCGATTACAAAAGTTGTCTTTAAAAAAATATTCCGCATACATATTGCTACTAAAATCCAGATTATTTATTTGTATTTCATTGTCAACTTCATCTTCATTAATAGACAAAATAGTTTTATCAGTCGGCGCTGGAATTATTTCAACTATGGTTTCTGGCGTTTATTCGCAATTGCTCGAAGAGCCTGACCGAACAATCTTTGAAGCCATTAGCGTGGCTAAAGCATTATTCAGCTCGACAATAGACGGGTTGTTATTATTACCTACTTTTTTTCTTAAAACGGAAAAAATATTTCCTAATTTGTTTTGGTTAAAAGCTTTTGTTATAATAAAGAACTTATGTGGGTTTTTATTTAGCATTTCATCAGGCAGTAGAAGTACTGATTTTAAGGTTGGTCTCATACCGTCTAAAAAAATAAACGTTTTTTGTCATCTAATAATTCAACTTTCTTCAAATAGATTAGAAAAGTTTGTATCTTGTATAAAAGTTTATAAACTTATAACTCCATTCTTAAGCTGTACGGCAGATCGGTAGCGATTATCTAATTCTAAAGAGAGACCTATTCATACAATCAAAAATCTGGTCAACTTTATTCGGCTGTAGATAAAGTTAATTCCTTTGGACCTTTTTTGAATCCCGTAGTGTCACAAACAGCACAGTTTTACTAAAAATTTGCGTAACGAATTTCACAGGATTTTTAAAAAGGAATTTCGATAAATATTTTGCCTGGTTAATTTTGGACACATTTTGCTTTTGGAGTTATCTTCTTTCTCCCATAGCTCTTGCACAATTTAAATTTAGCTACTCCATCGGGAGTTTTCAAGTCGCGTTTAAGCCAGCCATTTCTTAATGACTTGATTAGATGCGGAAAGTTAAAGATAAATTTTTTTTATGGGATTCAGAAAAAGGGTTAAAAAAGGTTTCTCCAATTATTCTGCACAAAGTAACAGCACCCGAAGGGTGTAGAGTATATTCACTGTTCTTTCGTTTGCAACGCAGAGGAGGAGACGAGATAGATTTGGAAAAGTATATATATTGCTCAGCGTCACCTCCTGAATCGATTTAGCCCTGTCCGCCCGTCTGTGTCTGTTTGTCTGTCTGTTGAAATCACGGGAGAACGAAAAGAAATATCGCAATCGCACAGATGTTTTTTGTTATGTAGGGTAGTTTGGGATTGAAAATGGGCGGGATTGGTTAGCAACCACGCCTATTTTACAAACGTACTGTAAAGGCACCTCGTTATAAAAAATGTTATAAGGTGAATATCTCATGAACCATGCCTGATATTGAGGTATAATTCTGTACCGGAACACATTTTTTTATGGCAGATGGAACCAAGCTCAGGGGATGCCCCCTATCCATGCAAAGCATTCGCTGGTTTAGAAGGGGAGAGAGGTTAGTGGGAAGGGGAAATGTGGGAATAGTGTCGATTTACACCTCTTTTAAAAGCTTCGACGTTATAAGTGGGTGGGAAAACATGCGCAGGGAGTTATTCCAGAATTTAACAGCGCGACCGAAAAACGAATTCTCGCGATAATGGGTAGTGCGTTGCAACGGGATCGAGACGTGAAAGGGGTGCACCACTCTGGAAAGCCGAGTAAATCTGTTGAATACCTGAACCGAAGGAATTAGGCTGGCTACTTCAGAGGAACATTTACCATTAAAGTATCGGTAAAATAAGGATACACACCCCACATCGCGATGACATCCCAAGGTTTCAATAGAGCTGGATACCATACTGTCCCCTATAAGTTTTATCGCACGACCTTGGATACGATCCAGAAGCTGAAGGTATGTTTCCGAAGCTCCCGACCAAATATGCGAGTTGTACTCCATTTTCGGACGGATATAACTGGTGTAGATACAACGAAGGCCGGTTGGAGTGTATTTCTTGCACCGCTTTAAAAAGCCTAAGCACTTGGCTGCTTCTTTCGGAGCACACGGTGTCCCATGGTTCGGAAGGCAAACTCGTTAACATCCGACCTGGTGGTTTTCGTTGCTCGGCCTTATAGCGTTGACATGATGGGCAGTTCCGGACGTATTTGGAGATTTCCCGGAACATGCTGGGCCAGTAGTACCGTTGGGCTACTCTATTGATGGTCTTGCGTATACCCAAGTGGCCTGCCGTCGGCTGGTCGTGATTCTCCTGCAGCACTCTCTTCCGCTGATAGCTGGGAACACACATTTTCCATGGTGTGTCGTCGTCGTCGCCGGGCTGATGTGGAATTAAACGGTAGATCCTCTCGCCTTCCACTACGTAATCTGGATATTTCTCTGGTTTCTGCTCTATGTTACGACGCAGTTTCTGTATCCACCCGCATGTTGGGACCTCAGTCGTTGCGGCCCTCATACTCTCCACGGGTTCGCATGGTTGTCGGGACAGCGCGTCGGCGATGATATTATACCCCTCTGCGGTACTCAATGTCGAAGGTGTACTGCTGGATCTCTAGGGCCCAACGAGCCATACGCCCTGTGGGGTTGTCGATGGAATTCTGCAATTTTAAGGCCAAGTGATCTGTTATTACCGTGAAGTGGTAATCTTCTATGTAAGCTCTCATCTTCCTTATACCCCATATAATCGCCAGACACTCCCTTTGCGTGGCTGAATAATTTCGTTTGGCTCCCTGTAAATGTCGGCTCGCATAAGCGATCACCCTCTCAGCTCCGTCGAAATCCTGAGCCAATACTGCTCCCAAGGCAATTGCACTGGCGTCAGTTTGTAGTGTAAATTTCCTAGTGAAGTCCGGACAAGCCAGGACTGGGGCTTCCGTCAAGCGTTGTTTAAGAGTGTCAAACGCCTGCTGTTGCCTCTCTCCCCACTGCCAACGGTTTCTCTTCTTTAGTAGGCTTGTCAAAGGATGGATGATTTCCGAGTACTCAGGTACGAACCGTCGATACCATGAAGCTGTACCCAAGTATCTCCTCAACTCTCGTAGATTTATGGGTGGTTTGAGGTTTCGAATTGCAGCCACTTTGTCAGGATCTGTGCGAATGCCTTGCTCCGTCACCACGTGGCCGAGATGTTTGAGTTCCTTTTGGAAGAAATGACATTTGTCCCGGTTGATTTTCAGCTTCGCCGCTCGGAGACGTTGAAAAACTTGGCTCAAATGCTGGACGTGTTCTTTCCTATCTCTACTGACCACGATGATATCGTCATAGTAAGCGAAAGTATTTCCATCGGTTCCATATCGGGTCCAATGACCTGATCCAAAGCCCTTTGAAACGTGGGCGGGGCTGAATGGAGCCCGAAGGGCATCACCGTCCATTCAAAGAGTCCGCATCCTGGAACGGTAGACGCCGTATACTTCCTGCTGGCAGGGTGCATTGGTATCTGCCAATAGCCATTCTTGAGATCTATGGTGCTAATGCATCTGGCTTCACGTAGCTTGTCGATGATCTGTCCGATTCTGGGCAGAGGGTAAGCATCTGGGTACGACCGCGAATTAAGTACCCGGAGTCGACGCATAGTCTCCACTCTCCTGTCTTTTTAGGAGCCAGGACGATGGGTGCGCTATAGGCGCTGTTCGAGCGTTGTATGCAACCGGTCGCTAACAGCTTATCTACCTCCTTGTTTATTATGGTTTGCATGGCGGGATTCTTCGGGCGATAGCGTACTTTTATTGGAATGTCGTCTCGCATTCGTATCTTGTGGTATGCGATATCAGAGACCCCTTTAATTCTTTAAAAAGAGTCAATCTCTTGCTTGAGGAACTCCTCGATGTCCTTATCCGTGATCTCGCAGACCCTTGACAGCTTAGTTGCCCCCGTCACGCCGAACGTTATGGATTGTTCTCCGCAGGTTAGCCTGGCCCCAGCGTTTTCCAAGAAATCCATGCCCAGAGTTAAGGATTCTAAAGCGCGGGGCATAAGAAAGAGTGGAAGCTCCACTTCAGCAGTGCCTAGCCGCACCTTGACCACTACCTCCTGATTCACGTTTCGGATCGAGCTGTCCGCCATATGTACTATGTACACCCAACTTCACTTCCTGCATCCCTTTTACCTCGGTCATTTCCTCTGCAAAATACTCGTTAACGAAACTTCTGGTGGCCCCGGTGTCGATGACCGCCTCCAACCGAATTCCACCTGCTTCTACCTCTGCTACGAGACTCGAATTTGCGCATCTCAACGGGGAGGAGCTTGTTACATGTGGCAGGTCGCTTCCCCACTCTGACTGACAAATTGCCCGTTTCCCGAGGTGGTTGTTTCTCTAGTTCTACGACAGCAGTTCAGGGTACGCGTCCTTCGCCTGCCTCACTCCCAGCAGAATAAGGTCCTTGGACCGTTACACTCACGTGCGAAATGTCCGTGTTGTCCGCAGCGCCTACATGCCTCTCGGGGGTTGTTAATATCCACCCGTTCTTGGCGTATACCACGGTTGGTTGTTCTTGGCTCTGCTAAACTCTCAACTCGCGTTTTGGAATCTGCTGACCTGATATCATCATATCTCTCGGCCAGGTCAATCATTTGCTCAAGACTGGTTATGTCGTGGTGCCTCATGAATAACTGGTACTCCCGACGGTTATTACGACAGATCCTGTCGATTTCTTTAATCAGCGTGTAAGAAGAGTGACGCATCAGATTCTGCATGGCCAGCAAGTAGTCCTTGAAAGATTCTCCGGGAATTTGCAAGCGGGTGCGGAATTGTCTTCCAATCCCTCGAAGAATCGTGAATGTAAGAAAAACCTCAAAAAGTCTGTTGAATTCCTCCCATGTAGCCCAGTCCCTCCGGTTGTTGCGCAGCCACAGCATTGCTCTAGCTTCCACTAATTCCGACATCACTCGCGTCACCCAGTTCTTATTCAGGTCATAGGTACTGCATAGTTCTTCGATTCGTTCTACAAATTCCAGGGGGTCACCTTCCCCGCCGAACCGACCATTTCCGGACCCGGTCAATGACTGCTGCGCACGATAATTCTCCTACCGGCTGGCGACGGGGGCTTGTGGCTCTGGAGAAAGTTTCCGGACTCACGAGCATTGCCGCGCTGTTGGACCCCGCACACACAGCTTCCCATACTTGAACCACTTGTAAGATTTCCGGCCTCACATCAGACGCTGTTATGGTACTTACGAGTACTTTCCTCATCTCATCCACTGTGCCTGTATGCTCGAGGCCAATCTCGGTGAAGAGCTCGATTAATTCTTCTCTACGGAGCCCGTAGGCCCAAGCTGTTTTGACCATACTAGTTTTCCTCTTCTCTCTCTCTCTCCTTTCTTCCCTTACTTGGTCCCTGCTCGGGCATCACTTGAAAGGAACTCCGGGATTCCCTCCCGGTTCTATAGCTGGGGCTAAACTCAGGGCTGTCCAGGGTCTTTCAGGAAAATTTATTGATTTCAGCGACCCGTTTTGAAGAGCAACGCTATTGGTTTTAATTCGAATAATCTTTATTTCACAATTTTCTCATCTTAACCTATTTCCAATTTAGCGCACGTTCTAAGGGGTAAGGAGGAAACTAGTAGGTCTCATACACTGTGTGCTATGATAACCGAGCTTGGCATATGTGAGGTATAGCCGATGATGCCTTGACTTGACCTGTACCGATTTGACTTGACTACTTGACTTAACTGCTTGACTTGACCTAACTTGACTTGACTTGACTGCTTGACTTGACTGCTTGACTTGACTTGACTGCTTGACTGCTGAAACTGAATCAATACGTACCGGCTATTAATTTTAGTCGTGGTATCATGGTTGGATTTAATGAGGGTCGAAGGAAAGGAAACTACTTCGGTTCACGAAACCCAAGTAGGCCCTTGGCTCTCTTTTCAGGTAAGTAGAGATAACAAGAATATCGGTCCACAAAACCCACATTCTGGCTCTTTCAAACCTCCAGTGCCGTCCGTGTATGAATGTCAAGAGAAAGAAACTACTTCGGTTCACGAAACCCAAGTATGCTCTTGGCTCTCTTTTCAGGTAAGTGGAGAGAACAAGAATATCGGTTCACAAAACCCACATTCTGGCTCTCTCGCTCCTCCTGTGCCGTCCGTGTATGAATGTCAAGAGAACGAAACTACTTCGGTTCACGAAACCCAAGTAGGCCCTTGGCTCTCTTTTCAGGTAAGTGGAGAGAACAAGAATATCGGTTCACAAAACCCACATTCTGGTTCTCTCGCTCCTCCTGTGCTGTCAATGTATGTATGTCAAGAGAAAGAAACTACTTCGGTTCACGAAACCCAAGTAGGCTCTTGGCTCTCTTTTCAGGTAAGTAGAGATAACAAGAATATCGGTCCACAAAACCCACATTCTGGCTCTTTCAAACCTCCAGTGCCGTCCGTGTATGAATGTCAAGAGAAAGAAACTACTTCGGTTCACGAAACCCAAGTATGCTCTTGGCTCTCTTTTCAGATAAGTGGAGAGAACAAGAATATCGGTTCACAAAACCCACATTCCTGCTCTCTCAAACCACCAGTGCCGTCCGTGTATGAATGTCAAGAGAAAGAAACTACTTCGGTTCACGAAACCCAAGTAGGCTCATGTCAAGAGAAAGAAACTACTTCGGTTCACGAAACCCAAGTATGCTCTTGGCTCTCTTTTCAGGTAAGTGGAGAGAACAAGAATATCGGTTCACAGAACCCACATTCTGGCCCTCTCGCTCCTCCTGTGCCGTCAATGTATGTATTTCAAGAGAAAGAAACTACTTCGGTTCACGAAACGCAAGTAGGCCCTTGGCTCTCTTTTCAGGTAAGTGGAGAGAACAAGAATATCGGTCCACAGAACCCACATTCTGGCTCTCTCAAACCTCCAGTGCCGTCCGTGTATGAATGTCAAGAGAAAGAAACCACTTCGGCTCACGAAACCCAAGCAGGCTCTTGGCTCTCTTTCAGGTAAGTAGAGAGAACAAGAATATCGGTCCACAAAACCCAAATTCTGGCTCTCTCAAACCTCCAGTGCCGTCCATTTGTCTGTATAACCCAACCACTCACCTTGACTGCTGAAACCGAATAAGCCGTCTTCGCGGCTTGCCCAGTATTTATACCCTCAAGCCTATTGTCTTTCCTTTTCCCCCCAACAATGTTGTTTTTATATGCCTCACTTCCTCTGTACTCACCTCACTCACCTCGCCTATGTGGTGATTACTAGACAGGAGAAAACTAGCCTAACCACTACGTATGCCAAACATATGCCAAGAATAACTTACACACTGGTACTTAGATACAGAGAACTTAAAAGTGTATATACATTTCATTACATATTTCAATTTGTTCTTGTTGGCTTTGTGAGACGCGGGATTTGCGTCCTCACAATTATAAAACTAACAAAGAACCAAACGTAAATAGTATTAGATACATTTGTTCTTCATTAATTAACGTGCACATTAAAAAAATACAGTCCAATTTAAATATAAAAGCGAAATTATTTCAAAGTCGGAAAATAAAAATTTATTATTTCAGGAGTTCGGGATGTTGTGAACGAACTGAGAAACAAAATTTTGATATCGATGAATCTCATCTAGATTTATTAGAAGCATAAGAATTAGCAACATTTATTCGTAATTATGAACCAAAGAAACCGAATTATAACCCAATAAAAATTAAAGTGATATTATTTGTTATAGTCAATATATCAAACACCACGTAAAACTTCAATTACAGATAAAAACATCTAAAGAAGAAGTAAAAGAATGGTTAGATCGCCTTCTCTAACTCCGTGAAATGCTATTGGAATTATTATATTATTAACTCGGATTTCGGTTTCGAAAGATCCTAGTGTTGCAATTGCATCTGTTCCTTGATTTATTTATATTTGGTTTGTCTATTTTTGAAAATGTATCGTAACGAATTAAACAGACCTCGCAGCCTGTGTCTAGCAATTCATTAAAATTGATACTATTGAATTCCAATTTTACGAAAATCATTCCACATTCTTTATTCTTTTTTTTTTTATTTATTTTAACTTCTCCGTTTCTAATACTATTTACGTTTGGTTCTTTGTTAGTTTTACATTGAAACGAGAAGTCCCTATTTCTTTACTTTTTTCTTTTCATTTGTTGTATGTCGCATTCATATTCAAGGTCCGGGTACACTCTGAAAAATAAATGCTTATGGGATGCATAAAAGGTGCATAAGTCAAGCACACTTAAACACGATTTTGAGCCTAGTGTGTGGTGTGAGTAATATTAAGCATTATTATAGCATGTCAAATTTTTTAGTCCTAAAACAAGAATTCGTAGTGCTTATTTGAAAGTTCAGAAGAAGTTAAATTAAGCATTTACCCAATACTTATTAAGAATGCCAAATTCTTTTAATTGCTATGAGTTGTCTTCATTTAAGCGGAATCAAAAAAAAATTTAATAGTAACAATTATGAAGTTTTGGGCGTTTATGAGGAAACTTAAAAAGAAAATCCTCACACTCAAATCGATGGTGATAATAAGAATTTGCCTATAATTGACGCCTTACAACTTCATCAAATTGATGTGAGAGTTTTACTAGCAGAACACTTTGAAATTTACAATTTGCTAACTTCATGGGGATTTGATATGATTGTTATTGATGAGTTTATAAGTAAGTTAAAGGAGTGGTGGTCTATTTTTGGCGTTAATTACAATTAGTTAATTTCTCAATCATCAACTAATGGTGATCGATTAATTATTATTTCTTTGATTAAATACTAATAATTAATTATTAATAATAATTATTAATAATAATTAATTATTATTTCTTTGAGAGTTAAATCTTACAGTCTATCGTCTAAAAATTATAAAAGACAGCGATATCGATGTGCTTTTCCTCTATGAAAAACTGGCTGATCGAATAAAATTCAAATTCCAATTAGACAACTGGAAGTCTGCGCAAAATAATTCAGTCCAACAAAATATTACCAATATAACCCATAATTCAGTCCGACAGTACATAGATAATCCTGTTCAACAGTTCGTTGCTCTATCACAAATCCTTGCAAGTTCACATGCAGAATCTTTCATAAAAAAATTATTAAATGTTACAAATCACATTTACGATTTCTCTTCTATGTTCCACTTTAATATTTTTGTGGTCATCATTAATACATATATGTATTAATTAAATATAATAACAGTGAAAAGAATGAAGAGATGAGTTTAATATAAATTAAATTAAAAAAATTAAAATTCAATAAAATTTGTTAAAATATACAAGAAAATATAAAATAAAAAATAACGAGAAGAAGCCGAATTTTCGTTGCTTTGAATTTTGTTTTTCTACAAACCACATTCAATATTTTCGCAGAAGAACTATTCAGGGGTAGAATTATTGCATAACTCTAATATGTACGCTTTGACATTTTTTTCCGGTTCTAACCTGAACATTTTATGAAAGATTAAAATGTGCTTTTTGCCAGATTCTATGGAGGAAGCTCTAAATTCATCTCTGTTCGATTACAAAAGTTGTCTTTAAAAAAATATTCCGCATACATATTGCTACTAAAATCCAGATTATTTATTTGTATTTCATTGTCAACTTCATCTTCATTAATAGACAAAATAGTTTTATCAGTCGGCGCTGGAATTATTTCAACTATGGTTTCTGGCGTTTATTCGCAATTGCTCGAAGAGCCTGACCGAACAATCTTTGAAGCCATTAGCGTGGCTAAAGCATTATTCAGCTCGACAATAGACGGGTTGTTATTATTACCTACTTTTTTTCTTAAAACGGAAAAAATATTTCCTAATTTGTTTTGGTTAAAAGCTTTTGTTATAATAAAGAACTTATGTGGGTTTTTATTTAGCATTTCATCAGGCAGTAGAAGTACTGATTTTAAGGTTGGTCTCATACCGTCTAAAAAAATAAACGTTTTTTGTCATTTAATAATTCAACTTTCTTCAAATAGATTAGAAAAGTTTGTATCTTGTATAAAAGTTTATAAACTTATAACTCCATTCTTAAGCTGTACGGCAGATCGGTAGCGATTATCTAATTCTAAAGAGAGACCTATTCATACAATCAAAAATCTGGTCAACTTTTTTCGGCTGTAGATAAAGTTAATTCCTTTGGACCTTTTTTGAATCCCGTAGTGTCACAAACAGCACAGTTTTACTAAAAATTTGCGTAACGAATTTCACAGGATTTTTAAAAAGGAATTTCGATAAATATTTTGCCTGGTTAATTTTGGACACATTTTGCTTTTGGAGTTATCTTCTTTCTCCCATAGCTCTTGCACAATTTAAATTTAGCTACTCCATCGGGAGTTTTCAAGTCGCGTTTAAGCCAGCCATTTCTTAATGACTTGATTAGATGCGGAAAGTTAAAGATAAATTTTTTTTATGGGATTCAGAAAAAGGGTTAAAAAAGGTTTCTCCAATTATTCTGCACAAAGTAACAGCACCCGAAGGGTGTAGAGTATATTCACTGTTCTTTCGTTTGCAACGCAGAGGAGGAGACGAGATAGATTTGGAAAAGTATATATATTGCTCAGCGTCACCTCCTGAATCGATTTAGCCCTGTCCGCCCGTCTGTGTCTGTTTATCTGTCTGTTGAAATCACGGGAGAACGAAAAGAAATATCGCAATCGCACAGATGTTTTTTGTTATGTAGGGTAGTTTGGGATTGAAAATGGGCGGGATTGGTTAACAACCACGCCTATTTTACAAACGTACTGTAAAGGCACCTCGTTTTAAAAAATGTTATAAGGTGAATATCTCATGAACCATGCCTGATAATGAGGTATAATTCTGTACCGGAACACATTTTTTTATGGCAGATGGAACCAAGCTCAGGGGATGCCCCCTATCCATGCAAAGCATTCGCTGGTTTAGAAGGGGAGAGAGGTTAGTGGGAAGGGGAAATGTGGGAATAGTGTCGATTTACACCTCTTTTAAAAGCTTCGACGTTATAAGTGGGTGGGAAAACATGCGCAGGGAGTTATTCCAGAATTTAACAGCGCGACCGAAAAACGAATTTTGGCGATAATGTTTAGTGCGTTGCAACGGGATCGAGACGTGAAAGGGGTGCACCACTCTGTAAAGCCGAGTAAATCTGTTGAATACCTGAACCGAAGGAATTAGGCTGGCTACTTCAGAGGAACATTTACCATTAAAGTATCGGTAAAATAAGGATACACACCCCACATCGCGATGACATCCCAAGGTTTCAATAGAGCTGGATACCATACTGTCCCCTATAAGTTTTATCGCACGACCTTGGATACGATCCAGAAGCTGAAGGTATGTTTCCGAAGCTCCCGACCAAATATGCGAGTTGTACTCCATTTTCGGACGGATATAACTGGTGTAGATACAACGAAGGCCGGTTGGAGTGTATTTCTTGCACCGCTTTAAAAAGCCTAAGCACTTGGCTGCTTCTTTCGGAGCACACGGTGTCCCATGGTTCGGAAGGCAAACTCGTTAACATCCGACGTGGTGGTTTTCGTTGCTCGGCCTTATAGCGTTGACATGATGGGCAGTTCCGGACGTATTTGAGATTTCCCGGAACATGCTGGGCCAGTAGTACCGTTGGGCTACTCTATTGATGGTCTTGCGTATACCCAAGTGGCCTGCCGTCGGCTGGTCGTGATTCTCCTGCAGCACTCTCTTCCGCTGATAGCTGGGAACACACATTTTCCATGGTGTGTCGTCGTCGTCGCCGGGCTGATGTGGAATTAAACGGTAGATCCTCTCGCCTTCCACTACGTAATCTGGATATTTCTCTGGTTTCTGCTCTATGTTACGACGCAGTTTCTGTATCCACCCGCATGTTGGGACCTCAGTACTCAATGTCGAAGGTGTACTGCTGGAGCTCTAGAGCCCAACGAGCCATGCGCCCTGTGGGGTTGTCGATGGAATTCTGCAATTTTAAGGCCAAGTGATCTGTTATTACCGTGAAGTGGTAATCTTCTATGTAAGCTCTCATCTTCCTTATACCCCATATAATCGCCAGACACTCCCTTTGCGTGGCTGAATAATTTCGTTTGGCTCCCTGTAAATGTCGGCTCGCATAAGCGATCACCCTCTCAGCTCCGTCGAAATCCTGAGTCAATACTGCTCCCAAGGCAATTGCACTGGCGTCAGTTTGTAGTGTAAATTTCCTAGTGAAGTCCGGACAAGCCAGGACTGGGGCTTCCGTCAAGCGTTGTTTAAGAGTGTCAAACGCCTGCTGTTGCCTCTCTCCCCACTGCCAACGGTTTCTCTTCTTTAGTAGGCTTGTCAAAGGATGGATGATTTCCGAGTACTCAGGTACGAACCGTCGATACCATGAAGCTGTACCCAAGTATCTCCTCAACTCTCGTAGATTTATGGGTGGTTTGAGGTTTCGAATTGCAGCCACTTTGTCAGGATCTGTGCGAATGCCTTGCTCCGTCACCACGTGGCCGAGATGTTTGAGTTCCTTTTGGAAGAAATGACATTTGTCCCGGTTGATTTTCAGCTTCGCCGCTCGGAGACGTTGAAAAACTTGGCTCAAATGCTGGACGTGTTCTTTCCTATCTCTACTGACCACGATGATATCGTCATAGTAAGCGAAAGGATTTCCATCGGTTCCATATCGGGTCCAATGACCTGATCCAAAGCCCTTTGAAACGTGGGCGGGGCTGAATGGAGCCCGAAGGGCATCACCGTCCATTCAAAGAGTCCGCATCCTGGAACGGTAAACGCCGTATACTTCCTGCTGGCAGGGTGTATTGGTATCTGCCAATAGCCATTCTTGAGATCTATGGTGCTAATGCATCTGGCTTCACGTAGCTTGTCGATGATGTGTCCGATTCTAGGCAGAGGGTAAGCATCTGGGTACGACCGCGAATTAAGTACCCGGAGTCGACGCATAGTCTCCACTCTCCTGTCTTTTTAGGAGCCAGGACGATGGGTGCGCTATAGGCGCTGTTCGAGCGTTGTATGCAACCGGTCGCTAACAGCTTATCTACCTCCTTGTTTATTATGGTTTGCATGGCGGGATTCTTCGGGCGATAGCGTACTTTCATTGGAATGTCGTCTCGCATTCGTATCTTGTGGTATGCGATATCAGAGACCCCTTTAATTCTTTAAAAAGAGTCAGTCTCTTGCTTGAGGAACTCCTCGATGTCCTTATCCGTGATCTCGCAGACCCTTGACAGCTTAGTTGCCCCCGTCACGCCGAACGTTATGGATTGTTCTCCGCAGGTTAGCCTGGCCCCAGCGTTTTCCAAGAAATCCATGCCCAGAGTTAAGGATTCTAAAGCGCGGGGCATAAGAAAGAGTGGAAGCTCCACTTCAGCAGTGCCTAGCCGCACCTTGACCACTACCTCCTGATTCACGTTTCGGATCGAGCTGTCCGCCATATGTACTATGTACACCCAACTTCACTTCCTGCATCCCTTTTACCTCGGTCATTTCCTCTGCAAAATACTCGTTAACGAAACTTCTGGTGGCCCCGGTGTCGATGACCGCCTCCAACCGGATTCCACCTGCTTCTACCTCTGCTACGAGACTCGAATTTGCGCATCTCAACGGGGAGGAGCTTGTTACATGTGGCAGCTCGCTTCCCCACTCTGACTGACAAATTGCCCGTTTCCCGAGGTGGTTGTTTCTCTAGTTCTACGACAGCAGTTCAGGGTACGCGTCCCTCGCCTGCCTCACTCCCAGCAGAATAAGGTCCTTGGACCGTTACACTCACGTGCGAAATGTCCGTGTTGTCCGCAGCGCCTACATGCCTCTCGGGGGTTGTTAATATCCACCCGTTCTTGGCGTATACCACGGTTGGCTGTTCTTGGCTCTGCTAAACTCTCAACTCGCGTTTTGGAATCTGCTGACCTGATATCATCATATCTCTCGGCCAGGTCAATCATTTGCTCACGACTGGTTATGTCGTGGTGCCTCATGAATAACTAGTACTCCCGACGGTTATTACGACAGATCCTGTCGATTTTTTTAATCAGCGTGTAAGAAGAGTGACGCATCAGATTCTGCATGGCCAGCAAGTAGTCCTTGAAAGATTCTCCGGGAATTTGCAAGCGGGTGCGGAATTGTCTTCCAATCCCTCGAAGAATCGTGAATGTAAGAAAAACCTCAAAACGTCTGTCTTGAATTCCTCCCATGTAGCCCAGTCCCTCCGGTTGTTGCGCAGCCACAGCATTGCTCTAGCTTCCACTAATTCCGACATCACTCGCGTCACCCAGTTCTTATTCAGGTCATAGGTACTGCATAGTTCTTCGATTCGTTCTACAAATTCCAGGGGGTCACCTTCCCCGCCGAACCGACCATTTCCGGACCCGGTCAATGACTGCTGCGCACGATAATTCCCCTACCGGCTGGCGACGGGGGCTTGTGGCTCTGGAGAAAGTTTCCGGACTCACGAGCATTGCCGCGCTGATGGACCCCGCACACACAGCTTCCCATACTTGAACCACTTGTAAAATTTCCGGCCTCACATCAGACGCTGTTATGGTACTTACGAGTACTTTCCTCATCTCATCCACTGTGCCTGTATGCTCGAGGCCAATCTCGGTGAAGAGCTCGATTAATTCTTCTCTACGGAGCCCGTAGGCCCAAGCTGTTTTGACCATACTAGTTTTCCTCTTCTCTCTCTCTCCTTTCTTCCCTTACTTGGTCCCTGCTCGGGCATCACTTGAAAGGAACTCCGGGATTCCCTCCCGGTTCTATAGCTGGGGCTAAACTCAGGGCTGTCCAGGGTCTTTCAGGAGAATTTATTGATTTCAGCGACCCGTTTTGAAGAGCAACGCTATTGGTTTTAATTCGAATAATCTTTATTTCACAATTTTCTCATCTTAACCTATTTCCAATTTAGCGCACGTTCTAAGGGGTAAGGAGGAAACTAGTAGGTCTCATACACTGTGTGCTATGATAACCGAGATTGGCATATGTGAGGTATAGCCGATGATGCCTTGACTTGAGCTGTACCGATTTGACTTGACTACTTGACTTAGCTGCTTGACTTGACTTAACTTGACTTGACTGCTTGACTTGACTGCTTGACTGCTGAAACTGAATCAATACGTACCGGCTATTAATTTTAGTCGTGGTATCATGGTTGGATTTAATGAGGGTCGAAGGAAAGGAAACTACTTCGGTTCACGAAACCCAAGTAGGCCCTTGGCTCTCTTTTCAGGTAAGTGGAGAGAACAAGAATATCGGTCCACAGAACCCACATTCTGGCTCTCTCAAACCTCCAGTGCCGTCCGTGTATGAATGTCAAGAGAAAGAAACCACTTCGGCTCACGAAACCCAAGCAGGCTCTTGGCTCTCTTTCAGGTAAGTAGAGAGAACAAGAATATCGGTCCACAAAACCCAAATTCTGGCTCTCTCAAACCTCCAGTGCCGTCCATTTGTCTGTATAACCCAACCACTCACCTTGACTGCTGAAACCGAATAAGCCGTCTTCGCGGCTTGCCCAGTATTTATACCCTCAAGCCTATTGTCTTTCCTTTTCCCCCCAACAATGTTGTTTTTATATGCCTCACTTCCTCTGTACTCACCTCACTCACCTCGCCTATGTGGTGATTACTAGACAGGAGAAAACTAGCCTAACCACTACGTATGCCAAACATATGCCAAGAATAACTTACACACTGGTACTTAGATACAGAGAACTTAAAAGTGTATATACATTTCATTACATATTTCAATTTGTTCTTGTTGGCTTTGTGAGACGCGGGATTTGCGTCCTCACAATTATAAAACTAACAAAGAACCAAATGTAAATAGTATTAGATACATTTGTTCTTCATTAATTAACGTGCACATTAAAAAAAATACAGTCCAATTTAAATATAAAAGCGAAATTATTTCAAAGTCGGAAAATAAAAATTTATTATTTCAGGAGTTCGGGATCTTGTGAACGAACTGAGAAACAAAATTTTGATATCGATGAATCTCATCTAGATTTATTAGAAGCATAAGAATTAGCAACATTTATTCGTAATTATGAACCGAAGAAACCGAATTATAACCCAATAAAAATTAAAGTGATATTATTTGTTATAGTCAATATATCAAACACCACGTAAAACTTCAATTACAGATAAAAACATCTAAAGAAGAAGTAAAAGAATGGTTAGATCGCCTTCTCTAACTCCGTGAAATGCTATTGGAATTATTATATTATTAACTCGGATTTCGGTTTCGAAAGATCCTAGTGTTGCAATTGCATCTGTTCCTTGATTTATTTATATTTGGTTTGTCTATTTTTGAAAATGTATCGTAACGAATTAAACAGACCTCGCAGCCTGTGTCTAGCGATTCATTAAAATTGATACTATTGAATTCCAATTTTACGAAAATCATTCCACATTCTTTATTCTTTTTTTTTTATTTATTTTAACTTCTCCGTTTCTAATACTATTTACGTTTGGTTCTTTGTTAGTTTTACATTGAAACGAGAAGTCCCTATTTCTTTACTTTTTTCTTTTCATTTGTTGTATGTCGCATTCATATTCAAGGTCCGGGTACACTCTGAAAAATAAATGCTTATGGGATGCATAAAAGGTGCATAAGTCAAGCACACTTAAACACGATTTTGAGCCTAGTGTGTGGTGTGAGTAATATTAAGCATTATTATAGCATGTCAAATTTTTTAGTCCTAAAACAAGAATTCGTAGTGCTTATTTGAAAGTTCAGAAGAAGTTAAATTAAGCATTTACCCAATACTTATTAAGAATGCCAAATTCTTTTAATTGCTATGAGTTGTCTTCATTTAAGCGGAATCAAAAAAAATTTTAATAGTAACAATTATGAAGTTTTGGGCGTTTATGAGGAAACTTAAAAAGAAAATCCTCACACTCAAATCGATGGTGATAATAAGAATTTGCCTATAATTGACGCCTTACAACTTCATCAAATTGATGTGAGAGTTTTACTAGCAGAACACTTTGAAATTTACAATTTGCTAACTTCATGGGGATTTGATATGATTGTTATTGATGAGTTTATAAGTAAGTTAAAGGAGTGGTGGTCTATTTTTGGCGTTAATTACAATTAGTTAATTTCTCAATCATCAACTAATGGTGATCGATTAATTATTATTTCTTTGATTAAATACTAATAATTAATTATTAATAATAATTATTAATAATAATTAATTATTATTTCTTTGAGAGTTAAATCTTACAGTCTATCGTCTAAAAATTATAAAAGACAGCGATATCGATGTGCTTTTCCTCTATGAAAAACTGGCTGATCGAATAAAATTCAAATTCCAATTAGACAACTGGAAGTCTGCGCAAAATAATTCAGTCCAACAAAATATTACCAATATAACCCATAATTCAGTCCGACAGTACATAGATAATCCTGTTCAACAGTTCGTTGCTCTATCACAAATCCTTGCAAGTTCACATGCAGAATCTTTCATAAAAAAATTATTAAATGTTACAAATCACATTTACGATTTCTCTTCTATGTTCCTCTTTAATATTTTTGTGGTCATCATTAATACATGTATGTATTAATTAAATATAATAACAGTGAAAAGAATGAAGAGATGAGTTTAATATAAATTAAATTAAAAAAATTAAAATTCAATAAAATTTGTTAAAATATACAAGAAAATATAAAATAAAAAATAACGAGAAGAAGGCGAATTTTCGTTGCTTTGAATTTTGTTTTTCTACAAACCACATTCAATATTTTCGCAGAAGAACTATTCAGGGGTAGAATTATTGCATAACTCTAATATGTACGCTTTGACATTTTTTTCCGGTTCTAACCTGAACATTTTATGAAAGATTAAAATGTGCTTTTTGCCAGATTCTATGGAGGAAGCTCTAAATTCATCTCTGTTCGATTACAAAAGTTGGCTTTAAAAAAATATTCCGCATACATATTGCTACTAAAATCCAGATTATTTATTTGTATTTCATTGTCAACTTCATCTTCATTAACAGACAAAATAGTTTTATCAGTCGGCGCTGGAATTATTTCAACTATGGTTTCTGGCGTTTATTCGCAATTGCTCGAAGAGCCTGACCGAACAATCTTTGAAGCCATTAGCGTGGCTAAAGCATTATTCAGCTCGACAATAGACGGGTTGTTATTATTACCTACTTTTTTTCTTAAAACGGAAAAAATATTTCCTAATTTGTCTTGGTTCAAAGCTTTTGTTATAATAAAGAACTTATGTGGGTTTTTATTTAGCATTTCATCAGGCAGTAGAAGTACTGATTTTAAGGTTGGTCTCATACCGTCTAAAAAAATAAACGTTTTTTGTCATTTAATAATTCAACTTTCTTCAAATAGATTAGAAAAGTTTGTATCTTGTATAAAAGTTTATAAACTTATAACTCCATTCTTAAGCTGTACGGCAGATCGGTAGCGATTATGTAATTCTAAAGAGAGACCTATTCATACAATCAAAAATCTGGTCAACTTTTTTCGGCTGTAGATAAAGTTAATTCCTTTGGACCTTTTTTGAATCCCGTAGTGTCACAAACAGCACAGTTTTACTAAAAATTTGCGTAACGAATTTCACAGGATTTTTAAAAAGGAATTTCGATAAATATTTTGCCTGGTTAATTTTGGACACATTTTGCTTTTGGAGTTATCTTCTTTCTCCCATAGCTCTTGCACAATTTAAATTTAGCTACTCCATCGGGAGTTTTCAAGTCGCGTTTAAGCCAGCCATTTCTTAATGACTTGATTAGATGCGGAAAGTTAAAGATAAATTTTTTTTATGGGATTCAGAAAAAGGGTTAAAAAAGGTTTCTCCAATTATTCTGCACAAAGTAACAGCACCCGAAGGGTGTAGAGTATATTCACTGTTCTTTCGTTTGCAACGCAGAGGAGGAGACGAGATAGATTTGGAAAAGTATATATATTGCTCAGCGTCACCTCCTGAATCGATTTAGCCCTGTCCGCCCGTCTGTGTCTGTTTGTCTGTCTGTTGAAATCACGGGAGAACGAAAAGAAATATCGCAATCGCACAGATGTTTTTTGTTATGTAGGGTAGTTTGGGATTGAAAATGGGCGGGATTGGTTAACAACCACGCCTATTTTACAAACGTACTGTAAAGGCACCTCGTTTTAAAAAATGTTATAAGGTGAATATCTCATGAACCATGCCTGATATTGAGGTATAATTCTGTACCGGAACACATTTTTTTATGGCAGATGGAACAAAGCTCAGGGGATGCCCCCTATCCATGCAAAGCATTCGCTGGTTTAGAAGGGGAGAGAGGTTAGTGGGAAGGGGAAATGTGGGAATAGTGTCGATTTACACCTCTTTTAAAAGCTTCGACGTTATAAGTGGGTGGGAAAACATGCGCAGGGAGTTATTCCAGAATTTAACAGCGCGACCGAAAAACGAATTCTGGCGATAATGGGTAGTGCGTTGCAACGGGATCGAGACGTGAAAGGGGTGCACCACTCTGGAAAGCCGAGTAAATCTGTTGAATACCTGAACCGAAGGAATTAGGCTGGCTACTTCAGAGGAACATTTACCATTAAAGTATCGGTAAAATAAGGATACACACCCCACATCGCGATGACATCCCAAGGTTTCAATAGAGCTGGATACCATACTGTGCCCTATAAGTTTTATCGCACGACCTTGGATACGATCCAGAAGCTGAAGGTATGTTTCCGAAGCTCCCGACCAAATATGCGAGTTGTACTCCATTTTCGGACGGATATAACTGGTGTAGATACAACGAAGGCCGGTTGGAGTGTATTTCTTGCACCGCTTTAAAAAGCCTAAGCACTTGGCTGCTTCTTTCGGAGCACACGGTGTCCCATGCTTCGGAAGGCAAACTCGTTAACATCCGACCTGGTGGTTTTCGTTGCTCGGCCTTATAGCGTTGACATGATGGGCAGTTCCGGACGTATTTGGAGATTTCCCGGAACATGCTGGGCCAGTAGTACCGTTGGGCTACTCTATTGATGGTCTTGCGTATACCCAAGTGGCCTGCCGTCGGCTGGTCGTGATTCTCCTGCAGCACTCTCTTCCGCTGATAGCTGGGAACACACATTTTCCATGGTGTGTCGTCGTCGTCGCCGGGCTGATGTGGAATTAAACGGTAGATCCTCTCGCCTTCCACTACGTAATCTGGATATTTCTCTGGTTTCTGCTCTATGTTACGACGCAGTTTCTGTATCCACCCGCATGTTGGGACCTCAGTACTCAATGTCGAAGGTGTACTGCCAAGGTGTTTTAAGGCCAAGTGATCTGTTATTACCGTGAAGTGGTAATCTTCTATGTAAGCTCTCATCTTCCTTATACCCCATATAATCGCCAGACACTCCCTTTGCGTGGCTGAATAATTTCGTTTGGCTCCCTGTAAATGTCGGCTCGCATAAGCGATCGTCAGTTTGTAGTGTAAATTTCCTAGTGAAGTCCGGACAAGCCAGGACTGGGGCTTCCGTCAAGCGTTGTTTAAGAGTGTCAAACGCCTGCTGTTGCCTCTCTCCCCACTGCCAACGGTTTCTCTTCTTTAGTAGGCTTGTCAAAGGATGGATGATTTCCGAGTACTCAGGTACGAACCGTCGATACCATGAAGCTGTACCCAAGTATCTCCTCAACTCTCGTAGATTTATGGGTGGTTTGAGGTTTCGAATTGCAGCCACTTTGTCAGGATCTGTGCGAATGCCTTGCTCCGTCACCACGTGGCCGAGATGTTTGAGTTCCTTTTGGAAGAAATGACATTTGTCCCGGTTGATTTTCAGCTTCGCCGCTCGGAGACGTTGAAAAACTTGGCTCAAATGCTGGACGTGTTCTTTCCTATCTCTACTGACCACGATGATATCGTCATAGTAAGCGAAAGGATTTCCATCGGTTCCATATCGGGTCCAATGACCTGATCCAAAGCCCTTTGAAACGTGGGCGGGGCTGAATGGAGCCCGAAGGGCATCACCGTCCATTCAAAGAGTCCGCATCCTGGAACGGTAAACGCCGTATACTTCCTGCTGGCAGGGTGCACTGGTATCTGCCAATAGCCATTCTTGAGATCTATGGTGCTAATGCATCTGGCTTCACGTAGCTTGTCGATGATGTGTCCGATTCTGGGCAGAGGGTAAGCATCTGGGTACGACCGCGAATTAAGTACCCGGAGTCGACGCATAGTCTCCACTCTCCTGTCTTTTTAGGAGCCAGGACGATGGGTGCGCTATAGGCGCTGTTCGAGCGTTGTATGCAACAGGTCGCTAACAGCTTATCTACCTCCTTGTTTATTATGGTTTGCATGGCGGGATTCTTCGGGCGATAGCGTACTTTTATTGGAATGTCGTCTCGCATTCGTATCTTGTGGTATGCGATATCAGAGACCCCTTTAATTCTTTAAAAAGAGTCAATCTCTTGCTTGTGGAACTCCTCGATGTCCTTATCCGTGATCTCGCAGACCCTTGACAGCTTAGTTGCCCCGTCACGCCGAACGTTACGGATTGTTCTCCGCAGGTTAGCCTGGCCCCAGCGTTTTCCAAGAAATCCATGCCCAGAGTTAAGGATTCTAAAGCGCGGGGCATAAGAAAGAGTGGAAGCTCCACTTCAGCAGTGCCTAGCCGCACCTTGACCACTACCTCCTGATTCACGTTTCGGATCGAGCTGTCCGCCATATGTACTATGTACACCCAACTTCACTTCCTGCATCCCTTTTACCTCGGTCATTTCCTCTGCAAAATACTCGTTAACGAAACTTCTGGTGGCCCCGGTGTCGATGACCGCCTCCAGCCGGATTCCACCTGCTTCTACCTCTGCTACGAGACTCGAATTTGCGCATCTCAACGGGGAGGAGCTTGTTACATGTGGCAGCTCGCTTCCCCACTCTGACTGACAAATTGCCCGTTTCCCGAGGTGGTTGTTTCTCTAGTTCTACGACAGCAGTTCAGGGTACGCGTCCCTCGCCTGCCTCACTCCCAGCAGAATAAGGTCCTTGGACCGTTACACTCACGTGCGAAATGTCCGTGTTGTCCGCAGCGCCTACATGCCTCTCGGGGGTTGTTAATATCCACCCGTTCTTGGCGTATACCACGGTTGGCTGTTCTTGGCTCTGCTAAACTCTCAACTCGCGTTTTGGAATCTGCTGACCTGATATCATCATATCTCTCGGCCAGGTCAATCATTTGCTCAAGACTGGTTATGTCGTGGTGCCTCATGAATAACTGGTACTCCCGACGGTTATTACGACAGATCCTGTCGATTTTTTTAATCAGCGTGTAAGAAGAGTGACGCATCAGATTCTGCATGGCCAGCAAGTAGTCCTTGAAAGATTCTCCGGGAATTTGCAAGCGGGTGCGGAATTGTCTTCCAATCCCTCGAAGAATCGTGAATGTAAGAAAAACCTCAAAACGTCTGTCTTGAATTCCTCCCATGTAGCCCAGTCCCTCCGGTTGTTGCGCAGCCACAGCATTGCTCTAGCTTCCACTAATTCCGACATCACTCGCGTCACCCAGTTCTTATTCAGGTCATAGGTACTGCATAGTTCTTCGATTCGTTCTACAAATTCCAGGGGGTCACCTTCCCCGCCGAACCGACCATTTCCGGACCCGGTCAATGACTGCTGCGCACGATAATTCCCCTACCGGCTGGCGACGGGGGCTTGTGGCTCTGGAGAAAGTTTCCGGACTCACGAGCATTGCCGCGCTGTTGGACCCCGCACACACAGCTTCCCATACTTGAACCACTTGTAAAATTTCCGGCCTCACATCAGACGCTGTTATGGTACTTACGAGTACTTTCCTCATCTCATCCACTGTGCCTGTATGCTCGAGGCCAATCTCGGTGAAGAGCTCGATTAATTCTTCTCTACGGAGCCCGTAGGCCCAAGCTGTTTTGACCATACTAGTTTTCCTCTTCTCTCTCTCTCCTTTCTTCCCTTACTTGGTCCCTGCTCGGGCATCACTTGAAAGGAACTCCGGGATTCCCTCCCGGTTCTATAGCTGGGGCTAAACTCAGGGCTGTCCAGGGTCTTTCAGGAGAATTTATTGATTTCAGCGACCCGTTTTGAAGAGCAACGCTATTGGTTTTAATTCGAATAATCTTTATTTCACAATTTTCTCATCTTAACCTATTTCCAATTTAGCGCACGTTCTAAGGGGTAAGGAGGAAACTAGTAGGTCTCATACACTGTGTGCTATGATAACCGAGCTTGGCATATGTGAGGTATAGTCGATGATGCCTTGACTTGACCTGTACCGATTTGACTTGACTACTTGACTTAACTGCTTGACTTGACTTAACTTGACTTGACTGCTTGACTTGACTGCTTGACTGCTTGACTGCTGAAACTGAATCAATACGTACCGGCTATTAATTTTAGTCGTGGTATCATGGTTGGATTTAATGAGGGTCGAAGGAAAGGAAACTACTTCGGTTCACGAAACCCAAGTAGGCCCTTGGCTCTCTTTTCAGGTAAGTGGAGAGAACAAGAATATCGGTCCACAGAACCCACATTCTGGCTCTCTCAAACCTCCAGTGCCGTCCGTGTATGAATGTCAAGAGAAAGAAACCACTTCGGCTCACGAAACCCAAGCAGGCTCTTGGCTCTCTTTCAGGTAAGTAGAGAGAACAAGAATATCGGTCCACAAAACCCAAATTCTGGCTCTCTCAAACCTCCAGTGCCGTCCATTTGTCTGTATAACCCAACCACTCACCTTGACTGCTGAAACCGAATGAGCCGTCTTCGCAGCTTGCCCGGTATTTATACCCTCAAGCCTATTGTCTTTCCTTTTCCCCCCAACAATGTTGTTTTTATATGCCTCACTTCCTCTGTACTCACCTCACTCACCTCGCCTATGTGGTGATTACTAGACAGGAGAAAACTAGCCTAACCACTACGTATGCCAAACATATGCCAAGAATAACTTACACACTGGTACTTAGATACAGAGAACTTAAAAGTGTATATACATTTCATTACATATTTCAATTTGTTCTTGTTGGCTTTGTGAGACGCGGGATTTGCGTCCTCACAATTATAAAACTAACAAAGAACCAAATGTAAATAGTATTAGATACATTTGTTCTTCATTAATTAACGTGCACATTAAAAAAAATACAGTCCAATTTAAATATAAAAGCGAAATTATTTCAAAGTCGGAAAATAAAAATTTATTATTTCAGGAGTTCGGGATCTTGTGAACGAACTGAGAAACAAAATTTTGATATCGATGAATCTCATCTAGATTTATTAGAAGCATAAGAATTAGCAACATTTATTCGTAATTATGAACCGAAGAAACCGAATTATAACCCAATAAAAATTAAAGTGATATTATTTGTTATAGTCAATATATCAAACACCACGTAAAACTTCAATTACAGATAAAAACATCTAAAGAAGAAGTAAAAGAATGGTTAGATCGCCTTCTCTAACTCCGTGAAATGCTATTGGAATTATTATATTATTAACTCGGATTTCGGTTTCGAAAGATCCTAGTGTTGCAATTGCATCTGTTCCTTGATTTATTTATATTTGGTTTGTCTATTTTTGAAAATGTATCGTAACGAATTAAACAGACCTCGCAGCCTGTGTCTAGCGATTCATTAAAATTGATACTATTGAATTCCAATTTTACGAAAATCATTCCACATTCTTTATTCTTTTTTTTTTATTTATTTTAACTTCTCCGTTTCTAATACTATTTACGTTTGGTTCTTTGTTAGTTTTACATTGAAACGAGAAGTCCCTATTTCTTTACTTTTTTCTTTTCATTTGTTGTATGTCGCATTCATATTCAAGGTCCGGGTACACTCTGAAAAATAAATGCTTATGGGATGCATAAAAGGTGCATAAGTCAAGCACACTTAAACACGATTTTGAGCCTAGTGTGTGGTGTGAGTAATATTAAGCATTATTATAGCATGTCAAATTTTTTAGTCCTAAAACAAGAATTCGTAGTGCTTATTTGAAAGTTCAGAAGAAGTTAAATTAAGCATTTACCCAATACTTATTAAGAATGCCAAATTCTTTTAATTGCTATGAGTTGTCTTCATTTAAGCGGAATCAAAAAAAATTTTAATAGTAACAATTATGAAGTTTTGGGCGTTTATGAGGAAACTTAAAAAGAAAATCCTCACACTCAAATCGATGGTGATAATAAGAATTTGCCTATAATTGACGCCTTACAACTTCATCAAATTGATGTGAGAGTTTTACTAGCAGAACACTTTGAAATTTACAATTTGCTAACTTCATGGGGATTTGATATGATTGTTATTGATGAGTTTATAAGTAAGTTAAAGGAGTGGTGGTCTATTTTTGGCGTTAATTACAATTAGTTAATTTCTCAATCATCAACTAATGGTGATCGATTAATTATTATTTCTTTGATTAAATACTAATAATTAATTATTAATAATAATTATTAATAATAATTAATTATTATTTCTTTGAGAGTTAAATCTTACAGTCTATCGTCTAAAAATTATAAAAGACAGCGATATCGATGTGCTTTTCCTCTATGAAAAACTGGCTGATCGAATAAAATTCAAATTCCAATTAGACAACTGGAAGTCTGCGCAAAATAATTCAGTCCAACAAAATATTACCAATATAACCCATAATTCAGTCCGACAGTACATAGATAATCCTGTTCAACAGTTCGTTGCTCTATCACAAATCCTTGCAAGTTCACATGCAGAATCTTTCATAAAAAAATTATTAAATGTTACAAATCACATTTACGATTTCTCTTC
Source organism: Sicus ferrugineus (assembly GCA_922984085.1). Lineage (NCBI taxonomy): Eukaryota > Metazoa > Arthropoda > Insecta > Diptera > Conopidae > Sicus > Sicus ferrugineus. The sequence goes on from OV277350.1 coordinate 21,204,055, forward strand.
TATGTTCCTCTTTAATATTTTTGTGGTCATCATTAATACATACATGTATTAATTAAATATAATAACAGTGAAAAGAATGAAGAGATGAGTTTAATATAAATTAAATTAAAAAAATTAAAATTCAATAAAATTTGTTAAAATATACAAGAAAATATAAAATAAAAAATAACGAGAAGAAGGCGAATTTTCGTTGCTTTGAATTTTGTTTTTCTACAAACCACATTCAATATTTTCGCAGAAGAACTATTCAGGGGTAGAATTATTGCATAACTCTAATATGTACGCTTTGACATTTTTTTCCGGTTCTAACCTGAACATTTTATGAAAGATTAAAATGTGCTTTTTGCCAGATTCTATGGAGGAAGCTCTAAATTCATCTCTGTTCGATTACAAAAGTTGGCTTTAAAAAAATATTCCGCATACATATTGCTACTAAAATCCAGATTATTTATTTGTATTTCATTGTCAACTTCATCTTCATTAACAGACAAAATAGTTTTATCAGTCGGCGCTGGAATTATTTCAACTATGGTTTCTGGCGTTTATTCGCAATTGCTCGAAGAGCCTGACCGAATAATCTTTGAAGCCATTAGCGTGGCTAAAGCATTATTCAGCTCGACAATAGACGGGTTGTTATTATTACCTACTTTTTTTCTTAAAACGGAAAAAATATTTCCTAATTTGTCTTGGTTCAAAGCTTTTGTTATAATAAAGAACTTATGTGGGTTTTTATTTAGCATTTCATCAGGCAGTAGAAGTACTGATTTTAAGGTTGGTCTCATACCGTCTAAAAAAATAAACGTTTTTTGTCATTTAATAATTCAACTTTCTTCAAATAGATTAGAAAAGTTTGTATCTTGTATAAAAGTTTATAAACTTATAACTCCATTCTTAAGCTGTACGGCAGATCGGTAGCGATTATGTAATTCTAAAGAGAGACCTATTCATACAATCAAAAATCTGGTCAACTTTTTTCGGCTGTAGATAAAGTTAATTCCTTTGGACCTTTTTTGAATCCCGTAGTGTCACAAACAGCACAGTTTTACTAAAAATTTGCGTAACGAATTTCACAGGATTTTTAAAAAGGAATTTCGATAAATATTTTGCCTGGTTAATTTTGGACACATTTTGCTTTTGGAGTTATCTTCTTTCTCCCATAGCTCTTGCACAATTTAAATTTAGCTACTCCATCGGGAGTTTTCAAGTCGCGTTTAAGCCAGCCATTTCTTAATGACTTGATTAGATGCGGAAAGTTAAAGATAAATTTTTTTTATGGGATTCAGAAAAAGGGTTAAAAAAGGTTTCTCCAATTATTCTGCACAAAGTAACAGCACCCGAAGGGTGTAGAGTATATTCACTGTTCTTTCGTTTGCAACGCAGAGGAGGAGACGAGATAGATTTGGAAAAGTATATATATTGCTCAGCGTCACCTCCTGAATCGATTTAGCCCTGTCCGCCCGTCTGTGTCTGTTTGTCTGTCTGTTGAAATCACGGGAGAACGAAAAGAAATATCGCAATCGCACAGATGTTTTTTGTTATGTAGGGTAGTTTGGGATTGAAAATGGGCGGGATTGGTTAACAACCACGCCTATTTTACAAACGTACTGTAAAGGCACCTCGTTTTAAAAAATGTTATAAGGTGAATATCTCATGAACCATGCCTGATATTGAGGTATAATTCTGTACCGGAACACATTTTTTTATGGCAGATGGAACAAAGCTCAGGGGATGCCCCCTATCCATGCAAAGCATTCGCTGGTTTAGAAGGGGAGAGAGGTTAGTGGGAAGGGGAAATGTGGGAATAGTGTCGATTTACACCTCTTTTAAAAGCTTCGACGTTATAAGTGGGTGGGAAAACATGCGCAGGGAGTTATTCCAGAATTTAACAGCGCGACCGAAAAACGAATTCTGGCGATAATGGGTAGTGCGTTGCAACGGGATCGAGACGTGAAAGGGGTGCACCACTCTGGAAAGCCGAGTAAATCTGTTGAATACCTGAACCGAAGGAATTAGGCTGGCTACTTCAGAGGAACATTTACCATTAAAGTATCGGTAAAATAAGGATACACACCCCACATCGCGATGACATCCCAAGGTTTCAATAGAGCTGGATACCATACTGTGCCCTATAAGTTTTATCGCACGACCTTGGATACGATCCAGAAGCTGAAGGTATGTTTCCGAAGCTCCCGACCAAATATGCGAGTTGTACTCCATTTTCGGACGGATATAACTGGTGTAGATACAACGAAGGCCGGTTGGAGTGTATTTCTTGCACCGCTTTAAAAAGCCTAAGCACTTGGCTGCTTCTTTCGGAGCACACGGTGTCCCATGCTTCGGAAGGCAAACTCGTTAACATCCGACCTGGTGGTTTTCGTTGCTCGGCCTTATAGCGTTGACATGATGGGCAGTTCCGGACGTATTTGGAGATTTCCCGGAACATGCTGGGCCAGTAGTACCGTTGGGCTACTCTATTGATGGTCTTGCGTATACCCAAGTGGCCTGCCGTCGGCTGGTCGTGATTCTCCTGCAGCACTCTCTTCCGCTGATAGCTGGGAACACACATTTTCCATGGTGTGTCGTCGTCGTCGCCGGGCTGATGTGGAATTAAACGGTAGATCCTCTCGCCTTCCACTACGTAATCTGGATATTTCTCTGGTTTCTGCTCTATGTTACGACGCAGTTTCTGTATCCACCCGCATGTTGGGACCTCAGTACTCAATGTCGAAGGTGTACTGCCAAGGTGTTTTAAGGCCAAGTGATCTGTTATTACCGTGAAGTGGTAATCTTCTATGTAAGCTTCCTTATACCCCATATAATCGCCAGACACTCCCTTTGCGTGGCTGAATAATTTCGTTTGGCTCCCTGTAAATGTCGGCTCGCATAAGCGATCGTCAGTTTGTAGTGTAAATTTCCTAGTGAAGTCCGGACAAGCCAGGACTGGGGCTTCCGTCAAGCGTTGTTTAAGAGTGTCAAACGCCTGCTGTTGCCTCTCTCCCCACTGCCAACGGTTTCTCTTCTTTAGTAGGCTTGTCAAAGGATGGATGATTTCCGAGTACTCAGGTACGAACCGTCGATACCATGAAGCTGTACCCAAGTATCTCCTCAACTCTCGTAGATTTATGGGTGGTTTGAGGTTTCGAATTGCAGCCACTTTGTTAGGATCTGTGCGAATGCCTTGCTCCGTCACCACGTGGCCGAGATGTTTGAGTTCCTTTTGGAAGAAATGACATTTGTCCCGGTTGATTTTCAGCTTCGCCGCTCGGAGACGTTGAAAAACTTGGCTCAAATGCTGGACGTGTTCTTTCCTATCTCTACTGACCACGATGATATCGTCATAGTAAGCGAAAGGATTTCCATCGGTTCCATATCGGGTCCAATGACCTGATCCAAAGCCCTTTGAAACGTGGGCGGGGCTGAATGGAGCCCGAAGGGCATCACCGTCCATTCAAAGAGTCCGCATCCTGGAACGGTAAACGCCGTATACTTCCTGCTGGCAGGGTGCACTGGTATCTGCCAATAGCCATTCTTGAGATCTATGGTGCTAATGCATCTGGCTTCACGTAGCTTGTCGATGATGTGTCCGATTCTGGGCAGAGGGTAAGCATCTGGGTACGACCGCGAATTAAGTACCCGGAGTCGACGCATAGTCTCCACTCTCCTGTCTTTTTAGGAGCCAGGACGATGGGTGCGCTATAGGCGCTGTTCGAGCGTTGTATGCAACAGGTCGCTAACAGCTTATCTACCTCCTTGTTTATTATGGTTTGCATGGCGGGATTCTTCGGGCGATAGCGTACTTTTATTGGAATGTCGTCTCGCATTCGTATCTTGTGGTATGCGATATCAGAGACCCCTTTAATTCTTTAAAAAGAGTCAATCTCTTGCTTGTGGAACTCCTCGATGTCCTTATCCGTGATCTCGCAGACCCTTGACAGCTTAGTTGCCCCGTCACGCCGAACGTTACGGATTGTTCTCCGCAGGTTAGCCTGGCCCCAGCGTTTTCCAAGAAATCCATGCCCAGAGTTAAGGATTCTAAAGCGCGGGGCATAAGAAAGAGTGGAAGCTCCACTTCAGCAGTGCCTAGCCGCACCTTGACCACTACCTCCTGATTCACGTTTCGGATCGAGCTGTCCGCCATATGTACTATGTACACCCAACTTCACTTCCTGCATCCCTTTTACCTCGGTCATTTCCTCTGCAAAATACTCGTTAACGAAACTTCTGGTGGCCCCGGTGTCGATGACCGCCTCCAGCCGGATTCCACCTGCTTCTACCTCTGCTACGAGACTCGAATTTGCGCATCTCAACGGGGAGGAGCTTGTTACATGTGGCAGCTCGCTTCCCCACTCTGACTGACAAATTGCCCGTTTCCCGAGGTGGTTGTTTCTCTAGTTCTACGACAGCAGTTCAGGGTACGCGTCCCTCGCCTGCCTCACTCCCAGCAGAATAAGGTCCTTGGACCGTTACACTCACGTGCGAAATGTCCGTGTTGTCCGCAGCGCCTACATGCCTCTCGGGGGTTGTTAATATCCACCCGTTCTTGGCGTATACCACGGTTGGCTGTTCTTGGCTCTGCTAAACTCTCAACTCGCGTTTTGGAATCTGCTGACCTGATATCATCATATCTCTCGGCCAGGTCAATCATTTGCTCAAGACTGGTTATGTCGTGGTGCCTCATGAATAACTGGTACTCCCGACGGTTATTACGACAGATCCTGTCGATTTTTTTAATCAGCGTGTAAGAAGAGTGACGCATCAGATTCTGCATGGCCAGCAAGTAGTCCTTGAAAGATTCTCCGGGAATTTGCAAGCGGGTGCGGAATTGTCTTCCAATCCCTCGAAGAATCGTGAATGTAAGAAAAACCTCAAAACGTCTGTCTTGAATTCCTCCCATGTAGCCCAGTCCCTCCGGTTGTTGCGCAGCCACAGCATTGCTCTAGCTTCCACTAATTCCGACATCACTCGCGTCACCCAGTTCTTATTCAGGTCATAGGTACTGCATAGTTCTTCGATTCGTTCTACAAATTCCAGGGGGTCACCTTCCCCGCCGAACCGACCATTTCCGGACCCGGTCAATGACTGCTGCGCACGATAATTCCCCTACCGGCTGGCGACGGGGGCTTGTGGCTCTGGAGAAAGTTTCCGGACTCACGAGCATTGCCGCGCTGTTGGACCCCGCACACACAGCTTCCCATACTTGAACCACTTGTAAAATTTCCGGCCTCACATCAGACGCTGTTATGGTACTTACGAGTACTTTCCTCATCTCATCCACTGTGCCTGTATGCTCGAGGCCAATCTCGGTGAAGAGCTCGATTAATTCTTCTCTACGGAGCCCGTAGGCCCAAGCTGTTTTGACCATACTAGTTTTCCTCTTCTCTCTCTCTCCTTTCTTCCCTTACTTGGTCCCTGCTCGGGCATCACTTGAAAGGAACTCCGGGATTCCCTCCCGGTTCTATAGCTGGGGCTAAACTCAGGGCTGTCCAGGGTCTTTCAGGAGAATTTATTGATTTCAGCGACCCGTTTTGAAGAGCAACGCTATTGGTTTTAATTCGAATAATCTTTATTTCACAATTTTCTCATCTTAACCTATTTCCAATTTAGCGCACGTTCTAAGGGGTAAGGAGGAAACTAGTAGGTCTCATACACTGTGTGCTATGATAACCGAGCTTGGCATATGTGAGGTATAGTCGATGATGCCTTGACTTGACCTGTACCGATTTGACTTGACTACTTGACTTAACTGCTTGACTTGACTTAACTTGACTTGACTGCTTGACTTGACTGCTTGACTGCTTGACTGCTGAAACTGAATCAATACGTACCGGCTATTAATTTTAGTCGTGGTATCATGGTTGGATTTAATGAGGGTCGAAGGAAAGGAAACTACTTCGGTTCACGAAACCCAAGTAGGCCCTTGGCTCTCTTTTCAGGTAAGTGGAGAGAACAAGAATATCGGTCCACAGAACCCACATTCTGGCTCTCTCAAACCTCCAGTGCCGTCCGTGTATGAATGTCAAGAGAAAGAAACCACTTCGGCTCACGAAACCCAAGCAGGCTCTTGGCTCTCTTTCAGGTAAGTAGAGAGAACAAGAATATCGGTCCACAAAACCCAAATTCTGGCTCTCTCAAACCTCCAGTGCCGTCCATTTGTCTGTATAACCCAACCACTCACCTTGACTGCTGAAACCGAATGAGCCGTCTTCGCAGCTTGCCCGGTATTTATACCCTCAAGCCTATTGTCTTTCCTTTTCCCCCCAACAATGTTGTTTTTATATGCCTCACTTCCTCTGTACTCACCTCACTCACCTCGCCTATGTGGTGATTACTAGACAGGAGAAAACTAGCCTAACCACTACGTATGCCAAACATATGCCAAGAATAACTTACACACTGGTACTTAGATACAGAGAACTTAAAAGTGTATATACATTTCATTACATATTTCAATTTGTTCTTGTTGGCTTTGTGAGACGCGGGATTTGCGTCCTCACAATTATAAAACTAACAAAGAACCAAACGTAAATAGTATTAGATACATTTGTTCTTCATTAATTAACGTGCACATTAAAAAAAATACAGTCCAATTTAAATATAAAAGCGAAATTATTTCAAAGTCGGAAAATAAAAATTTATTATTTCAGGAGTTCGGGATGTTGTGAACGAACTGAGAAACAAAATTTTGATATCGATGAATCTCATCTAGATTTATTAGAAGCATAAGAATTAGCAACATTTATTCGTAATTATGAACCGAAGAAACCGAATTATAACCCAATAAAAATTAAAGTGATATTATTTGTTATAGTCAATATATCAAACACCACGTAAAACTTCAATTACAGATAAAAACATCTAAAGAAGAAGTAAAAGAATGGTTAGATCGCCTTCTCTAACTCCGTGAAATGCTATTGGAATTATTATATTATTAACTCGGATTTCGGTTTCGAAAGATCCTAGTGTTGCAATTGCATCTGTTCCTTGATTTATTTATATTTGGTTTGTCTATTTTTGAAAATGTATCGTAACGAATTAAACAGACCTCGCAGCCTGTGTCTAGCGATTCATTAAAATTGATACTATTGAATTCCAATTTTACGAAAATCATTCCACATTCTTTATTCTTTTTTTTTATTTGTTTTAACTTCTCCGTTTCTAATACTATTTACGTTTGGTTCTTTGTTAGTTTTACATTGAAACGAGAAGTCCCTATTTCTTTACTTTTTTCTTTTCATTTGTTGTATGTCGCATTCATATTCAAGGTCCGGGTACACTCTGAAAAATAAATGCTTATGGGATGCATAAAAGGTGCATAAATCAAGCACACTTAAACACGATTTTGAGCCTAGTGTGTGGTGTGAGTAATATTAAGCATTATTATAGCATGTAAAATTTTTTAGTCTTAAAACAAGAATTCGTAGTGCTTATTTGAAAGTTCAGAAGAAGTTAAATTAAGCATTTACCCAATACTTATTAAGAATGCCAAATTCTTTTAATTGCTATGAGGAGTGGTGGTCTATTTTTGGCGTTAATTACAATTAGTTAATTTCTCAATCATCAACTAATGGTGATCGATTAATTATTATTTCTTTGATTAAATACTAATAATTAATTATTAATAATAATTATTAATAATAATTATTTATTATTTCTTTGAGAGTTAAATCTTACAGTCTATCGTCTAAAAATTATAAAAGACAGCGATATCGATGTGCTTTTCCTCTATGAAAAACTGGCTGATCGAATAAAATTCAAATTCCAATTAGACAACTGGAAGTCTGCGCAAAATAATTCAGTCCAACAAAATATTACCAATATAACCCATAATTCAGTCCGACAGTACATAGATAATCCTGTTCAACAGTTCGTTGCTCTATCACAAATCCTTGCAAGTTGACATGCAGAATCTTTCATAAAAAATTATTAAATGTTACAAATCACATTTACGATTTCTCTTCTATGTTCCTCTTTAATATTTTTGTGGTCATCATTAATACATACATGTATTAATTAAATATAATAACAGTGAAAAGAATGAAGAGATGAGTTTAATATAAATTAAATTAAAAAAATTAAAATTCAATAAAATTTGTTAAAATATACAAGAAAATATAAAATAAAAAATAACGAGAAGAAGCCGAATTTTCGTTGCTTTGAATTTTGTTTTTCTACAAACCACATTCAATATTTTCGCAGAAGAACTATTCAGGGGTAGAATTATTGCATAACTCTAATATGTACGCTTTGACATTTTTTTCCGGTTCTAACCTGAACATTTTATGAAAGATTAAAATGTGCTTTTTGCCAGATTCTATGGAGGAAGCTCTAAATTCATCTCTGTTCGATTACAAAAGTTGGCTTTAAAAAAATATTCCGCATACATATTGCTACTAAAATCCAGATTATTTATTTGTATTTCATTGTCAACTTCATCTTCATTAATATACAAAATAGTTTTATCAGTCGGCGCTGGAATTATTTCAACTATGGTTTCTGGCGTTTATTCGCAATTGCTCGAAGAGCCTGACCGAACAATCTTTGAAGCCATTAGCGTGGCTAAAGCATTATTCAGCTCGACAATAGACGGGTTGTTATTATTACCTACTTTTTTTCTTAAAACGGAAAAAATATTTCCTAATTTGTCTTGGTTAAAAGCTTTTGTTATAATAAAGAACTTATGTGGGTTTTTATTTAGCATTTCATCGGGCAGTAGAAGTACTGATTTTAAGGTTGGTCTCATACCGTCTAAAAAAATAAACGTTTTTTGTCATCTAATAATTCAACTTTCTTCAAATAGATTAGAAAAGTTTGTATCTTGTATAAAAGTTTATAAACTTATAACTCCATTCTTAAGCTGTACGGCAGATCTGTAGCAATTATCTAATTCTAAAGAGAGACCTATTCATACAATCAAAAATCTGGTCAACTTTTTTCGGCTGTAGATAAAGTTAATTCCTTTGGACCTTTTTTGAATCCCGTAGTGTCACAAACAGCACAGTTTTACTAAAAATTTGCGTAACGAATTTCACAGGATTTTTAAAAAGGAATTTCGATAAATATTTTGCCTGGTTAATTTTGGACACATTTTGCTTTTGGAGTTATCTTCTTTCTCCCATAGCTCTTGCACAATTTAAATTTAGCTACTCCATCGGGAGTTTTCAAGTCGCGTTTAAGCCAGCCATTTCTTAATGACTTGATTAGATGCGGAAAGTTAAAGATAAATTTTTTTATGGGATTCAGAAAAAGGGTTAAAAAAGGTTTCTCCAATTATTCTGCACAAAGTAACAGCACCCGAAGGGTGTAGAGTATATTCACTGTTCTTTCGTTTGCAACGCAGAGGAGGAGACGAGATAGATTTGGAAAAGTATATATATTGCTCAGCGTCACCTCCTGAATCGATTTAGCCCTGTCCGTCCGTCTGTGTCTGTTTGTCTGTCTGTTGAAATCACGGGAGAACGAAAAGAAATATCGCAATCGCACAGATGTTTTTTGTTATGTAGGGTAGTTTGGGATTGAAAATGGGCGGGATTGGTTAACAACCACGCCTATTTTACAAACGTACTGTAAAGGCACCTCGTTTTAAAAAATGTTATAAGGTGAATATCTCATGAACCATGCCTGATATTGAGGTATAATTCTGTACCGGAACACATTTTTTTATGGCAGATGGAACCAAGCTCAGGGGATGCCCCCTATCCATGCAAAGCATTCGCTGGTTTAGAAGGGGAGAGAGGTTAGTGGGAAGGGGAAATGTGGGAATAGTGTCGATTTACACCTCTTTTAAAAGCTTCGACGTTATAAGTGGGTGGGAAAACATGCGCAGGGAGTTATTCCAGAATTTAACAGCGCGACCGAAAAACGAATTTTGGCGATAATGTTTAGTGCGTTGCAACGGGATCGAGACGTGAAAGGGGTGCACCACTCTGTAAAGCCGAGTAAATCTGTTGAATACCTGAACCGAAGGAATTAGGCTGGCTACTTCAGAGGAACATTTACCATTAAAGTATCGGTAAAATAAGGATACACACCCCACATCGCGATGACATCCCAAGGTTTCAATAGAGCTGGATACCATACTGTCCCCTATAAGTTTTATCGCACGACCTTGGATACGATCCAGAAGCTGAAGGTATGTTTCCGAAGCTCCCGACCAAATATGCGAGTTGTACTCCATTTTCGGACGGATATAACTGGTGTAGATACAACGAAGGCCGGTTGGAGTGTATTTCTTGCACCGCTTTAAAAAGCCTAAGCACTTGGCTGCTTCTTTCGGAGCACACGTTGTCCCATGGTTCGGAAGGCAAACTCGTTAACATCCGACCTGGTGGTTTTCGTTGCTCGGCCTTATAGCGTTGACATGATGGGCAGTTCCGGACGTATTTGGAGATTTCCCGGAACACGCTGGGCCAGTAGTACCGTTGGGCTACTCTATTGATGGTCTTGCGTATACCCAAGTGGCCTGCCGTCGGCTGGTCGTGATTCTCCTGCAGCACTCTCTTCCGCTGATAGCTGGGAACGCACATTTTCCATGGTGTGTCGTCGTCGTCGCCGGGCTGATTTGGAATTAAACGGTAGATCCTCTCGCCTTCCACTACGTAATCTGGATATTTCTCTGGTTTCTGCTCTATGTTACGACGCAGTTTCTGTATCCACCCGCATGTTGGGACCTCAGTACTCAATGTCGAAGGTGTACTGCTGGAGCTCTAGGGCCCAACGAGCCATGCGCCCTGTGGGGTTGTCGATGGAATTCTGCAATTTTAAGGCCAAGTGATCTGTTATTACCGTGAAGTGGTAATCTTCTATGTAAGCTCTCATCTTCCTTATACCCCATATAATCGCCAGACACTCCCTTTGCGTGGCTGAATAATTTCGTTTGGCTCCCTGTAAATGTCGGCTCGCATAAGCGATCACCCTCTCAGCTCCGTCGAAATCCTGAGTCAATACTGCTCCCAAGGCAATTGCACTGGCGTCAGTTTGTAGTGTAAATTTCCTAGTGAAGTCCGGACAAGCCAGAACTGGGGCTTCCGTCAAGCGTTGTTTAAGAGTGTCAAACGCCTGCTGTTGCCTCTCTCCCCACTGCCAACGGTTTCTCTTCTTTAGTAGGCTTGTCAAAGGATGGATGATTTCCGAGTACTCAGGTACGAACCGTCGATACCATGAAGCTGTACCCAAGTATCTCCTCAACTCTCGTAGATTTATGGGTGGTTTGAGGTTTCGAATTGCAGCCACTTTGTCAGGATCTGTGCGAATGCCTTGCTCCGTCACCACGTGGCCGAGATGTTTGAGTTCCTTTTGGAAGAAATGACATTTGTCCCGGTTGATTTTCAGCTTCGCCGCTCGGAGACGTTGAAAAACTTGGCTCAAATGCTGGACGTGTTCTTTCCTATCTCTACTGACCACGATGATATCGTCATAGTAAGCGAAAGTATTTCCATCGGTTCCATATCGGGTCCAATGACCTGATCCAAAGCCCTTTGAAACGTGGGCGGGGCTGAATGGAGCCCGAAGGGCATCACCGTCCATTCAAAGAGTCCGCATCCTGGAACGGTAAACGCCGTATACTTCCTGCTGGCAGGGTGCATTGGTATCTGCCAATAGCCATTCTTGAGATCTATGGTGCTAATGCATCTGGCTTCACGTAGCTTGTCGATGATGTGTCCGATTCTGGGCAGAGGGTAAGCATCTGGGTACGACCGCGAATTAAGTACCCGGAGTCGACGCATAGTCTCCACTCTCCTGTCTTTTTAGGAGCCAGGACGATGGGTGCACTATAGGCGCTGTTCGAGCGTTGTATGCAACCGGTCGCTAACAGCTTATCTACCTCCTTGTTTATTATGGTTTGCATGGCGGGATTCTTCGGGCGATAGCGTACTTTTATTGGAATGTCGTCTCGCATTCGTATCTTGTGGTATGCGATATCAGAGACCCCTTTAATTCTTTAAAAAGAGTCAGTCTCTTGCTTGAGGAACTCCTCGATGTCCTTATCCGAGATCTCGCAGACCCTTGACAGCTTAGTTGCCCCCGTCACGCCGAACATTATGGATTGTTCTCCGCAGGTTAGCCTGGCCCCAGCGTTTTCCAAGAAATCCATGCCCAGAGTTAAGGATTCTAAAGCGCGGGGCATAAGAAAGAGTGGAAGCTCCACTTCAGCAGTGCCTAGCCGCACCTTGACCACTACCTCCTGATTCACGTTTCGGATCGAGCTGTCCGCCATATGTACTATGTACACCCAACTTCACTTCCTGCATCCCTTTTACCTCGGTCATTTCCTCTGCAAAATACTCGTTAACGAAACTTCTGGTGGCCCCGGTGTCGATGACCGCCTCCAACCGGATTCCACCTGCTTCTACCTCTGCTACGAGACTCGAATTTGCGCATCTCAACGGGGAGGAGCTTGTTATATGTGGCAGCTCGCTTCCCCACTCTGACTGACAAATTGCCCGTTTCCCGAGGTGGTTGTTTCTCTAGTTCTACGACAGCAGTTCAGGGTACGCGTCCCTCGCCTGCCTCACTCCCAGCAGAATAAGGTCCTTGGACCGTTACACTCACGTGCGAAATGTCCGTGTTGTCCGCAGCGCCTACATGCCTCTCGGGGGTTGTTAATATCCACCCGTTCTTGGCGTATACCACGGTTGGCTGTTCTTGGCTCTGCTAAACTCTCATCTCGCGTTTTGGAATCTGCTGACCTGATATCATCATATCTCTCGGCCAGGTCAATCATTTGCTCAAGACTGGTTATGTCGTGGTGCCTCATGAATAACTGGTACTCCCGACGGTTATTACGACAGATCCTGTCGATTTTTTTAATCAGCGTGTAAGAAGAGTGACGCATCAGATTCTGCATGGCCAGCAAGTAGTCCTTGAAAGATTCTCCGGGAATTTGCAAGCGGGTGCGGAATTGTCTTCCAATCCCTCGAAGAATCGTGAATGTAAGAAAAACCTCAAAACGTCTGTCTTGAATTCCTCCCATGTAGCCCAGTCCCTCCGGTTGTTGCGCAGCCACAGCATTGCTCTAGCTTCCACTAATTCCGACATCACTCGCGTCACCCAGTTCTTATTCAGGTCATAGGTACTGCATAGTTCTTCGATTCGTTCTACAAATTCCAGGGGGTCACCTTCCCCGCCGAACCGACCATTTCCGGACCCGGTCAATGACTGCTGCGCACGATAATTCCCCTACCGGCTGGCGACGGGGGCTTGTGGCTCTGGAGAAAGTTTCCGGACTCACGAGCATTGCCGCGCTGTTGGACCCCGCACACACAGCTTCCCATACTTGAACCACTTGTAAAATTTCCGGCCTCACATCAGACGCTGTTATGGTACTTACGAGTACTTTCCTCATCTCATCCACTGTGCCTGTATGCTCGAGGCCAATCTCGGTGAAGAGCTCGATTAATTCTTCTCTACGGAGCCCGTAGGCCCAAGCTGTTTTGACCATACTAGTTCTCCTCTTCTCTCTCTCTCTCCTTTCTTCCCTTACTTGGTCCCTGCTCGGGCATCACTTGAAAGGAACTCCGGGATTCCCTCTATAGGTTCTATAGCTGGGGCTAAACTCAGGGCTGTCCAGGGTCTTTCAGGAGAATTTATTGATTTCAGCGACCCGTTTTGAAGAGCAACGCTATTGGTTTTAATTCGAATAATCTTTATTTCACAATTTTCTCATCTTAACCTATTTCCAATTTAGCGCACGTTCTAAGGGGTAAGGAGGAAACTAGTAGGTCTCATACACTGTGTGCTATGATAACCGAGCTTGGCATATGTGAGGTATAGCCGATGATGCCTTGACTTGACCTGTACCGATTTGACTTGACTACTTGACTTGACTGCTTGACTTGACTGCTTGACTGCTGAAACTGAATCAATACGTACCGGCTATTAATTTTAGTCGTGGTATCATGGTTGGATTTAATGAGGGTCGAAGGAAAGGAAACTACTTCGGTTCACGAAACCCAAGTAGGCCCTTGGTTCTCTTTTCAGGTAAGTGGAGAGAACAAGAATATCGGTCCACAGAACCCACATTCTGGCTCTCTCAAACCTCCAGTGCCGTCCGTGTATGAATGTCAAGAGAAAGAAACCACTTCGGCTCACGAAACCCAAGCAGGCTCTTGGCTCTCTTTCAGGTAAGTAGAGAGAACAAGAATATCGGTCCACAAAACCCAAATTCTGGCTCTCTCAAACCTCCAGTGCCGTCCATTTGTCTGTATAACCCAACCACTCACCTTGACTGCTGAAACCGAATGAGCCGTCTTCGCAGCTTGCCCGGTATTTATACCCTCAAGCCTATTGTCTTTCCTTTTCCCCCCAACAATGTTGTTTTTATATGCCTCACTTCCTCTGTACTCACCTCACTCACCTCGCCTATGTGGTGATTACTAGACAGGAGAAAACTAGCCTAACCACTACGTTTGCCAAACATATGCCAAGAATAACTTACACACTGGTACTTAGATACAGAGAACTTAAAAGTGTATATACATTTCATTACATATTTCAATTTGTTCTTGTTGGCTTTGTGAGACGCGGGATTTGCGTCCTCACAATTATAAAACTAACAAAGAACCAAACGTAAATAGTATTAGATACATTTGTTCTTCATTAATTAACGTGCACATTAAAAAAAATACAGTCCAATTTAAATATAAAAGCGAAATTATTTCAGTCGGAAAATAAAAATTTATTATTTCAGGAGTTCGGGATGTTGTGAACGAACTGAGAAACAAAATTTTGATATCGATGAATCTCATCTAGATTTATTAGAAGCATAAGAATTAGCAACATTTATTCGTAATTATGAACCGAAGAAACCGAATTATAACCCAATAAAAATTAAAGTGATATTATTTGTTATAGTCAATATATCAAACACCACGTAAAACTTCAATTACAGATAAAAACATCTAAAGAAGAAGTAAAAGAATGGTTAGATCGCCTTCTCTAACTCCGTGAAATGCTATTGGAATTATTATATTATTAACTCGGATTTCGGTTTCGAAAGATCCTAGTGTTGCAATTACATCTGTTCCTTGATTTATTTATATTTGGTTTGTCTATTTTTGAAAATGTATCGTAACGAATTAAACAGACCTCGCAGCCTGTGTCTAGCGATTCATTAAAATTGATACTATTGAATTCCAATTTTACGAAAATCATTCCACATTCTTTATTCTTTTTTTTTATTTGTTTTAACTTCTCCGTTTCTAATACTATTTACGTTTGGTTCTTTGTTAGTTTTACATTGAAACGAGAAGTCCCTATTTCTTTACTTTTTTCTTTTCATTTGTTGTATGTCGCAATCATATTCAAGGTCCGGGTACACTCTGAAAAATAAATGCTTATGGGATGCATAAAAGGTGCATAAATCAAGCACACTTAAACACGATTTTGAGCCTAGTGTGTGGTGTGAGTAATATTAAGCATTATTATAGCATGTCAAATTTTTTAGTCCTAAAACAAGAATTCGTAGTGCTTATTTGAAAGTTCAGAAGAAGTTAAATTAAGCATTTACCCAATACTTATTAAGAATGCCAAATTCTTTTAATTGCTATGAGTTTTATTCATTTAAGCGGAATCAAAAAAAATTTTAATAGTAACAATTATGAAGTTTTGGGCGTTTATGAGGAAACTTAAAAAGAAAATCCTCACACTCAAATCGATGGTGATAATAAGAATTTGCCTATAATTGACGCCTTACAACTTCATCAAATTGATGTGAGAGTTTACTAGCAGAACACTTTGAAATTTACAATTTGCTAACTTCATGGGGATTTGATATGATTGTTATTGATGAGTTTATAAGTAAGTTAAAGGAGTGGTGGTCTATTTTTGGCGTTAATTACAATTAGTTAATTTCTCAGTCATCAACTAATGGTGATCGATTAATTATTATTTCTTTGATTAAATACTAATAATTAATTATTAATAATAATTATTAATAATAATTATTTATTATTTCTTTGAGAGTTAAATCTTATAGTCTATCGTCTAAAAATTATAAAAGACAGCGATATCGATGTGCTTTTCCTCTATGAAAAACTGGCTGATCGAATAAAATTCAAATTCCAATTAGACAACTGGAAGTCTGCGCAAAATAATTCAGTCCAACAAAATATTACCAATATAACCCATAATTCAGTCCGACAGTACATAGATAATCCTGTTCAACAGTTCGTTGCTCTATCACAAATCCTTGCAAGTTCACATGCAGAATCTTTCATAAAAAATTATTAAATGTTACAAATCACATTTACGATTTCTCTTCTATGTTCCTCTTTAATATTTTTGTGGTCATCATTAATACATACATGTATTAATTAAATATAATAACAGTGAAAAGAATGAAGAGATGAGTTTAATATAAATTAAATTAAAAAAATTAAAATTCAATAAAATTTGTTAAAATATACAAGAAAATATAAAATAAAAACTAACGAGAAGAAGGCGAATTTTCGTTGCTTTGAATTTTGTTTTTCTACAAACCACATTCAATATTTTCGCAGAAGAACTATTCAGGGGTAGAATTATTGCATAACTCTAATATGTACGCTTTGACATTTTTTTCCGGTTCTAACCTGAACATTTTATGAAAGATTAAAATGTGCTTTTTGCCAGATTCTATGGAGGAAGCTCTAAATTCATCTCTGTTCGATTACAAAAGTTGGCTTTAAAAAAATATTCCGCATACATATTGCTACTAAAATCCAGATTATTTATTTGTATTTCATTGTCAACTTCATCTTCATTAATAGACAAAATAGTTTTATCAGTCGGCGCTGGAATTATTTCAACTATGGTTTCTGGCGTTTATTCGCAATTGCTCGAAGAGCCTGACCGAACAATCTTTGAAGCCATTAGCGTGGCTAAAGCATTATTCAGCTCGACAATAGACGGGTTGTTATTATTACCTACTTTTTTTCTTAAAACGGAAAAAATATTTCCTAATTTGTCTTGGTTAAAAGCTTTTGTTATAATAAAGAACTTATGTGGGTTTTTATTTAGCATTTCATCGGGCAGTAGAAGTACTGATTTTAAGGTTGGTCTCATACCGTCTAAAAAAATAAACGTTTTTTGTCATCTAATAATTCAACTTTCTTCAAATAGATTAGAAAAGTTTGTATCTTGTATAAAAGTTTATAAACTTATAACTCCATTCTTAAGCTGTACGGCAGATCTGTAGCAATTATCTAATTCTAAAGAGAGACCTATTCATACAATCAAAAATCTGGTCAACTTTTTTCGGCTGTAGATAAAGTTAATTCCTTTGGACCTTTTTTGAATCCCGTAGTGTCACAAACAGCACAGTTTTACTAAAAATTTGCGTAACGAATTTCACAGGATTTTTAAAAAGGAATTTCGATAAATATTTTGCCTGGTTAATTTTGGACACATTTTGCTTTTGGAGTTATCTTCTTTCTCCCATAGCTCTTGCACAATTTAAATTTAGCTACTCCATCGGGAGTTTTCAAGTCGCGTTTAAGCCAGCCATTTCTTAATGACTTGATTAGATGCGGAAAGTTAAAGATAAATTTTTTTATGGGATTCAGAAAAAGGGTTAAAAAAGGTTTCTCCAATTATTCTGCACAAAGTAACAGCACCCGAAGGGTGTAGAGTATATTCACTGTTCTTTCGTTTGCAACGCAGAGGAGGAGACGAGATAGATTTGGAAAAGTATATATATTGCTCAGCGTCACCTCCTGAATCGATTTAGCCCTGTCCGTCCGTCTGTGTCTGTTTGTCTGTCTGTTGAAATCACGGGAGAACGAAAAGAAATATCGCAATCGCACAGATGTTTTTTGTTATGTAGGGTAGTTTGGGATTGAAAATGGGCGGGATTGGTTAACAACCACGCCTATTTTACAAACGTACTGTAAAGGCACCTCGTTTTAAAAAATGTTATAAGGTGAATATCTCATGAACCATGCCTGATATTGAGGTATAATTCTGTACCGGAACACATTTTTTTATGGCAGATGGAACCAAGCTCAGGGGATGCCCCCTATCCATGCAAAGCATTCGCTGGTTTAGAAGGGGAGAGAGGTTAGTGGGAAGGGGAAATGTGGGAATAGTGTCGATTTACACCTCTTTTAAAAGCTTCGACGTTATAAGTGGGTGGGAAAACATGCGCAGGGAGTTATTCCAGAATTTAACAGCGCGACCGAAAAACGAATTTTGGCGATAATGTTTAGTGCGTTGCAACGGGATCGAGACGTGAAAGGGGTGCACCACTCTGTAAAGCCGAGTAAATCTGTTGAATACCTGAACCGAAGGAATTAGGCTGGCTACTTCAGAGGAACATTTACCATTAAAGTATCGGTAAAATAAGGATACACACCCCACATCGCGATGACATCCCAAGGTTTCAATAGAGCTGGATACCATACTGTCCCCTATAAGTTTTATCGCACGACCTTGGATACGATCCAGAAGCTGAAGGTATGTTTCCGAAGCTCCCGACCAAATATGCGAGTTGTACTCCATTTTCGGACGGATATAACTGGTGTAGATACAACGAAGGCCGGTTGGAGTGTATTTCTTGCACCGCTTTAAAAAGCCTAAGCACTTGGCTGCTTCTTTCGGAGCACACGTTGTCCCATGGTTCGGAAGGCAAACTCGTTAACATCCGACCTGGTGGTTTTCGTTGCTCGGCCTTATAGCGTTGACATGATGGGCAGTTCCGGACGTATTTGGAGATTTCCCGGAACACGCTGGGCCAGTAGTACCGTTGGGCTACTCTATTGATGGTCTTGCGTATACCCAAGTGGCCTGCCGTCGGCTGGTCGTGATTCTCCTGCAGCACTCTCTTCCGCTGATAGCTGGGAACACACATTTTCCATGGTGTGTCGTCGTCGTCGCCGGGCTGATGTGGAATTAAACGGTAGATCCTCTCGCCTTCCACTACGTAATCTGGATATTTCTCTGGTTTCTGCTCTATGTTACGACGCAGTTTCTGTATCCACCCGCATGTTGGGACCTCAGTACTCAATGTCGAAGGTGTACTGCTGGAGCTCTAGGGCCCAACGAGCCATGCGCCCTGTGGGGTTGTCGATGGAATTCTGCAATTTTAAGGCCAAGTGATCTGTTATTACCGTGAAGTGGTAATCTTCTATGTAAGCTCTCATCTTCCTTATACCCCATATAATCGCCAGACACTCCCTTTGCGTGGCTGAATAATTTCGTTTGGCTCCCTGTAAATGTCGGCTCGCATAAGCGATCACCCTCTCAGCTCCTTCGAAATCCTGAGTCAATACTGCTCCCAAGGCAATTGCACTGGCGTCAGTTTGTAGTGTAAATTTCCTAGTGAAGTCCGGACAAGCCAGAACTGGGGCTTCCGTCAAGCGTTGTTTAAGAGTGTCAAACGCCTGCTGTTGCCTCTCTCCCCACTGCCAACGGTTTCTCTTCTTTAGTAGGCTTGTCAAAGGATGGATGATTTCCGAGTACTCAGGTACGAACCGTCGATACCATGAAGCTGTACCCAAGTATCTCCTCAACTCTCGTAGATTTATGGGTGGTTTGAGGTTTCGAATTGCAGCCACTTTGTCAGGATCTGTGCGAATGCCTTGCTCCGTCACCACGTGGCCGAGATGTTTGAGTTCCTTTTGGAAGAAATGACATTTGTCCCGGTTGATTTTCAGCTTCGCCGCTCGGAGACGTTGAAAAACTTGGCTCAAATGCTGGACGTGTTCTTTCCTATCTCTACTGACCACGATGATATCGTCATAGTAAGCGAAAGTATTTCCATCGGTTCCATATCGGGTCCAATGACCTGATCCAAAGCCCTTTGAAACGTGGGCGGGGCTGAATGGAGCCCGAAGGGCATCACCGTCCATTCAAAGAGTCCGCATCCTGGAACGGTAAACGCCGTATACTTCCTGCTGGCAGGGTGCATTGGTATCTGCCAATAGCCATTCTTGAGATCTATGGTGCTAATGCATCTGGCTTCACGTAGCTTGTCGATGATGTGTCCGATTCTGGGCAGAGGGTAAGCATCTGGGTACGACCGCGAATTAAGTACCCGGAGTCGACGCATAGTCTCCACTCTCCTGTCTTTTTAGGAGCCAGGACGATGGGTGCACTATAGGCGCTGTTCGAGCGTTGTATGCAACCGGTCGCTAACAGCTTATCTACCTCCTTGTTTATTATGGTTTGCATGGCGGGATTCTTCGGGCGATAGCGTACTTTTATTGGAATGTCGTCTCGCATTCGTATCTTGTGGTATGCGATATCAGAGACCCCTTTAATTCTTTAAAAAGAGTCAGTCTCTTGCTTGAGGAACTCCTCGATGTCCTTATCCGAGATCTCGCAGACCCTTGACAGCTTAGTTGCCCCCGTCACGCCGAACATTATGGATTGTTCTCCGCAGGTTAGCCTGGCCCCAGCGTTTTCCAAGAAATCCATGCCCAGAGTTAAGGATTCTAAAGCGCGGGGCATAAGAAAGAGTGGAAGCTCCACTTCAGCAGTGCCTAGCCGCACCTTGACCACTACCTCCTGATTCACGTTTCGGATCGAGCTGTCCGCCATATGTACTATGTACACCCAACTTCACTTCCTGCATCCCTTTTACCTCGGTCATTTCCTCTGCAAAATACTCGTTAACGAAACTTCTGGTGGCCCCGGTGTCGATGACCGCCTCCAACCGGATTCCACCTGCTTCTACCTCTGCTACGAGACTCGAATTTGCGCATCTCAACGGGGAGGAGCTTGTTATATGTGGCAGCTCGCTTCCCCACTCTGACTGACAAATTGCCCGTTTCCCGAGGTGGTTGTTTCTCTAGTTCTACGACAGCAGTTCAGGGTACGCGTCCCTCGCCTGCCTCACTCCCAGCAGAATAAGGTCCTTGGACCGTTACACTCACGTGCGAAATGTCCGTGTTGTCCGCAGCGCCTACATGCCTCTCGGGGGTTGTTAATATCCACCCGTTCTTGGCGTATACCACGGTTGGCTGTTCTTGGCTCTGCTAAACTCTCATCTCGCGTTTTGGAATCTGCTGACCTGATATCATCATATCTCTCGGCCAGGTCAATCATTTGCTCAAGACTGGTTATGTCGTGGTGCCTCATGAATAACTGGTACTCCCGACGGTTATTACGACAGATCCTGTCGATTTTTTTAATCAGCGTGTAAGAAGAGTGACGCATCAGATTCTGCATGGCCAGCAAGTAGTCCTTGAAAGATTCTCCGGGAATTTGCAAGCGGGTGCGGAATTGTCTTCCAATCCCTCGAAGAATCGTGAATGTAAGAAAAACCTCAAAACGTCTGTCTTGAATTCCTCCCATGTAGCCCAGTCCCTCCGGTTGTTGCGCAGCCACAGCATTGCTCTAGCTTCCACTAATTCCGACATCACTCGCGTCACCCAGTTCTTATTCAGGTCATAGGTACTGCATAGTTCTTCGATTCGTTCTACAAATTCCAGGGGGTCACCTTCCCCGCCGAACCGACCATTTCCGGACCCGGTCAATGACTGCTGCGCACGATAATTCCCCTACCGGCTGGCGACGGGGGCTTGTGGCTCTGGAGAAAGTTTCCGGACTCACGAGCATTGCCGCGCTGTTGGACCCCGCACACACAGCTTCCCATACTTGAACCACTTGTAAAATTTCCGGCCTCACATCAGACGCTGTTATGGTACTTACGAGTACTTTCCTCATCTCATCCACTGTGCCTGTATGCTCGAGGCCAATCTCGGTGAAGAGCTCGATTAATTCTTCTCTACGGAGCCCGTAGGCCCAAGCTGTTTTGACCATACTAGTTCTCCTCTTCTCTCTCTCTCTCCTTTCTTCCCTTACTTGGTCCCTGCTCGGGCATCACTTGAAAGGAACTCCGGGATTCCCTCTATAGGTTCTATAGCTGGGGCTAAACTCAGGGCTGTCCAGGGTCTTTCAGGAGAATTTATTGATTTCAGCGACCCGTTTTGAAGAGCAACGCTATTGGTTTTAATTCGAATAATCTTTATTTCACAATTTTCTCATCTTAACCTATTTCCAATTTAGCGCACGTTCTAAGGGGTAAGGAGGAAACTAGTAGGTCTCATACACTGTGTGCTATGATAACCGAGCTTGGCATATGTGAGGTATAGCCGATGATGCCTTGACTTGACCTGTACCGATTTGACTTGACTACTTGACTTGACTGCTTGACTTGACTGCTTGACTGCTGAAACTGAATCAATACGTACCGGCTATTAATTTTAGTCGTGGTATCATGGTTGGATTTAATGAGGGTCGAAGGAAAGGAAACTACTTCGGTTCACGAAACCCAAGTAGGCCCTTGGTTCTCTTTTCAGGTAAGTGGAGAGAACAAGAATATCGGTCCACAGAACCCACATTCTGGCTCTCTCAAACCTCCAGTGCCGTCCGTGTATGAATGTCAAGAGAAAGAAACCACTTCGGCTCACGAAACCCAAGCAGGCTCTTGGCTCTCTTTCAGGTAAGTAGAGAGAACAAGAATATCGGTCCACAAAACCCAAATTCTGGCTCTCTCAAACCTCCAGTGCCGTCCATTTGTCTGTATAACCCAACCACTCACCTTGACTGCTGAAACCGAATGAGCCGTCTTCGCAGCTTGCCCGGTATTTATACCCTCAAGCCTATTGTCTTTCCTTTTCCCCCCAACAATGTTGTTTTTATATGCCTCACTTCCTCTGTACTCACCTCACTCACCTCGCCTATGTGGTGATTACTAGACAGGAGAAAACTAGCCTAACCACTACGTATGCCAAACATATGCCAAGAATAACTTACACACTGGTACTTAGATACAGAGAACTTAAAAGTGTATATACATTTCATTACATATTTCAATTTGTTCTTGTTGGCTTTGTGAGACGCGGGATTTGCGTCCTCACAATTATAAAACTAACAAAGAACCAAACGTAAATAGTATTAGATACATTTGTTCTTCATTAATTAACGTGCACATTAAAAAAAATACAGTCCAATTTAAATATAAAAGCGAAATTATTTCAGTCGGAAAATAAAAATTTATTATTTCAGGAGTTCGGGATGTTGTGAACGAACTGAGAAACAAAATTTTGATATCGATGAATCTCATCTAGATTTATTAGAAGCATAAGAATTAGCAACATTTATTCGTAATTATGAACCGAAGAAACCGAATTATAACCCAATAAAAATTAAAGTGATATTATTTGTTATAGTCAATATATCAAACACCACGTAAAACTTCAATTACAGATAAAAACATCTAAAGAAGAAGTAAAAGAATGGTTAGATCGCCTTCTCTAACTCCGTGAAATGCTATTGGAATTATTATATTATTAACTCGGATTTCGGTTTCGAAAGATCCTAGTGTTGCAATTACATCTGTTCCTTGATTTATTTATATTTGGTTTGTCTATTTTTGAAAATGTATCGTAACGAATTAAACAGACCTCGCAGCCTGTGTCTAGCGATTCATTAAAATTGATACTATTGAATTCCAATTTTACGAAAATCATTCCACATTCTTTATTCTTTTTTTTTATTTGTTTTAACTTCTCCGTTTCTAATACTATTTACGTTTGGTTCTTTGTTAGTTTTACATTGAAACGAGAAGTCCCTATTTCTTTACTTTTTTCTTTTCATTTGTTGTATGTCGCAATCATATTCAAGGTCCGGGTACACTCTGAAAAATAAATGCTTATGGGATGCATAAAAGGTGCATAAATCAAGCACACTTAAACACGATTTTGAGCCTAGTGTGTGGTGTGAGTAATATTAAGCATTATTATAGCATGTCAAATTTTTTAGTCCTAAAACAAGAATTCGTAGTGCTTATTTGAAAGTTCAGAAGAAGTTAAATTAAGCATTTACCCAATACTTATTAAGAATGCCAAATTCTTTTAATTGCTATGAGTTTTATTCATTTAAGCGGAATCAAAAAAAATTTTAATAGTAACAATTATGAAGTTTTGGGCGTTTATGAGGAAACTTAAAAAGAAAATCCTCACACTCAAATCGATGGTGATAATAAGAATTTGCCTATAATTGACGCCTTACAACTTCATCAAATTGATGTGAGAGTTTACTAGCAGAACACTTTGAAATTTACAATTTGCTAACTTCATGGGGATTTGATATGATTGTTATTGATGAGTTTATAAGTAAGTTAAAGGAGTGGTGGTCTATTTTTGGCGTTAATTACAATTAGTTAATTTCTCAGTCATCAACTAATGGTGATCGATTAATTATTATTTCTTTGATTAAATACTAATAATTAATTATTAATAATAAATATTAATAATAATAATAATTATTAATAATAATTATTTATTATTTCTTTGAGAGTTAAATCTTATAGTCTATCGTCTAAAAATTATAAAAGACAGCGATATCGATGTGCTTTTCCTCTATGAAAAACTGGCTGATCGAATAAAATTCAAATTCCAATTAGACAACTGGAAGTCTGCGCAAAATAATTCAGTCCAACAAAATATTACCAATATAACCCATAATTCAGTCCGACAGTACATAGATAATCCTGTTCAACAGTTCGTTGCTCTATCACAAATCCTTGCAAGTTCACATGCAGAATCTTTCATAAAAAATTATTAAATGTTACAAATCACATTTACGATTTCTCTTCTATGTTCCTCTTTAATATTTTTGTGGTCATCATTAATACATACATGTATTAATTAAATATAATAACAGTGAAAAGAATGAAGAGATGAGTTTAATATAAATTAAATTAAAAAAATTAAAATTCAATAAAATTTGTTAAAATATACAAGAAAATATAAAATAAAAACTAACGAGAAGAAGGCGAATTTTCGTTGCTTTGAATTTTGTTTTTCTACAAACCACATTCAATATTTTCGCAGAAGAACTATTCAGGGGTAGAATTATTGCATAACTCTAATATGTACGCTTTGACATTTTTTTCCGGTTCTAACCTGAACATTTTATGAAAGATTAAAATGTGCTTTTTGCCAGATTCTATGGAGGAAGCTCTAAATTCATCTCTGTTCGATTACAAAAGTTGGCTTTAAAAAAATATTCCGCATACATATTGCTACTAAAATCCAGATTATTTATTTGTATTTCATTGTCAACTTCATCTTCATTAATATACAAAATAGTTTTATCAGTCGGCGCTGGAATTATTTCAACTATGGTTTCTGGCGTTTATTCGCAATTGCTCGAAGAGCCTGACCGAACAATCTTTGAAGCCATTAGCGTGGCTAAAGCATTATTCAGCTCGACAATAGACGGGTTGTTATTATTACCTACTTTTTTTCTTAAAACGGAAAAAATATTTCCTAATTTGTCTTGGTTAAAAGCTTTTGTTATAATAAAGAACTTATGTGGGTTTTTATTTAGCATTTCATCGGGCAGTAGAAGTACTGATTTTAAGGTTGGTCTCATACCGTCTAAAAAAATAAACGTTTTTTGTCATCTAATAATTCAACTTTCTTCAAATAGATTAGAAAAGTTTGTATCTTGTATAAAAGTTTATAAACTTATAACTCCATTCTTAAGCTGTACGGCAGATCTGTAGCAATTATCTAATTCTAAAGAGAGACCTATTCATACAATCAAAAATCTGGTCAACTTTTTTCGGCTGTAGATAAAGTTAATTCCTTTGGACCTTTTTTGAATCCCGTAGTGTCACAAACAGCACAGTTTTACTAAAAATTTGCGTAACGAATTTCACAGGATTTTTAAAAAGGAATTTCGATAAATATTTTGCCTGGTTAATTTTGGACACATTTTGCTTTTGGAGTTATCTTCTTTCTCCCATAGCTCTTGCACAATTTAAATTTAGCTACTCCATCGGGAGTTTTCAAGTCGCGTTTAAGCCAGCCATTTCTTAATGACTTGATTAGATGCGGAAAGTTAAAGATAAATTTTTTTATGGGATTCAGAAAAAGGGTTAAAAAAGGTTTCTCCAATTATTCTGCACAAAGTAACAGCACCCGAAGGGTGTAGAGTATATTCACTGTTCTTTCGTTTGCAACGCAGAGGAGGAGACGAGATAGATTTGGAAAAGTATATATATTGCTCAGCGTCACCTCCTGAATCGATTTAGCCCTGTCCGTCCGTCTGTGTCTGTTTGTCTGTCTGTTGAAATCACGGGAGAACGAAAAGAAATATCGCAATCGCACAGATGTTTTTTGTTATGTAGGGTAGTTTGGGATTGAAAATGGGCGGGATTGGTTAACAACCACGCCTATTTTACAAACGTACTGTAAAGGCACCTCGTTTTAAAAAATGTTATAAGGTGAATATCTCATGAACCATGCCTGATATTGAGGTATAATTCTGTACCGGAACACATTTTTTTATGGCAGATGGAACCAAGCTCAGGGGATGCCCCCTATCCATGCAAAGCATTCGCTGGTTTAGAAGGGGAGAGAGGTTAGTGGGAAGGGGAAATGTGGGAATAGTGTCGATTTACACCTCTTTTAAAAGCTTCGACGTTATAAGTGGGTGGGAAAACATGCGCAGGGAGTTATTCCAGAATTTAACAGCGCGACCGAAAAACGAATTTTGGCGATAATGTTTAGTGCGTTGCAACGGGATCGAGACGTGAAAGGGGTGCACCACTCTGTAAAGCCGAGTAAATCTGTTGAATACCTGAACCGAAGGAATTAGGCTGGCTACTTCAGAGGAACATTTACCATTAAAGTATCGGTAAAATAAGGATACACACCCCACATCGCGATGACATCCCAAGGTTTCAATAGAGCTGGATACCATACTGTCCCCTATAAGTTTTATCGCACGACCTTGGATACGATCCAGAAGCTGAAGGTATGTTTCCGAAGCTCCCGACCAAATATGCGAGTTGTACTCCATTTTCGGACGGATATAACTGGTGTAGATACAACGAAGGCCGGTTGGAGTGTATTTCTTGCACCGCTTTAAAAAGCCTAAGCACTTGGCTGCTTCTTTCGGAGCACACGTTGTCCCATGGTTCGGAAGGCAAACTCGTTAACATCCGACCTGGTGGTTTTCGTTGCTCGGCCTTATAGCGTTGACATGATGGGCAGTTCCGGACGTATTTGGAGATTTCCCGGAACACGCTGGGCCAGTAGTACCGTTGGGCTACTCTATTGATGGTCTTGCGTATACCCAAGTGGCCTGCCGTCGGCTGGTCGTGATTCTCCTGCAGCACTCTCTTCCGCTGATAGCTGGGAACACACATTTTCCATGGTGTGTCGTCGTCGTCGCCGGGCTGATGTGGAATTAAACGGTAGATCCTCTCGCCTTCCACTACGTAATCTGGATATTTCTCTGGTTTCTGCTCTATGTTACGACGCAGTTTCTGTATCCACCCGCATGTTGGGACCTCAGTACTCAATGTCGAAGGTGTACTGCTGGAGCTCTAGGGCCCAACGAGCCATGCGCCCTGTGGGGTTGTCGATGGAATTCTGCAATTTTAAGGCCAAGTGATCTGTTATTACCGTGAAGTGGTAATCTTCTATGTAAGCTCTCATCTTCCTTATACCCCATATAATCGCCAGACACTCCCTTTGCGTGGCTGAATAATTTCGTTTGGCTCCCTGTAAATGTCGGCTCGCATAAGCGATCACCCTCTCAGCTCCTTCGAAATCCTGAGTCAATACTGCTCCCAAGGCAATTGCACTGGCGTCAGTTTGTAGTGTAAATTTCCTAGTGAAGTCCGGACAAGCCAGAACTGGGGCTTCCGTCAAGCGTTGTTTAAGAGTGTCAAACGCCTGCTGTTGCCTCTCTCCCCACTGCCAACGGTTTCTCTTCTTTAGTAGGCTTGTCAAAGGATGGATGATTTCCGAGTACTCAGGTACGAACCGTCGATACCATGAAGCTGTACCCAAGTATCTCCTCAACTCTCGTAGATTTATGGGTGGTTTGAGGTTTCGAATTGCAGCCACTTTGTCAGGATCTGTGCGAATGCCTTGCTCCGTCACCACGTGGCCGAGATGTTTGAGTTCCTTTTGGAAGAAATGACATTTGTCCCGGTTGATTTTCAGCTTCGCCGCTCGGAGACGTTGAAAAACTTGGCTCAAATGCTGGACGTGTTCTTTCCTATCTCTACTGACCACGATGATATCGTCATAGTAAGCGAAAGTATTTCCATCGGTTCCATATCGGGTCCAATGACCTGATCCAAAGCCCTTTGAAACGTGGGCGGGGCTGAATGGAGCCCGAAGGGCATCACCGTCCATTCAAAGAGTCCGCATCCTGGAACGGTAAACGCCGTATACTTCCTGCTGGCAGGGTGCATTGGTATCTGCCAATAGCCATTCTTGAGATCTATGGTGCTAATGCATCTGGCTTCACGTAGCTTGTCGATGATGTGTCCGATTCTGGGCAGAGGGTAAGCATCTGGGTACGACCGCGAATTAAGTACCCGGAGTCGACGCATAGTCTCCACTCTCCTGTCTTTTTAGGAGCCAGGACGATGGGTGCACTATAGGCGCTGTTCGAGCGTTGTATGCAACCGGTCGCTAACAGCTTATCTACCTCCTTGTTTATTATGGTTTGCATGGCGGGATTCTTCGGGCGATAGCGTACTTTTATTGGAATGTCGTCTCGCATTCGTATCTTGTGGTATGCGATATCAGAGACCCCTTTAATTCTTTAAAAAGAGTCAGTCTCTTGCTTGAGGAACTCCTCGATGTCCTTATCCGAGATCTCGCAGACCCTTGACAGCTTAGTTGCCCCCGTCACGCCGAACATTATGGATTGTTCTCCGCAGGTTAGCCTGGCCCCAGCGTTTTCCAAGAAATCCATGCCCAGAGTTAAGGATTCTAAAGCGCGGGGCATAAGAAAGAGTGGAAGCTCCACTTCAGCAGTGCCTAGCCGCACCTTGACCACTACCTCCTGATTCACGTTTCGGATCGAGCTGTCCGCCATATGTACTATGTACACCCAACTTCACTTCCTGCATCCCTTTTACCTCGGTCATTTCCTCTGCAAAATACTCGTTAACGAAACTTCTGGTGGCCCCGGTGTCGATGACCGCCTCCAACCGGATTCCACCTGCTTCTACCTCTGCTACGAGACTCGAATTTGCGCATCTCAACGGGGAGGAGCTTGTTATATGTGGCAGCTCGCTTCCCCACTCTGACTGACAAATTGCCCGTTTCCCGAGGTGGTTGTTTCTCTAGTTCTACGACAGCAGTTCAGGGTACGCGTCCCTCGCCTGCCTCACTCCCAGCAGAATAAGGTCCTTGGACCGTTACACTCACGTGCGAAATGTCCGTGTTGTCCGCAGCGCCTACATGCCTCTCGGGGGTTGTTAATATCCACCCGTTCTTGGCGTATACCACGGTTGGCTGTTCTTGGCTCTGCTAAACTCTCATCTCGCGTTTTGGAATCTGCTGACCTGATATCATCATATCTCTCGGCCAGGTCAATCATTTGCTCAAGACTGGTTATGTCGTGGTGCCTCATGAATAACTGGTACTCCCGACGGTTATTACGACAGATCCTGTCGATTTTTTTAATCAGCGTGTAAGAAGAGTGACGCATCAGATTCTGCATGGCCAGCAAGTAGTCCTTGAAAGATTCTCCGGGAATTTGCAAGCGGGTGCGGAATTGTCTTCCAATCCCTCGAAGAATCGTGAATGTAAGAAAAACCTCAAAACGTCTGTCTTGAATTCCTCCCATGTAGCCCAGTCCCTCCGGTTGTTGCGCAGCCACAGCATTGCTCTAGCTTCCACTAATTCCGACATCACTCGCGTCACCCAGTTCTTATTCAGGTCATAGGTACTGCATAGTTCTTCGATTCGTTCTACAAATTCCAGGGGGTCACCTTCCCCGCCGAACCGACCATTTCCGGACCCGGTCAATGACTGCTGCGCACGATAATTCCCCTACCGGCTGGCGACGGGGGCTTGTGGCTCTGGAGAAAGTTTCCGGACTCACGAGCATTGCCGCGCTGTTGGACCCCGCACACACAGCTTCCCATACTTGAACCACTTGTAAAATTTCCGGCCTCACATCAGACGCTGTTATGGTACTTACGAGTACTTTCCTCATCTCATCCACTGTGCCTGTATGCTCGAGGCCAATCTCGGTGAAGAGCTCGATTAATTCTTCTCTACGGAGCCCGTAGGCCCAAGCTGTTTTGACCATACTAGTTCTCCTCTTCTCTCTCTCTCTCCTTTCTTCCCTTACTTGGTCCCTGCTCGGGCATCACTTGAAAGGAACTCCGGGATTCCCTCTATAGGTTCTATAGCTGGGGCTAAACTCAGGGCTGTCCAGGGTCTTTCAGGAGAATTTATTGATTTCAGCGACCCGTTTTGAAGAGCAACGCTATTGGTTTTAATTCGAATAATCTTTATTTCACAATTTTCTCATCTTAACCTATTTCCAATTTAGCGCACGTTCTAAGGGGTAAGGAGGAAACTAGTAGGTCTCATACACTGTGTGCTATGATAACCGAGCTTGGCATATGTGAGGTATAGCCGATGATGCCTTGACTTGACCTGTACCGATTTGACTTGACTACTTGACTTGACTGCTTGACTTGACTGCTTGACTGCTGAAACTGAATCAATACGTACCGGCTATTAATTTTAGTCGTGGTATCATGGTTGGATTTAATGAGGGTCGAAGGAAAGGAAACTACTTCGGTTCACGAAACCCAAGTAGGCCCTTGGTTCTCTTTTCAGGTAAGTGGAGAGAACAAGAATATCGGTCCACAGAACCCACATTCTGGCTCTCTCAAACCTCCAGTGCCGTCCGTGTATGAATGTCAAGAGAAAGAAACCACTTCGGCTCACGAAACCCAAGCAGGCTCTTGGCTCTCTTTCAGGTAAGTAGAGAGAACAAGAATATCGGTCCACAAAACCCAAATTCTGGCTCTCTCAAACCTCCAGTGCCGTCCATTTGTCTGTATAACCCAACCACTCACCTTGACTGCTGAAACCGAATGAGCCGTCTTCGCAGCTTGCCCGGTATTTATACCCTCAAGCCTATTGTCTTTCCTTTTCCCCCCAACAATGTTGTTTTTATATGCCTCACTTCCTCTGTACTCACCTCACTCACCTCGCCTATGTGGTGATTACTAGACAGGAGAAAACTAGCCTAACCACTACGTATGCCAAACATATGCCAAGAATAACTTACACACTGGTACTTAGATACAGAGAACTTAAAAGTGTATATACATTTCATTACATATTTCAATTTGTTCTTGTTGGCTTTGTGAGACGCGGGATTTGCGTCCTCACAATTATAAAACTAACAAAGAACCAAACGTAAATAGTATTAGATACATTTGTTCTTCATTAATTAACGTGCACATTAAAAAAAATACAGTCCAATTTAAATATAAAAGCGAAATTATTTCAGTCGGAAAATAAAAATTTATTATTTCAGGAGTTCGGGATGTTGTGAACGAACTGAGAAACAAAATTTTGATATCGATGAATCTCATCTAGATTTATTAGAAGCATAAGAATTAGCAACATTTATTCGTAATTATGAACCGAAGAAACCGAATTATAACCCAATAAAAATTAAAGTGATATTATTTGTTATAGTCAATATATCAAACACCACGTAAAACTTCAATTACAGATAAAAACATCTAAAGAAGAAGTAAAAGAATGGTTAGATCGCCTTCTCTAACTCCGTGAAATGCTATTGGAATTATTATATTATTAACTCGGATTTCGGTTTCGAAAGATCCTAGTGTTGCAATTACATCTGTTCCTTGATTTATTTATATTTGGTTTGTCTATTTTTGAAAATGTATCGTAACGAATTAAACAGACCTCGCAGCCTGTGTCTAGCGATTCATTAAAATTGATACTATTGAATTCCAATTTTACGAAAATCATTCCACATTCTTTATTCTTTTTTTTTATTTGTTTTAACTTCTCCGTTTCTAATACTATTTACGTTTGGTTCTTTGTTAGTTTTACATTGAAACGAGAAGTCCCTATTTCTTTACTTTTTTCTTTTCATTTGTTGTATGTCGCAATCATATTCAAGGTCCGGGTACACTCTGAAAAATAAATGCTTATGGGATGCATAAAAGGTGCATAAATCAAGCACACTTAAACACGATTTTGAGCCTAGTGTGTGGTGTGAGTAATATTAAGCATTATTATAGCATGTCAAATTTTTTAGTCCTAAAACAAGAATTCGTAGTGCTTATTTGAAAGTTCAGAAGAAGTTAAATTAAGCATTTACCCAATACTTATTAAGAATGCCAAATTCTTTTAATTGCTATGAGTTTTATTCATTTAAGCGGAATCAAAAAAAATTTTAATAGTAACAATTATGAAGTTTTGGGCGTTTATGAGGAAACTTAAAAAGAAAATCCTCACACTCAAATCGATGGTGATAATAAGAATTTGCCTATAATTGACGCCTTACAACTTCATCAAATTGATGTGAGAGTTTACTAGCAGAACACTTTGAAATTTACAATTTGCTAACTTCATGGGGATTTGATATGATTGTTATTGATGAGTTTATAAGTAAGTTAAAGGAGTGGTGGTCTATTTTTGGCGTTAATTACAATTAGTTAATTTCTCAGTCATCAACTAATGGTGATCGATTAATTATTATTTCTTTGATTAAATACTAATAATTAATTATTAATAATAATTATTAATAATAATTATTTATTATTTCTTTGAGAGTTAAATCTTATAGTCTATCGTCTAAAAATTATAAAAGACAGCGATATCGATGTGCTTTTCCTCTATGAAAAACTGGCTGATCGAATAAAATTCAAATTCCAATTAGACAACTGGAAGTCTGCGCAAAATAATTCAGTCCAACAAAATATTACCAATATAACCCATAATTCAGTCCGACAGTACATAGATAATCCTGTTCAACAGTTCGTTGCTCTATCACAAATCCTTGCAAGTTCACATGCAGAATCTTTCATAAAAAATTATTAAATGTTACAAATCACATTTACGATTTCTCTTCTATGTTCCTCTTTAATATTTTTGTGGTCATCATTAATACATACATGTATTAATTAAATATAATAACAGTGAAAAGAATGAAGAGATGAGTTTAATATAAATTAAATTAAAAAAATTAAAATTCAATAAAATTTGTTAAAATATACAAGAAAATATAAAATAAAAACTAACGAGAAGAAGGCGAATTTTCGTTGCTTTGAATTTTGTTTTTCTACAAACCACATTCAATATTTTCGCAGAAGAACTATTCAGGGGTAGAATTATTGCATAACTCTAATATGTACGCTTTGACATTTTTTTCCGGTTCTAACCTGAACATTTTATGAAAGATTAAAATGTGCTTTTTGCCAGATTCTATGGAGGAAGCTCTAAATTCATCTCTGTTCGATTACAAAAGTTGGCTTTAAAAAAATATTCCGCATACATATTGCTACTAAAATCCAGATTATTTATTTGTATTTCATTGTCAACTTCATCTTCATTAATAGACAAAATAGTTTTATCAGTCGGCGCTGGAATTATTTCAACTATGGTTTCTGGCGTTTATTCGCAATTGCTCGAAGAGCCTGACCGAACAATCTTTGAAGCCATTAGCGTGGCTAAAGCATTATTCAGCTCGACAATAGACGGGTTGTTATTATTACCTACTTTTTTTCTTAAAACGGAAAAAATATTTCCTAATTTGTCTTGGTTAAAAGCTTTTGTTATAATAAAGAACTTATGTGGGTTTTTATTTAGCATTTCATCGGGCAGTAGAAGTACTGATTTTAAGGTTGGTCTCATACCGTCTAAAAAAATAAACGTTTTTTGTCATCTAATAATTCAACTTTCTTCAAATAGATTAGAAAAGTTTGTATCTTGTATAAAAGTTTATAAACTTATAACTGCATTCTTAAGCTGTACGGCAGATCGGTAGCAATTATCTAATTCTAAAGAGAGACCTATTCATACAATCAAAAATCTGGTCAACTTTTTTCGGCTGTAGATAAAGTTAATTCCTTTGGACCTTTTTTGAATCCCGTAGTGTCACAAACAGCACAGTTTTACTAAAAATTTGCGTAACGAATTTCACAGGATTTTTAAAAAGGAATTTCGATAAATATTTTGCCTGGTTAATTTTGGACACATTTTGCTTTTGGAGTTATCTTCTTTCTCCCATAGCTCTTGCACAATTTAAATTTAGCTACTCCATCGGGAGTTTTCAAGTCGCGTTTAAGCCAGCCATTTCTTAATGACTTGATTAGATGCGGAAAGTTAAAGATAAATTTTTTTTATGGGATTCAGAAAAAGGGTTAAAAAAGGTTTCTCCAATTATTCTGCACAAAGTAACAGCACCCGAAGGGTGTAGAGTATATTCACTGTTCTTTCGTTTGCAACGCAGAGGAGGAGACGAGATAGATTTGGCAAAGTATATATATTGCTCAGCGTCACCTCCTGAATCGATTTAGCCCTGTCCGTCCGTCTGTGTCTGTTTGTCTGTCTGTTGAAATCACGGGAGAACGAAAAGAAATATCGCAATCGCACAGATGTTTTTTGTTATGTAGGGTAGTTTGGGATTGAAAATGGGCGGGATTGGTTAACAACCACGCCTATTTTACAAACGTACTGTAAAGGCACCTCGTTTTAAAAAATGTTATAAGGTGAATATCTCATGAACCATGCCTGATATTGAGGTATAATTCTGTACCGGAACACATTTTTTTATGGCAGATGGAACCAGCTCATGGGATGCCCCCTATCCATGCAAAGCATTCGCTGGTTTAGAAGGGGAGAGAGGTTAGTGGGAAGGGGAAATGTGGGAATAGTGTCGATTTACACCTCTTTTAAAAGCTTCGACGTTATAAGTGGGTGGGAAAACATGCGCAGGAAGTTATTCCAGAATTTAACAGCGCGACCGAAAAACGAATTCTGGCGATAATGTTTAGTGCGTTGCAACGGGGTCGAGACGTGAAAGGGGTGCACCACTCTGGAAAGCCGAGTAAATCTGTTGAATACCTGAACCGAAGGAATTAGGCTGGCTACTTCAGAGGAACATTTACCATTAAAGTATCGGTAAAATAAGGATACACACCCCACATCGCGATGACATCCCAAGGTTTCAATAGAGCTGGATACCATACTGTCCCCTATAAGTTTTATCGCACGACCTTGGATACGATCCAGAAGCTGAAGGTATGTTTCCGAAGCTCCCGACCAAATATGCGAGTTGTACTCCATTTTCGGACGGATATAACTGGTGTAGATACAACGAAGGCCGGTTGGAGTGTATTTCTTGCACCGCTTTAAAAAGCCTAAGCACTTGGCTGCTTCTTTCGGAGCACACGGTGTCCCATGGTTCGGAAGGCAAACTCGTTAACATCCGACCTGGTGGTTTTCGTTGCTCGGCCTTATAGCGTTGACATGATGGGCAGTTCCGGACGTATTTGGAGATTTCCCGGAACACGCTGGGCCAGTAGTACCGTTGGGCTACTCTATTGATGGTCTTGCGTATACCCAAGTGGCCTGCCGTCGGCTGGTCGTGATTCTCCTGCAGCACTCTCTTCCGCTGATAGCTGGGAACACACATTTTCCATGGTGTGTCGTCGTCGTCGCCGGGCTGATGTGGAATTAAACGGTAGATCCTCTCGCCTTCCACTACGTAATCTGGATATTTCTCTGGTTTCTGCTCTATGTTACGACGCAGTTTCTGTATCCACCCGCATGTTGGGACCTCAGTACTCAATGTCGAAGGTGTACTGCTGGAGCTCTAGGGCCCAACGAGCCATGCGCCCTGTGGGGTTGTCGATGGAATTCTGCAATTTTAAGGCCAAGTGATCTGTTATTACCGTGAAGTGGTAATCTTCTATGTAAGCTCTCATCTTCCTTATACCCCATATAATCGCCAGACACTCCCTTTGCGTGGCTGAATAATTTCGTTTGGCTCCCTGTAAATGTCGGCTCGCATAAGCGATCACCCTCTCAGCTCCGTCGAAATCCTGAGTCAATACTGCTCCCAAGGCAATTGCACTGGCGTCAGTTTGTAGTGTAAATTTCCTAGTGAAGTCCGGACAAGCCAGGACTGGGGCTTCCGTCAAGCGTTGTTTAAGAGTGTCAAACGCCTGCTGTTGCCTCTCTCCCCACTGCCAACGGTTTCTCTTCTTTAGTAGGCTTGTCAAAGGATGGATGATTTCCGAGTACTCAGGTACGAACCGTCGATACCATGAAGCTGTACCCAAGTATCTCCTCAACTCTCGTAGATTTATGGGTGGTTTGAGGTTTCGAATTGCAGCCACTTTGTCAGGATCTGTGCGAATGCCTTGCTCCGTCACCACGTGGCCGAGATGTTTGAGTTCCTTTTGGAAGAAATGACATTTGTCCCGGTTGATTTTCAGCTTCGCCGCTCGGAGACGTTGAAAAACTTGGCTCAAATGCTGGACGTGTTCTTTCCTATCTCTACTGACCACGATGATATCGTCATAGTAAGCGAAAGTATTTCCATCGGTTCCATATCGGGTCCAATGACCTGATCCAAAGCCCTTTGAAACGTGGGCGGGGCTGAATGGAGCCCGAAGGGCATCACCGTCCATTCAAAGAGTCCGCATCCTGGAACGGTAAACGCCGTATACTTCCTGCTGGCAGGGTGCATTGGTATCTGCCAATAGCCATTCTTGAGATCTATGGTGCTAATGCATCTGGCTTCACGTAGCTTGTCGATGATGTGTCCGATTCTGGGCAGAGGGTAAGCATCTGGGTACGACCGCGAATTAAGTACCCGGAGTCGACGCATAGTCTCCACTCTCCTGTCTTTTTAGGAGCCAGGACGATGGGTGCACTATAGGCGCTGTTCGAGCGTTGTATGCAACCGGTCGCTAACAGCTTATCTACCTCCTTGTTTATTATGGTTTGCATGGCGGGATTCTTCGGGCGATAGCGTACTTTTATTGAAATGTCGTCTCGCATTCGTATCTTGTGGTATGCGATATCAGAGACCCCTTTAATTCTTTAAAAAGAGTCAGTCTCTTGCTTGAGGAACTCCTCGATGTCCTTATCCGTGATCTCGCAGACCCTTGACAGCTTAGTTGCCCCCGTCACGCCGAACGTTATGGATTGTTCTCCGCAGGTTAGCCTGGCCCCAGCGTTTTCCAAGAAATCCATGCCCAGAGTTAAGGATTCTAAAGCGCGGGGCATAAGAAATAGTGGAAGCTCCACTTCAGCAGTGCCTAGCCGCACCTTGACCACTACCTCCTGATTCACGTTTCGGATCGAGCTGTCCGCCATATGTACTATGTACACCCAACTTCACTTCCTGCATCCCTTTTACCACGGTCATTTCCTCTGCAAAATACTCGTTAACGAAACTTCTGGTGGCCCCGGTGTCGATGACCGCCTCCAACCGGATTCCACCTGCTTCTACCTCTGCTACGAGACTCGAATTTGCGCATCTCAACGGGGAGGAGCTTGTTACATGTGGCAGCTCGCTTCCCCACTCTGACTGACAAATTGCCCGTTTCCCGAGGTGGTTGTTTCTCTAGTTCTACGACAGCAGTTCAGGGTACGCGTCCCTCGCCTGCCTCACTCCCAGCAGAATAAGGTCCTTGGACCGTTACACTCACGTGCGAAATGTCCGTGTTGTCCGCAGCGCCTACATGCCTCTCGGGGGTTGTTAATATCCACCCGTTCTTGGCGTATACCACGGTTGGCTGTTCTTGGCTCTGCTAAACTCTCAACTCGCGTTTTGGAATCTGCTGACCTGATATCATCATATCTCTCGGCCAGGTCAATCATTTGCTCAAGACTGGTTATGTCGTGGTGCCTCATGAATAACTGGTACTCCCGACGGTTATTACGACAGATCCTGTCGATTTTTTTAATCAGCGTGTAAGAAGAGTGACGCATCAGATTCTGCATGGCCAGCAAGTAGTCCTTGAAAGATTCTCCGGGAATTTGCAAGCGGGTGCGGAATTGTCTTCCAATCCCTCGAAGAATCGTGAATGTAAGAAAAACCTCAAAACGTCTGTCTTGAATTCCTCCCATGTAGCCCAGTCCCTCCGGTTGTTGCGCAGCCACAGCATTGCTCTAGCTTCCACTAATTCCGACATCACTCGCGTCACCCAGTTCTTATTCAGGTCATAGGTACTGCATAGTTCTTCGATTCGTTCTACAAATTCCAGGGGGTCACCTTCCCCGCCGAACCGACCATTTCCGGACCCGGTCAATGACTGCTGCGCACGATAATTCCCCTACCGGCTGGCGACGGGGGCTTGTGGCTGTGGAGAAAGTTTCCGGACTCACGAGCATTGCCGCGCTGTTGGACCCCGCACACACAGCTTCCCATACTTGAACCACTTGTAAAATTTCCGGCCTCACATCAGACGCTGTTATGGTACTTACGAGTACTTTCCTCATCTCATCCACTGTGCCTGTATGCTCGAGTCCAATCTCGGTGAAGAGCTCGATTAATTCTTCTCTACGGAGCCCGTAGGCCCAAGCTGTTTTGACCATACTAGTTCTCCTCTTCTCTCTCTCTCCTTTCTTCCCTTACTTGGTCCCTGCTCGGGCATCACTTGAAAGGAACTCCGGGATTCCCTCCCGGTTCTATAGCTGGGGCTAAACTCAGGGCTGTCCAGGGTCTTTCAGGAGAATTTATTGATTTCAGCGACCCGTTTTGAAGAGCAACGCTATTGGTTTTAATTCGAATAATCTTTATTTCACAATTTTCTCATCTTAACCTATTTCCAATTTAGCGCACGTTCTAAGGGGTAAGGAGGAAACTAGTAGGTCTCATACACTGTGTGCTATGATAACCGAGCTTGGCATATGTGAGGTATAGCCGATGATGCCTTGACTTGACCTGTACCGATTTGACTTGACTACTTGACTTAACTGCTTGACTTGACTTAACTTAACTTGACTGCTTGACTTGACTGCTTGACTGCTGAAACTGTATCAATACGTACCGGCTATTAATTTTAGTCGTGGTATCATGGTTGGATTTAATGAGGGTCGAAGGAAAGGAAACTACTTCGGTTCACGAAACCCAAGTAGGCCCTTGGCTCTCTTTTCAGGTAAGTGGAGAGAACAAGAATATCGGTCCACAGAACCCACATTCTGGCTCTCTCAAACCTCCAGTGCCGTCCGTGTATGAATGTCAAGATAAAGAAACCACTTCGGCTCACGAAACCCAAGCAGGCTCTTGGCTCTCTTTCAGGTAAGTAGAGAGAACAAGAATATCGGTCCACAAAACCCAAATTCTGGCTCTCTCAAACCTCCAGTGCCGTCCATTTGTCTGTATAACCCAACCACTCACCTTGACTGCTGAAACCGAATGAGCCGTCTTCGCAGCTTGCCCGGTATTTATACCCTCAAGCCTATTGTCTTTCCTTTTCCCCCCAACAATGTTGTTTTTATATGCCTCACTTCCTCTGTACTCACCTCACTCACCTCGCCTATGTGGTGATTACTAGACAGGAGAAAACTAGCCTAACCACTACGTATGCCAAACATATGCCAAGAATAACTTACACACTGGTACTTAGATACAGAGAACTTAAAAGTGTATATACATTTCATTACATATTTCAATTTGTTCTTGTTGGCTTTGTGAGACGCGGGATTTGCGTCCTCACAATTATAAAACTAACAAAGAACCAAACGTAAATAGTATTAGATACATTTGTTCTTCATTAATTAACGTGCACATAAAAAAAAATACAGTCCAATTTAAATATAAAAGCGAAATTATTTCAGTCGGAAAATAAAAATTTATTATTTCAGGAGTTCGGGATGTTGTGAACGAACTGAGAAACAAAATTTTGATATCGATGAATCTCATCTAGATTTATTAGAAGCATAAGAATTAGCAACATTTATTCGTAATTATGAACCGAAGAAACCGAATTATAACCCAATAAAAATTAAAGTGATATTATTTGTTATAGTCAATATATCAAACACCACGTAAAACTTCAATTACAGATAAAAACATCTAAAGAAGAAGTAAAAGAATGGTTAGATCGCCTTCTCTAACTCCGTGAAATGCTATTGGAATTATTATATTATTAACTCGGATTTCGGTTTCGAAAGATCCTAGTGTTGCAATTGCATCTGTTCCTTGATTTATTTATATTTGGTTTGTCTATTTTTGAAAATGTATCGTAACGAATTAAACAGACCTCGCAGCCTGTGTCTAGCGATTCATTAAAATTGATACTATTGAATTCCAATTTTACGAAAATCATTCCACATTCTTTATTCTTTTTTTTTATTTGTTTTAACTTCTCCGTTTCTAATACTATTTACGTTTGGTTCTTTGTTAGTTTTACATTGAAACGAGAAGTCCCTATTTCTTTACTTTTTTCTTTTCATTTGTTGTATGTCGCAATCATATTCAAGGTCCGGGTACACTCTGAAAAATAAATGCTTATGGGATGCATAAAAGGTGCATAAATCAAGCACACTTAAACACGATTTTGAGCCTAGTGTGTGGTGTGAGTAATATTAAGCATTATTATAGCATGTCAAATTTTTTAGTCCTAAAACAAGAATTCGTAGTGCTTATTTGAAAGTTCAGAAGAAGTTAAATTAAGCATTTACCCAATACTTATTAAGAATGCCAAATTCTTTTAATTGCTATGAGTTGTCTTCATTTAAGCGGAATCAAAAAAAATTTTAATAGTAACAATTATGAAGTTTTGGGCGTTTATGAGGAAACTTAAAAAGAAAATCCTCACACTCAAATCGATGGTGATAATAAGAATTTGCCTATAATTGACGCCTTACAACTTCATCAAATTGATGTGAGAGTTTTACTAGCAGAACACTTTGAAATTTACAATTTGCTAACTTCATGGGGATTTGATATGATTGTTATTGATGAGTTTATAAGTAAGTTAAAGGAGTGGTGGTCTATTTTTGGCGTTAATTACAATTAGTTAATTTCTCAGTCATCAACTAATGGTGATCGATTAATTATTATTTCTTTGATTAAATACTAATAATTAATTATTAATAATAATTATTAATAATAATTATTTATTATTTCTTTGAGAGTTAAATCTTATAGTCTATCGTCTAAAAATTATAAAAGACAGCGATATCGATGTGCTTTTCCTCTATGAAAAACTGGCTGATCGAATAAAATTCAAATTCCAATTAGACAACTGGAAGTCTGCGCAAAATAATTCAGTCCAACAAAATATTACCAATATAACCCATAATTCAGTCCGACAGTACATAGATAATCCTGTTCAACAGTTCGTTGCTCTATCACAAATCCTTGCAAGTTCACATGCAGAATCTTTCATAAAAAATTATTAAATGTTACAAATCACATTTACGATTTCTCTTCTATGTTCCTCTTTAATATTTTTGTGGTCATCATTAATACATACATGTATTAATTAAATATAATAACAGTGAAAAGAATGAAGAGATGAGTTTAATATAAATTAAATTAAAAAAATTAAAATTCAATAAAATTTGTTAAAATATACAAGAAAATATAAAATAAAAACTAACGAGAAGAAGGCGAATTTTCGTTGCTTTGAATTTTGTTTTTCTACAAACCACATTCAATATTTTCGCAGAAGAACTATTCAGGGGTAGAATTATTGCATAACTCTAATATGTACGCTTTGACATTTTTTTCCGGTTCTAACCTGAACATTTTATGAAAGATTAAAATGTGCTTTTTGCCAGATTCTATGGAGGAAGCTCTAAATTCATCTCTGTTCGATTACAAAAGTTGGCTTTAAAAAAATATTCCGCATACATATTGCTACTAAAATCCAGATTATTTATTTGTATTTCATTGTCAACTTCATCTTCATTAATAGACAAAATAGTTTTATCAGTCGGCGCTGGAATTATTTCAACTATGGTTTCTGGCGTTTATTCGCAATTGCTCGAAGAGCCTGACCGAACAATCTTTGAAGCCATTAGCGTGGCTAAAGCATTATTCAGCTCGACAATAGACGGGTTGTTATTATTACCTACTTTTTTTCTTAAAACGGAAAAAATATTTCCTAATTTGTCTTGGTTAAAAGCTTTTGTTATAATAAAGAACTTATGTGGGTTTTTATTTAGCATTTCATCGGGCAGTAGAAGTACTGATTTTAAGGTTGGTCTCATACCGTCTAAAAAAATAAACGTTTTTTGTCATCTAATAATTCAACTTTCTTCAAATAGATTAGAAAAGTTTGTATCTTGTATAAAAGTTTATAAACTTATAACTGCATTCTTAAGCTGTACGGCAGATCGGTAGCAATTATCTAATTCTAAAGAGAGACCTATTCATACAATCAAAAATCTGGTCAACTTTTTTCGGCTGTAGATAAAGTTAATTCCTTTGGACCTTTTTTGAATCCCACAAACAGCACAGTTTTACTAAAAATTTGCGTAACGAATTTCACAGGATTTTTAAAAAGGAATTTCGATAAATATTTTGCCTGGTTAATTTTGGACACATTTTGCTTTTGGAGTTATCTTCTTTCTCCCATAGCTCTTGCACAATTTAAATTTAGCTACTCCATCGGGAGTTTTCAAGTCGCGTTTAAGCCAGCCATTTCTTAATGACTTGATTAGATGCGGAAAGTTAAAGATAAATTTTTTTTATGGGATTCAGAAAAAGGGTTAAAAAAGGTTTCTCCAATTATTCTGCACAAAGTAACAGCACCCGAAGGGTGTAGAGTATATTCACTGTTCTTTCGTTTGCAACGCAGAGGAGGAGACGAGATAGATTTGGCAAAGTATATATATTGCTCAGCGTCACCTCCTGAATCGATTTAGCCCTGTCCGTCCGTCTGTGTCTGTTTGTCTGTCTGTTGAAATCACGGGAGAACGAAAAGAAATATCGCAATCGCACAGATGTTTTTTGTTATGTAGGGTAGTTTGGGATTGAAAATGGGCGGGATTGGTTAACAACCACGCCTATTTTACAAACGTACTGTAAAGGCACCTCGTTTTAAAAAATGTTATAAGGTGAATATCTCATGAACCATGCCTGATATTGAGGTATAATTCTGTACCGGAACACATTTTTTTAT
This sequence comes from Sicus ferrugineus, assembly GCA_922984085.1. Lineage (NCBI taxonomy): Eukaryota > Metazoa > Arthropoda > Insecta > Diptera > Conopidae > Sicus > Sicus ferrugineus. The sequence goes on from OV277350.1 coordinate 21,246,953, forward strand.
GGCAGATGGAACCAGCTCATGGGATGCCCCCTATCCATGCAAAGCATTCGCTGGTTTAGAAGGGGAGAGAGGTTAGTGGGAAGGGGAAATGTGGGAATAGTGTCGATTTACACCTCTTTTAAAAGCTTCGACGTTATAAGTGGGTGGGAAAACATGCGCAGGAAGTTATTCCAGAATTTAACAGCGCGACCGAAAAACGAATTCTGGCGATAATGTTTAGTGCGTTGCAACGGGGTCGAGACGTGAAAGGGGTGCACCACTCTGGAAAGCCGAGTAAATCTGTTGAATACCTGAACCGAAGGAATTAGGCTGGCTACTTCAGAGGAACATTTACCATTAAAGTATCGGTAAAATAAGGATACACACCCCACATCGCGATGACATCCCAAGGTTTCAATAGAGCTGGATACCATACTGTCCCCTATAAGTTTTATCGCACGACCTTGGATACGATCCAGAAGCTGAAGGTATGTTTCCGAAGCTCCCGACCAAATATGCGAGTTGTACTCCATTTTCGGACGGATATAACTGGTGTAGATACAACGAAGGCCGGTTGGAGTGTATTTCTTGCACCGCTTTAAAAAGCCTAAGCACTTGGCTGCTTCTTTCGGAGCACACGGTGTCCCATGGTTCGGAAGGCAAACTCGTTAACATCCGACCTGGTGGTTTTCGTTGCTCGGCCTTATAGCGTTGACATGATGGGCAGTTCCGGACGTATTTGGAGATTTCCCGGAACACGCTGGGCCAGTAGTACCGTTGGGCTACTCTATTGATGGTCTTGCGTATACCCAAGTGGCCTGCCGTCGGCTGGTCGTGATTCTCCTGCAGCACTCTCTTCCGCTGATAGCTGGGAACACACATTTTCCATGGTGTGTCGTCGTCGTCGCCGGGCTGATGTGGAATTAAACGGTAGATCCTCTCGCCTTCCACTACGTAATCTGGATATTTCTCTGGTTTCTGCTCTATGTTACGACGCAGTTTCTGTATCCACCCGCATGTTGGGACCTCAGTACTCAATGTCGAAGGTGTACTGCTGGAGCTCTAGGGCCCAACGAGCCATGCGCCCTGTGGGGTTGTCGATGGAATTCTGCAATTTTAAGGCCAAGTGATCTGTTATTACCGTGAAGTGGTAATCTTCTATGTAAGCTCTCATCTTCCTTATACCCCATATAATCGCCAGACACTCCCTTTGCGTGGCTGAATAATTTCGTTTGGCTCCCTGTAAATGTCGGCTCGCATAAGCGATCACCCTCTCAGCTCCGTCGAAATCCTGAGTCAATACTGCTCCCAAGGCAATTGCACTGGCGTCAGTTTGTAGTGTAAATTTCCTAGTGAAGTCCGGACAAGCCAGGACTGGGGCTTCCGTCAAGCGTTGTTTAAGAGTGTCAAACGCCTGCTGTTGCCTCTCTCCCCACTGCCAACGGTTTCTCTTCTTTAGTAGGCTTGTCAAAGGATGGATGATTTCCGAGTACTCAGGTACGAACCGTCGATACCATGAAGCTGTACCCAAGTATCTCCTCAACTCTCGTAGATTTATGGGTGGTTTGAGGTTTCGAATTGCAGCCACTTTGTCAGGATCTGTGCGAATGCCTTGCTCCGTCACCACGTGGCCGAGATGTTTGAGTTCCTTTTGGAAGAAATGACATTTGTCCCGGTTGATTTTCAGCTTCGCCGCTCGGAGACGTTGAAAAACTTGGCTCAAATGCTGGACGTGTTCTTTCCTATCTCTACTGACCACGATGATATCGTCATAGTAAGCGAAAGTATTTCCATCGGTTCCATATCGGGTCCAATGACCTGATCCAAAGCCCTTTGAAACGTGGGCGGGGCTGAATGGAGCCCGAAGGGCATCATCGTCCATTCAAAGAGTCCGCATCCTGGAACGGTAAACGCCGTATACTTCCTGCTGGCAGGGTGCATTGGTATCTGCCAATAGCCATTCTTGAGATCTATGGTGCTAATGCATCTGGCTTCACGTAGCTTGTCGATGATGTGTCCGATTCTGGGCAGAGGGTAAGCATCTGGGTACGACCGCGAATTAAGTACCCGGAGTCGACGCATAGTCTCCACTCTCCTGTCTTTTTAGGAGCCAGGACGATGGGTGCACTATAGGCGCTGTTCGAGCGTTGTATGCAACCGGTCGCTAACAGCTTATCTACCTCCTTGTTTATTATGGTTTGCATGGCGGGATTCTTCGGGCGATAGCGTACTTTTATTGAAATGTCGTCTCGCATTCGTATCTTGTGGTATGCGATATCAGAGACCCCTTTAATTCTTTAAAAAGAGTCAGTCTCTTGCTTGAGGAACTCCTCGATGTCCTTATCCGTGATCTCGCAGACCCTTGACAGCTTAGTTGCCCCCGTCACGCCGAACGTTATGGATTGTTCTCCGCAGGTTAGCCTGGCCCCAGCGTTTTCCAAGAAATCCATGCCCAGAGTTAAGGATTCTAAAGCGCGGGGCATAAGAAAGAGTGGAAGCTCCACTTCAGCAGTGCCTAGCCGCACCTTGACCACTACCTCCTGATTCACGTTTCGGATCGAGCTGTCCGCCATATGTACTATGTACACCCAACTTCACTTCCTGCATCCCTTTTACCACGGTCATTTCCTCTGCAAAATACTCGTTAACGAAACTTCTGGTGGCCCCGGTGTCGATGACCGCCTCCAACCGGATTCCACCTGCTTCTACCTCTGCTACGAGACTCGAATTTGCGCATCTCAACGGGGAGGAGCTTGTTACATGTGGCAGCTCGCTTCCCCACTCTGACTGACAAATTGCCCGTTTCCCGAGGTGGTTGTTTCTCTAGTTCTACGACAGCAGTTCAGGGTACGCGTCCCTCGCCTGCCTCACTCCCAGCAGAATAAGGTCCTTGGACCGTTACACTCACGTGCGAAATGTCCGTGTTGTCCGCAGCGCCTACATGCCTCTCGGGGGTTGTTAATATCCACCCGTTCTTGGCGTATACCACGGTTGGCTGTTCTTGGCTCTGCTAAACTCTCAACTCGCGTTTTGGAATCTGCTGACCTGATATCATCATATCTCTCGGCCAGGTCAATCATTTGCTCAAGACTGGTTATGTCGTGGTGCCTCATGAATAACTGGTACTCCCGACGGTTATTACGACAGATCCTGTCGATTTTTTTAATCAGCGTGTAAGAAGAGTGACGCATCAGATTCTGCATGGCCAGCAAGTAGTCCTTGAAAGATTCTCCGGGAATTTGCAAGCGGGTGCGGAATTGTCTTCCAATCCCTCGAAGAATCGTGAATGTAAGAAAAACCTCAAAACGTCTGTCTTGAATTCCTCCCATGTAGCCCAGTCCCTCCGGTTGTTGCGCAGCCACAGCATTGCTCTAGCTTCCACTAATTCCGACATCACTCGCGTCACCCAGTTCTTATTCAGGTCATAGGTACTGCATAGTTCTTCGATTCGTTCTACAAATTCCAGGGGGTCACCTTCCCCGCCGAACCGACCATTTCCGGACCCGGTCAATGACTGCTGCGCACGATAATTCCCCTACCGGCTGGCGACGGGGGCTTGTGGCTGTGGAGAAAGTTTCCGGACTCACGAGCATTGCCGCGCTGTTGGACCCCGCACACACAGCTTCCCATACTTGAACCACTTGTAAAATTTCCGGCCTCACATCAGACGCTGTTATGGTACTTACGAGTACTTTCCTCATCTCATCCACTGTGCCTGTATGCTCGAGTCCAATCTCGGTGAAGAGCTCGATTAATTCTTCTCTACGGAGCCCGTAGGCCCAAGCTGTTTTGACCATACTAGTTCTCCTCTTCTCTCTCTCTCCTTTCTTCCCTTACTTGGTCCCTGCTCGGGCATCACTTGAAAGGAACTCCGGGATTCCCTCCCGGTTCTATAGCTGGGGCTAAACTCAGGGCTGTCCAGGGTCTTTCAGGAGAATTTATTGATTTCAGCGACCCGTTTTGAAGAGCAACGCTATTGGTTTTAATTCGAATAATCTTTATTTCACAATTTTCTCATCTTAACCTATTTCCAATTTAGCGCACGTTCTAAGGGGTAAGGAGGAAACTAGTAGGTCTCATACACTGTGTGCTATGATAACCGAGCTTGGCATATGTGAGGTATAGCCGATGATGCCTTGACTTGACCTGTACCGATTTGACTTGACTACTTGACTTAACTGCTTGACTTGACTTAACTTAACTTGACTGCTTGACTTGACTGCTTGACTGCTGAAACTGTATCAATACGTACCGGCTATTAATTTTAGTCGTGGTATCATGGTTGGATTTAATGAGGGTCGAAGGAAAGGAAACTACTTCGGTTCACGAAACCCAAGTAGGCCCTTGGCTCTCTTTTCAGGTAAGTGGAGAGAACAAGAATATCGGTCCACAGAACCCACATTCTGGCTCTCTCAAACCTCCAGTGCCGTCCGTGTATGAATGTCAAGATAAAGAAACCACTTCGGCTCACGAAACCCAAGCAGGCTCTTGGCTCTCTTTCAGGTAAGTAGAGAGAACAAGAATATCGGTCCACAAAACCCAAATTCTGGCTCTCTCAAACCTCCAGTGCCGTCCATTTGTCTGTATAACCCAACCACTCACCTTGACTGCTGAAACCGAATGAGCCGTCTTCGCAGCTTGCCCGGTATTTATACCCTCAAGCCTATTGTCTTTCCTTTTCCCCCCAACAATGTTGTTTTTATATGCCTCACTTCCTCTGTACTCACCTCACTCACCTCGCCTATGTGGTGATTACTAGACAGGAGAAAACTAGCCTAACCACTACGTATGCCAAACATATGCCAAGAATAACTTACACACTGGTACTTAGATACAGAGAACTTAAAAGTGTATATACATTTCATTACATATTTCAATTTGTTCTTGTTGGCTTTGTGAGACGCGGGATTTGCGTCCTCACAATTATAAAACTAACAAAGAACCAAACGTAAATAGTATTAGATACATTTGTTCTTCATTAATTAACGTGCACATAAAAAAAAATACAGTCCAATTTAAATATAAAAGCGAAATTATTTCAGTCGGAAAATAAAAATTTATTATTTCAGGAGTTCGGGATGTTGTGAACGAACTGAGAAACAAAATTTTGATATCGATGAATCTCATCTAGATTTATTAGAAGCATAAGAATTAGCAACATTTATTCGTAATTATGAACCGAAGAAACCGAATTATAACCCAATAAAAATTAAAGTGATATTATTTGTTATAGTCAATATATCAAACACCACGTAAAACTTCAATTACAGATAAAAACATCTAAAGAAGAAGTAAAAGAATGGTTAGATCGCCTTCTCTAACTCCGTGAAATGCTATTGGAATTATTATATTATTAACTCGGATTTCGGTTTCGAAAGATCCTAGTGTTGCAATTGCATCTGTTCCTTGATTTATTTATATTTGGTTTGTCTATTTTTGAAAATGTATCGTAACGAATTAAACAGACCTCGCAGCCTGTGTCTAGCGATTCATTAAAATTGATACTATTGAATTCCAATTTTACGAAAATCATTCCACATTCTTTATTCTTTTTTTTTATTTGTTTTAACTTCTCCGTTTCTAATACTATTTACGTTTGGTTCTTTGTTAGTTTTACATTGAAACGAGAAGTCCCTATTTCTTTACTTTTTTCTTTTCATTTGTTGTATGTCGCAATCATATTCAAGGTCCGGGTACACTCTGAAAAATAAATGCTTATGGGATGCATAAAAGGTGCATAAATCAAGCACACTTAAACACGATTTTGAGCCTAGTGTGTGGTGTGAGTAATATTAAGCATTATTATAGCATGTCAAATTTTTTAGTCCTAAAACAAGAATTCGTAGTGCTTATTTGAAAGTTCAGAAGAAGTTAAATTAAGCATTTACCCAATACTTATTAAGAATGCCAAATTCTTTTAATTGCTATGAGTTGTCTTCATTTAAGCGGAATCAAAAAAAATTTTAATAGTAACAATTATGAAGTTTTGGGCGTTTATGAGGAAACTTAAAAAGAAAATCCTCACACTCAAATCGATGGTGATAATAAGAATTTGCCTATAATTGACGCCTTACAACTTCATCAAATTGATGTGAGAGTTTTACTAGCAGAACACTTTGAAATTTACAATTTGCTAACTTCATGGGGATTTGATATGATTGTTATTGATGAGTTTATAAGTAAGTTAAAGGAGTGGTGGTCTATTTTTGGCGTTAATTACAATTAGTTAATTTCTCAGTCATCAACTAATGGTGATCGATTAATTATTATTTCTTTGATTAAATACTAATAATTAATTATTAATAATAATTATTAATAATAATTATTTATTATTTCTTTGAGAGTTAAATCTTATAGTCTATCGTCTAAAAATTATAAAAGACAGCGATATCGATGTGCTTTTCCTCTATGAAAAACTGGCTGATCGAATAAAATTCAAATTCCAATTAGACAACTGGAAGTCTGCGCAAAATAATTCAGTCCAACAAAATATTACCAATATAACCCATAATTCAGTCCGACAGTACATAGATAATCCTGTTCAACAGTTCGTTGCTCTATCACAAATCCTTGCAAGTTCACATGCAGAATCTTTCATAAAAAATTATTAAATGTTACAAATCACATTTACGATTTCTCTTCTATGTTCCTCTTTAATATTTTTGTGGTCATCATTAATACATACATGTATTAATTAAATATAATAACAGTGAAAAGAATGAAGAGATGAGTTTAATATAAATTAAATTAAAAAAATTAAAATTCAATAAAATTTGTTAAAATATACAAGAAAATATAAAATAAAAACTAACGAGAAGAAGGCGAATTTTCGTTGCTTTGAATTTTGTTTTTCTACAAACCACATTCAATATTTTCGCAGAAGAACTATTCAGGGGTAGAATTATTGCATAACTCTAATATGTACGCTTTGACATTTTTTTCCGGTTCTAACCTGAACATTTTATGAAAGATTAAAATGTGCTTTTTGCCAGATTCTATGGAGGAAGCTCTAAATTCATCTCTGTTCGATTACAAAAGTTGGCTTTAAAAAAATATTCCGCATACATATTGCTACTAAAATCCAGATTGTTTATTTGTATTTCATTGTCAACTTCATCTTCATTAATAGACAAAATAGTTTTATCAGTCGGCGCTGGAATTATTTCAACTATGGTTTCTGGCGTTTATTCGCAATTGCTCGAAGAGCCTGACCGAACAATCTTTGAAGCCATTAGCGTGGCTAAAGCATTATTCAGCTCGACAATAGACGGGTTGTTATTATTACCTACTTTTTTTCTTAAAACGGAAAAAATATTTCCTAATTTGTCTTGGTTAAAAGCTTTTGTTATAATAAAGAACTTATGTGGGTTTTTATTTAGCATTTCATCGGGCAGTAGAAGTACTGATTTTAAGGTTGGTCTCATACCGTCTAAAAAAATAAACGTTTTTTGTCATCTAATAATTCAACTTTCTTCAAATAGATTAGAAAAGTTTGTATCTTGTATAAAAGTTTATAAACTTATAACTGCATTCTTAAGCTGTACGGCAGATCGGTAGCAATTATCTAATTCTAAAGAGAGACCTATTCATACAATCAAAAATCTGGTCAACTTTTTTCGGCTGTAGATAAAGTTAATTCCTTTGGACCTTTTTTGAATCCCGTAGTGTCACAAACAGCACAGTTTTACTAAAAATTTGCGTAACGAATTTCACAGGATTTTTAAAAAGGAATTTCGATAAATATTTTGCCTGGTTAATTTTGGACACATTTTGCTTTTGGAGTTATCTTCTTTCTCCCATAGCTCTTGCACAATTTAAATTTAGCTACTCCATCGGGAGTTTTCAAGTCGCGTTTAAGCCAGCCATTTCTTAATGACTTGATTAGATGCGGAAAGTTAAAGATAAATTTTTTTTATGGGATTCAGAAAAAGGGTTAAAAAAGGTTTCTCCAATTATTCTGCACAAAGTAACAGCACCCGAAGGGTGTAGAGTATATTCACTGTTCTTTCGTTTGCAACGCAGAGGAGGAGACGAGATAGATTTGGAAAAGTATATATATTGCTCAGCGTCACCTCCTGAATCGATTTAGCCCTGTCCGTCCGTCTGTGTCTGTTTGTCTGTCTGTTGAAATCACGGGAGAACGAAAAGAAATATCGCAATCGCACAGATGTTTTTTGTTATGTAGGGTAGTTTGGGATTGAAAATGGGCGGGATTGGTTAACAACCACGCCTATTTTACAAACGTACTGTAAAGGCACCTCGTTTTAAAAAATGTTATAAGGTGAATATCTCATGAACCATGCCTGATATTGAGGTATAATTCTGTACCGGAACACATTTTTTTATGGCAGATGGAACCAGCTCAGGGGATGCCCCCTATCCATGCAAAGCATTCGCTGGTTTAGAAGGGGAGAGAGGTTAGTGGGAAGGGGAAATGTGGGAATAGTGTCGATTTACACCTCTTTTAAAAGCTTCGACGTTATAAGTGGGTGGGAAAACATGCGCAGGGAGTTATTCCAGAATTTAACAGCGCGACCGAAAAACGAATTCTGGCGATAATGTTTAGTGCGTTGCAACGGGGTCGAGACGTGAAAGGGGTGCACCACTCTGGAAAGCCGAGTAAATCTGTTGAATACCTGAACCGAAGGAATTAGGCTGGCTACTTCAGAGGAACATTTACCATTAAAGTATCGGTAAAATAAGGATACACACCCCACATCGCGATGACATCCCAAGGTTTCAATAGAGCTGGATACCATACTGTCCCCTATAAGTTTTATCGCACGACCTTGGATACGATCCAGAAGCTGAAGGTATGTTTCCGAAGCTCCCGACCAAATATGCGAGTTGTACTCCATTTTCGGACGGATATAACTGGTGTAGATACAACGAAGGCCGGTTGGAGTGTATTTCTTGCACCGCTGTAAGAAGCCTAAGCACTTGGCTGCTTCTTTCGGAGCACACGGTGTCCCATGGTTCGGAAGGCAAACTCGTTAACATCCGACCTGGTGGTTTTCGTTGCTCGGCCTTATAGCGTTGACATGATGGGCAGTTCCGGACGTATTTGGAGATTTCCCGGAACACGCTGGGCCAGTAGTACCGTTGGGCTACTCTATTGATGGTCTTGCGTATACCCAAGTGGCCTGCCGTCGGCTGGTCGTGATTCTCCTGCAGCACTCTCTTCCGCTGATAGCTGGGAACACACATTTTCCATGGTGTGTCGTCGTCGTCGCCGGGCTGATGTGGAATTAAACGGTAGATCCTCTCGCCTTCCACTACGTAATCTGGATATTTCTCTGGTTTCTGCTCTATGTTACGACGCAGTTTCTGTATCCACCCGCATGTTGGGACCTCAGTACTCAATGTCGAAGGTGTACTGCTAGAGCTCTAGGGCCCAACGAGCCATGCGCCCTGTGGGGTTGTCGATGGAATTCTGCAATTTTAAGGCCAAGTGATCTGTTATTACCGTGAAATGGTAATCTTCTATGTAAGCTCTCATCTTCCTTATACCCCATATAATCGCCAGACACTCCCTTTGCGTGGCTGAATAATTTCGTTTGGCTCCCTGTAAATGTCGGCTCGCATAAGCGATCACCCTCTCAGCTCCGTCGAAATCCTGAGCCAATACTGCTCCCAAGGCAATTGCACTGGCGTCAGTTTGTAGTGTAAATTTCCTAGTGAAGTCCGGACAAGCCAGGACTGGGGCTTCCGTCAAGCGTTGTTTAAGAGTGTCAAACGCCTGCTGTTGCCTCTCTCCCCACTGCCAACGGTTTCTCTTCTTTAGTAGGCTTGTCAAAGGATGGATGATTTCCGAGTACTCAGGTACGAACCGTCGATACCATGAAGCTGTACCCAAGTATCTCCTCAACTCTCGTAGATTTATGGGTGGTTTGAGGTTTCGAATTGCAGCCACTTTGTCAGGATCTGTGCGAATGCCTTGCTCCGTCACCACGTGGCCGAGATGTTTGAGTTCCTTTTGGAAGAAATGACATTTGTCCCGGTTGATTTTCAGCTTCGCCGCTCGGAGACGTTGAAAAACTTGGCTCAAATGCTGGACGTGTTCTTTCCTATCTCTACTGACCACGATGATATCGTCATAGTAAGCGAAAGTATTTCCATCGGTTCCATATCGGGTCCAATGACCTGATCCAAAGCCCTTTGAAACGTGGGCGGGGTTAGATCGCCTTCTCTAACTCCGTGAAATGCTATTGGAATTATTATATTATTAACTCGGATTTCGGTTTCGAAAGATCCTAGTGTTGCAATTGCATCTGTTCCTTGATTTATTTATATTTGGTTTGTCTATTTTTGAAAATGTATCGTAACGAATTAAACAGACCTCGCAGCCTGTGTCTAGCGATTCATTAAAATTGATACTATTGAATTCCAATTTTACGAAAATCATTCCACATTCTTTATTCTTTTTTTTTTATTTGTTTTAACTTCTCCGTTTCTAATACTATTTACGTTTGGTTCTTTGTTAGTTTTACATTGAAACGAGAAGTCCCTATTTCTTTACTTTTTTCTTTTCATTTGTTGTATGTCGCATTCATATTCAAGGTCCGGGTACACTCTGAAAAATAAATGCTTATGGGATGCATAAAAGGTGCATAAATCAAGCACACTTAAACACGATTTTGAGCCTAGTGTGTGGTGTGAGTAATATTAAGCATTATTATAGCATGTCAAATTTTTTAGTCTTAAAACAAGAATTCGTAGTGCTTATTTGAAAGTTCAGAAGAAGTTAAATTAAGCATTTACCCAATACTTATTAAGAATGCCAAATTCTTTTAATTGCTATGAGTTGTCTTCATTTAAGCGGAATCAAAAAAAATTTTAATAGTAACAATTATGAAGTTTTGGGCGTTTATGAGGAAACTTAAAAAGAAAATCCTCACACTCAAATCGATGGTGATAATAAGAATTTGCCTATAATTGACGCCTTACAACTTCATCAAATTGATGTGAGAGTTTTACTAGCAGAACACTTTGAAATTTACAATTTGCTAACTTCATGGGAGTTGATATGATTGTTATTGATGAGTTTATAAGTAAGTTAAAGGAGTGGTGGTCTATTTTTGGCGTTAATTACAATTAGTTAATTTCTCAGTCATCAACTAATGGTGATCGATTAATTATTATTTCTTTGATTAAATACTAATAATTAATTATTAATAATAATTATTAATAATAATTATTTATTATTTCTTTGAGAGTTAAATCTTACAGTCTATCGTCTAAAAATTATAAAAGACAGCGATATCGATGTGCTTTTCCTCTATGAAAAACTGGCTGATCGAATAAAATTCAAATTCCAATTAGACAACTGGAAGTCTGCGCAAAATAATTCAGTCCAACAAAATATTACCAATATAACCCATAATTCAGTCCGACAGTACATAGATAATCCTGTTCAACAGTTCGTTGCTCTATCACAAATCCTTGCAAGTTCACATGCAGAATCTTTCATAAAAAATTATTAAATGTTACAAATCACATTTACGATTTCTCTTCTATGTTCCTCTTTAATATTTTTGTGGTCATCATTAATACATACATGTATTAATTAAATATAATAACAGTGAAAAGAATGAAGAGATGAGTTTAATATAAATTAAATTAAAAAAATTAAAATTCAATAAAATTTGTTAAAATATACAAGAAAATATAAAATAAAAAATAACGAGAAGAAGGCGAATTTTCGTTGCTTTGAATTTTGTTTTTCTACAAACCACATTCAATATTTTCGCAGAAGAACTATTCAGGGGTAGAATTATTGCATAACTCTAATATGTACGCTTTGACATTTTTTTCCGGTTCTAACCTGAACATTTTATGAAAGATTAAAATGTGCTTTTTGCCAGATTCTATGGAGGAAGCTCTAAATTCATCTCTGTTCGATTACAAAAGTTGGCTTTAAAAAAATATTCCGCATACATATTGCTACTAAAATCCAGATTATTTATTTGTATTTCATTGTCAACTTCATCTTCATTAATAGACAAAATAGTTTTATCAGTCGGCGCTGGAATTATTTCAACTATGGTTTCTGGCGTTTTATTCGCAATTGCTCGAAAAGCCTGACCGAAAAATCTTTGAAGCCATTAGCGTGGCTAAAGCATTATTCAGCTCGACAATAGACGGGTTGTTATTATTACCTACTTTTTTTCTTAAAACGGAAAAAATATTTCCTAATTTGTCTTGGTTAAAAGCTTTTGTTATAATAAAGAACTTATGTGGGTTTTTATTTAGCATTTCATCGGGCAGTAGAAGTACTGATTTTAAGGTTGGTCTCATACCGTCTAAAAAAATAAACGTTCTTTGTCATCTAATAATTCAACTTTATTCAAATAGATTAGAAAAGTTTGTATCTTGTATAAAAGTTTATAAACTTATAACTCCATTCTTAAGCTGTACGGCAGATCGGTAGCAATTATCTAATTCTAAAGAGAGACCTATTCACACAATCAAAAATCTGGTAAACTTTTTTCGGCTGTAGATAAAGTTAATTCCTTTGGACCTTTTTTGAATCCCGTAGTGTCACAAACAGCACAGTTTTACTAAAAATTTGCGTAACGAATTTCATAGGATTTTTAAAAAGGAATTTCGATAAATATTTTGCCTGGTTAATTTTGGACACATTTTGCTTTTGGAGTTATCTTCTTTCTCCCATAGCTCTTGCACAATTTAAATTTAGCTACTCCATCGGGAGTTTTCAAGTCGCGTTTAAGCCAGCCATTTCTTAATGACTTGATTAGATGCGGAAAGTTAAAGATAAATTTTTTTTATGGGATTCAGAAAAAGGGTTAAAAAAGGTTTCTCCAATTATTCTGCACAAAGTAACAGCACCCGAAGGGTGTAGAGTATATTCACTGTTCTTTCGTTTGCAACGCAGAGGAGGAGACGAGATAGATTTGGAAAAGTATATATATTGCTCAGCGTCACCTCCTGAATCGATTTAGCCCTGTCCGTCCGTCTGTGTCTGTTTGTCTGTCTGTTGAAATCACGGGAGAACGAAAAGAAATATCGCAATCGCACAGATGTTTTTTGTTATGTAGGGTAGTTTGGGATTGAAAATGGGCGGGATTGGTTAACAACCACGCCTATTTTACAAACGTACTGTAAAGGCACCTCGTTTTAAAAAATGTTATAAGGTGAATATCTCATGAACCATGCCTGATATTGAGGTATAATTCTGTACCGGAACACATTTTTTTATGGCAGATGGAACCAGCTCAGGGGATGCCCCCTATCCATGCAAAGCATTCGCTGGTTTAGAAGGGGAGAGAGGTTAGTGGGAAGGGGAAATGTGGGAATAGTGTCGATTTACACCTCTTTTAAAAGCTTCGACGTTATAAGTGGGTGGGAAAACATGCGCAGGGAGTTATTCCAGAATTTAACAGCGCGACCGAAAAACGAATTCTGGCGATAATGTTTAGTGCGTTGCAACGGGGTCGAGACGTGAAAGGGGTGCACCACTCTGGAAAGCCGAGTAAATCTGTTGAATACCTGAACCGAAGGAATTAGGCTGGCTACTTCAGAGGAACATTTACCATTAAAGTATCGGTAAAATAAGGATACACACCCCACATCGCGATGACATCCCAAGGTTTCAATAGAGCTGGATACCATACTGTCCCCTATAAGTTTTATCGCACGACCTTGGATACGATCCAGAAGCTGAAGATATGTTTCCGAAGCTCCCGACCAAATATGCGAGTTGTACTCCATTTTCGGACGGATATAACTGGTGTAGATACAACGAAGGCCGGTTGGAGTGTATTTCTTGCACCGCTGTAAGAAGCCTAAGCACTTGGCTGCTTCTTTCGGAGCACACGGTGTCCCATGGTTCGGAAGGCAAACTCGTTAACATCCGACCTGGTGGTTTTCGTTGCTCGGCCTTATAGCGTTGACATGATGGGCAGTTCCGGACGTATTTGGAGATTTCCCGGAACACGCTGGGCCAGTAGTACCGTTGGGCTACTCTATTGATGGTCTTGCGTATACCCAAGTGGCCTGCCGTCGGCTGGTCGTGATTCTCCTGCAGCACTCTCTTCCGCTGATAGCTGGGAACACACATTTTCCATGGTGTGTCGTCGTCGTCGCCGGGCTGATGTGGAATTAAACGGTAGATCCTCTCGCCTTCCACTACGTAATCTGGATATTTCTCTGGTTTCTGCTCTATGTTACGACGCAGTTTCTGTATCCACCCGCATGTTGGGACCTCAGTACTCAATGTCGAAGGTGTACTGCTAGAGCTCTAGGGCCCAACGAGCCATGCGCCCTGTGGGGTTGTCGATGGAATTCTGCAATTTTAAGGCCAAGTGATCTGTTATTACCGTGAAGTGGTAATCTTCTATGTAAGCTCTCATCTTCCTTATACCCCATATAATCGCCAGACACTCCCTTTGCGTGGCTGAATAATTTCGTTTGGCTCCCTGTAAATGTCGGCTCGCATAAGCGATCACCCTCTCAGCTCCGTCGAAATCCTGAGCCAATACTGCTCCCAAGGCAATTGCACTGGCGTCAGTTTGTAGTGTAAATTTCCTAGTGAAGTCCGGACAAGCCAGGACTGGGGCTTCCGTCAAGCGTTGTTTAAGAGTGTCAAACGCCTGCTGTTGCCTCTCTCCCCACTGCCAACGGTTTCTCTTCTTTAGTAGGCTTGTCAAAGGATGGATGATTTCCGAGTACTCAGGTACGAACCGTCGATACCATGAAGCTGTACCCAAGTATCTCCTCAACTCTCGTAGATTTATGGGTGGTTTGAGGTTTCGAATTGCAGCCACTTTGTCAGGATCTGTGCGAATGCCTTGCTCCGTCACCACGTGGCCGAGATGTTTGAGTTCCTTTTGGAAGAAATGACATTTGTCCCGGTTGATTTTCAGCTTCGCCGCTCGGAGACGTTGAAAAACTTGGCTCAAATGCTGGACGGGTTCTTTCCTATCTCTACTGACCACGATGATATCGTCATAGTAAGCGAAAGTATTTCCATCGGTTCCATATCGGGTCCAATGACCTGATCCAAAGCCCTTTGAAACGTGGGCGGGGCTGAATGGAGCCCGAAGGGCATCACCGTCCATTCAAAGAGTCCGCATCCTGGAACGGTAAACGCCGTATACTTCCTGCTGGCAGGGTGCATTGGTATCTGCCAATAGCCATTCTTGAGATCTATGGTGCTAATGCATCTGGCTTCACGTAGCTTGCCGATGATGTGTCCGATTCTGGGCAGAGGGTAAGCATCTGGGTACGACCGCGAATTAAGTACCCGGAGTCGACGCATAGTCTCCACTCTCCTGTCTTTTTAGGAGCCAGGACGATGGGTGCGCTATAGGCGCTGTTCGAGCGTTGTATGCAACCGGTCGCTAACAGCTTATCTACCTCCTCCTTGTTTATTATGGTTTGCATGGCGGGATTCTTCGGGCGATAGCGTACTTTTATTGGAATGTCGTCTCGCATTCGTATCTTGTGGTATGCGATATCAGAGACCCCTTTAATTCTTTAAAAAGAGTCAATCTCTTGCTTGAGGAACTCCTCGATGTCCTTATCCGTGATCTCGCAGACCCTTGACAGCTTAGTTGCCCCCGTCACGCCGAACGTTATGGATTGTTCTCCGCAGGTTAGCCTGGCTCCAGCGTTTTCCAAGAAATCCATGCCCAGAGTTAAGGATTCTAAAGCGCGGGGCATAAGAAATAGTGGAAGCTCCACTTCAGCAGTGCCTAGCCGCACCTTGACCACTACCTCCTGATTCACGTTTCGGATCGAGCTGTCCGCCATATGTACTATGTACACCCAACTTCACTTCCTGCATCCCTCTTACCACGGTCATTTCCTCTGCAAAATACTCGTTAACGAAACTTCTGGTGGCCCCGGTGTCGATGACCGCCTCCAACCGGATTCCACCTGCTTCTACCTCTGCTACGAGACTCGAATTTGCGCATCTCAACGGGGAGGAGCTTGTTACATGTGGCAGCTCGCTTCCCCACTCTGACTGACAAATTGCCCGTTTCCCGAGGTGGTTGTTTCTCTAGTTCTACGACAGCAGTTCAGGGTACGCGTCCCTCGCCTGCCTCACTCCCAGCAGAATAAGGTCCTTGGACCGTTACACTCACGTGCGAAATGTCCGTGTTGTCCGCAGCGCCTACATGCCTCTCGGGGGTTGTTAATATCCACCCGTTCTTGGCGTATACCACGGTTGGCTGTTCTTGGCTCTGCTAAACTCTCAACTCGCGTTTTGGAATCTGCTGACCTGATATCATATCTCTCGGCCAGGTCAATCATTTGCTCAAGACTGGTTATGTCGTGGTGCCTCATGAATAACTGGTACTCCCGACGGTTATTACGACAGATCCTGTCGATTTTTTTTAATCAGCGTGTAAGAAGAGTGACGCATCAGATTCTGCATGGCCAGCAAGTAGTCCTTGAAAGATTCTCCGGGAATTTGCAAGCGGGTCCGGAATTGTCTTCCAATCCCTCGAAGAATCGTGAATGTAAGAAAAACCTCAAAACGTCTGTCTTGAATTCCTCCCATGTAGCCCAGTCCCTCCGGTTGTTGCGCAGCCACAGCATTGCTCTAGCTTCCACTAATTCCGACATCACTCGCGTCACCCAGTTCTTATTCAGGTCATAGGTACTGCATAGTTCTTCGATTCGTTCTACAAATTCCAGGGGGTCACCTTCCCCGCCGAACCGACCATTTCCGGACCCGGTCAATGACTGCTGCGCACGATAATTCCCCTACCGGCTGGCGACGGGGGCTTGTGGCTCTGGAGAAAGTTTCCGGACTCACGAGCATTGCCGCGCTGTTGGACCCCGCACACACAGCTTCCCATACTTGAACCACTTGTAAAATTTCCGGCCTCACATCAGACGCTGTTATGGTACTTACGAGTACTTTCCTCATCTCATCCACTGTGCCTGTATGCTCGAGGCGAATCTCGGTGAAGAGCTCGATTAATTCTTCTCTACGGAGCCCGTAGGCCCAAGCTGTTTTGACCATACTAGTTTTCCTCTTCTCTCTCTCTCCTTTCTTCCCTTACTTGGTCCCTGCTCGGGCATCACTTGAAAGGAACTCCGGGATTCCCTCCCGGTTCTATAGCTGGGGCTAAACTCAGGGCTGTCCAGGGTCTTTCAGGAGAATTTATTGATTTCAGCGACCCGTTTTGAAGAGCAACGCTATTGGTTTTAATTCGAATAATCTTTATTTCACAATTTTCTCATCTTAACCTATTTCCAATTTAGCGCACGTTCTAAGGGGTAAGGAGGAAACTAGTAGGTCTCATACACTGTGTGCTATGATAACCGAGCTTGGCATATGTGAGGTATAGCCGATGATGCCTTGACTTGACCTGTACCGATTTGACTTGACTACTTGACTTAACTGCTTGACTTGACTTAACTTAACTTGACTGCTTGACTTGACTGCTTGACTGCTGAAACTGAATCAATACGTACCGGCTATTAATTTTAGTCGTGGTATCATGGTTGGATTTAATGAGGGTCGAAGGAAAGGAAACTACTTCGGTTCACGAAACCCAAGTAGGCCCTTGGCTCTCTTTTCAGGTAAGTGGAGAGAACAAGAATATCGGTCCACAGAACCCACATTCTGGCTCTCTCAAACCTCCAGTGCCGTCCGTGTATGAATGTCAAGATAAAGAAACCACTTCGGCTCACGAAATCCAAGCAGGCTCTTGGCTCTCTTTCAGGTAAGTAGAGAGAACAAGAATATCGGTCCACAAAACCCAAATTCTGGCTCTCTCAAACCTCCAGTGCCGTCCATTTGTCTGTATAACCCAACCACTCACCTTGACTGCTGAAACCGAATGAGCCGTCTTCGCAGCTTTCCCGGTATTTATACCCTCAAGCCTATTGTCTTTCCTTTTCCCCCAACAATGTTGTTTTTATATGCCTCACTTCCTCTGTACTCACCTCACTCACCTCGCCTATGTGGTGATTACTAGACAGGAGAAAACTAGCCTAACCACTACGTATGCCAAACATATGCCAAGAATAACTTACACACTGGTACTTAGATACAGAGAACTTAAAAGTGTATATACATTTCATTACATATTTCAATTTGTTCTTGTTGGCTTTGTGAGACGCGGGATTTGCGTCCTCACAATTATAAAACTAACAAAGAACCAAACGTAAATAGTATTAGATACATTTGTTCTTCATTAATTAACGTGCACATTAAAAAAAATACAGTCCAATTTAAATATAAAAGCGAAATTATTTCAGTCGGAAAATAAAAATTTATTATTTCAGGAGTTCGGGATGTTGTGAATGAACTGAGAAACAAAATTTTGATATCGATGAATCTCATCTAGATTTATTAGAAGCATAAGAATTAGCAACATTTATTCGTAATTATGAACCGAAGAAACCGAATTATAACCCAATAAAAATTAAAGTGATATTATTTGTTATAGTCAATATATCAAACACCACGTAAAACTTCAATTACAGATAAAAACATCTAAAGAAGAAGTAAAAGAATGGTTAGATCGCCTTCTCTAACTCCGTGAAATGCTATTGGAATTATTATATTATTAACTCGGATTTCGGTTTCGAAAGATCCTAGTGTTGCAATTGCATCTGTTCCTTGATTTATTTATATTTGGTTTGTCTATTTTTGAAAATGTATCGTAACGAATTAAACAGACCTCGCAGCCTGTGTCTAGCGATTCATTAAAATTGATACTATTGAATTCCAATTTTACGAAAATCATTCCACATTCTTTATTCTTTTTTTTTTATTTGTTTTAACTTCTCCGTTTCTAATACTATTTACGTTTGGTTCTTTGTTAGTTTTACATTGAAACGAGAAGTCCCTATTTCTTTACTTTTTTCTTTTCATTTGTTGTATGTCGCATTCATATTCAAGGTCCGGGTACACTCTGAAAAATAAATGCTTATGGGATGCATAAAAGGTGCATAAATCAAGCACACTTAAACACGATTTTGAGCCTAGTGTGTGGTGTGAGTAATATTAAGCATTATTATAGCATGTCAAATTTTTTAGTCTTAAAACAAGAATTCGTAGTGCTTATTTGAAAGTTCAGAAGAAGTTAAATTAAGCATTTACCCAATACTTATTAAGAATGCCAAATTCTTTTAATTGCTATGAGTTGTCTTCATTTAAGCGGAATCAAAAAAAATTTTAATAGTAACAATTATGAAGTTTTGGGCGTTTATGAGGAAACTTAAAAAGAAAATCCTCACACTCAAATCGATGGTGATAATAAGAATTTGCCTATAATTGACGCCTTACAACTTCATCAAATTGATGTGAGAGTTTTACTAGCAGAACACTTTGAAATTTACAATTTGCTAACTTCATGGGAGTTGATATGATTGTTATTGATGAGTTTATAAGTAAGTTAAAGGAGTGGTGGTCTATTTTTGGCGTTAATTACAATTAGTTAATTTCTCAGTCATCAACTAATGGTGATCGATTAATTATTATTTCTTTGATTAAATACTAATAATTAATTATTAATAATAATTATTAATAATAATTATTTATTATTTCTTTGAGAGTTAAATCTTACAGTCTATCGTCTAAAAATTATAAAAGACAGCGATATCGATGTGCTTTTCCTCTATGAAAAACTGGCTGATCGAATAAAATTCAAATTCCAATTAGACAACTGGAAGTCTGCGCAAAATAATTCAGTCCAACAAAATATTACCAATATAACCCATAATTCAGTCCGACAGTACATAGATAATCCTGTTCAACAGTTCGTTGCTCTATCACAAATCCTTGCAAGTTCACATGCAGAATCTTTCATAAAAAATTATTAAATGTTACAAATCACATTTACGATTTCTCTTCTATGTTCCTCTTTAATATTTTTGTGGTCATCATTAATACATACATGTATTAATTAAATATAATAACAGTGAAAAGAATGAAGAGATGAGTTTAATATAAATTAAATTAAAAAAATTAAAATTCAATAAAATTTGTTAAAATATACAAGAAAATATAAAATAAAAAATAACGAGAAGAAGGCGAATTTTCGTTGCTTTGAATTTTGTTTTTCTACAAACCACATTCAATATTTTCGCAGAAGAACTATTCAGGGGTAGAATTATTGCATAACTCTAATATGTACGCTTTGACATTTTTTTCCGGTTCTAACCTGAACATTTTATGAAAGATTAAAATGTGCTTTTTGCCAGATTCTATGGAGGAAGCTCTAAATTCATCTCTGTTCGATTACAAAAGTTGGCTTTAAAAAAATATTCCGCATACATATTGCTACTAAAATCCAGATTATTTATTTGTATTTCATTGTCAACTTCATCTTCATTAATAGACAAAATAGTTTTATCAGTCGGCGCTGGAATTATTTCAACTATGGTTTCTGGCGTTTTATTCGCAATTGCTCGAAAAGCCTGACCGAAAAATCTTTGAAGCCATTAGCGTGGCTAAAGCATTATTCAGCTCGACAATAGACGGGTTGTTATTATTACCTACTTTTTTTCTTAAAACGGAAAAAATATTTCCTAATTTGTCTTGGTTAAAAGCTTTTGTTATAATAAAGAACTTATGTGGGTTTTTATTTAGCATTTCATCGGGCAGTAGAAGTACTGATTTTAAGGTTGGTCTCATACCGTCTAAAAAAATAAACGTTCTTTGTCATCTAATAATTCAACTTTATTCAAATAGATTAGAAAAGTTTGTATCTTGTATAAAAGTTTATAAACTTATAACTCCATTCTTAAGCTGTACGGCAGATCGGTAGCAATTATCTAATTCTAAAGAGAGACCTATTCACACAATCAAAAATCTGGTAAACTTTTTTCGGCTGTAGATAAAGTTAATTCCTTTGGACCTTTTTTGAATCCCGTAGTGTCACAAACAGCACAGTTTTACTAAAAATTTGCGTAACGAATTTCATAGGATTTTTAAAAAGGAATTTCGATAAATATTTTGCCTGGTTAATTTTGGACACATTTTGCTTTTGGAGTTATCTTCTTTCTCCCATAGCTCTTGCACAATTTAAATTTAGCTACTCCATCGGGAGTTTTCAAGTCGCGTTTAAGCCAGCCATTTCTTAATGACTTGATTAGATGCGGAAAGTTAAAGATAAATTTTTTTTATGGGATTCAGAAAAAGGGTTAAAAAAGGTTTCTCCAATTATTCTGCACAAAGTAACAGCACCCGAAGGGTGTAGAGTATATTCACTGTTCTTTCGTTTGCAACGCAGAGGAGGAGACGAGATAGATTTGGAAAAGTATATATATTGCTCAGCGTCACCTCCTGAATCGATTTAGCCCTGTCCGTCCGTCTGTGTCTGTTTGTCTGTCTGTTGAAATCACGGGAGAACGAAAAGAAATATCGCAATCGCACAGATGTTTTTTGTTATGTAGGGTAGTTTGGGATTGAAAATGGGCGGGATTGGTTAACAACCACGCCTATTTTACAAACGTACTGTAAAGGCACCTCGTTTTAAAAAATGTTATAAGGTGAATATCTCATGAACCATGCCTGATATTGAGGTATAATTCTGTACCGGAACACATTTTTTTATGGCAGATGGAACCAGCTCAGGGGATGCCCCCTATCCATGCAAAGCATTCGCTGGTTTAGAAGGGGAGAGAGGTTAGTGGGAAGGGGAAATGTGGGAATAGTGTCGATTTACACCTCTTTTAAAAGCTTCGACGTTATAAGTGGGTGGGAAAACATGCGCAGGGAGTTATTCCAGAATTTAACAGCGCGACCGAAAAACGAATTCTGGCGATAATGTTTAGTGCGTTGCAACGGGGTCGAGACGTGAAAGGGGTGCACCACTCTGGAAAGCCGAGTAAATCTGTTGAATACCTGAACCGAAGGAATTAGGCTGGCTACTTCAGAGGAACATTTACCATTAAAGTATCGGTAAAATAAGGATACACACCCCACATCGCGATGACATCCCAAGGTTTCAATAGAGCTGGATACCATACTGTCCCCTATAAGTTTTATCGCACGACCTTGGATACGATCCAGAATCTGAAGATATGTTTCCGAAGCTCCCGACCAAATATGCGAGTTGTACTCCATTTTCGGACGGATATAACTGGTGTAGATACAACGAAGGCCGGTTGGAGTGTATTTCTTGCACCGCTGTAAGAAGCCTAAGCACTTGGCTGCTTCTTTCGGAGCACACGGTGTCCCATGGTTCGGAAGGCAAACTCGTTAACATCCGACCTGGTGGTTTTCGTTGCTCGGCCTTATAGCGTTGACATGATGGGCAGTTCCGGACGTATTTGGAGATTTCCCGGAACACGCTGGGCCAGTAGTACCGTTGGGCTACTCTATTGATGGTCTTGCGTATACCCAAGTGGCCTGCCGTCGGCTGGTCGTGATTCTCCTGCAGCACTCTCTTCCGCTGATAGCTGGGAACACACATTTTCCATGGTGTGTCGTCGTCGTCGCCGGGCTGATGTGGAATTAAACGGTAGATCCTCTCGCCTTCCACTACGTAATCTGGATATTTCTCTGGTTTCTGCTCTATGTTACGACGCAGTTTCTGTATCCACCCGCATGTTGGGACCTCAGTACTCAATGTCGAAGGTGTACTGCTAGAGCTCTAGGGCCCAACGAGCCATGCGCCCTGTGGGGTTGTCGATGGAATTCTGCAATTTTAAGGCCAAGTGATCTGTTATTACCGTGAAGTGGTAATCTTCTATGTAAGCTCTCATCTTCCTTATACCCCATATAATCGCCAGACACTCCCTTTGCGTGGCTGAATAATTTCGTTTGGCTCCCTGTAAATGTCGGCTCGCATAAGCGATCACCCTCTCAGCTCCGTCGAAATCCTGAGCCAATACTGCTCCCAAGGCAATTGCACTGGCGTCAGTTTGTAGTGTAAATTTCCTAGTGAAGTCCGGACAAGCCAGGACTGGGGCTTCCGTCAAGCGTTGTTTAAGAGTGTCAAACGCCTGCTGTTGCCTCTCTCCCCACTGCCAACGGTTTCTCTTCTTTAGTAGGCTTGTCAAAGGATGGATGATTTCCGAGTACTCAGGTACGAACCGTCGATACCATGAAGCTGTACCCAAGTATCTCCTCAACTCTCGTAGATTTATGGGTGGTTTGAGGTTTCGAATTGCAGCCACTTTGTCAGGATCTGTGCGAATGCCTTGCTCCGTCACCACGTGGCCGAGATGTTTGAGTTCCTTTTGGAAGAAATGACATTTGTCCCGGTTGATTTTCAGCTTCGCCGCTCGGAGACGTTGAAAAACTTGGCTCAAATGCTGGACGTGTTCTTTCCTATCTCTACTGACCACGATGATATCGTCATAGTAAGCGAAAGTATTTCCATCGGTTCCATATCGGGTCCAATGACCTGATCCAAAGCCCTTTGAAACGTGGGCGGGGCTGAATGGAGCCCGAAGGGCATCACCGTCCATTCAAAGAGTCCGCATCCTGGAACGGTAAACGCCGTATACTTCCTGCTGGCAGGGTGCATTGGTATCTGCCAATAGCCATTCTTGAGATCTATGGTGCTAATGCATCTGGCTTCACGTAGCTTGCCGATGATGTGTCCGATTCTGGGCAGAGGGTAAGCATCTGGGTACGACCGCGAATTAAGTACCCGGAGTCGACGCATAGTCTCCACTCTCCTGTCTTTTTAGGAGCCAGGACGATGGGTGCGCTATAGGCGCTGTTCGAGCGTTGTATGCAACCGGTCGCTAACAGCTTATCTACCTCCTCCTTGTTTATTATAGTTTGCATGGCGGGATTCTTCGGGCGATAGCGTACTTTTATTGGAATGTCGTCTCGCATTCGTATCTTGTGGTATGCGATATCAGAGACCCCTTTAATTCTTTAAAAAGAGTCAATCTCTTGCTTGAGGAACTCCTCGATGTCCTTATCCGTGATCTCGCAGACCCTTGACAGCTTAGTTGCCCCCGTCACGCCGAACGTTATGGATTGTTCTCCGCAGGTTAGCCTGGCTCCAGCGTTTTCCAAGAAATCCATGCCCAGAGTTAAGGATTCTAAAGCGCGGGGCATAAGAAATAGTGGAAGCTCCACTTCAGCAGTGCCTAGCCGCACCTTGACCACTACCTCCTGATTCACGTTTCGGATCGAGCTGTCCGCCATATGTACTATGTACACCCAACTTCACTTCCTGCATCCCTCTTACCACGGTCATTTCCTCTGCAAAATACTCGTTAACGAAACTTCTGGTGGCCCCGGTGTCGATGACCGCCTCCAACCGGATTCCACCTGCTTCTACCTCTGCTACGAGACTCGAATTTGCGCATCTCAACGGGGAGGAGCTTGTTACATGTGGCAGCTCGCTTCCCCACTCTGACTGACAAATTGCCCGTTTCCCGAGGTGGTTGTTTCTCTAGTTCTACGACAGCAGTTCAGGGTACGCGTCCCTCGCCTGCCTCACTCCCAGCAGAATAAGGTCCTTGGACCGTTACACTCACGTGCGAAATGTCCGTGTTGTCCGCAGCGCCTACATGCCTCTCGGGGGTTGTTAATATCCACCCGTTCTTGGCGTATACCACGGTTGGCTGTTCTTGGCTCTGCTAAACTCTCAACTCGCGTTTTGGAATCTGCTGACCTGATATCATATCTCTCGGCCAGGTCAATCATTTGCTCAAGACTGGTTATGTCGTGGTGCCTCATGAATAACTGGTACTCCCGACGGTTATTACGACAGATCCTGTCGATTTTTTTTAATCAGCGTGTAAGAAGAGTGACGCATCAGATTCTGCATGGCCAGCAAGTAGTCCTTGAAAGATTCTCCGGGAATTTGCAAGCGGGTGCGGAATTGTCTTCCAATCCCTCGAAGAATCGTGAATGTAAGAAAAACCTCAAAACGTCTGTCTTGAATTCCTCCCATGTATCCCAGTCCCTCCGGTTGTTGCGCAGCCACAGCATTGCTCTAGCTTCCACTAATTCCGACATCACTCGCGTCACCCAGTTCTTATTCAGGTCATAGGTACTGCATAGTTCTTCGATTCGTTCTACAAATTCCAGGGGGTCACCTTCCCCGCCGAACCGACCATTTCCGGACCCGGTCAATGACTGCTGCGCACGATAATTCCCCTACCGGCTGGCGACGGGGGCTTGTGGCTCTGGAGAAAGTTTCCGGACTCACGAGCATTGCCGCGCTGTTGGACCCCGCACACACAGCTTCCCATACTTGAACCACTTGTAAAATTTCCGGCCTCACATCAGACGCTGTTATGGTACTTACGAGTACTTTCCTCATCTCATCCACTGTGCCTGTATGCTCGAGGCGAATCTCGGTGAAGAGCTCGATTAATTCTTCTCTACGGAGCCCGTAGGCCCAAGCTGTTTTGACCATACTAGTTTTCCTCTTCTCTCTCTCTCTCCTTTCTTCCCTTACTTGGTCCCTGCTCGGGCATCACTTGAAAGGAACTCCGGGATTCCCTCCCGGTTCTATAGCTGGGGCTAAACTCAGGGCTGTCCAGGGTCTTTCAGGAGAATTTATTGATTTCAGCGACCCGTTTTGAAGAGCAACGCTATTGGTTTTAATTCGAATAATCTTTATTTCACAATTTTCTCATCTTAACCTATTTCCAATTTAGCGCACGTTCTAAGGGGTAAGGAGGAAACTAGTAGGTCTCATACACTGTGTGCTATGATAACCGAGCTTGGCATATGTGAGGTATAGCCGATGATGCCTTGACTTGACCTGTACCGATTTGACTTGACTACTTGACTTAACTGCTTGACTTGACTTAACTTAACTTGACTGCTTGACTTGACTGCTTGACTGCTGAAACTGAATCAATACGTACCGGCTATTAATTTTAGTCGTGGTATCATGGTTGGATTTAATGAGGGTCGAAGGAAAGGAAACTACTTCGGTTCACGAAACCCAAGTAGGCCCTTGGCTCTCTTTTCAGGTAAGTGGAGAGAACAAGAATATCGGTCCACACAACCCACATTCTGGCTCTCTCAAACCTCCAGTGCCGTCCGTGTATGAATGTCAAGATAAAGAAACCACTTCGGCTCACGAAACCCAAGCAGGCTCTTGGCTCTCTTTCAGGTAAGTAGAGAGAACAAGAATATCGGTCCACAAAACCCAAATTCTGGCTCTCTCAAACCTCCAGTGCCGTCCATTTGTCTGTATAACCCAACCACTCACCTTGACTGCTGAAACCGAATGAGCCGTCTTCGCAGCTTTCCCGGTATTTATACCCTCAAGCCTATTGTCTTTCCTTTTCCCCCAACAATGTTGTTTTTATATGCCTCACTTCCTCTGTACTCACCTCACTCACCTCGCCTATGTGGTGATTACTAGACAGGAGAAAACTAGCCTAACCACTACGTATGCCAAACATATGCCAAGAATAACTTACACACTGGTACTTAGATACAGAGAACTTAAAAGTGTATATACATTTCATTACATATTTCAATTTGTTCTTGTTGGCTTTGTGAGACGCGGGATTTGCGTCCTCACAATTATAAAACTAACAAAGAACCAAACGTAAATAGTATTAGATACATTTGTTCTTCATTAATTAACGTGCACATTAAAAAAAATACAGTCCAATTTAAATATAAAAGCGAAATTATTTCAGTCGGAAAATAAAAATTTATTATTTCAGGAGTTCGGGATGTTGTGAATGAACTGAGAAACAAAATTTTGATATCGATGAATCTCATCTAGATTTATTAGAAGCATAAGAATTAGCAACATTTATTCGTAATTATGAACCGAAGAAACCGAATTATAACCCAATAAAAATTAAAGTGATATTATTTGTTATAGTCAATATATCAAACACCACGTAAAACTTCAATTACAGATAAAAACATCTAAAGAAGAAGTAAAAGAATGGTTAGATCGCCTTCTCTAACTCCGTGAAATGCTATTGGAATTATTATATTATTAACTCGGATTTCGGTTTCGAAAGATCCTAGTGTTGCAATTGCATCTGTTCCTTGATTTATTTATATTTGGTTTGTCTATTTTTGAAAATGTATCGTAACGAATTAAACAGACCTCGCAGCCTGTGTCTAGCGATTCATTAAAATTGATACTATTGAATTCCAATTTTACGAAAATCATTCCACATTCTTTATTCTTTTTTTTTTATTTGTTTTAACTTCTCCGTTTCTAATACTATTTACGTTTGGTTCTTTGTTAGTTTTACATTGAAACGAGAAGTCCCTATTTCTTTACTTTTTTCTTTTCATTTGTTGTATGTCGCATTCATATTCAAGGTCCGGGTACACTCTGAAAAATAAATGCTTATGGGATGCATAAAAGGTGCATAAATCAAGCACACTTAAACACGATTTTGAGCCTAGTGTGTGGTGTGAGTAATATTAAGCATTATTATAGCATGTCAAATTTTTTAGTCTTAAAACAAGAATTCGTAGTGCTTATTTGAAAGTTCAGAAGAAGTTAAATTAAGCATTTACCCAATACTTATTAAGAATGCCAAATTCTTTTAATTGCTATGAGTTGTCTTCATTTAAGCGGAATCAAAAAAAATTTTAATAGTAACAATTATGAAGTTTTGGGCGTTTATGAGGAAACTTAAAAAGAAAATCCTCACACTCAAATCGATGGTGATAATAAGAATTTGCCTATAATTGACGCCTTACAACTTCATCAAATTGATGTGAGAGTTTTACTAGCAGAACACTTTGAAATTTACAATTTGCTAACTTCATGGGAGTTGATATGATTGTTATTGATGAGTTTATAAGTAAGTTAAAGGAGTGGTGGTCTATTTTTGGCGTTAATTACAATTAGTTAATTTCTCAGTCATCAACTAATGGTGATCGATTAATTATTATTTCTTTGATTAAATACTAATAATTAATTATTAATAATAATTATTAATAATAATTATTTATTATTTCTTTGAGAGTTAAATCTTACAGTCTATCGTCTAAAAATTATAAAAGACAGCGATATCGATGTGCTTTTCCTCTATGAAAAACTGGCTGATCGAATAAAATTCAAATTCCAATTAGACAACTGGAAGTCTGCGCAAAATAATTCAGTCCAACAAAATATTACCAATATAACCCATAATTCAGTCCGACAGTACATAGATAATCCTGTTCAACAGTTCGTTGCTCTATCACAAATCCTTGCAAGTTCACATGCAGAATCTTTCATAAAAAATTATTAAATGTTACAAATCACATTTACGATTTCTCTTCTATGTTCCTCTTTAATATTTTTGTGGTCATCATTAATACATACATGTATTAATTAAATATAATAACAGTGAAAAGAATGAAGAGATGAGTTTAATATAAATTAAATTAAAAAAATTAAAATTCAATAAAATTTGTTAAAATATACAAGAAAATATAAAATAAAAAATAACGAGAAGAAGGCGAATTTTCGTTGCTTTGAATTTTGTTTTTCTACAAACCACATTCAATATTTTCGCAGAAGAACTATTCAGGGGTAGAATTATTGCATAACTCTAATATGTACGCTTTGACATTTTTTTCCGGTTCTAACCTGAACATTTTATGAAAGATTAAAATGTGCTTTTTGCCAGATTCTATGGAGGAAGCTCTAAATTCATCTCTGTTCGATTACAAAAGTTGTCTTTAAAAAAATATTCCGCATACATATTGCTACTAAAATCCAGATTATTTATTTGTATTTGATTGTCAACTTCATCTTCATTAATAGACAAAATAGTTTTATCAGTCGGCGCTGGAATTATTTCAACTATGGTTTCTGGCGTTTTATTCGCAATTGCTCGAAAAGCCTGACCGAAAAATCTTTGAAGCCATTAGCGTGGCTAAAGCATTATTCAGCTCGACAATAGACGGGTTGTTATTATTACCTACTTTTTTTCTTAAAACGGAAAAAATATTTCCTAATTTGTCTTGGTTAAAAGCTTTTGTTATAATAAAGAACTTATGTGGGTTTTTATTTAGCATTTCATCGGGCAGTAGAAGTACTGATTTTAAGGTTGGTCTCATACCGTCTAAAAAAATAAACGTTCTTTGTCATCTAATAATTCAACTTTCTTCAAATAGATTAGAAAAGTTTGTATCTTGTATAAAAGTTTATAAACTTATAACTGCATTCTTAAGCTGTACGGCAGATCGGTAGCAATTATCTAATTCTAAAGAGAGACCTATTCATACAATCAAAAATCTGGTCAACTTTTTTCGGCTGTAGATAAAGTTAATTCCTTTGGACCTTTTTTGAATCCCGTAGTGTCACAAACAGCACAGTTTTACTAAAAATTTGCGTAACGAATTTCATAGGATTTTTAAAAAAGAATTTCGATAAATATTTTGCCTGGTTAATTTTGGACACATTTTGCTTTTGGAGTTATCTTCTTTCTCCCATAGCTCTTGCACAATTTAAATTTAGCTACTCCATCGGGAGTTTTCAAGTCGCGTTTAAGCCAGCCATTTCTTAATGACTTCATTAGATGCGGAAAGTTAAAGATAAATTTTTTTTATGGGATTCAGAAAAAGGGTTAAAAAAGGTTTCTCCAATTATTCTGCACAAAGTAACAGCACAAGCAACAGCACAAAATTATTCTGCACAAAGTAACAGCAAGATTGAAAATGGGCGGGATTGGTTAACAACCACGCCTATTTTACAAACGTACTGTAAAGGCACCTCGTTTTAAAAAATGTTATAAGGTGAATATCTCATGAACCATGCCTGATATTGAGGTATAATTCTGTACCGGAACACATTTTTTTATGGCAGATGGAACCAAGCTCAGGGGATGCCCCCTATCCATGCAAAGCATTCGCTGGTTTAGAAGGGGAGAGAGGTTACTGGGAAGGGGAAATGTGGGAATAGTGTCGATTTACACCTCTTTTAAAAGCTTCGACGTTATAAGTGGGTGGGAAAACATGCGCAGGGAGTTATTCCAGAATTTAACAGCGCGACCGAAAAACGAATTCTGGCGATAATGTTTAGTGCGTTGCAACGGGGTCGAGACGTGAAAGGGGTGCACCACTCTGGAAAGCCGAGTAAATCTGTTGAATACCTGAACCGAAGGAATTAGGCTGGCTACTTCAGAGGAACATTTACCATTAAAGTATCGGTAAAATAAGGATACACACCCCACATCGCGATGACATCCCAAGGTTTCAATAGAGCTGGATACCATACTGTCCCCTATAAGTTTTATCGCACGACCTTGGATACGATCCAGAAGCTGAAGGTATGTTTCCGAAGCTCCCGACCAAATATGCGAGTTGTACTCCATTTTCGGACGGATATAACTGGTGTAGATACAACGAAGGCCGGTTGGAGTGTATTTCTTGCACCGCTTTAAAAAGCCTAAGCACTTGGCTGCTTCTTTCGGAGCACACGGTGTCCCATGGTTCGGAAGGCAAACTCGTTAACATCCGACCTGGTGGTTTTCGTTGCTCGGCCTTATAGCGTTGACATGATGGGCAGTTCCGGACGTATTTGGAGATTTCCCGGAACACGCTGGGCCAGTAGTACCGTTGGGCTACTCTACTGATGGTCTTGCGTATACCCAAGTGGCCTGCCGTCGGCTGGTCGTGATTCTCCTGCAGCACTCTCTTCCGCTGATAGCTGGGAACACACATTTTCCATGGTGTGTCGTCGTCGTCGCCGGGCTGATGTGGAATTAAACGGTAGATCCTCTCGCCTTCCACTACGTAATCTGGATATTTCTCTGGTTTCTGCTCTATGTTACGACGCAGTTTCTGTATCCACCCGCATGTTGGGACCTCAGTACTCAATGTCGAAGGTGTACTGCTGGAGCTCTAGGGCCCAACGAGCCATGCGCCCTGTGGGGTTGTCGATGGAATTCTGCAATTTTAAGGCCAAGTGATCTGTTATTACCGTGAAGTGGTAATCTTCTATGTAAGCTCTCATCTTCCTTATACCCCATATAATCGCCAGACACTCCCTTTGCGTGGCTGAATAATTTCGTTTGGCTCCCTGTAAATGTCGGCTCGCATAAGCGATCACCCTCTCAGCTCCGTCGAAATCCTGAGCCAATACTGCTCCCAAGGCAATTGCACTGGCGTCAGTTTGTAGTGTAAATTTCCTAGTGAAGTCCGGACAAGCCAGGACTGGGGCTTCCGTCAAGCGTTGTTTAAGAGTGTCAAACGCCTGCTGTTGCCTCTCTCCCCACTGCCAACGGTTTCTCTTCTTTAGTAGGCTTGTCAAAGGATGGATGATTTCCGAGTACTCAGGTACGAACCGTCGATACCATGAAGCTGTACCCAAGTATCTCCTCAACTCTCGTAGATTTATGGGTGGTTTGAGGTTTCGAATTGCAGCCACTTTGTCAGGATCTGTGCGAATGCCTTGCTCCGTCACCACGTGGCCGAGATGTTTGAGTTCCTTTTGGAAGAAATGACATTTGTCCCGGTTGATTTTCAGCTTCGCCGCTCGGAGACGTTGAAAAACTTGGCTCAAATGCTGGACGTGTTCTTTCCTATCTCTACTGACCACGATGATATCGTCATAGTAAGCGAAAGTATTTCCATCGGTTCCATATCGGGTCCAATGACCTGATCCAAAGCCCTTTGAAACGTGGGCGGGGCTGAATGGAGCCCGAAGGGCATCACCGTCCATTCAAAGAGTCCGCATCCTGGAACGGTAAACGCCGTATACTTCCTGCTGGCAGGGTGCATTGGTATCTGCCAATAGCCATTCTTGAGATCTATGGTGCTAATGCATCTGGCTTCACGTAGCTTGTCGATGATGTGTCCGATTCTGGGCAGAGGGTAAGCATCTGGGTACGACCGCGAATTAAGTACCCGGAGTCGACGCATAGTCTCCACTCTCCTGTCTTTTTAGGAGCCAGGACGATGGGTGCGCTATAGGCGCTGTTCGAGCGTTGTATGCAACCGGTCGCTAACAGCTTATCTACCTCCTTGTTTATTATGGTTTGCATGGCGGGATTCTTCGGGCGATAGCGTACTTTTATTGGAATGTCGTCTCGCATTCGTATCTTGTGGTATGCGATATCAGAGACCCCTTTAATTCTTTAAAAAGAGTCAATCTCTTGCTTGAGGAACTCCTCGATGTCCTTATCCGTGATCTCGCAGACCCTTGACAGCTTAGTTGCCCCCGTCACGCCGAACGTTATGGATTGTTCTCCGCAGGTTAGCCTGGCCCCAGCGTTTTCCAAGAAATCCATGCCCAGAGTTAAGGATTCTAAAGCGCGGGGCATAAGAAAGAGTGGAAGCTCCACTTCAGCAGTGCCTAGCCGCACCTTGACCACTACCTCCTGATTCACGTTTCGGATCGAGCTGTCCGCCATATGTACTATGTACACCCAACTTCACTTCCTGCATCCCTCTTACCTCGGTCATTTCCTCTGCAAAATACTCGTTAACGAAACTTCTGGTGGCCCCGGTGTCGATGACCGCCTCCAACCGGATTCCACCTGCTTCTACCTCTGCTACGAGACTCGAATTTGCGCATCTCAACGGGGAGGAGCTTGTTACATGTGGCAGCTCGCTTCCCCACTCTGACTGACAAATTGCCCGTTTCCCGAGGTGGTTGTTTCTCTAGTTCTACGACAGCAGTTCAGGGTACGCGTCCCTCGCCTGCCTCACTCCCAGCAGAATAAGGTCCTTGGACCGTTACACTCACGTGCGAAATGTCCGTGTTGTCCGCAGCGCCTACATGCCTCTCGGGGGTTGTTAATATCCACCCGTTCTTGGCGTATACCACGGTTGGCTGTTCTTGGCTCTGCTAAACTCTCAACTCGCGTTTTGGAATCTGCTGACCTGATATCATATCTCTCGGCCAGGTCAATCATTTGCTCAAGACTGGTTATGTCGTGGTGCCTCATGAATAACTGGTACTCCCGACGGTTATTACGACAGATCCTGTCGATTTTTTTTAATCAGCGTGTAAGAAGAGTGACGCATCAGATTCTGCATGGCCAGCAAGTAGTCCTTGAAAGATTCTCCGGGAATTTGCAAGCGGGTGCGGAATTGTCTTCCAATCCCTCGAAGAATCGTGAATGTAAGAAAAACCTCAAAACGTCTGTCTTGAATTCCTCCCATGTAGCCCAGTCCCTCCGGTTGTTGCGCAGCCACAGCATTGCTCTAGCTTCCACTAATTCCGACATCACTCGCGTCACCCAGTTCTTATTCAGGTCATAGGTACTGCATAGTTCTTCGATTCGTTCTACAAATTCCAGGGGGTCACCTTCCCCGCCGAACCGACCATTTCCGGACCCGGTCAATGACTGCTGCGCACGATAATTCCCCTACCGGCTGGCGACGGGGGCTTGTGGCTCTGGAGAAAGTTTCCGGACTCACGAGCATTGCCGCGCT
This sequence comes from Sicus ferrugineus, assembly GCA_922984085.1. NCBI lineage: Eukaryota > Metazoa > Arthropoda > Insecta > Diptera > Conopidae > Sicus > Sicus ferrugineus. The sequence continues at coordinate 21,280,206 of OV277350.1, forward strand.
GTTGGACCCCGCACACACAGCTTCCCATACTTGAACCACTTGTAAAATTTCCGGCCTCACATCAGACGCTGTTATGGTACTTACGAGTACTTTCCTCATCTCATCCACTGTGCCTGTATGCTCGAGGCGAATCTCGGTGAAGAGCTCGATTAATTCTTCTCTACGGAGCCCGTAGGCCCAAGCTGTTTTGACCATACTAGTTTTCCTCTTCTCTCTCTCTCTCCTTTCTTCCCTTACTTGGTCCCTGCTCGGGCATCACTTGAAAGGAACTCCGGGATTCCCTCCCGGTTCTATAGCTGGGGCTAAACTCAGGGCTGTCCAGGGTCTTTCAGAAGAATTTATTGATTTCAGCGACCCGTTTTGAAGAGCAACGCTATTGGTTTTAATTCGAATAATCTTTATTTCACAATTTTCTCATCTTAACCTATTTCCAATTTAGCGCACGTTCTAAGGGGTAAGGAGGAAACTAGTAGGTCTCATACACTGTGTGCTATGATAACCGAGCTTGGCATATGTGAGGTATAGCCGATGATGCCTTGACTTGACCTGTACCGATTTGACTTGACTACTTGACTTAACTGCTTGACTTGACTTAACTTAACTTGACTGCTTGACTTGACTGCTTGACTGCTGAAACTGAATCAATACGTACCGGCTATTAATTTTAGTCGTGGTATCATGGTTGGATTTAATGAGGGTCGAAGGAAAGGAAACTACTTCGGTTCACGAAACCCAAGTAGGCCCTTGGCTCTCTTTTCAGGTAAGTGGAGAGAACAAGAATATCGGTCCACAGAACCCACATTCTGGCTCTCTCAAACCTCCAGTGCCGTCCGTGTATGAATGTCAAGAGAAAGAAACCACTTCGGCTCACGAAACCCAAGCAGGCTCTTGGCTCTCTTTCAGGTAAGTAGAGAGAACAAGAATATCGGTCCACAAAACCCAAATTCTGGCTCTCTCAAACCTCCAGTGCCGTCCATTTGTCTGTATAACCCAACCACTCACCTTGACTGCTGAAACCGAATGAGCCGTCTTCGCAGCTTGCCCGGTATTTATACCCTCAAGCCTATTGTCTTTCCTTTTCCCCCCAACAATGTTGTTTTTATATGCCTCACTTCCTCTGTACTCACCTCACTCACCTCGCCTATGTGGTGATTACTAGACAGGAGAAAACTAGCCTAACCACTACGTATGCCAAACATATGCCAAGAATAACTTACACACTGGTACTTAGATACAGAGAACTTAAAAGTGTATATACATTTCATTACATATTTCAATTTGTTCTTGTTGGCTTTGTGAGACGCGGGATTTGCGTCCTCACAATTATAAAACTAACAAAGAACCAAACGTAAATAGTATTAGATACATTTGTTCTTCATTAATTAACGTGCACATAAAAAAAAATACAGTCCAATTTAAATATAAAAGCGAAATTATTTCAGTCGGAAAATAAAAATTTATTATTTCAGGAGTTCGGGATGTTGTGAACGAACTGAGAAACAAAATTTTGATATCGATGAATCTCATCTAGATTTATTAGAAGCATAAGAATTAGCAACATTTATTCGTAATTATGAACCGAAGAAACCGATTTATAACCCAATAAAAATTAAAGTGATATTATTTGTTATAGTCAATATATCAAACACCACGTAAAACTTCAATTACAGATAAAAACATCTAAAGAAGAAGTAAAAGAATGGTTAGATCGCCTTCTCTAACTCCGTGAAATGCTATTGGAATTATTATATTATTAACTCGGATTTCGGTTTCGAAAGATCCTAGTGTTGCAATTGCATCTGTTCCTTGATTTATTTATATTTGGTTTGTCTATTTTTGAAAATGTATCGTAACGAATTAAACAGACCTCGCAGCCTGTGTCTAGCGATTCATTAAAATTGATACTATTGAATTCCAATTTTACGAAAATCATTCCACATTCTTTATTCTTTTTTTTTTATTTGTTTTAACTTCTCCGTTTCTAATACTATTTACGTTTGGTTCTTTGTTAGTTTTACATTGAATTACTTCATCCCTATTTCTTTACTTTTACATCCCTATTTCTTTACTTTTTTCTTTTCATTTGTTGTATGTCGCATTCATATTCAAGGTCCGGGTACACTCTGAAAAATAAATGCTTATGGGATGCATAAAAGGTGCATAAATCAAGCACACTTAAACACGATTTTGAGCCTAGTGTGTGGTGTGAGTAATATTAAGCATTATTATAGCATGTCAAATTTTTTAGTCTTAAAACAAGAATTCGTAGTGCTTATTTGAAAGTTCAGAAGAAGTTAAATTAAGCATTTACCCAATACTTATTAAGAATGCCAAATTCTTTTAATTGCTATGAGTTGTCTTCATTTAAGCGGAATCAAAAAAAATTTTAATAGTAACAATTATGAAGTTTTGGGCGTTTATGAGGAAACTTAAAAAGAAAATCCTCACACTCAAATCGATGGTGATAATAAGAATTTGCCTATAATTGACGCCTTACAACTTCATCAAATTGATGTGAGAGTTTTACTAGCAGAACACTTTGAAATTTACAATTTGCTAACTTCATGGGAGTTGATATGATTGTTATTGATGAGTTTATAAGTAAATTAAAGGAGTGGTGGTCTATTTTTGGCGTTAATTACAATTAGTTAATTTCTCAGTCATCAACTAATGGTGATCGATTAATTATTATTTCTTTGATTAAATACTAATAATTAATTATTAATAATAATTATTAATAATAATTATTTATTATTTCTTTGAGAGTTAAATCTTACAGTCTATCGTCTAAAAATTATAAAAGACAGCGATATCGATGTGCTTTTCCTCTATGAAAAACTGGCTGATCGAATAAAATTCAAATTCCAATTAGACAACTGGAAGTCTGCGCAAAATAATTCAGTCCAACAAAATATTACCAATAATTCAGTCCGACAGTACATAGATAATCCTGTTCAACAGTTCGTTGCTCTATCACAAATCCTTGCAAGTTCACATGCAGAATCTTTCATAAAAAATTATTAAATGTTACAAATCACATTTACGATTTCTCTTCTATGTTCCTCTTTAATATTTTTGTGGTCATCATTAATACATACATGTATTAATTAAATATAATAACAGTGAAAAGAATGAAGAGATGAGTTTAATATAAATTAAATTAAAAAAATTAAAATTCAATAAAATTTGTTAAAATATACAAGAAAATATAAAATAAAAAATAACGAGAAGAAGGCGAATTTTCGTTGCTTTGAATTTTGTTTTTCTACAAACCACATTCAATATTTTCGCAGAAGAACTATTCAGGGGTAGAATTATTGCATAACTCTAATATGTACGCTTTGACATTTTTTTCCGGTTCTAACCTGAACATTTTATGAAAGATTAAAATGTGCTTTTTGCCAGATTCTATGGAGGAAGCTCTAAATTCATCTCTGTTCGATTACAAAAGTTGGCTTTAAAAAAATATTCCGCATACATATTGCTACTAAAATCCAGATTATTTATTTGTATTTCATTGTCAACTTCATCTTCATTAATAGACAAAATAGTTTTATCAGTCGGCGCTGGAATTATTTCAACTATGGTTTCTGGCGTTTTATTCGCAATTGCTCGAAAAGCCTGACCGAAAAATCTTTGAAGCCATTAGCGTGGCTAAAGCATTATTCAGCTCGACAATAGACGGGTTGTTATTATTACCTACTTTTTTTCTTAAAACGGAAAAAATATTTCCTAATTTGTCTTGGTTAAAAGCTTTTGTTATAATAAAGAACTTATGTGGGTTTTTATTTAGCATTTCATCGGGCAGTAGAAGTACTGATTTTAAGGTTGGTCTCATACCGTCTAAAAAAATAAACGTTTTTTGTCATCTAATAATTCAACTTTCTTCAAATAGATTAGAAAAGTTTGTATCTTGTATAAAAGTTTATAAACTTATAACTCCATTCTTAAGCTGTACGGCAGATCGGTAGCAATTATCTAATTCTAAAGAGAGACCTATTCATACAATCAAAAATCTGGTCAACTTTTTTCGGCTGTAGATAAAGTTAATTCCTTTGGACCTTTTTTGAATCCCGTAGTGTCACAAACAGCACAGTTTTACTAAAAATTTGCGTAACGAATTTCACAGGATTTTTAAAAAGGAATTTCGATAAATATTTTGCCTGGTTAATTTTGGACACATTTTGCTTTTGGAGTTATCTTCTTTCTCCCATAGCTCTTGCACAATTTAAATTTAGCTACTCCATCGGGAGTTTTCAAGTCGCGTTTAAGCCAGCCATTTCTTAATGACTTGATTAGATGCGGAAAGTTAAAGATAAATTTTTTTTATGGGATTCAGAAAAAGGGTTAAAAAAGGTTTCTCCAATTATTCTGCACAAAGTAACAGCACCCGAAGGGTGTAGAGTATATTCACTGTTCTTTCGTTTGCAACGCAGAGGAGGAGACGAGATAGATTTGGAAAAGTATATATATTGCTCAGCGTCACCTCCTGAATCGATTTAGCCCTGTCCGTCCGTCTGTGTCTGTTTGTCTGTCTGTTGAAATCACGGGAGAACGAAAAGAAATATCGCAATCGCACAGATGTTTTTTGTTATGTAGGGTAGTTTGGGATTGAAAATGGGCGGGATTGGTTAACAACCACGCCTATTTTACAAACGTACTGTAAAGGCACCTCGTTTTAAAAAATGTTATAAGGTGAATATCTCATGAACCATGCCTGATATTGAGGTATAATTCTGTACCGGAACACATTTTTTTATGGCAGATGGAACCAAGCTCAGGGGATGCCCCCTATCCATGCAAAGCATTCGCTGGTTTAGAAGGGGAGAGAGGTTACTGGGAAGGGGAAATGTGGGAATAGTGTCGATTTACACCTCTTTTAAAAGCTTCGACGTTATAAGTGGGTGGGAAAACATGCGCAGGGAGTTATTCCAGAATTTAACAGCGCGACCGAAAAACGAATTTTGGCGATAATGTTTAGTGCGTTGCAACGGGATCGAGACGTGAAAGGGGTGCACCACTCTGTAAAGCCGAGTAAATCTGTTGAATACCTGAACCGAAGGAATTAGGCTGGCTACTTCAGAGGAACATTTACCATTAAAGTATCGGTAAAATAAGGATACACACCCCACATCGCGATGACATCCCAAGGTTTCAATAGAGCTGGATACCATACTGTCCCCTATAAGTTTTATCGCACGACCTTGGATACGATCCAGAAGCTGAAGGTATGTTTCCGAAGCTCCCGACCAAATATGCGAGTTGTACTCCATTTTCGGACGGATATAACTGGTGTAGATACAACGAAGGCCGGTTGGAGTGTATTTCTTGCACCGCTTTAAAAAGCCTAAGCACTTGGCTGCTTCTTTCGGAGCACACGGTGTCCCATGGTTCGGAAGGCAAACTCGTTAACATCCGACCTGGTGGTTTTCGTTGCTCGGCCTTATAGCGTTGACATGATGGGCAGTTCCGGACGTATTTGGAGATTTCCCGGAACACGCTGGGCCAGTAGTACCGTTGGGCTACTCTATTGATGGTCTTGCGTATACCCAAGTGGCCTGCCGTCGGCTGGTCGTGATTCTCCTGCAGCACTCTCTTCCGCTGATAGCTGGGAACACACATTTTCCATGGTGTGTCGTCGTCGTCGCCGGGCTGATGTGGAATTAAACGGTAGATCCTCTCGCCTTCCACTACGTAATCTGGATATTTCTCTGGTTTCTGCTCTATGTTACGACGCAGTTTCTGTATCCACCCGCATGGTGGGACCTCAGTACTCAATGTCGAAGGTGTACTGCTGGAGCTCTAGGGCCCAACGAGCCATGCGCCCTGTGGGGTTGTCGATGGAATTCTGCAATTTTAAGGCCAAGTGATCTGTTATTACCGTGAAGTGGTAATCTTCTATGTAAGCTCTCATCTTCCTTATACCCCATATAATCGCCAGACACTCCCTTTGCGTGGCTGAATAATTTCGTTTGGCTCCCTGTAAATGTCGGCTCGCATAAGCGATCACCCTCTCAGCTCCGTCGAAATCCTGAGTCAATACTGCTCCCAAGGCAATTGCACTGGCGTCAGTTTGTAGTGTAAATTTCCTAGTGAAGTCCGGACAAGCCAGGACTGGGGCTTCCGTCAAGCGTTGTTTAAGAGTGTCAAACGCCTGCTGTTGCCTCTCTCCCCACTGCCAACGGTTTCTCTTCTTTAGTAGGCTTGTCAAAGGATGGATGATTTCCGAGTACTCAGGTACGAACCGTCGATACCATGAAGCTGTACCCAAGTATCTCCTCAACTCTCGTAGATTTATAGGTGGTTTGAGGTTTCGAATTGCAGCCACTTTGTCAGGATCTGTGCGAATGCCTTGCTCCGTCACCACGTGGCCGAGATGTTTGAGTTCCTTTTGGAAGAAATGACATTTGTCCCGGTTGATTTTCAGCTTCGCCGCTCGGAGACGTTGAAAAACTTGGCTCAAATGCTGGACGTGTTCTTTCCTATCTCTACTGACCACGATGATATCGTCATAGTAAGCGAAAGGATTTCCATCGGTTCCATATCGGGTCCAATGACCTGATCCAAAGCCCTTTGAAACGTGGGCGGGGCTGAATGGAGCCCGAAGGGCATCACCGTCCATTCAAAGAGTCCGCATCCTGGAACGGTAAACGCCGTATACTTCCTGCTGGCAGGGTGCATTGGTATCTGCCAATAGCCATTCTTGAGATCTATGGTGCCTGATCGAAGAGCCTGACCGAACAATCTTTGAAGCCATTAGCGTGGCTAAAGCATTATTCAGCTCGACAATAGACGGTTTGTTATTATTACCTACTTTTTTTCTTAAAACGGAAAAAATATTTCCTAATTTGTCTTGGTTAAAAGCTTTTGTTATAATAAGGAACTTATGTGGGTTTTTATTTAGCATTTCATCGGGCAGTAGAAGTACTGATTTTAAGGTTGGTCTCATACCGTCTAAAAAAATAAACGTTTTTTGTCATCTAATAATTCAACTTTCTTCAAATAGATTAGAAAAGTTTGTATCTTGTATAAAAGTTTATAAACTTATAACTCCATTCTTAAGCTGTACGGCAGATCGGTAGCAATTATCTAATTCTAAAGAGAGACCTATTCATACAATCAAAAATCTGGTAAACTTTTTTCGGCTGTAGATAAAGTTAATTCCTTTGGACCTTTTTTGAATCCCGTAGTGTCACAAACAGCACAGTTTTACTAAAAATTTGCGTAACGAATTTCACAGGATTTTTAAAATGGAATTTCGATAAATATTTTGCCTGGTTAATTTTGGACACATTTTGCTTTTGGAGTTATCTTCTTTCTCCCATAGCTCTTGCACAATTTAAATTTAGCTACTCCATCGGGAGTTTTCAAGTTGCGTTTAAGCCAGCCATTTCTTAATGACTTGATTAGATGCGGAAAGTTAAAGATACATTTTTTTTATGGGATTCAAAAAAAGGGTTAAAAAAGGTTTCTCCAATTATTCTGCACAAAGTAACAGCACCCGAAGGGTGTAGAGTATATTCACTGTTCTTTCGTTTGCAACGCAGAGGAGGAGACGAGATAGATTTGGAAAAGTATATATATTGCTCAGCGTCACCTCCTGAATCGATTTAGCCCTGTCCGTCCGTCTGTGTCTGTTTGTCTGTCTGTTGAAATCACGGGAGAACGAAAAGAAATATCGCAATCGCACAGATGTTTTTTGTTATGTAGGGTAGTTTGGGATTGAAAATGGGCGGGATTGGTTAACAACCACGCCTATTTTACAAACGTACTGTAAAGGCACCTCGTTTTAAAAAATGTTATAAGGTGAATATCTCATGAACCATGCCTGATATTGAGGTATAATTCTGTACCGGAACACATTTTTTTATGGCAGATGGAACCAAGCTCAGGGGATGCCCCCTATCCATGCAAAGCATTCGCTGGTTTAGAAGGGGAGAGAGGTTAGTGGGAAGGGGAAATGTGGGAATAGTGTCGATTTACACCTCTTTTAAAAGCTTCGACGTTATAAGTGGGTGGGAAAACATGCGCAGGGATTTATTCCAGAATTTAACAGCGCGACCGAAAAACGAATTCTGGCGATAATGTTTAGTGCGTTGCAACGGGATCGAGACGTGAAAGGGGTGCACCACTCTGGAAAGCCGAGTAAATCTGTTGAATACCTGAACCGAGGGAATTAGGCTGGCTACTTCAGAGGAACATTTACCATTAAAGTATCGGTAAAATAAGGATACACACCCCACATCGCGATGACATCCCAAGGTTTCAATAGAGCTGGATACCATACTGTCCCCTATAAGTTTTATCGCACGACGAAGCTCCCGACCAAATATGCGAGTTGTACTCCATTTTCGGACGGATATAACTGGTGTAGATACAACGAAGACCGGTTGGAGTGTATTTCTTGCACCGCTTTAAAAAGCCTAAGCACTTGGCTGCTTCTTTCGGAGCACACGGTGTCCCATGGTTCGGAAGGCAAACTCATTAACATCCGACCTGGTGGTTTTCGTTGCTCGGCCTTATAGCGTTGACATGATGGGCAGTTCCGGACGTATTTGGAGATTTCCCGGAACATGCTGGGCCAGTAGTACCGTTGGGCTACTCTATTGATGGTCTTGCGTATACCCAAGTGGCCTGCCGTCGGCTGGTCGTGATTCTCCTGCAGCACTCTCTTCCGCTGATAGCTGGGAACACACATTTTCCATGGTGTGTCGTCGTCGTCGCCGGGCTGATGTGGAATTAAACGGTAGATCCTCTCGCCTTCCACTACGTAATCTGGATATTTCTCTGGTTTCTGCTCTATGTTACGACGCAGTTTCTGTATCCACCCGCATGTTGGGACCTCAGTACTCAATGTCGAAGGTGTACTGCTGGAGCTCTAGGGCCCAACGAGTCATGCGCCCTGTGGGGTTGTCGATGGAATTCTGCAATTTTAAGGCCAAGTGATCTGTTATTACCGTGAAGTGGTAATCTTCTATGTAAGCTCTCATCTTCCTTATACCCCATATAATCGCCAGACACTCCCTTTGCGTGGCTGAATAATTTCGTTTGGCTCCCTGTAAATGTCGGCTCGCATAAGCGATCACCCTCTCAGCTCCGTCGAAATCCTGAGTCAATACTGCTCCCAAGGCAATTGCACTGGCGTCAGTTTGTAGTGTAAATTTCCTAGTGAAGTCCGGACAAGCCAGGGCTGGGGCTTCCGTCAAGCGTTGTTTAAGAGTGTCAAACGCCTGCTGTTGCCTCTCTCCCCACTGCCAACGGTTTCTCTTCTTTAGTAGGCTTGTCAAAGGATGGATGATTTCCGAGTACTCAGGTACGAACCGTCGATACCATGAAGCTGTACCCAAGTATCTCCTCAACTCTCGTAGATTTATAGGTGGTTTGAGGTTTCGAATTGCAGCCACTTTGTCAGGATCTGTGCGAATGCCTTGCTCCGTCACCACGTGGCCGAGATGTTTGAGTTCCTTTTGGAAGAAATGACATTTGTCCCGGTTGATTTTCAGCTTCGCCGCTCGGAGACGTTGAAAAACTTGGCTCAAATGCTGGACGTGTTCTTTCCTATCTCTACTGACCACGATGATATCGTCATAGTAAGCGAAAGGATTTCCATCGGTTCCATATCGGGTCCAATGACCTGATCCAAAGCCCTTTGAAACGTGGGCGGGGCTGAATGGAGCCCGAAGGGCATCACCGTCCATTCAAAGAGTCCGCATCCTGGAACGGTAAACGCCGTATACTTCCTGCTGGCAGGGTGCATTGGTATCTGCCAATAGCCATTCTTGAGATCTATGGTGCCTGATCGAAGAGCCTGACCGAACAATCTTTGAAGCCATTAGCGTGGCTAAAGCATTATTCAGCTCGACAATAGACGGTTTGTTATTATTACCTACTTTTTTTCTTAAAACGGAAAAAATATTTCCTAATTTGTCTTGGTTAAAAGCTTTTGTTATAATAAGGAACTTATGTGGGTTTTTATTTAGCATTTCATCGGGCAGTAGAAGTACTGATTTTAAGGTTGGTCTCATACCGTCTAAAAAGATAAACGTTTTTTGTCATCTAATAATTCAACTTTCTTCAAATAGATTAGAAAAGTTTGTATCTTGTATAAAAGTTTATAAACTTATAACTCCATTCTTAAGCTGTACGGCAGATCGGTAGCAATTATCTAATTCTAAAGAGAGACCTATTCATACAATCAAAAATCTGGTAAACTTTTTTCGGCTGTAGATAAAGTTAATTCCTTTGGACCTTTTTTGAATCCCGTAGTGTCACAAACAGCACAGTTTTACTAAAAATTTGCGTAACGAATTTCACAGGATTTTTAAAAAGGAATTTCGATAAATATTTTGCCTGGTTAATTTTGGACACATTTTGCTTTTGGAGTTATCTTCTTTCTCCCATAGCTCTTGCACAATTTAAATTTAGCTACTACATCGGGAGTTTTCAAGTTGCGTTTAAGCCAGCCATTTCTTAATGACTTGATTAGATGCGGAAAGTTAAAGATACATTTTTTTTATGGGATTCAAAAAAAGGGTTAAAAAAGGTTTCTCCAATTATTCTGCACAAAGTAACAGCACCCGAAGGGTGTAGAGTATATTCACTGTTCTTTCGTTTGCAACGCAGAGGAGGAGACGAGATAGATTTGGAAAAGTATATATATTGCTCAGCGTCACCTCCTGAATCGATTTAGCCCTGTCCGTCCGTCTGTGTCTGTTTGTCTGTCTGTTGAAATCACGGGAGAACGAAAAGAAATATCGCAATCGCACAGATGTTTTTTGTTATGTAGGGTAGTTTGGGATTGAAAATGGGCGGGATTGGTTAACAACCACGCCTATTTTACAAACGTACTGTAAAGGCACCTCGTTTTAAAAAATGTTATAAGGTGAATATCTCATGAACCATGCCTGATATTGAGGTATAATTCTGTACCGGAACACATTTTTTTATGGCAGATGGAACCAAGCTCAGGGGATGCCCCCTATCCATGCAAAGCATTCGCTGGTTTAGAAGGGGAGAGAGGTTAGTGGGAAGGGGAAATGTGGGAATAGTGTCGATTTACACCTCTTTTAAAAGCTTCGACGTTATAAGTGGGTGGGAAAACATGCGCAGGGAGTTATTCCAGAATTTAACAGCGCGACCGAAAAACGAATTCTCGCGATAATGGGTAGTGCGTTGCAACGGGTGCACCACTCTGGAAAGCCGAGTAAATCTGTTGAATACCTGAACCGAAGGAATTAGGCTGGCTACTTCAGAGGAACATATACCATTAAAGTATCGGTAAAATAAGGATACACACCCCACATCGCGATGACATCCCAAGGTTTCAATAGAGCTGGATACCATACTGTCCCCTATAAGTTTTATCGCACGACCTTGGATACGATCCAGAAGCTGAAGGTATGTTTCCGAAGCTCCCGACCAAATATGCGAGTTGTACTCTATTTTCGGACGGATATAACTGGTGTAGATACAACGAAGGCCGGTTGGAGTGTATTTCTTGCACCGCTTTAAAAAGCCTAAGCACTTGGTTGCTTCTTTCGACACATCAAAAATGTGATCGTTCCAACGAAGATCGCATTGGATTGACATGCCCAGAACATCAAGAGCCTCCAACTCATTAATATCCACACCACCCATATTTAAAGGTGGGAAGTTGTCGCCAGCCAGACACTTGTGAGTCAACAAACAGCAGTGGGTCTTCCGCGGATTAAAATCGACCCGATTCGCACGACCCCACTCCTGGATTGGAGTGTGTCATTCATAATTCTGCGTTTTCTATTGGTCTCCAGAATAGAAAACGCCTGGAGAATGAATATGAATGACAAATGCTGATGTCATCAGCAAACGAGTAGACGGGGTTTGATGTGTCAATGACAGAAGGTCATTGATAAAAATGAGAAAAATTGTTGGAGACAGGACCGAACCCTGCGGAACTCCAGCATTAATGGAGTGCTCTTCGGAAGCAAAGCCGTCTATCACAAACCGAATAGAACGGCCGCTGAGGAAACTCGATATTCATTGAGTGAAAGTATTACCGACACCATAAGCAGTCAGTTTAGACACTAGTGCTTTATGCCACACCCGGTCAAATGCCCTGGAGATATCTAGAGCAACAACCTTACTCTCACCGAAATGGTGAATACAACTGTTCCAACGTTCATTGAGAAACGCCATCAGATAGCGCCATTATTAAAATTTTTGCGATAGTCCGCCCGCTCATACAAAAGTTGGCAATATCTCATTAATGGTATAAGATATGAAGACGTAGTTTTATCGCGAGCTATCTGGAGCATTACCAATCTGCTTGACAAAATTGAGCATGGCAGGCCCACTCATAAAAAGTTACCAATATCTCGTAAACGATGCAAAATATTCATACGTAATTTTATTCCTAGGTATCTAGAGACATTAGCACAATGTTTGCAAAATATTAGTGTGGTTCGCGTACTTATAGTATACAGAAGTTGCTAACTGGCGAAATTATTATTTTTTTAGCTACTGGGGTGTAGGGTACAAATTGTATCATCGCAACGTGCTTTTTTGTTAAATGTTCAGGTTCCAAGTATTCGTATTCATATATTTGCCAAATTTGCTCAAAAATTGAAAAAACCGCGAGAAACTTGAACATTTTCGGACTTGCACACTGTCGTCTCGATTTTTGACAACCTTTCACACAGTATTTTATGCCCGAATTCCTGCAATTTTTAGTTAGACTCCCCTCTGAATTCATTTCGACTGATAGCTAGAGCAGCGCACGAGATAATGAAAGCAAAAATCTAAAACGAAAATCAAGGAGCGAAAAAAACATGTCTTATCAGATAAATTTAACAAATTCTTTTAAATAAGGAAACAACACAGATAACTCAGTAGATTTAAAAGACTGTTGAAATCATCGTTGTTTCTTGAGGTGTGGAAACGAGCCGTGCGACTTCCACTTTCACACAACAATTAATATTGATACGACGATTGATTTTAAATTACACAGATTAAAAGAACACAGTGCTATGAATTCCGTAACATCAATATTTTATGCTCACCTTGACTCTTTCCGCTTCATATTGTTTCGCAGCATTTTCAAAATTACTTGAAACCAGAAGTGCAACATCTACAAGGGCTGTCATTAGTTTCATAGCTGAAAGCATATATTTTTAATTAGGCTAACATACACAGAAAAAGCTTTTTAATATATGCAAACATATATAGCAACCTCATACAAATAGATACCCTATAGGAAGTCTGTTTTCAGTTGGGATATCCTCAGTCGCAACTTCCGACGATTGAATTAAGACTCTAAACTGACTCTATCTTGGTTGTCCTCAACATTGCATCCCAAGACAAACCGAGAGCTGTGTTGTATTGAAAGGGATCCAGATCGTAAATATTTTTGCATACATTTCTGGAATTTTCAAATATGTCGGCTAAAATAGGACATATTTTTCAAGATACAAGAGCATGTAATCTGCCAGAGTTTGCGAGTGAACTGAACTGGCCCAACGACATACATTCTTATGACACCAGGCGGAAACTTATTGAGCTACGTATACAAACGTTAAAAGACATGAGATACAATTTTTTCTTGATGTTTGTTTTTAACGTACTCTCTGGAAAAGTTCAATGCTCCGAGCTAACGAAGTTTTTCCATATGTAAAGGTAACCATAGGACCAATTATGTCACGCACGAACCAATAGCCAGATGCATTATTTTGTGTAATGGCTTTGCACATCAATTTAAATGTAATTGGATAACATTTATATCACCCTCAAATAAATTTAATTCTTTAACAATTAAAAGTTTTGTTTTAGACTAAGTACCCTACACCCCAGTAGCTAAAAATATAATAATTTGGCCAGTTGACAACTTTATATAAGTAGGAGGACCACGCCCAATTTTTGCAAACATTTTGTTAATGTCTGTAGGTAGCCCGGGATAAAATCACGTATTAATATTTTCTACCGTTTATGTGATATTGACAACTTTTGTATGAGTGGGCGTGCCTCGCCGACTTTTGACAAACATAGGTAATACCTCCAGATACCTCGCGATAAAATAACGTGTTCATATCTTATACAGTTCATGAGATATTGCCAACTGTTGTATGATTGGATGTGCCACGCTTGAACGGTTTATGAGATATTCACTATATAAAATTTTTTTAAAAGAGGTTCCTTTATATTCCGTATGTAAAGTAGGCGTGGTTGTTTACCGATCTCGCCCATTTTCAGTCCCAAATTTCCCTACATAACAAAGATTATTTGTGAATTTCATTGCGATATCTCTTTTCGTTCTCCCGTCATCGTAATTTCAACAAACAGACGGACAGGGCTAAATCGATTCAGAAGGTGACGCTGAGTGAGCATATATACATATATAGACTTTTCTATATCTCGTCTCCTTTTCCGCATTACAAACGGAAGAACAAAGTGAATAACGGAAGAAAAAAGTGAACAGAAAAATTATGGAAGAATACAATCATAAAGTGTGGAATTTGAAGTTTCAGTGACAAATAGTGCGCTGGAGCGCTGTATTTGTTTGCTGGACCACTCTATGTATAGCATCTGGCATTCTACGTCCTCAATGCCTTTTTGCAAATAGGGCATATATTACACTGAGGTTGATGTCTAAGTTCTGTCGAACTCAGGAAAGCCATAGGCCTCATGATACTTATATTTTCAAATTATATTATAATTAAGTGATATAATAGTTATATGTAAATTTCTAGAACTTAAATCTAAACTATGTAATACATACTCAAAATCGTCATATACAACAAATTTTACGATACATCTAACTTACGTTAATAATTCTTAACACCAGAGCATGAAAATAAATCTTACTAAAATGGATTTTTAAGTAAAAGTCAACATTTAACTATTATTTTTAAAAATAAAAGTTTTCTCTGGACTTTTACTTTTAAAAATAAAAGTGAAGTCTTCAAAGACTTTTTTGTCAAAATCATCGATAAAAGTAGTTTAGGACTTTTATTTCTAAAAGTCTTTCATAAGAACCGAGACTTTTATTTTTAAAAGTCATTAGAAAGAGTTATTTAAGACTTTTTTGTAATAAAAGTTGTTTTAAAAGTAATTTTTTGATGAAGGGGTGCCCTAGAACTGTGGAGAAATATACGTATGTTGCCATTATTGCAACAAGCTGTTTTTTAGAGCTAATCTGATAGACGGCTGATTCATTGTATAGTAAGGCAATTTTCCATGAACAGTTCACCCAGCAAATGCAGTTTGTACATATATATATATATATATATATATATATATATATATATATATATATATATATATATATATATATATATATATATATATATATATATTATATATATATATATAAGGCAATTTTCCATGAACAGTTCACCCAACAAATGCAGTTTGTACATATATATATATATATATATATATATATATATATATATATATATGTACAAACTGCATTTGTTGGGTGAACTGTTCATGGAAAATTGCCTTACTATACAATGAATCAGAATATGTATATACATATGTATATATATGTATGTATATATGTATATATATGTGTATATATGTATATATATGTGTATATATATATACATATGTACATATATATGTATGTATATATGCATATATATATATATATATATATATATATATATATATATATATATATATATATATATATATATATATATATAGATATGTACAAACTGCATTTGCTGGGTGAACTGTTCATGGAAAATTGCCTTACTATACAATGAATCAGAATATGTATATACATATGTATATATATGTATATATATATGTATATATATGTATGTGTGTATATATATATATATATATATATATACACACATACATATATATACATATATATATACATATATATACATATGTATATACATATTCTGATTCATTGTATAGTAAGGCAATTTTCCATGAACAGTTCACCCAGCAAATGCTGGGTGATATATATATATATATATATATATATATATATATATATATATATATATATATATATATATATATATATATATATATATATATATATATATATATATATATATATATATATATATATATATATATATATATATGTATATATATATATATATGTATATAAATGTATATATATATGTATATATATAAGCCGTATTAACTCACCAGGTGTTCGCCTCGTTAAAATGAGATGTTCCTGAGACTTGGAACATCTCGGAACATTAAACTCGGAAACAAAAAACTGCTAACTGAAGTGAAAAGCCTGAAAAGTGGGTCTAGTTTCACGGCCAGCAATATTTAATGGAAACAAAACCGCGGCCTCAGTAGATGGTGCTCAGTCAACAAATTGCCCTTGAAACAGCAATGCGGGATTAACAAGCCCAAAGTGAAATTAAACGTTGGTATTTAAGTGCTCTTTAGGCACTGCCTAAAAATATGCATTACGGAACTAGCGACTCATAACTCACTCCCTTGGGAAAGGAAAAATTAATATCGTGAAGCTATGTTAATTTGTCCTTTGTTCTTACAATCTTACTACTGGGTGGTTAATTCTTACTGCGTTGCACCGCACCAGCATTAGCAGAACGGTGTATATTTAAACCTTCGGTGTATATTTAAGCCACGGTTGATTGGAACGATCTTTGATTTCCAAGTCGTAGGAGAAGACATAGCTTAGACTGTGTCTTCACGTTTCCCTTAGTAAATATAGGACCGACAGCTCCAGTCAGTGTCAATAACGCAGGAACCAAACGTTATCCACTCTTAACACCCTGTACATGGTGGAATCCCTGGGTGGTCAAAGCACAGACTCGTAGATAAGGATCGTTCCAAAGGAAAATATTGCCAGCGCGTTCAAACTGCTGAGACCCAAAACGTTTGAAGACGTATCACTGACAGTCAATACCAGTGAGAAACGATCACCGAACATGTCGCAGCGTGTTAGACTTTGAAATCCTCTCACTCCACAATGGTGCAATTCGACTTGGTGGTTAGGACGCATTACTCCTGACATACACCTTGCAGCTTGAAGTCCATGATAATACCGAAGTTTCTGTAGTGGTTAATGCCATTGGTGGCTTATTCTATTTACTGCTGCTACCCACCGCAGTGCAGTGTTAAGTGTGCTCGCGGGAAAAAACATAACAGATATAAACAAATATCTGCACAAAGCACAAAAAGTCACAGTGCAAGAGAATTGGATTGTAACACAGTCAATTAAAGATAACAATAAACATTAATAAATTTACAAAAACAATAATTACATAAGCACATAACCAAATAATAAAAATAGCAATCAAAATAGTGGGCTGAAGCGTGGCAAAATAAAGGCATAACACTTGTCTTGTCGCGGTTCGCTTTGCCTGCGGTGTAGGCTTGACCGCTTGTGCAGCACAAGCTTCTTAAGCGCGAAGAAGTTCTCTACGAACAGCGCCTTAGACGCAGAGTTCTTGAATACCATAAGGGTAGTAAGAACTTTTGGTCGTTCGTAGGGAGGGTGAAGAATCAGACGCGATCGTCTATTCCAACTCTCCTCAAGGATGATCAAATCTTAACTCAGTCGGTTCATAAGACAAACTTATTAGCCAAAATGTTTGCTGAAAACTGCTCTCTTCCTGTGAGTAGCCAACCCGTGATCGATGATGTGTCTCATATTGTGTTTGAGATGCACTTTCGAACGCGGGCTGTTAAAAGAGTGCTTGTAAACCTCAACGTCAATAATTCCTCGGGACCGGATGGCATTTCAGCCCACGTGTTGAGAAAGTGCGCCTCAACACTGGCTCGCCCATTGCGCAATCTCTTTAATTTATCGTTCACTTTAGGAGTTTTTCCTACTTCCTGGAAGATTCCCAATGTGCAGCCAGTTTCCAAAAAATGTGAGGCTACGAATCCTGCCAATTACCAGCCCATAGCAATCTGTTTAATGCTCTCCAAAGTTATAGAGAGCATTATAAATTTTAACTTGATGAGGTATCTGGAGAGCAACCAGTTGGTCAATGATCGCCAGTACGGTTTCCGTGCTCACCGTTCCACAGGCGTTTTGATGGCGTTCCTCACTGAGCGGTGGAACAGCTATGTTCACCAATTCGGTGAGAGTAAGGTTCTTGCTTTGGATAACTCCAAGGCATTTGACCGGGTGTGGCATAAAGCACTCGTGTCTAAACTGACTGCTTATGGTGTCGGTAATACTTTCACTCGATGGATATCGAGTTTCCTCAGCAGCCGCTCTATTCGGGTTGTGATAGACGGCTTTGCTTCCGAAGAGCACTCCATTAATGCTGGAGTTCCGCAGGGTTCGGTCCTGTCTCCAACAATTTTTCTCATTTTTATCAATGACCTTCTGTCATTGCATTCAAACCCCGTCTACTCGTTTGCTGATGTCAGCAGCATTTGTCATTCATATTCATTCTCCAGGCGTCCTTCTATTCTGGAGACCAATAGAAAACGCAGATGGGGTACTCCTGGAAAATCCTTGCTGTGGGCTCCTCCAAAGTCCACAGTCCGTCCGAATGAAAACACTATTATTTCACTTTTGGCACTTTATTGTCTGGAATACGTTTTACACGTTCACTACTCACTACCGACTACTCATCTGCTATATTACAATCTTATTTATATGCTTGAACGCGGAAGCTTAAACATGGAAATAATAATACGCTGACTGTAGCGGAAAAGAGCCGCCTCACCAAATGAGCGCAAGAAAGTGGGTCACTAGTTCCACGGTCAGCGATATTTAATGGAAACGAAACCGCGACCTCAGCGACCTGCGATCATTCGACGAATTGCTCTAGAAACGGCAATGCGGAATTAAACCAACAAGCACAACGTGCAAAAAATGCTCAGTGCGATGTCATAATTTAAGTATCGCCTGAAAGTATGCCTAGCGGAACCAGTGACTCACAACATCCCTCCACCCCTAGGGAAAGGAAAAATTAATATCGTGAAGCGATGTTAATATATGCTGACTGGAGAATGATATGATGATGGTTCTACCGAATTATGCTTCTGCTGCTACGAATGGACGTCTCGTCTTAGGGTGATATCACTCGTTGCAGGGCACCCACATTTGAAGAAATGGTGTGTAACTGTGTGACAGCACCGATTGGATGGTCCAAAGAAAAATATTTTAGCACGTCCACCCTGTTGACTAATGCTAGCGAGAAAACATCGCCATGGCCGTCTTTGTCGAACAATGATGTCTCTTATTTCTGTGATGGTGCCGTACAACGTGATGGTTCGGACTTCAATGTACCGCTCGTATCTTGGAGTCAAGCAACTTCGATGTACCGCTCGTATCTTGGAGTCCATAATCAAATTGAAGCTACCCTAGGTGTTGATGCTGTTGGTGGCTTATCCTATTTATTTTCTAATACTTATACTACGAAGTAATTCAATGACATTTGTTATTTCATGAGTATCTTATGCTTGCTCTGTAATATTTATATACTTATGACTATGTACAACTTGCGTTCGTATTCGATTATCGAACTAAAATCAATATATTCATCTAGTGAAACCATGAAATTCTTTTACACTTTTCGTTATGTGTCCTTAAAAATATTTTCCTAGTGCATTTTATCTAGTTTCTTTTTTTTTCCGTTCTCATTTCCTTTTTCTTTCATTTTACAATTGTTGTTCTTTATTTTTATACATTTCTCAGAATGTTTTTCTTTCTTCTTTTTTCCCCTTTGTTTTTTTCTCTTTTTTTTTCTTTAATATTTATTTATTTTTCTCTTTTTTTTCTTCTTTTCTCTCTTTTTCTTTTTACTCAATAGTTTTGTCAGTTTGTTGTTTTATTTTATATGTACAACTTTTCCTTATTGCTATACACAAATATTATAAAAATTTAACTTAACAATTAAAATTACTTAATTCATTAAATTTAACAATTATTAACTTAATTTAATTTAATTCTTTAGCAAGCTAACTTTAAATTCTATTTTACTTGCTCTCTGTTCTTACAAATGTGACACCACATGCATGTATATCAAACGTATTCATTACACGTAGCTGTAGAGTGATCTGCGATTCCACATAATGTCATGGCGCCCTGGCACCATGTGATAAATCTCAATCGACCACGAATTACCTACCCCAAAATTATTTCAACTTGGACTTCTGATAGAATGAGGTCCAAGCAAGAATTTAATTAAAACTAAGTTTATATTGTTTCCACCATATACATGCACCTGGAAACAATGTAAACAACATAATAAAGCAACAAAACAACATAAACTTAATATATTGCCTTAACCAAATTCTTAACCTTAAAGAAATTCTATAATTAATTAATATATTTTGTTAGTAAGTTAAGTTAAACAAACGGTTAGTTAAACAAACTATCCCCCAAAACTACATACTAAAACCAAAACCGTTTTGTCTAATAAGGACATTCCTGACGTACTTACTTAAGCGCACAGAATATACTCTACCAGATGATTACCCTGAAGAATTATTTGCGGCGTCGCAGTTAATGGGGTCCAGCCCTCTCTTTTTCGTCGTCCTGGTAAATACGGAATTTCCCTGTGCTCCACCTATGACCGCCTTAAAATATACAAAAATATATGTTATTTACGTTCGTTATTTTTCCATATTTACTAAATTTTTTGTTGTATGTATTGAGCGTGGTTTTCCGGTTCCGATTTACTGCATCCGTAGCTGTTCCTATTTTTATTGCATTGTTGTAATGTTTAAGCAAATTGTTATGGAAGGACTTATCCCTGTTCTTAATTTTTAGAACTGTAGTGACCGGACTCTTAATGCCTACCACCTCATATGGGCCTAACCATATCGGTGAAAATTTGTTTCTTATAGTTTGATTTTTCATTAAGACCTTGTCACCTGCCTTAAAAACAACAGGATTTAACTTGCTATCATATTGCCTTTTAGACAACACCTTCGCCTTCTCCTGGTTTTGTCGAGCTATTTCATGCGCTTTTTGGATCTGATATTTCTGAATCTTCGAGGGTTCGTCCGGATTATACACCGGACTGCACTTACATCTCAAGTTGGTTGGCATTTCTGAATCAAAACCGTATAAAGTACGGAAGGGTGTTTGTCTAGTGCTAGTATGGGGCGTATGGTTATGCACATGCATCGCTGCCGACAACCATTGGTCCCAATTGGAACCGTCCTGTTTAGCGAAGCTGCGCAAATATTCCGCTAGCGGTCTATGGCTGCGTTCGAGTGAACTATTGGCCTGGGGGTGGTACGGAGTGATATGCAACTTCCTAATGCCTAACATCTTACAAGTGTCCGAGAATATTTTGGAAATAAAATTAGTACCATTGTCCGTTACTAACACTTTTGGAACTCCGCAGCGAGTTACTATCTCGTCGAAAAATGCCTTGACTAGTGTGCTCGCTTCCGCATCCGGAATTGCTACGCACGCCATTAGTTTTGAGAAGTCATCCTGAAAAGTGAGTATGTATTTATTTCCTGACACAGTCTCCGGCAAAATACCTACTATATCCATATACACCTTTTCAAAAGGACGCTTCGGTGTATCAGTTAGCACCATCGGCATTTTCGTAAGTCTCGAACTTTTATTCGCTTGGCACTTCGGACAATTCCTGACATAATCCTTAACTTGTCTTTGCATACCAGGCCACCTGAACTGTTTTCTAATGCGCAGAAATGTTTTCACCGCGCCTTGAAGGCCCCCTAAAGGTGAATTATGGAAATCTCTCAAAACCGTTCTTATTTCCTCCGGCCTTGTTAAAACTGCCGCCTTGTCAACCTCTAGACCGCTTTCACTGTCCATATCGCCTGTGGTTGTCTGCGTGTTTCTTGGCTCCACTTGGTCCTCAAGCTCCTGCGCTTTAGCCTTAGAGCGAGTCTGTACGGCAATAATACCCTTGTTTTCCTGTGGGATTCTGCTCAAATCGTCTGCATTCAGATTCTTCTTGCCGGGCTTATAAATAATCTCGAATTCATACTCCGACAATTTATGTCTAAACCTAGCCAGGCGTGAAGTCTGATCCTTCAAATTCGCTATCCCCTTCAAGGGTTGGTGATCCGTGTACACTTTGAATGGCCTGCCCAAGAGATACGCTCTAAAGGTTTTTGTTGCCCACACTATAGCCAAAAATTCTTTTTCAATTGTGGAATACCGTTTCTCGGCTTCATTCAATGCCCTACTGCCTGGCAAAAGCTATTGGCCTGTCTTGGCCTACTATACCTTGGGACAACACCGCGCCCAGAGCCTCGTTGCTGGCGTCTGTTGTTAATAAACACGGTTTTGAAAAATCAGGATAAGCAAGTACCGGTGGTGAAATTATCGCTTTCTTCAAACTTTCAAACGCCTCTTGACATTCATCTGTCCATTGGAATTTTACTTCTTTTCTCAATAATTTGTTTATTGGCAACGCGATTTTTGCTGTATTTTCAATAAACTTCCTATAGTAATTTACGAACCCTAAAAACGCTTTCACTTCCTTTTTACTGCTTGGTGGCTTTATATTTTTTACACATTCCACCTTCTGTGGGTCGGGGAGTGCACCCTGTTCTGAACACTTATGACCTAAATATACAATTTCTCGCCTTAAAAATTGACACTTCTCTGTGTTCAATTTTAAATTATTCTCTCTAAGAACCTTAAATACTTTACATAACCTATCCTCATGCTGTTGTAGGATTCTACCGTAAACTACTATGTCATCTAAATAAACAAAACAGTCTATCCCCTGAAGTCCAGTGAGAATATGATTCATTATTCTCTGGAAGGTTGCAGGCGCTCCAGTCAACCCGAATGGCATTCTGTTAAACTCGAAATGTCCTAGACCCGAGCTAAAAGCAGTTTTCTCCCTGTCCCTTTCGTCAACTAAAACTTGATGATATCCACTAGCAAGATCTAGAGTCGAGAAATACCTGCAGTGTCCCAACTGCTCCAGAATTTCCTCAATTCTTGGAATCGGAAAGACTTGCTTTATAGTTACATCGTTCAATTTTCTATAGTCAATCACTAGTCGCCATTTTTTCTGTCCATCCTTTGATGCTTTGTTTGGCAAGGGCGAATTCCAAGGAGATTTGCTGTGGGAGACAATCCCGTCATCTAACATTTTCCCCACCTGTCTATTAATCTTCTCCCTATGCACCTGTGGAAGCCTATACTTCTGATTAACCGGAGGCTGATCCTGCAAGGTTGGTATCTCGTGCTCCAAAACGGGCGTGTAAGACAGTTTATCCCCTTCCAGAAGGAAAATATCATTGAATGCTGCGCACATTCTCTCTATTGAGCTTCTTTCCTCCTTATTAAAATTTTCATCTAATCGTAATTTACCTATAAGTGTGCTTATTCTATCCCTAACGTCTATCTCCTCTATTCCACTTACCGCACCGGTACCCGGTGTTTTAAACTTATTGAAATCAGTAAACTTTGGTCTAAAGTTACTGCTAATATTTACATCCTTATCCGTTGAATTTAACACTGGCACATAAACTGTATCCTCTTGTACATTTACCAGTGTCTCTCCCATATATACCCCTGACGTAATTTCCTGTTTATGTACTACTACCACTGGAAGATTGGTTTTAATTCCAACTGGAGCTATTCTTATTGTCCGTGCTAATACTTTGGCTCTCTCTCTGTAAGAGTCTTCATCTATTGCTTCCTTTGACCTAATAATTAAAGTCCCAACACTCTCTTCGTCTCCTCTTGAGAATGTTACCTATTCTATTCCACAAGTTATCCCTTCCAACTATGCCATCCCCTGGCACTCCTTCCTCTGAAGATACCACATGTAACGCAAACTTAATGCGCTCATTGTCATTATGGTGAACGAATACCAAACCTCTTGTGGTCACGCATCCACCGAATGCCCCACTAAGGGTTTTAATTTCGCTAGTGTCCACTTCTAGCGAATGACTTAGCGCATTTTCCTTAACCAGGCTTGTGTCCGCCCCTGAGTCCACAAGTAAAATGAGTTTTCCATTTCTTGCACCCGTACACGGTACTTCAATGAACACATCATTTAAGGTGTCTGGGCGGCCCTTCTGCCTGTTGTATCCCGAGTTTATTCTTCCTGCATCTCTTCCTGCTTGTAGTCTTATATAATTTTTGGCATTTGAAATTTCCCTGCCGCCAACTTTCGAGTAAAAACCCTTCAACGTTTTCATTGCGCCTTTTTGCAACGTATGTGAAAACGTGTTGCGATTATTCCATAACCTGCCACAACAATTAAAGACCAATATATTTAATTCCCCAATAATGTCTTTTATTATAGTCGCGAGCAACAAAACCAATGAATGAAAATTTGTGTAATGCTTGCACTTAAACAAGAAGCAAAAACTCCAAACGTATCCACTGACTCAACGGCCGTCGGACTTACTGTTTTGTTGTCATTTACTTTTTGTTTCACTTCTGTCTCCAATATCTTGCTGCCCGCATCAACTTTCTCATCGTTCATTTCTGGGAAAAACTTATTTAACATTTCTTCTTCAACTTCTTCTATATTTTTTATGCTCTTTTTTGGTCGACAGTCCTCAACCTTCTTACAACAATCAGAGGAGGACGGTTCAACAATCGTTTCCGACGTCTGACTCGCTGTCCCCATGATGTGTGGCCTAATTTCCTTTTCTTTTCGGGTTCCCAGCTTAGCGGCCCTGGCTGGGCCCCTGCCAGTTTCCCTGAAACGTATCCCAATTTCGCTTAGCTTGGCAGTCCCTCACAAAATGTCCTGCTCGGTTGCAAAAATGGCATCTCAAATTATTGGCAGACTCGTCTGTAGGTTTCCCGCGCTGGTTAAACCTACCTGTGTTCCCGATATTCTCCGATAATTGTCGGTTTCCATTCATCTGATTTCCTTGCCTAAGTCTTGGTGATTGCATGAATTCCCGTGGTCCCGTCCGGTAATTATTCCAGCCCGTATCGCACTTCACTTCTGACGAACTTGAACACCTTCGGCTCGTCTTATGTCCATATATTTTACACTCCTGGCAGAAAGGCGTGTTCTTTCGCGTGATGCAGTCTTCTCTGGTGTATCCCTTCTTATTGCAGAAACTGCTGGTCACGTTAGCCTCTAATGATTTTTCCCCAGTATCATTTTTGTTCCTGAGATGTGCCGGCGGGCTCGCAGTTTTCCGCTGCGCGAAAGAGTTAGCGTCACCGCGAAATGCTGCCTGTTGCAGTGTTGGGTCCACCCTGTTGTTACCCCGCAGGAGCGCTATATTACTTATCTCTTGCGCTTGCTCTCTAATCGCATATTGATGGTTTAGCTGCCTCAGGTTACACTGGTGAATATCATGGCTAAACCTCACTGCTTTCTCTACCGAATCCTCCAAGCAATTTGCTTTTGACCCTAGCATGTGTAACCTTAGCGTCGGTTCATTGAGACCCATTTTGAAACACTGTACTGCCGATCTTTCCAAATCCTGCATTAAGCCCGTGCCAGCTGGGTCCTTGTACCTGATCCCTATAATTTCTTCCGCTTGCGACTTTAACGCGTACAACCTCTCTGCATATTGCCTCCCATTTTCCCCTGGCAATTGACAAACCTGTTGCAGTTCTAACCGCACTGTGTCTAACGAACTAATCTGCAAATAACTTTTTCGTATCATCGTGCAAAATTCCTTAACTGTACTGAATTTCCTAGATCTGAGCAAACTATACGCGTTCCCATGCAATCTCTGCTTAATGCAATGTATCAAATATTGTCTGTTTCCTTCCTCAATACCTTGAACCGCCAATTCGCACCCGTCAATGAATCTATATACTTCATTGCGCAAATCTGGGGAGGGTGTTCCCGAGAACAAATGTACTAATTTGATCACTACTTTGGCCACTGCTTCTATACCCATATCTACGCCGGTTTTACCCCTCGGGATCTTAAAATCTGTTGAAACTACTGACGGGCGTCCCACTGGATTCTTGTGAGGGAGAGTTGTGTCTGCTAAAAAATTTTCCTGCTGAAGGAGTCTATTCTCTTCCCTCAACTCCTCTATTCTCCTGTGGGCTTCTTCTAGAGAGTTAAAATCTTCCCTGCTTCTTCGGTTTAGAAATTTCGCGAGAAAATTTTCAGAAATTCCCTTTTCTTCCACCAACCTTCTCAATTTCTCGTTTTCCTCTTCAACTTCCCTTACCGAACCACTTTCTATTTCTCTCTCTACTAATAAGTTCTCGTATCTGTTTTTAATGGCTTGAAATTCGTTCCTCCAATTTTCCAATTTATTTCGCGCACTTTTATTCTTACTATCTATAAAGTAGAGTAACTCTTCTAGAATTGCATCTGCTTTTTCTACCTTAGAAAGCCACGAAGTTTTTCCTTTATCAGTTCTAAATTCTCTTTATTACCTACAGTACACGCAAGGCTAACCCAAATTTTTTCTACAAATCTATCCAATTCTCCCACCAAGTTTTTATGCTCTCTGCTTAATTTCCTTAACTGAATTTCTATGTCATATGAGGTATCCATAAAAACTTGTACTGTAACCGCTACTATTTCGTATGCTTGTCTCTTTTTCTCTTTATTTTTAGGTACCAGCCTTCACTGAACTAAACACAACACTTCTTTTTTTTTCACTTCCTTTTGTGCACGCGACAAAATAAAAAGGAGAAAAAAAAGAACCGACTGAATGTTCGCGCACAGAAAAACGAACCCCAAGCAAGCGCCAGTAGCTGCACTTGAATTACGAAACTTGAAACCCCCACAGAAAAATTTGCGTACTAATTGATTGCGCTCGCGTCTTAAACGTTTTGTATCTTCATAGCAAACACAATTACTTTTTTTTCACACTTCTTATTTCATTTACCCCAATAATTTCAAAAAGAAGAACAATGTTAGTAAAAATACTTATCCCCCGTAGCCAGACTCAGCCACAGGAAACCTTTAAGCGAAGTGTAAACCGTCACTACTCCCTCTTTCCGCCTTCCCACTAATCTGTCAACCCTTCGGAACCAACAAATGCTGTGCATGGATAGGGGGCATCCCCTGAGCTTGGTTTCATCTGCCATAAAAAAAACGAATGCTGCCGATCAAAGAATGCTGCGCAGGCAAAAAATAGATCTTTGCAGATGAAAATAATTTTAAGGCAGGGATTGAAAAAGATGAAGAGAAATATTTCGAAAACGATGGGTTTTTTATCGCTGTTTGTTTTTTGTTTTCCATCGCGGCTGATGTCAATGAGTGTGAGTCGTGGAGAATCAAATTGTGAGCCAAATTTTGTATTGTTGCAATTGATAGATGATGACTTGGAACGAATTTTTGACATGGCCGGAGGTGGGAGGGCACTTCTAAAAGTGAAGAAGGCGGAATTTTTGCCAAAAAAATTTATTTCTACAATCGATAGAGAATAACTTTGCACGAATTTTGTGTATGATGGGTGGTGGGCGGGTTATTTCACATTTTCATTTCCCGAATTGGTGTAAAGAGTTACCACAAAAGGGTTAACACCTCTCTTGGAAAATTATCAATAATAATTTCTGCTTTTTACCTGTTGGACCCTAATTGGATTTCTATGGCAAAAAAATTATTGTTAGATTTTGAGCTGAAATACCTACCTAAATCTAAAAAATCCTATGGCCCTGGAGAATTTATAACGAAAAATATGCATATAATTTTACTTTATTTTTTCGAAAATATCCAAATTAAGTTTAACTAGTAAGAGATTTTGTAAATTTCCTTAACTTAGTCTATTTCTTAATTTTATAACTTAGTCTATTTCTTAATATTATAATGGGTGGAACGCTAGATTCTTTCTCCACTGAGACTTGCGTCGCAGGTACAGCCAATGCAATTTCAATTTCAAAATTTTTCCTAATCCTAATGTCAGTGGTCCAGCACGCTACTCTACATACTGCATGTTTTCTATGTGCGATATATTAACCCCAACCTTTTGTTCCATCTTACTGTATCGTCCTTCCGTTATTTGAACTGTTGTTGACAGCTCCATATCAACACATAAATTGTTACCAAATTTTTTAAGTACATTATTATAAATGCACAATAATTGTTTCTGAAATGAGGGGAAATAAGGAAATTAATTAATTGTATGCTTTTATTACATTTATGAAAAACAAATAGTATGGATACTACAAAAAACTTAACATACGAGTATTATCTTACAATGACCGATTTTTTCTGAAGTTTTGTTAAATATGTTGAACCATTATAAATCTCGGATCCACGTAGATTGCAGCTAAAAATTCATAATGTTTTAGTAAAGTCCTCTTTCCACGCTGCATTACAAAAGCATTTTGGCTAATACCTGCGTGCTTGACATTTACTTTAAGTCCATTTCGCAAACGAGCCATTCTCTGAAGAAGAGAATTTCCGTTTTCAGATATCGCGCTGTACTTCGACAACATAATTAACTGTTTCCAATTGTATGCACATTTGCTCTGAAGTTTCCATGGCTGGAGAATATTTTGAAAATGTTTGTATTCAAATATTCTAAACGGTATACAAAAACGTGTGATGATATGACTTATTGTTTTTAAATAATTTCCACGATTCATTTCTGAAACTAAATTTTTTAGCCTTTTTTGGTATTTGTTTTCTGTTATTATGATCGAAACTAAATTCGGAAAAAGTTGCATTATGGAACGCAACATAGTGAGGTTTAATATTTCCCGAATGTAGTCGCAGATTTTTTTTTTTGCAAATGAGACACATTCCATTGCTCTGGGCCATATCAATTTTCACTAAAGTTTTTAAATTTTTTTAATTTTTATATCGTATTTACCAATTTTAAAGAATTTAGGTAACAAAACAAAAACACTTAAGCGAAGCACTTGTGAAGAGTTCTATATTTATGAAAAGTAGGGCACCTTAGGATTTTTTAGATTACATGTAGGTATTTCAGCGAAAAATCCAGCAGCAATTTCTTACCATAAAAATCCGCCACTTAAGATTCAACAAAACAATGAAAATAATTATTCATTGTTTTCCAAAAGGTAACCCTTTACATCTTTGTGAAATGAAAATGTGAGATAACCTCAACAGTATAATCTGCACATACGATAAAATATCTGTGACGAACATCACTTATTACCCTTGGCAGGAAAAAATTATTGCAGAATTTTTCAGAATATTTGCAATGCTACCGATTTCTTCAGGTAGTAATTCCTACAAAGAAAAATCCAAGTCATCCTCTATCGATGGCAGAAATAAAATTTTTTGGCCAAAATTCCGCTCTTCCCAACTTTTAGAGGTGCCTGCCCACCGCCGGCCATGTCAAAAATGCGTTCCAAGTCATCCTCTATAAATTGCAACAATACAACATTTTGCTCAAAATTTTAGCCTCGACGATTCAAACAGCGACACCAGCCGCGAAGAGAAAAAAACAAGCAGCGATAAAAAACCCACAATTTTGGAACTATTTCTGTTCATCTTTTTCGATCCCTGCCTGCGGCCTGATATCTAGTCACGAATAAAATTCACCGCGATAATGTGTTCTCCTTAAATATATTAGTTTGTTATGTTTTTCAAAGTGTTGAAAGTTATTATTCGTCCCTGCTGGAAGATTGTTTGCCTGAGCAGCCTTTTTTGGTCGACAGCATTTGTTATTTTTCAAAACCAGAAGTATTTTCAAGCTCTGAGCTATTTGCATAGAAACGAAGTTTTTTCATCTTCAGGTAACGAAATGTTCTTTCAGATAACGAAATTCTTTCAGATAACAACTATTTTCAGCCCAAGAGATATTTACCACAGAAGATCGAAATTATTTTGCACTTGAGCGATATTTGTTTTTTTGTAGGTGGATGGAAATCAAAATATCGCTGCTGGTGGAAAATTTTTTCATCCCATTGGATGATTTTTATGCGAGGGAATCAAATTGTTCTGTTCTTTTGAGCGATATAATCCGAACCCTGCTATAGAGCCACGTTTTCTTTATTGTAATATACACAGTTTTTACAATTCTCGTTTTGCCCCTTTTATTAATTTTATAAAGAATATGAATATATGCTAATGATGCATTATAGTCAAATAATCAGGTTATAAAAGCAACCACTTTAAAATCTATGGACTAATTACCAAAAAAAATCTCTAAAAAAGCCTACCGATGGTTTCTTACATTACCATACTATATAAATTGTCTAGTTAAAAAAATTAAGATATTCAAAACTCCTTACAAAGCTTTCCTATTACAGGCTTGAGAGTAAACAGTGGGCGATCGCAATTCAATCTTCTTTCCATTTTTTTAACAATCGACCGCTTTTTTTAACAAAAATTCGTTGCCAAAAACTCGTTTTCAGCGAGCGCTCTTGAGGAATAGTGTTGTCAATAAAATAGGTTAAACTCGATGCAAAAGATCGTTTGAAAATGAGTGAAAAGGCACTCTGCCTGTTAAATTGTTACGTTCGCTTCTAGAAATGGGAATTGCTAATGCATTTCTGCGGTACGATTATTCAGTGCGTTATGTTATTTTAATCGTTCCTCACCATCTGTTCCTTTTCCTCGCGCAAATGCAATAATCAGCTTAACGGTGAAAAGCGCGTTAAAATTTTTTTAATCCGTTATTAGTATTTTTTATGCCAATATATGTGACTAACAGAACACGCTGCGAAAATCGATAATCACAGTAAAATACATAGTAGTAAAATACAGCATATAGTAAATACATAGTAGTAAAATACAGCAGTCGAAAGTTTACGCAAATACATATACATGTATATATTAATTCATTATCTATTATATAGATTTAATAAAATTATATATATTTAATAAAATTTAGTTGAAATTATACTATTTGTAATATACCTGCTAAAGTTGATGTGTGTCTAAAGGCTCGAACTTGAGAATCCGACAATCCAGTTAGTAAAGATATTACGTTGTCCATAAGAAATTGATCATAAATTATTGAATATTGACACTGTTTCACAAGAGTTTGAACAAAATCACAGAAATTAATTTTAAACTTCCGCCATTGTAAACCAGTCATAATCAAAGGATATTCACCGCTTTCCTGTAATTATACTATTTATATGATGTAATACTAATAGGATTTTTTTATCTTTATTACTTCTTCAAATTCCTCAGTCATTTTTCGGATTATAGCTGTGTGTTCCATTGAGTGCTGCATTTCTCCTGAAATTCTACCTTTGCATCCACTAGCATTTATAAAGAATTGCATCAAGGAAATTAAGGCAATATCGCGGTTGCCTTTATACTGTTCTATCCAATCATCAACAATGCTCTAAAACACGAAAAATTAGATCCATATAATATACTGTACTTATAGTCGAATTAATAAACACTTAAAAATTTATAGCTTTTGAAAATTTTATATAAATTTTCTATAATTAGAAAAATCGTATAAAGAATTCTTTGAAGAGTCATAAGATAGAAATAAAACATATATGCTTCCTCCTTGATGACAATTGAACAATCAGCTATTCTCAGTCGTAAAACCGAAATTACAATAAAGCGTTTGGTCAGTCAGGATAGGAAAAGTAGAAACAACATGCCAATTTGCTGTAGAATTAAATTCAACTATTCAGTTGTACTACTACTTTATACTTCAAACGCTCCAAAGCAGACTTGAAACGTTTATAGCTTACATAAAAATAGTCAGTGGAAGTTATTAAACCTTTTATACAATACAAGTTAAAAATAACGCTTAAAATTGAGAGTTAACAAACTTATTTTTAACTTTTAAAAAACATATTTTTAATTTTTAAGTAATTTCAAAAAGTTCGTTGAGACTTTTGTGTTTAAAAGTAATTTAAGAGTTATTTGAGACTTTTATTTTTAAAAGTCATTGATAAAAGTTTTCTGAAGACTTCTATTTTCGGAAGTCATTTAAAGGAGTTATTTTGAGATCTTTATCTGAAAATGTAATTTCAAAGATGACTTTATGACTTTTTTGTAATAGTAATCTGCTAAACAATCAGAGCAGTTCGCATTGTTCCGTGCAAGTAAGCAACTATAACATATTGCTAAGCAAAATGGCAGCCGCAAACCAATGGATCTTCGCCACAAGAACACTATATGGCTTACAGCAGTGTGCGGCCCCCTAACTCAACAAGTCATAGTGACCAATTCAGGAATAATGCATGTGGAACCAGGATGCCTTTTAAAGGGTGACTCTGTGACAATCCACACCTCGCCTATCGTCAACACTAGCTCCCACATGACGTATACATCTTTTCTGGAGCTGCTCCAAATACTTTTAAGGGACGAATCAGTCAGCCACAATACAACAAAAAATGAGAGCCGATATGAAATCCAGCTTAAAAATTTAACAGTTCTTCAACGTGAACTGGACCGCAATAACATTCTGGAATTGCCAAACCAGATAATTATGGATCGTCGGCATCACATGACTATCGGTTACTCTGCCTTTAGCCTACCAAGATTCTGTTCGCCACGTGCAAGTTGAGGATGGAGAACAATTCAGACGCCTTAGCATCTGAACGCTGGAATACCCTGGACTCGTGTAGAATTCCCAGGATGATCTGGCCTCCCCCCGATCAGGTATTTCAATGTTGGTTGTTGTGATTACCGGCCACTGTTGATTAGGAGGCATACAACCGGGTTGGGGGAAGTTCGCGTGACTACTATAGAAGCTGCAACGGCGAAGAGGAGGAGGAGGGGACAAGTAGTCATCTTCTCTGCGAATGTCCGGTTCTCGCGAAAAGGTTTGGTACGCTGGTAGCCTATTCTTTTCGATCCTTGAGGGACTTGGGTGAGGTAAAAATTGTACACCTCAAAAATTATGTCGAGAGTTCAAACTGATTTAGTACTCCAGCACGGACACATGGGTGATTCGCGGGGTCTCGTGGTAGAACAACGATCCCTACTGGGCCTAAGTGAGCCGAAGTAGGCTGCGACTAATATCTAACCTAACCTAGCCGCAGCCGGAAGAACGCATATACCTCTCCAGTTTTTATTAGGTTTCCCTTCTTTGGCAGTTTAATAATCGTCCCCCTCCTGTGTGATTTGCTCCTTTAGAAACGCACTGTGTATGAGCGGGTGTTACAATTCAGCTGATTCATTTGGCACGAATTTGAAATTGCTGCTATAATTTCGCGCGTCCGATGCATATTCGGGATTTAATTTCAACGGAGAGTTCACTACCGTTCAGAGAAGATCGCTATCATTCAAGTGATTTGGAACTGCGGCGAAATGCTCTCTCCATGGGTTAGGCTGCTCCTCATCTGAGATCAGTAGGCGGTACATCTGATCTCCTACTGGGTGTTGCTTGGTGTTCTGGCAACCAGCAAGCTCCTTGATTATAACACAGACTGCCCTATTGTCACATCTGTTCGCTTCCTCGACCTATGAAGTCAGAGATTCGACGTATTGCCGTCTGTCACGTCTCACACTCTGCTGCACTTCCTTTTTCTTTATGCGGTACAGGGCTTCTAGTTCAGTTATATCTACTGCGGAGGCAGCTGCAATCCAAGCATTGATTTCGGTACGCTTATCAATCCGTCTCCAGGTTTCTAACTATAGCCATGCACGATACCCCCTCGGCCTATTTCCGAAGTAGTTTCGTGCCCAGTTATAAAGGCATTCTTTACAGCATTCCAATGATTGTCCACACCTTGTTGCGTTTCACAATTAATTGATAGTACTTCTTGGACAAGGTGATTCTTAAGCTGTGGTCGCACTTGGGGATCTCCGAACTTGGCGGTATTGAACTCGCTGATGTTCAAAATATTAGAGCGCTCTCTAGTAACGGATGCAGTGCGAAGATGCTATTGCTATTTCTTTTATTTTTTTATTGTGTGTGTCCAGAGGTTCGGCCTCTGGACACCGGGGCTTTTCCGCGGCGGCAAAATATTCGTCACACGGGAAGCAAGACCGGAAAACGGTCGACTACGCAATTCTCAAGCCTGTTCTTTCGAACGAAACAAGACACTGAAGATGGCACCGAAACCGATTTGTCTCCAAACAACATTTGACAAGGGATGACGGAAATTCGTTCCAAAATACATCGATTTCACTGTTGTTTGAGTGTTGCACAACTGTGATTTATTTCAACTTCGCTTATTTATACAAGTATTACAATAGAAATAAAAACTTAATGAAGCATTTAAAATCCTTATTCCCACACTAAAGACAAAATAAAATAAAGTGTATTGTCGCAAAGTTCATCACCTGTATAGAATTTGCGAGCTCACTTGCTATGACTAGCTGGTTATTTAAATTTGACGACGCCAAGACTATGGGAAAGCATTTATGCTGCTGGTGTATTTCCCACCGAGCGGTGAGCTTCGCCACGATATTGAATGTGCGTCCACGCCAAGGCCATGGAAATGCATTCATGCTGTTCCTGCATTTCCCAGCGAGCGATGAGCTTCACGACGATATTGAATGTGCGTCCATCCGGCGCACATGAAATGGTGACAACTAGTTTGTTCTTAACAACAGACTTCGTACGAGTGTGGTTATTTGAAAAACAAAAAGATATTATCGCATTAAATTGAAGACCACGAGAACGAAGTCGCAGTCAACAGATACTGTATTAATAAAAAAGAAATTAATATTTTTAACAGAACATTAGTCGCACTTGATGCATCACATTTTTACTTAAATTCACATTTTTTGTAAACTATCTTAAGTAGATATTAACTGTGCGTGTTTGCACCATTATATCTGTTAAAAACTATGAAAAGCGTTTCATGTACACAGGTGTGTACCATGTATTTTTCGTTTGTAATTAGTTATATTGTTAGTAGCTTTCAACTTGAATGGTTTTAGCTGAAGTAAAAAACAAGTAAGAGTGTTGTCTTCAGCCTGGCCGAACTCTAAATACCCTACACCCGAGTAACTGAAAAAATTATAATTTCGCCACTTAACAACTTTTGTATAAGTATGCGGACCACGCCTATTTCGGGCAAATGTTTTTGTAATGTCTCTAGGTACTGTTAGATAGAATTACGAAGGTATTAATATTCTGAACCGTTTATGGGATATTTTTTTTTTTTATATATATCAGAATGTAGCAGTAGCCCTTAAGAGGTCAATCTCTTTTTTCCATGATTGGCTACTGTTGGAATGGGTGACAGAGGGAGCGGAAGGGAAAGGAAACGTTTTCGCATTCTACTAATTCGACTCCGGCAAGTGTTGCGAAGCAAAACTTCCTAAAGCCGTGTCCACTAGCAAGTCACTTGCGGAAGAACTTCTGCAAGTATTTGCTGAAGTGTTTCCACTCAAACCGAAACTTGCGGAAGTCTGCTTCCAGAAGTAGTTTGTAGAAGTTATCACGACGAACTTGCTGCAAGAAATTACAGACGTGTTTCCACACAATGTGAGTACAGCTTGCAGTAGTTTGCTTTTTTTACGAATAACAGTATAAAAATGTCTTGTGGCAAAATAAGATTGGCAGCTGCCATCGCAGCATATTTAATTAAAAAGAAACAAATTAAAAAAAAAAACAAAAAGAAGTGTTTGGGTGAGAAATTGGGTGCTGCGGCGCGTAGATTTAAGTTTCCAAAATACATTACTTGAAGAATTGCGGATCGAAGACTCCATGCAGCTGAAAAATTTTCTGAGAATGTCTAATGATGATTTTGAATACATTTTATCTTTAATTCAAGCAAGTATTAAAAAGCAGGATACTAAAATGAGATTGGCTATACCTCCCAAAGACCGGCTTTTAGTTACTCTTCGATTTTTGGCAACAGGTAAGAAAAAAAACAAAATAAATATTTTTTAAATCATTTTATTTTCATAAGTATTTCAAATTAAATGTAAATTATGAGTATATTTATTTTGTAGGCGATTCCTTTCATTCGCTTATGTATTTGTTTCGAATCCCTGTATGTACGATTGCAAAGATTGTGTTGGAATGTTGCGAGGCTCTGTACGAATGTCTGAAATCAAAATATTTGAAGGTAAATATTAAAATATGTAATTTATATAAAACATTTTCCAAAAATACCTTGTGCGTTGTCCGAACATATTAAAAATTGGGTAGATGTATTGCAAGGCAACATTATTGATGATTGACTGGAGCTTTCAAGCCCAGTTGTACCTGAACTAAGTAGTTGCGTGTCCGAGTTCTCTGCATCGTCTTCGTCCGTCACTTTTAGAATAGCCTGCTGAATTAATCTTTTAAGTTTACGCTTGCTCCCAGATTTTCTCAAACCTCGAAGTTCTGAGGCGACAAAGTCACCAAATATTTGGTATTCATCAGACGGTTTTTGCATTATTTGCAGAGCATTTTCCAATACGACGTCATGCTCGTCTTTTTCTGGATTGGTTTTTTTTTTGTCGTTTCCGTGGTACTGATTGGACTTTTTCGGACTGATCGGTGATGTTTTCATCGTTGTCTAATGTAATTGAAAGATCCTTAAAGAAATTAAGAACACAAAAGGATTTATAATTGAAAGCTCATAAAAACAAATTAAGAACAAAAAAGAATTTATTAGTAATTGAAGTGCTTTTTTTTAGGTTCCATCAACGGAAGAAGATTGGCTTCAGTATTCCAACGGATTTCACAACAAATGAAATTTTCCTAATTGCCTAGCTGCTATGGACGGGAAACATGTGGTGATACAGGCACCAAAGAAAGAAGGCAGTGTTTACTTCAATTATAAAGGCACACATAGCATTGTACTGTTGGCGTTGATTGGACCTAATTATGAGATAATTTACTTTGATGTGGGGTGTAATGGTAGAATTTCGGACGGGGGAGTATATAACAATTGTGAATTATCGAAATGCCTTGAACAAAATACATTGCATTTGCCATCTCCACGATCACTTCCTGGTAGAACAATTCCAATTCCATACGTTATTGTTGCAGATGACGCATTTGCTCTTAAGAAGTATATTATGAAGCCATTCCCTTTCAAGAGCCAGCCAGTGCAAAATCGTGTTTTCAATTATCGGCTTTCTAGGGCCAGAAATGTGGTTGAAAATTTTTTTCGACAAATTGCAGCTCGTTTTCGAATTTTACGTAAGCCCATTCTTTTAAGTCCACAGAAAACAAGAAAAATTGTTAAGGCCATTTGCGCTCTGCGTAGCTGTCTGTTAAGTCGCAATTCTCAATATGCGTCGTCTATGACATTTAATTCTCCTGTATCCGATAATCAAGAAGAGTGCCGTACAGAAGGGATACCAGAAAGAAACATGTTACCACTTGAACCACATAATTCACGCAGTCAAGCACAAGAACCGAAAAATGTTCGTAACGAATTTGCTGAATACTTTATTTCACCAGAAGGAGAAGTGGAGTGGCAATATAGGCATATATAATAAGTATGTACAAGTGAATATGTAATATAATGGAATATATAATGAAATAAAACTTAAAACGATTATATATGTGTATTTTCTTATTCTTACCAAATTATCCTCAGTTTCTTTGGGTACAATAGATGACGTCATGTATTTCATGTCATTATAAAACTCCCACTTGCTAACATATACATCATCACCACTTTGGCCACTTTTTTTTCTTTTCTTTGTTTATTTCTTGACCAAACTGCGTTCGGAGGTTGTGCAATTTCCTTTTGACCTCTTCTTCGGGTGCGTCTATATCCTTGGCTATTACCTTTAAAGCATTTTGTTTTTTAATTTTATTCTTATAGTCTTTTGAGGACGTGTCCCATAATTCAGGATAACTTTCTTGTTTTTCAATTACCAAATGTGTTTTTTCACTACTCCAAACGAATTTATTTTTGTCCATTTTTATAAATTTTGAAAAGAACTAAAAAAAAAACAAAACAAAACTGAAAACAGAAGAGAATACCACAAACCGTTTACTCACGTATACCCGACTTCTTCTGCAAGTCTTCAAAACACTTGTAGTTCACAGCAAGTCGTTCAAGTTACTTCCAGCAAGCAACAAACACGTGTTTCCACATAATTGCTGCAAGTAACTTCTGCAAGCCGTGACTTCTGGAAGTCGACTTCTAATACGTGTTTACACGACAAAAACTTCTGGAAGTCACTTCTGGAAGCAACTTCCGCAAGAAAACTTGGTAGTGGACACACGGCTTAAGAGGAGCTATTTTTGCATATTTTTATATTATTGCAAACACTGCCGGAGTCAACGAATGGTTCTTATTTTTCACAATTAGCGCTAGGCGAGGCCTTAAGTACGCATTAGAAACTGAGACGTCACGATAAGGAAAGTTAACAACCATGCGCAAGGCGGGACTCGAACCCGCGTCCCCAGAAACCGATGGCTAGTGTGCTACACACTAGACCACCGAGAATATTGACAACTTTTGTATAATATTGCGGACCACGCCCATTTTTTTTATATAAATTGGTAATACGTGTAGATACCTCGTGATAAAATTTCGTATTAATATCGTATACCGTTTATAAGATATTGACAACTTTTGTATGAGTGGGCGTGACACGCCCATTTTTGGCAAGCTTATTGGTAATGCTTCCCTATATATCCTGATAAAATTACATATCATTTTTAAATTAATAATTTAATATAAAAAAATTATAAATTACATATCAATATCTTAACCGTTTATTAGATATTGCCAACTTTGTTATCAGTGGGCGTGGCACGCCCACTTTTTTCAAACGTTTTAGTAATGACGCTATATTGCCCGGAATAAAATTATACCTTAATATCTCACACGGTTTATGAAATATTCAGATTATAAAATTTTTTGAAACTAGGTACATGCCGTATGTAAAGTAGGTACATGCCGTACATGGCTGTTTACCGATCTCGCCCATTTTAAATCCCAAACAGCCCTACATAACAGAGGAAAGAACATTTGTGCCAAATTTCATCGCGATATTCGTTATCTCGTAATCTTCGTTCTCTCGTAATCTTTTCTCTTTTCGTTCTCTCGTAATCGTCATTTCAACAGACAGACAGACAGACGGACGGACAGGGAGGGGAATCTGAATCGATTCAGGAGGTGACGCTGAGCAAGAATATATATACTTTTCTATATCTATCTCGTCTCCATCTCTGCGTTACAAACGGAAGAACAAAGTGAATATACCCTACTCCCTTCGAGTGTAGGGTATAAAAATAAACGAAGTTGCTCAAAATGTGTTAAACCGTAGTTAGTTTATTAGTAGATTTTTGAAGAAGGTGAAAAATAAAAACCAAAAAAATGTTATGAAGGCACTAAATAAAAATTTTATTATATCACATATATCGACACCAAGAACTGCACTTCAAAAAATATTAAGAAACCTTTTGGCATAATTAAAAGAGCAAGCAAAAATTTAATACAGTTGACAGTGCTTGTGTCGAACTCGCACTTATTTATACATGTGTTAACATTGAGATATAATTAGCGATACATGAAACTTAGATTGTGAAGAGCTGACTGCGCGTATCTTGATGTTTATACAAAGGCCAACATTAGTAGAAGAAAAAGGAAAATTGTGTCATAATAAATGGTATTTTAAAAACAGGGGATAACACCAACTCTATAATCGTATATGTTCAAATAATTATTCTATATTCTGTCCGATGTCTAAATCGCTATTCTCGAGATCATTACAGCATATACATACATATACTTACAGCGATAGCTGCCTTAGAATGACGAACAATAAAATATAAACTGTTTTCATCGCTTGTAACATCACGTTCAATATCGATTCGTTCTTGCTCTTTATCTATGTACTCTTTACGTAGACGTTCAGCCCTTTCACGTCGTTCTACTGCTGGCTTACGTTGCACATTATGCTTTCTTTTCCGAATGATAGGAGTGAAAAAATCGTCTTCCTCGTCATCTATTATTGGTGGTTTGTCACGCACACCTCCTCGGGCTCTGAGACGGGTCATACGTTTGGTAGGACTGTCACCATCAGAAGTGCTATCATTCTGCTCACTGTAAAATAACGTATGTAATTACAGTTAATAGGAACAAAAAAATATCTGTATCTTATTTGCGTATTTTTATCCCGTCTCAAAATAAATACCTTAGCTTTGGGTCGTTCTGAACTGCCCCTTTACCTATTGGAAATGAACCAGTCGATGAAAGATACCGTCTGAAATTAACTTTCCGTATTGCGGTAAATCATTTTCCAAAAACAGTACCAACAAAGTATTACACAAACGATTTGTGATATAGAGCTTTGATACACCGAATATGACCTAGTTTTTAAAGTGAAGTAGTATTTTCTGAAAATTGTAGTGCTTATAGACAAATACTGCTTTTATTTTTACAATCGCTAGATACAGCTAAATAAAATATCATCTTAACAAGTTCGCGAAAGTGAATGAACATTTTCATTGTGATGCCAAGTTACATGAATGCTATAGAATGCAAATTTTATGTATTTTATGTTCTCATGTATTCTATGAATGAATACTATAGCATTCGCATCATCCTAGTTAAAAACTTTTATCTGTATCGTCGTGGATGCTATGGAGTTCATTGTATATAACGGTTTAAATATTATATTTTGCCTACTCTTACAAAATGTGTATTTCTTATATCACATCTAATTAAAAAAAATTGTCTGTCTATATATTGGGTCATATAAAAAGTCACCGCGGTACAATCTTGAAGAAAAATTTTCTTTATTGAAAATCAATTTTAATCAAGTATATATTAACCATTATTATTTATGACCTTTAGCCATTTTTCGGGTAGCTTCATAATTCCATCGGTGTAGAACTTCTGTGGTTTATCATCGAAGAACTTGGCCAAGTTATTTTCAGCGGCGCTTCGGTCGGCCAATTTTCTACCATCAAGAGAGTTTTGCAGAGACCGATACAAATGGTAGTCAAACGGTGCAAGACATCTCGTTCGTTCGGGCCTTACGGTGGATGCATCAAAACTTTCCAACCAGTTTCCGTGAATTTGTTCAGAGTCATCAAAGATGTGTGTGGCCGCACATTGTCATGATGGAACACAACTCCATTTCCGTTGGCAAATTCTGGTCGCTCTTTCCGGATTGCTTCGTTCAAAAGGTCGAGTTGTGCACAGTACAGGACCGAATTGATAGTTTCGCCAGATTGCAACAGCTTATAATGGACAATTTCCTTCCAATTCCACCAAACACTCAACATAACCTTGTTTTCCGACAATCCAGGCTTTGAAGTCGTTTGTGCAGGGTCACCACCCTTGATCGCTTGCGTTTGATATTCTCGTATTTCACGCATTTTTCATCGCCTGTAATGAGTCGCTTCAGAAATGGTTCTTGCGTACCGGTCTTGCTCATCCGCGTAGGGATTTTGTTTTGTTTGGTTATAGTCCAAGCATATGAACCAGGACTATGGATTGTTTTTCAGATTTGTTGGTCTTAATTGCAGGTATATAAACCTGAACTAAAGATCTGATGTTGAAGTACAATTCAACACCTGAAACTGATTGTATTGATTGAAATAGTTCGATGCTTACAATCAGCACATAAACTGATGCAAGCCCTGTCCAGAAAATCACTCTTATTGGTTGAGAATAGAATGACATTGATTAATTGAATTGTTCTGCCTTTATATACAATTTTTGCTTATTGTAGTAATAATTTTTGCTTATTGTAATTGATATTTTTTTGGCATTTCATGAACTGCAGTAACCTATTATTCTAGGTCAAGCGAAAGTGTGTAAGCATAAGCAATGTAACGAAGTTCCGGTCTTCCGGTCTTAAGCGCGGATGAGCTCGCCGGATGGCCACGGTTCGTCAACAGAAAATTTATACTCTGTTGGGACTTCTGTCTAAATACAACTTTTATTCACGGTTTTCTTTGTACACGGGACTTAAATCTATGTCTTAGAGGGCTTGTATGTTGCGGAGCGGAGACGCGCTGACTGCCCCTTTGCGTGACGTTCGATGTTCTGCTGTCGTCCGTCGCTTGGGTCACACTCCATGTAGGTCTTCATCCCGGTTCTTCGTCGGTCCGCGGGCTACGTGGCTTAGGTATGTATCGTCGGGATGAGTCCACCGATTCGCGCTGACTACTATAGTTGGCAACCAAGTCTAACGACTCGCGCTGTCAGTACCCTCGACAGTAGCTATAACCCTCACGGCTCAAATACGTTACCCTGTACGAATCAAAGTCGAAGACTTCCCGATATATGTATAGCCGAGCAGTCAAATCTAACGATTCGCACTGACCATTATAGTTGGCAACCGAGTCTAACGACTCGCGCTGCCAGTACAGTCGAGAATAGATATAGCCTCCACGACGCAAATACGCGTTACCCTGTACGAGTCAAAGTCGAATAATTCCCGATATATGTATAGCCGAGCAGCCAAATCTAACGATTCGCGCTGACTACTATAATTGGCAACCGAGTCTAACGACTCGCGCTGCCAGTACAGTCGACAATAGATATGACCTCCACGACGCAAATACGCGTTACCCTGTACGAATCAAAGTCCAATAATTCCCAATATATGTATAGCCGAGCAGCCAAATCTAACGATTCGCGCTGACTACTATAATTGGCAACCGAGCCCAACAACTCGCGCTGCCAGTACAGTCGATAATAGATATAGCCTTCACGGCGCAAATACGCGTTACCCTGTGTGATGACGCAAAATCCTACGTCACACAATAATTTTAAACTATTATGAATTTTCACACTAAACTTATACTTTTCTATTTATACTACTTATATACATAATCTAAACTAACAAAATGATGAATTTAATAATGTACTTATACTACCTATATATATATAATAAATCAAAATAATGTAATAAATCTAATGTAATAAAATAATGAATTTAACCTAATAAATATGATGAATAAATCTAATTTAAT
This sequence comes from Sicus ferrugineus, assembly GCA_922984085.1. Taxonomy (NCBI): domain Eukaryota; kingdom Metazoa; phylum Arthropoda; class Insecta; order Diptera; family Conopidae; genus Sicus; species Sicus ferrugineus. The sequence goes on from OV277350.1 coordinate 21,322,791, forward strand.
AAAATCATGTAATGTATTAATATATATTAGTATAAGACAATAAATATAAGCAACTATGAAATAAGAGTAAATATGTTAAAATAACTAGAAATAAGTATATAAGTAAAATAAGAATTAGCGATAAGAAATGCAAGCGGTGACTAGAACGAACAACGAAGAGAAATTCATGGAAATAACGGGACCAACAAGCACAAATAAGAATTAGCGATAAGAAATGCAAGCGGTGACTAGAACGAACAACGAAGAGAAATTCATGGAAATAACGGGACCAACAAGCACAAAGGAATACCTACGAGAAAGAGCGAGAGAAGAGAGAACAAAACATACGTACACAGCGGAACAAAATCCGCGCACAAGCATATAAAAGGAACAAGCTCAACCAGACCAGTCAGTCAGTTGCCAGCCTCGATGCGATCAACATCAGTCAAAGCTAACACCGCGGTAAGTGCAGTACACAGCCAATCCTCCTCCCCTCCTCCTTCTCTTATTAATCTGCCGGACTTGATAAGTCTCCAGAAATAAGAAAAGACTTCCCCTGACCTACTCTCCAACCAAGCAGGCGGATTTGATAAATCTTCCTGGTCAATCCTCCTCCCCTCCGACCAAGTAGGCGGATTTGATAAATCTTCCTGGTCTCCTGTCCTTCCCATCCTACGTACTTGCTACCCGGGAGCGCTCCGCAAATCGCAGTCGGCACAATCAGCGTCAAAGTACAGTCAGCAGCAAAGCATTCTCTCTCAGAGCACGACAGCTACGCATACTCTCTCGGAGCCCAGTCAGCGTCCACAACAGAGTCAGCGTACCGTCAACATCTACAGAGCACAGTCAACGCCAAAGCATTCCCTCTCAGAGCACAGCTACGCATTCTCAGAGCACGACAGCTACGCATACTCTCTCGGAGCCCAGTCAGCGTCCACAACAGAGTCAGCGTACAGTCAACATCTACAGAGCACAGTCAACGCCAAAGCATTCTCTCTCAGAGCACAGCTACGCATTCTCAGAGCACGACAGCTACGCATAGTCTCTCATAGCACGATCAACGCCAAAGCATTCTCTCTCGAAGCACAACGGCTACGTACTACACTCTCTCGAAGCACAACGGCTACGTAAACTCTCTCGAAGAACAACGGCTACGCCTACTCTCTCAGAGCACAACGGCCACGCATACACCTACAGAACACGGTCAACGGCTACGCATACTCTCTCGGAGCCCAGTGAGCATCCACAACAGAGAGTACAGTCAACACCTACAGAACACGGTCAACGGCTACACATACTCTCTCGGAGCTAAGCAAGTACCCACGCATACTCTCTGAAAGTACAGTCAGCATCTACGTTCACTTTCGGAGAACCTAATCAACATACGCACACCTAACGCTACGAAGCCTGATTCCACGACACAGCAACACGGCTTACCCACTATAGCATTCGTTCGAAGTTACCGTCATATATGTAACAAACCTTGAATAATTCATTCAATAAAGCTAGATTCATACTGAAGAGTACCCAAAATACAAATCTTTTCCTTTAACGAAATCCTGGACTCGCTGAGTTATATCCTGGTCTAAGAAACATCGTTACACCTGTACGAGTCAAAGTCGAATACTTCCCGATATATGTATAGCCGAGCAGTCAAATCTAACAATTCGCACTGACTACTATAGTTGGCAACCGAGTCTAACGACTCGCGCTGCCAGTACAGTCGACATTAGATATAACCTTCACGGCGCAATTACGCGTTACTCTGTAATTTGCCACCAGGATCTTGTTATGTCACTGTAACGTACCTGTCCCTTGTCTCGTTGTTCTCCTTGTTTCTTTTCAGTGCTAAGTCTCGGCGGAACTCAAGAGCTTACGTCCGTTCTGTGCTGTGGTCGGGATTCGAAAGAAAGCCTCCTGCTTTCAGTTCTGCGTTGTCTACTTGACTCCCTTTGTCGTTTCTTATGTATCTTGCCTCGACCGTAGTATGTGTTCGTGAGTTCTGCGTTGGCTGTTTGCTCTCTCTGTATACTTGCATTTGTTTCGAGTTTTCTGTATTTGTCTTCGCTTCAGCTCGCTCGCTCTCTCTCTCGCTCTTTGTTGTCTTATGCATCGGGCCTTAATTTACTATATAGACACATTTTGAAATCTCTTATACTTAATACGTTAGACTCTTATAACTTGTCTTGTACGCTATAAGAAGCAATTCTATTAAGGTGTGTTACCTTACAATAATAAACAGTAAAGTTAACTTTAATCCAATATATATATAATGACAAAACTAAATATTTCCACTTCCTTTTGAATAACGAAAATAATAATGAGCTTTCATAATACTTAAATCAATTCTGAAAATATTAATATCTGTGTGGCGGAATTCGCCATCGAGATTCCGTCGTTACACCTTCCCCCTACTTCGGATTGGAGATGATGACTCTTCCGGCCCTGGTAATCTGGATCCGGTACCTCTGACCGTCGAAAACTCGTAGGACCTTCATCTGCCGTCCAGGCGTCCAGTGCGCACGAATGCTGGCCGCTTCCAATTCGAGGGCACTGAGGTTGGGTTGCGTGGCATTTTCGGCACCAGGTGAAAGCATCACGGCGTCCCCGGGCACCTCGGAGTTTTTGGGTACCTCGGTGGTTTCAGGTATCTCGGAGTTTTTGGGTACCTCGGTGTCTTCAGGTACCTCGGCGTCGGCGAACATCTCAGTGTCTTCAAGGATCTCGGCGTCGATAAGCATGTTGTCGTCTTCGATAATCGCTTGCCCCCATAGCTATGTATTCACGGAGATGGCGTCGTCCAGGAAATGGTCTAAAAACCGCCCGATATCATCATCTGCCGGCGACGATATTGCCGACCTCAATCTGCGCTGGGGTTTCCGGCTCGACTAACGGTGGGGTTACCCCGAGGATGTCCAGTCGACTTCGGTTGTCCTGTGGCAGGAATTGGACTGATACGCCAGCCAATGCGGACGCCTGAGCTACCTGTGCTGCGTGGGCGGGGCATTGGGTCAGTGGGCGGGGTACTCCTTTCGGCCAGGTGCTTCCTCGCCGGGCCTCGCCTGTCCAAATGTTCGGATGTAGCACTGTTCTAATGGTGCGGAATTTGGTTGTCGAGATCTGCTACGTGTACCCCGGCCCGGTCACCACATCTTGGTATGACGTCACGGTATTGGAGGTTGTTACCAGCCCATCGTCTCCACTACTTTCACCGTCATCTTCGGCTGCCTCTTCGCCCGACTGGCTGTCGTCCTGGCTTACGTGGGCTACGCTACCGCTCACGTCTGGCGATGGGGCTCTTTCGGGGTCGTAACCTCTACTACCACCTGGGGCTGCGCTCCGCTGATGTGGGTCCGGTGCGCCGGTGCTACCGAGGTTGTCCTCGGTGGGTCCTGGGCCGCCTTCCGACTGAGGCCCGGGGGGGTATACCCACATGAAGTCGTCGTCGTCGCTGGAGTCTTCTCGCGGTACCTTGCTGGATGGTTTGCCCTCCGGGTCTATTATTACTCGTCGTAGTCGTACTCGTGGCCACTTGCCTTCGGGGTGGTCGACGACTTCCTCCCATTCTCCGCTCAAGCGGCGCGTCCGAGGCTGCTCGCGATTAACCCGTTCCATGTTCGCCCTAAAGTTTCGCGCACTACTACTGAACTTGTCTTCGTGTTCCATCTGCCTGCATTCACGGTCACCGGTCGACTGATTTATGTCTGTTCGTTGTTGGCGACTCCTACCTCGCGTGTGAGACTTGACTCGGTGACAATTTACCGTAGGAGTTTCGTTGTCGCTTTCACTGGAATGGTTATGTACATTTCCGCTATTACTGGGTGGGTGGAACTCTTTGAGCTCGGATACGTGGGCGGTTCTCGTCCGCTTTTCACCGGGTTTCCTGACTTTTACTATCACTGGGGAAATTAAATCTACAACCTCGTATGGTCCGTCATATCGTGGGGCCAATTTCGCTGCAAATTTGTCTATTGCTTTAGAGAGTGGGTGCTGTTTGAGCAAAACCTGTCGGCTGGCCCTCGGCCTCAATTTCCGTCGACGTAGATTGTAGTATTTGGCTTGAACCCGTGCTGCTTGTCGCATATTTTCCTTTGCTATGGCGAACGCTTTTCGAATGCTTTCCGCGTGTTCGGTGGGTGTACTTGTGTTGTGTCCAGTACCTGTCGTTTCGCAGTCGAAGAAGGCGTTTGGGAGGCGTGGCTCTCGACCTTGGACCAGGAAGGCGGGGCTGTACCCAGTCGCTTCGGATAGGCTGGAGTTAAAGGCCAGGCTGAGTTCGGGGAGCAGGTCGTCCCATTTTGCTTGTCGTGAGCCAACGTATTGCGCCACCATAGTTTTCATGGTGCGATTGGCCCGCTATGGGGCTGTGTACCGATGCTCTATACCGAGCTCTCGTACGAAGCGTTGAAATGCGCCACTGATGAACTGTGCGCCGTTGTCCGATATAAATATTTTCGGCACTCCAAAACGTGCTAAGATACGCTCTCTGAATGCCCGTATTAGCACCTGCTGCGTTGCGCTCCTGCATGGAACCAATTCCACCCACTTGGAGAATTTGTCTGTAAATACCAATAGAGCCGTATTCCCATGGGTGGACCTAGGCAAAGGCCCAATAAAATCCGCGGTCACCGTTGTCCATGGTTCTTCTGCCAGGTGTGTTAGCATCTCTCCTGCTGGCTTTTGTTGTAGCACCTTGTAACACTGGCAACTTTTACATTTCCTCACGTACTGACTTATCTGGCGATACATCCCGGGCCAGTAGTATTTTTGGGCCACTCGGGCAATAGTTTTACGTATCCCTAAGTGCCCAGCCGTCGGCGCGTCGTGGTTTTCGGTCATCACTTCGATACGCTGGCTTTCGCTTACGCATAACTTCCACTGTCCGTGATCGCCGTCATCGAATTCCCTTGGTATATTTCGGTACAGCTTCCCGTCCTCGATGCAGTAGTCGGGGTACTCCTCGGGATTCTCTTGTACAGCCCTGTACTTAGTTTCATACCAGGATCGTTGAGGGCTCACCCTGGTTCTGGCGCAAACCTCCTCCGTGGGTTGACGCGAAAGTGCGTCGGCCACCACATTTTGCTTACCCCTTCGGTATTGAACCTCGTATGTATGCTGCTGTAGCTCTAGCGCCCATCGAGCGATCCTGCCTGAAGGGCTCTCGATGGAGTTGAGCCATTTTAGTGAGAGGTGGTCCGTGATGATGGTGAAGGCGTACCCTTCGAGGTATAGCCGCATTTTCCGTACTGCCCAAACTACCGCCAGACATTCTTTCTCCGTTGTTGAATAATTCTTCTCGGCGCCGTTCAGATGGCGACTAGCGTACGCTATCACTCGTTCTTGGCCGTCTAGTGTCTGTGTCAAGACGGCTCCTAATCCGTGATCGCAGGCGTCGGTTTGTAAGAAGAATCGTTGCTTGAAGTCGGGGCAAGCTAGTACTGGCGCTTCGGTGAGACGTCGTTTTAAGTCTTCGAATGCGGATTGGTGTTCTTCTTTCCACTGGTAATGCTTCCCCTTTTTCAATAGTGAGGTAAGCGGGTGAGTCACTTTAGCAAACTCCGGGACGAATCGCCGATACCAAGAAGCGACTCCCAGAAACCTTCGAAGTTCCCGGACATTCTGTGGGGGCTGCAACTCCTTGATAGCAACAACCTTGTCCGGATCCGTGTGTTTCCCTTGTTCGCTGATTACGTGTCCTAGATATTTTATTTTGTTTTTGAAAAACTCACACTTATCGGTGTTTAGGCGTAGTTTGGCCTCTTTTAGTCGGCGGAAAACCTCTCTTAAGTTGTTCATGTGTGATTCCAGGGTATCTCCGGTTACGATGATGTCGTCGAGATATGCGAACGCTACTGGCTCCATATCCGGACCGATCACGGTATCGAGTGCTCGTTGAAACGTGGCGGGCGCTGAATGGAGGCCGAACGGCATAACCTTCCATTGGGAGAGACCTCGTCCTGGTACCGTGAAGGCCGTGTAACCTTTGCTTGACTCCTCCATCGGGATCTGCCAATAACCGTTACGAAGATCCAAACTACTTATATACTTGGCGTCTCTCAGCCTGTCCAATATGTGGTGAATCCGCGGCAGCGGGTAGGCGTCAGGTATGGAGCGCGCATTGAGTTGGCGGTAGTCGACACATAGCCGCCACTTCCCAGTCTTTTTCTTGACTAGTACTATAGGCGCGCTGTGTGGGCTCCGAGATGGTTCTATGCAGCCTTGCTTCAGCAGCTCGTCTATCTCGTCATCGATAATCTTTTGCATAGCCGGGTTCCGCGGGAAGTATCTCTGTTTGATTGGTCGCTCATCGCGCATGGTTATCCGGTGACTGGCTATGTTCGAGATCCCCTGAATCTCCTCGAATCCTTGCAGTTCTTGCCTCAAGAAAGCTTCGATCTTCCCTTGTTCGTCCGACTCCGCTCTTGAACGTGTGCATCTACCTGGGGTGTATTGCACTTGGGTTTCCCTGATTTCGGTGGCGCAGTCACCGCATCGAATGGTCGTCCCCATGAGAGCCAGGAAATCGAAGCCCAGGATTACTTCATCCACTACTTCCGGCAAGATTAGAAGCGTGACTGTTCAGCTCAGCGTCCCTAATACGACTTCTGCTCTGAGGGCCTCCCGAACCACCTGTGCTTCTCCATTCGCCAAGCAGATTCTCGTCTCCATTTTTATGCGCTTACCCGATCTGTACAACTTCCGTGCCGTTTGGCTACTCATAAAGCTCCTCGTAGCTCCCGTATCTAGTGGCCTCCATGGATTCACCTGCAATTTGCACCATGGCCACGAAGCGTTGTCCTTCTGTCCTGAGTCCGTTGCTTGTTTCCGAGGCATTGGGGCCGTCTAAACACCCCCTCGATTCGGGTGTTGCCCCTGCCCGTTTCCCGTCTGCCTTCGACAGCATTCTCGTGTTCTTATCCCCTTGCGTCCGCACTGCCAACAAAATAGGAGCGGCTCTCCTCGGCAATCGCGTGCGAAGTGTCCCTCTTGTCCACACCTCCGGCATGCGGGTTTCCGACGTGGGTACTCCGCTCGTTCACCACTTGACGGTGACAATCGTCGCCTCGTACATTTCCTCTGGGCCTGTTAGTTTCCACAGTCCTCTGCGACCTTTGTGGAACTGGTAGTTGCGCGTCTGCCTTCAAGTTTTCCCCGTCTCCAGCAAGATTTATCAATTCCTCCAGGCTGTTAAATTCTCCGCGCTTCACATAATATCGTAGCTCGTGATAGCTGTTACGATCGATTCGTTCGAGTCGCTTAATTTCGGTCAGATCGGCATGTCGCATTAAACCTTGCAAGGACACCACATACTCCTTCTTTCTCTTGACCCTTGTTGCCGCTGTCGGATGTCGTCGTCCAGCCTCTCAAAGAAACGAGGTGGTAGGAAAAATTGCAGAAAGTCGCGTTTAAATGATACCCATGTATCCCATCTTTTGTTGTTGCACCGGAACCACTGTACTGCTCGTTGATGTAATAGCTCGGGCATTGCCTTGGGGAGAAAATTCACGTCTATGTTGTATACCTCCGAGAGCTCCTCTACTCGTTCTATGAATATCAATGGGTCTTGGACTCCGTCGTAGCTAGCACCCCACTTCTTTATCCGATCGAGCATGATCATAGAGCCCGTACTATTTAGGGGGCCACTTGCTGTAGGGTTAAAATAATAATAACCTTCTGGCATAGGGTCGGTGCGCGGTCGCCCATCTTGTTGTTCTACAGCTGATGTCGCTTGTACGGCCGAAGTGAATGTCGCTGGTCTTCCTAGAGTTGCGGGTGTTTTCAAGTTTACATCTGACGTCTTCTGCGCGGCCAAGACAGATTCCACTGTCGAAGGTCCAATCAACGGTGACGTGCCTTGTCGGTGATCTTCCTCTAGTTGCCTGAGCTTCTTTTGCACTTCGAGGGATAGTCCTGATCCCGTCGCAAAAGCCGCGAGTCGCTTCCTGAGATCGTCCACCGTGCCTTCGGCTTCAAACCCGAATTCTTTCGCGCATTCTATCAATGCATCTTTGCGTAATACATAAATCCTGGAGACCCCTCCCATCTTCTTGTGGTTGTCTTCCGGTTTGATTCCTTCTATTACTGGCAGAACTCACAGCTTGTAAACTTGTTGTATTTGACAGGGTCCCTGCTCGGGCGCCACTGTAACGAAGTTCCGGTCTTAAGCGCGGATGAGCTCGCCGGATGGCCACGGTTAGTCAACAGAAAATTTATACTCTGTTGGGACTTCTGTCTAAATACAACTTTTATTCACGGTTTTCTTTGTACACGGGACTTAAATCTATGTCTTAGAGGGCTTGTATGTTGCGGAGCGGAAACGCGCTGACTGGCCCTTAGCTTAACGTGACGTTCGATGTTCTGCTGTCGTCCGTCGCTTGGGTCACACTCTATGTAAGTCTTCGTCCCGGTTCTTCGTGGGTCCGCGGGCTACGTGGCTTAGGTATGTATCGTCGGGATGAGTCCACCGATTCGCGCTGACTACTATAGTTGCCAACCAAGTCTAACGACTCGCGCTGTCAGTACCCTCGACAGTAGCTATAACCTTCACGGCTCAAATACACGTTACCCTGTACGAATCAAAGTCGAATACTTCCCGATATATGTATAGCCGAGCAGTCAAATCTAACGATTCGCACTGACCACTATAGTTGGCAACCGAGTCTAACGACTCGCGCTGCCAGTACAGTCGAGAATAGATATAGCCTCCACGACGCAAATACGCGTTACCCTGTACGAGTCAAAGTCGAATAATTCCCGATATATGTATAGCCGAGCAGCCAAATCTAACGATTCGCGCTGACTACTATAATTGGCAACCGAGTCTAACGACTCGCGCTGCCAGTACAGTCGACAATAGATATGACCTCCACGACGCAAATACGCGTTACCCTGTACGAATCAAAGTCCAATAATTCCCAATATATGTATAGCCGAGCAGTCAAATCTAACGATTCGCGCTGACTACTATAATTGGCAACCGAGTCTAACGACTCGCGCTGCCAGTACAGTCGACAATAGATATAACCTTCACGGCGCAAATACGCGTTACCCTGTACGAGTCAAAGTCGAATACTTCCCGATATATGTATAGCCGAGCAGTCAAATCTAACAATTCGCACTGACTACTATAGTTGGCAACCGAGTCTAACGACTCGCGCTGCCAGTACAGTCGACAATAGATATAAACTTCACGGCGCAATTACGCGTTACTCTGTAATTTGCCACACCAGGGTCTTGTTATGTCACTGTAACGTACCTGTCCCTTGTCTCGTTGTTCTCCTTGTTTCTTTTCAGTGCTAAGTCTCGGCGGAACTCAAGAGCTTACGTCCGTTCTGTGCTGTGGTCGGGATTCGAAAGAAAGCCTCCTGCTTTCAGTTCTGCGTTGTCTACTTGACTCCCTTTGTCGTTTCTTATGTATCTTGCCTCGACCGTAGTATGTGTTCGTGAGTTCTGCGTTGGCTGTTTGCTCTCTCTGTATACTTGTATTTGTTTCGAGTTTTCTGTATTTGTCTTCGCTTCAGCTCGCTCGCTCTCTCTCTCGCTCTTTGTTGTCTTATGCATCGGGCCTTAATTTACTATATAGACACATTTTGAAATCTCTTATACTTAATACGTTAGACTCTTATAACTTGTCTTGTACGCTATAAGAAGCAATTCTACTAAGGTGTGTTACCTTACAATAATAAACAGTAAAGTTAACTTTAATCCAATATATATATAATGACAAAACTAAATATTTCCACTTCCTTTTGAATAATAATGAGCTTTCATGATAATACTTAAATCAATTCTGAAAATATTAATATCTGTGTGGCGGAATTCGCCATCGAGATTCCGTCGTTACAGCAAAATATGCAGCCATAAACGGAATATATAAAGATTTCTTACTATAAAAAGTAACGTTTTTGATTTGTTTTTCACAATTTCCCACAATTTGATTTTGTTTTTCATGAATTCCCTATTTCCCTATATAAATATAGGGAATATATATATATATATATATATATATATATATATATATATATATATATATATATATATATATATATATATATAAAATAAGATAACGATTTTGTCATGATGTTATATCAATCCGTAGACTGGACTGTAGACCTTTAAACTTCATAATAGTTATTCGTGCAATATTTTTATCTTTTATTTTATGTATTTGTAAATATAATTATAAGCTTTTATTCCTTTTTTATACATATATATATACATATATATATATATATATATATATATATATATATATATATATATATATATATAAGCTATATATATATATATATATATATATTTATAATTATAAGCTTTTATTCCTTTTTTATACATATATATATACATATATATATATATATATATATATATATATATATATATATATATATATATATATATATATATATATATATATGTATATATATATATATATATATATATATATATATATATATATATGTATATATATATATATATATATATATATATATATATATATATGTATATATATATGTATTTTGTTATCGTACGTTGTGCATTTCTTTTTGTCATTCCATGAGCTGCGTCAGAAGAATTGACCGACGTGTGCCGTCAGCTAGCTCCATTAAGTCATTCCGTTTATGGCTGCATATTTTGCTTATGCTTACACAATTTCGCTTGACCTAGAATAATACCCAGACAGGTTACTGCAGTTCATGAAATGCCAAAAAATATCAATTACAATAAGCAAAAATTATTACTACAATAAGCAAAAATTGTATATAAAGGCAGAACAATTCAATTAATCAATGTCATTCTATTCTCAACCAATAAGAGTGATTTTCTGGACAGGGCTTGCATCAGTTTATGTGCTGATTGTAAGCATCGAACTATTTAAATCAATACAATCAGTTTCAAGCGCTGAATTGTACGTCAACATCAGATCTTTATTTCAGGTTTATATGCCTGCAATTAAGACCAACAAATCTGAAAAACAATCCATAGTCCTGGTTCATGTGCTTGGACTATAACCAAACGAAACAAAATCCTTACGCGGATTTGAATATTTGGCAGCCCCGGGTGGGCAAAAGGGATTCACATCGTCCACCAGTTCATTCATCAGTCCGCTCACCAGTTTAGCGTCTACTAGTTTCATTCATCACCTTAGCGTTCACCGGTTTCGATCACCAGACAACAAGATGAAGACTTTTGAAGACTTAGTGGGAGATCAGAAGACAACATGAGAGTTAATTTCCAACGTCATTAGAAATTATGAAAAGGATCCAGCAACCAGGAGGCAGGATCCCAAATACTATGAAAAGCGTATCGACCATTTAGGGGACACAATGTCGCGGTTTGCTGCCACAAGCAAAGATATACAGGCACTATCAGAAGTGCCAACGCAACATGACTATTTCACCAAGGATTATTATCTCGAAATAATGACATTAGCAACACAATACCGGAAAAAATTTGTGGCTGAAATGCAAGCCATTAATCAAAATCCAATAATAGTTGGCAAGGATTCTGTAGCAGGACTGGAAGACGACAACGGTTCATCAAGCAGCGATAAGCAGTCGACGACTCAACAGCCGGGCCAGCAATCTGTCAACCAATCTTCAGAAACTCTCGTCAAAATATTACGACGACAACATGCGCTGATAAATTCTATGAATCGGTTACTCAACGGCATTTCAAGAATTCCGGATGGAAATATACAGTGTTTTGAGATGAATTTTCAACAGATATATAAGTTATGGCAGGAGATTGAAGACATGAACTACAACATATTGGAAAACTGTGATCAACCGTCCGAACTTGGATACAACTTTGAAGATTACTTAGCATGCGAAGGAAAGGTGCTTACTACTCGCATGAAACTATTATCCAGAACGGCACAAACAACAACAACCGTTGTCAACGATGAGCCCTTAAAGTTACCGAGAGTCACCATTCCACAATTTAATGGTGATTACCTTAAATGGCGTCAATTCTTAGATTTGTTCTCGCAGTTACCTTACCATTACCTTAAATGGCGTCAATTCTTAGATTTGTTCTCGCAGTTAGTGCATGAACAACAACTTCAGAAAGGTGCATAAGATGTGGTACCTTAAAACAAATGTCACTGGAGAAGCAGAGAAATTAATAAGGCATCTATCGCTTACTGAAGACAACTAGGACATTGCCTGGAATATGTTGAAGGAAAGATATAACAACATACGAGTTTTGTGCTCCACTCTTATTCAAAGGTTGGTGGAGCAAACATTCAATGCGTCATCGGTAACATCCATCAAAAGCTTACATGACACTACACATGAGTGTCTGATGTCGTTAGAAGGTCTTGGCATACCGACGTCATCATGGGATCCGATCCTTCTGCACCTACTACTGAAAAAGTTAGACAAATCAACCCATGTGATGTATGAACGATCACTAAAGAATCCAAAAGATGTGCCCAGCATAAAAGATTTTTTGGTTTTCCTTGAGACACAGTTTCAGGCATTGGAGGCGATTGATCGCAAAGAAAAGTATAGACAACCACGATCATGTACCTCAGTCACTTCAACAAATCACGGAATACGAGGATGTAAAGTATGTAAAATTGGAACACATCCGCTCTTTACGTGCAAGTAGTTCTAAAAATTAAAGCAGATCGCCTTCAAGTGGTATAAAGCAGCAAGTTATGTGTAAACTGTCTCAAAGAAGGACACTGTGAAGAATTGTTCGGCAAGAAGGTGTACTAAGTGCAACAAATCACATAACACCCTTCTACACATTGACGAGTCCAAGCATGAAAGTTCAGCATCGCCCAGTAACAAAACGACTGTCACAGTTACATCCCAGCCAGTAAGTTTGTCGGCAGTGAGTGGCGATTCTCATAGCAAATATGTACTGCTCAGCACTGTTCGTCTTCGGTTGATTACAAACAGTGGGCTTGAGGTAGTATGTAGAGCAGTATTGGACTCCGGCTCTCAGGTCAATCTAGTAACAGAGAGATTGGTGAAGCAGGACTCCAAGCAAAACATGCATCAATCGCATTGAAAGGAATTGGCTCTCACCGAAAGGATTGTAGACACAGAATCAATGTAGAAATGCGATCAAATATAAATGAATTCGCAACACGGCTAGAGGCATTGGTGTTGCCAAAATTAGCCAACGATCAACCATCACTACAACTTGACGTTTCCTCTTGGCAGATTCCAGATAACATTCAGCTGGCCAATCACATTCAATCAACCTGGCAGGATAGATGTACTACTGGGTGCAGAATTAATTTACCAAGTTCTATCAATCGGACAAATCAGCTTGGGAAGTAAGTTACCCATATTACAAAACACGGTATTTGGGTGGATAGTATCTGGTAAAGTGGACGGAGTACAATAAGATACAACTACTTGTGGTATATTTAGCACAGATGATGAAGCCACTCATGTTTTGCTAGAAAAATTCTGGAGATTAGAGGAAACTGAAAAGAATGAACAGCAATTCACAGCAGCAGAAAAACGCTGTGAAGCACATTTTGATCATAACGCAATAAGAACACCTGAGGGAAGGTTCATGGTAAAACTGCCTTTTACGGACAATCCAGCTTCATTAGGAGACTCAAAGCAGTTGGTTGTGAATAGATTCATGGCACTCGAAAGACGTTTAAATAAAACCATTGAACTAAAAAAACTCTTATGTCGAGTTCATGATAGAATATGAGCAGCTTGGGCATATGAGAAAAATTTCCAGCCGACAATCAAACAACATGAGCTACTTCATCCCACATCATTGCGTCATAAAATCAGCCAGCAGCACCACAAAACTTCGCGTGGTGTTCGATGCTTCAGCAAAAACGTCATCAGGTGAATCCCTGAATTACATCATGCATACAGGGCCTGTCATCCAAAATTATCTCTTCACAGTCCTGCTGCGATTCCGGCTGCCACGATATGTCTTTACGACAGACATACAAAATATGTACAGACGATCCTTATCAGCCCAGTTGATCGACCATATCAAATAATTATCTGGAGAGAAAATCCAAAGGCGGATTTGAAATTCCATCAACTAAATACTGTTACCTATGGGACTAGAGCAGCTCCATATTTAGCCATAAAATGTTTGCTGCAGCTAGCTAAAGAAAATAACTTAAAATATCCTTCAGGATCCGAAGCTCTGAAAAATAATTTCTAAGTGGATGATTGTCTAACAGGGAGTGACAAGCTATCGTCAGCCATCGCAATTCAGAAAGAAATCACAACGATTTTAAAATCAGCCGGATTCGAACTAAGGAAGTGGTGCGCTAATCATCCACAACTACTTCAAGGAATTCCAGTAGATCACAAGTAACAAAATTTAGATTTTGATGTTAAATCCCGTGACTGCATTAAGACGCTAGGATTAACGTGATTACCAAAAGCTGACTCTTTCTGCATTAAAATTGGACACACTGTCAGCAGCATCAGCCGAATTAGCAAAAGGAGTGTCAGTTCCGACGTCGCACGAATATTCGATCCACTAGGAATTATGGCTCCAGTTGTCATCATCGCAAAATTGTTCCTACAACAGCTGTGGAATCTGAAGATCACTTGGGATCTCTTGGGAAATTCCTCGCCATAAAAAACCAAAATCATGGCAACTGCATGTATTTACAGACGCATCAGAAAAAGCGTATGTTGCTGTAATATATTTTCGTTCAGGAATACAGGATCGAAGGGTACTTCTAAGGCTTTTATGCGCAAAATCACGTGTCGCACCCATCACGTGATTATGTGCAGCGCTACTAGGAGCTCAGTTAACACGAGTTCAACAAGATCTTAAGTTTGGAAGCGAGCACACATATTATTGGACTGATTCTGAGGTTGTCCTTGCATGGATAAATGCAGATTCATCATCGTATGAAGTTTTTGTAGCAAACAGGATTGCCAAAATTCAAACTCTTTCACTTGCAGAACAGATAATCAATTCCATCAATCATGGAAATTCATTTCGAAAGTTACAAAGAGTTTTGGGATACGTGTTTCGATTTGGAACATGCAAAAAATGCACGACAAAGTAGAGAAACCTCATGGGTACTTACTCCAGCCGAACTAGATAAGGCGCTGAAGGTAATTGTCAAAACAATGCAAGCTGCAGATTTTTAATCAGAAATCCTGGCAGCTTTTAAATCAGAAAGAAGGATAAAACCGTCAACAAAAACAGTCCAATTTATAACCCTGCACCATTCATAGACACGGACGGTAGTAATCATCAAGGAAGACAACACTCCAGTACTTCATTGGCCACTCGGAAGAATTACTCAAATTCATAAAGGAGAAGATGATTTAGTTCGAGTTGTTGAAGTAAAAACAGCAACAGGAATAGTTAAGCGTCCCATACACCGGTTAGCTCCATTACCCATCGAAGACAACCACGTAGATACTCCTGTTAAAGATAAGTTCCCCAACAGTAAGCCAGCCAATCAATCCAAAGACAATGTTGTAGAAGTACCATCTAAAAGGCGAAAGTCATCATCATTCAATCTAGCCACATCACTGCTCATCATCGCGTTAATGATACCTCTAGCCTGGGGAATAGGTGTTGAGAACAATGAGTTCAACACAAAAATAGGGATGCACTTTGAAGGAATTGGAGCAATGAAAGCTTCTAGAACTAATTGGCAGTTAATTGTATACTATGACCTCAAGCTATATTGGATGGAAATTAAAGCTTTCTCGAATAGGACTCAAGTTTTGCGACACTTGTGTCACGAATTAACACTAAAGAATATTTGCAAGGATGTCGTAGATACACTACACAACGTTGAAAAGACACTCAAAATGGACAACAGTCTTTTAATAGTCAACCGAGATAAAAGGTATGTAAATTACAGAGACAAAAGAGGAGCATTCATCTTTGTGGGAAACGTGGCAAACTCATTATTTGGAGTATTAGACTCAGAGTACGAAGCACAAATGCTGAAGACAATCAAGTCAGTTAAACAAAATTAAGGCCATCTCCAAAATTTGTTCAAGAATCAAAAGTCAATTCTCGACGCAACTATAAACATATTTAAGCAAAACCAGACGGCTTTAAAAGAAAGTTCGACAACCTCGATCGTCAAGTTGCCGGAATATGGACAAAGGTTGCAAACACGGATTATCAATTAACGGTTATTCAAAATTTCATATCATTAGCTATGCAACTCATTCTAGTAGCAGCAAATCTGCACCGTATTCAGGATTCTATCATAGATGTACTTACGGACACCCATCATGGAAAAATTAGCCCAAGTTTGCTGACACCCAAGCAACTTCAAGTGGAGTTAGTGAAAATTCGAAATCATCTGCCTCCTTACCTGCAACTTCCTGTCGAGCACGATGATCACACGCAATTGTATAAATTAATGTCAGCAACAGGAGTGTTTGCGCAAACTGCTGTCCGCCGCAACTAGCAACGGCAACCCTCACCTCTCACAGAACTATTTGGCATGCGGTGAGATCTGTCGCCGCTTTCTCTCGCTTCCGAGCGAAAGCGGCTCTTCTGCATCTCAGCAGAAGGGCAAGCAGCTCACAATTCCATGCTAATAGTTCTCCCCCAACGGTGGTACTCGGTGAGTTATGCCACCGCTTTCTCTATCTGTCTGAGTTAAAGCGGATCTGAGTCTGCATCTCTGTAGAAGGGCAAGC
This sequence comes from Sicus ferrugineus, assembly GCA_922984085.1. Taxonomy (NCBI): domain Eukaryota; kingdom Metazoa; phylum Arthropoda; class Insecta; order Diptera; family Conopidae; genus Sicus; species Sicus ferrugineus. The sequence continues at coordinate 21,339,404 of OV277350.1, forward strand.
AGCTCATCGATAGCATCAGGAAGTGGCATCGGCCATTCCATTCTGATAAGTGAACGAGCAAGCACCCGTCTCGAAAACACCCCCCACCACTCTTTTGTGTACAGTGAATGAAAGCACCCGTCTTGCCAAAGTGTAAAAAAGTGACATTATTTGGACACGGTGCTACCGCTTCTCTACAATATATCGAACATCTAAGATCATCCTCATACCAGCGACGACGGCGGCGTCTATCCTTTTACCAACATCATCCGCAATTTAAGGAAAATCAAACCGGTAAGTCTCACGCGTCATTTTCTAATATTACGCAACCCCGCGTAAACCTTTTGGTCCTTCGAGCCGGATCTTTATCGAGCTCGGAGACCACCCCAACATTTTGGTCCAATCGACTCCGGATAATGTACCGGCAAAACCAACCCCCCCCCCCCCTCACATTTCAGTGAGAAATTATTAATAATTGTTTTATATTGCACTCTCGTGCATATAAAACCTCCCATTTCTCGGTTCGGCGTCGCGCAGTAGCATTTGGAATACCACGCGGTTCCTTAGTTTTCTCCTCTGAAAGCTCATATGACCAAGTGCTAACCCCACCCCCCCCCCCAAAAAAAAAAAAAAAACAAATCACAACATTCAACTGGTTCATGTGCATCCATCCCGTGCACATCAAGTCAGTTTTTCCATAAAATTAAGAAACTTGTTCCTAAATATACATATATATATTATATATTATATTTTCACAAAATACTCACAACGGTTAAATTTCAAACGTTATTGAAATTTACCGTTGAACTTTTCTAGCTTAACAACTAGAATTTTAGCATCAATACGCAAGCATTTTCGTTGTTTGCTTTCTGCTATATCCGCAGCCATCGTACAAGCAGCGCACAAGCAGCAAGTGCCCGGTTGGGAAAACACATTTGTGAAACTGGTTGAACTCGTTATATTTTAACTAATTAAACTAGTTTCATTTAAATTACTTGTTAAAATTTATTAAGTGACACTAATATAGCCCCCCGCTATACAACGCTAATTGATCACCATCTCAATTCAAATGAATAGCAATTTTTTTTTTATAAATACCAATTAATTTTAAAATCAATTAGAAGTCCAATCCTTAACAATTGTGTCTCTGAATAAATTCTCACAAACCCCTAAAAAATAAAATATAATAAATTTCAAATCCCTCTTGTTGGTTTTATTCTTTGCTACCTCTTTGTTCTCTAATTCTTCATTCAACTATGGATCCTCTTGCGAGATTCCTCAACGTTGCCGAAACTATAGAAGAATTCGAAGAGGAATATCTCGCCATCCCAGTGCGTGACCATTCAGAATTCTCCCTCGCTACTCATCTCGAGGAACTTAAAGCGGTCTGGTCAGACATCAAGTCTGCATACAACTCTTGCGTAGAGTACCTCATCACCTCGAAGGATCCCATCAACGACGGTAATCCGGAGGCTCGTGGAGCTGATATAATCGTCGTCAAAACGAAATACCGACGCTGTTATCAACTATATGTTCGCTTCTTAGCGAAAATCAACGAACAACATCTCGCTGCCTCACCTACATCTTCAGCTTCAGCGGCAGCCGCACTCCCTTCTCTCGGGACACAACCATAATTTGCCACCGTGCGATACCGATGTGTTTAAAGGTGACTACCAATCTTGGCCAACCTTTCGAGACATGTTTTCCGCGCTATATATTCGAAATAATCGACTTTCTCCTGTCGACGAATTGTTCCACTTGAACCAAGAAACCCAAGGTGAAGCAAAGGAGATAGTCCAAAAATCTCCACTGATCGACAGCCGCTTCGAACAAGCGTGGAACAATTTAATCGACCGCTTTGAAAACAAGCGCAAACTCATTAATATGCAACTTCGGACCCTATTTAACCTCACCCCAATCTCTAAAGAATCCGGAGTTGCCATTAAACGACTTCAGCGGGAAATTAACAACTGTCTGTCCGCTCTAACCTTATACGATGTAGATGTTAAAACTTATAGGGGACAGTAGGGTATCCAGCTCTATTGAAACCTTGGAGCGTCGTCGTGATGTGATGTTCGTACCCCTATTTTACCGCTACTTTCACGGTAAATGTTCCTCTGAAGTAGCCAGCCTGATTCCTCTGGTTCAGGTATTTAGCAGAACTACTCGGCTTTCCAGAGCGGTGCACCCCTTTTATGTCGCGATTCCGTTCCAACGAACCACGCATTACCGTGAGAGTTCGTTTTTCGATCGCGTCGTTAGATTGTGGAATAATCTTCCTGCGAATGTCTTCCCGCCCACTTACAGCGTCGAAACATTTAAGCGAAGTGTAAACCGTCACTACTCCCTCTTTCCGCCTTCCCTCTAACCTGTCATCCCTTCGGAACCAACAAATGCTGTGCATGGATAGGGGGCATCCCCTGAGCTTGGTTTCATGTCATACAAAAAAGTTGGGATGCCATTATAGTACATCTTTGTTCGACTCGTCTCCCCGAAAACACCATCTCTCTGTGGGAGCAATCCATTTCTCAAAATCGCGATATTCTGAAGTGGAAGGAAATGGATTCGTTTTTAACATCCCATTTCCAAACCCTGCAAACAGTCTTCGACATCTGCAAGTCCGCTGATTCCGGTAAAAAGGCATCGACCAGCAATGCTCGCAACCTCCTCGCTTCAAAGCCTGTGCCTTTCAGGCGAATATGCTCCCGACTAGCTGTATGTCATGTAATAAACGACATCATTCGCTCTTACATCGCGAGGCGACCTCAATTCCCAATTCAAAGCTCCGCTCGAACTCTACCGCCGCAATCCTGCGCCCTCATAACACTGTTCATCGTGGCCCTGCGCCAAATACTGCACAACAGAACTCGAACAAATTTCCCCCTCGCACTCCCGAGCTACCCCCTCTACCTATTCAACTCAACGTCAAACACAGTCCACTGAAACCCCTCAAACACCCAATGTGCTCACTTGCTTCACTTCTCGACAAAGGCAAGTTTTACTCGCTACTGCTACTGTACATATCTGTTACCGCGAGAAAACATATCTCGCTCGTGCGTTCATAGATCCCGGATCAGAAGCCACTTTTCTCTCCAAGTGCATTAAAAAACGCTTACATCTACCTACGAAAGTAGTGTCGTGACCACGGACGAGGGTGGATGCAGCTACCCACCGCAGTGCAGTGTTTAGTGTGCTCGCAGAAACAAACAAACAAATATAAAGAAATATTTTCAAACAAACAAAGTCACAGTGCAATAACATTGATTTGGATTACAGTGCATTAAAACATAACAATAGACATCAATAAATTCGCTAAAACAATAACACCAAATATCACAAATAGACAATTAAACGGAATGCAGAGAACCAAGCGAAGGGCTTATTTATGCCCTCCGCAGTAAAGCTCAGCATTTCGTTTCTTTCTTCTCCTCCTCCTTCTTCCTGGTCCCGTTAGGTGTGCAGGCGGCTGTGAGTGCACCGTGGGCTGAAGCGTGGCAAGATAAAGGCATAACACTTGTCTTGTCGCGTTTTGCTTTGCCTGCGGTGTAGGCTTGTCCGCTTGTGCAGCTGACTTTATACCTCTTTACAGTGGGTAGCAATGACAAAATTTCGTATAGACACCACAAATGTGCGTGGCTTGAGGGCGAATTTCTTCGCGGTCTATGCGTATGTTTGTACTCACCAACCGCATATAATGGCACTGGGTGAGACCCGGGTGTCTGAGGGTGCAGATCCACTGGATTTTCACTTGCCTGGGTACCACTTACTGCCATTATTTTCATCACACAGAGACCTCGCCTTATATATTCGCAGTGATGTTGCGTACCAGTGTCAGCAACACCTTTGCACGACGGATGCCGAATTTAGCTCCATGTGGGTTAAGTTCAAAATCCAGTGGCACATCCTGCACTTCTGCTTCATTTATAGAAGCCCGGGTCTGGAGAGGCTGCCAACTTTTGATAAACTTGACAGTCTCTCTGATTCAATTTCTAAAATCCTGGAATCGTATCCGAACAGTGAAATTGTTGTTGCTGGTGATTTCAATGTTCATAATTCCAATTGGCTACGTCATTCGAGTCACACAACACCTGAGGGTTTGTATGTTGAGTTATTTGCTGAGTCTAATAATTTGACTCAATTAGTGAAGGAACCAACGCACTTTCCTTGCGTTGATGGGCAAAACCAAAATATTCTGGACCTTTTTCTAACTTCGCATCACAGCAAGTATGATGTGAATGTTCTTGCACCTCTTGGTAATTCGGACCACGCTACAATTTCTGCTACCTTCCCATATTCTAGTCTTCAATCCGCTCATCAGCCAGCTCCGAAGCGGACAGTGTGGCTTTATGAGAAGGCTAATTGGGATGAGCTGAACTGCTTTTTCAGCCGTTTCAATTGTGTTTCAGGGATAGAAACATAAATGCTGCAGCAAAATTGGTAGAAAATATAATTTTATTTGGTATGAGGTCTTTCATACCCAATAAAAGAATTTCCATTAAACCAAAAGACCATTCCTGGTTTAATGCGACTTGCAGACAAGCAGTCAGGTCTAAAGAGGAAGGATTTAGGAATTGGCGTTTAAATAAAACTGCTGATACTAAACTGCTGCGCAATCAGGCCAGAAATACGTGTAATGCCACTCTAAAGCGCGAAAAAGTTCTCTACGAACAGCGCCTTAGACGCAAAGTTCTTGAATAGCATAAGAGTAGCAAGAACTTTTGGTCGTTTGTGGGGAGGGTGAAGAATCAGACGCGATCGTCTATTCCAACTCTCCTCAAGGACGATCAGATCTTCACTCACTCGGTTGATAAGGCAAACTTATTAGCCAAAATGTTTGCCGAAAACTGCTCTCTTCCTGAGAGTAGCCAACCACTACCCGTGATTGACGGTGTGTCTCATATTATGCCTGAGATGCACTTTCGAACGCGGGCTGTTAAAAGAGTGCTTGTAAACCTTAACGTCAATAAATCCTCGGGACCGGATGGCATTTCAGCCCACGTGTTGAGAAAGTGCGCCTCAACATTGGCTCGCCCATTGCGCAATCTGTTTAACTTATCGTTCACTTCAGGAGTTTTTCCTACTTCCTGGAAGATTGCCAATGTGCAGCCAGTTCCCAAAAAAGGTGAGGCTACGAATCCCGCCAATTACCGGCCCATAGCAATCTGTTCAATGCTCTCCAAAGTCATGGAGAGCGTTATAAATTTCAACCTGATGAGGTATCTGGAGAGCAACCAATTGGTCAGCGATCATGTTTGCCGAAAACTGCTCTCTTCCTGAGAGTAGCCAACCACTACCCGTGATTGACGGTGTGTCTCATATTATGCCTGAGATGCACTTTCGAACGCGGGCTGTTAAAAGAGTGCTTGTAAACCTTAACGTCAATAAATCCTCGGGACCGGATGGCATTTCAGCCCACGTGTTGAGAAAGTGCGCCTCAACATTGGCTCGCCCATTGCGCAATCTGTTTAACTTATCGTTCACTTCAGGAGTTTTTCCTACTTCCAGGAAGATTGCCAATGTGCAGCCAGTTCCCAAAAAAGGTGAGGCTACGAATCCTGCCAATTACCGGCCCATAGCAATCTGTTCAATGCTCTCCAAAGTCATGGAGAGCGTTATAAATTTCAACCTGATGAGGTATCTGGAGAGCAACCAATTGGTCAGCGATCGCCAGTACGGTTTCCGTGCTCACCGCTCCACAGGCGATTTGATGGCGTTCCTCACAGTTCAGTTCAGAACAGTTGTGTTCACCAATTCGGTGAGAGCAAGGTTGTTGCCCTGGATATCTCCAAGGCATTTGACCGGGTGTGGCATAAAGCACTCGTGTCTAAACTGGCTGCTTATGGTGTCGGTGATACATTCACTCGATGGATATCGAGTTTCCTCAGCGGCCGTTCTATTCGGGTTGTGATAGACGGCTTTGCTTCCGAAGAGCACTCCATAAATGCTGGAGTTCCGCAGGGTTCGGTCCTGTCTCCAACACTTTTTCTCATTTTTATCAATGACCTTCTGTCATTGACATCAAACCCCGTCTACTCGTTTGCTGATGACAGCAGCATTTGTCATTCATATTCATTCTCCAGGCGTCCTTCTATTCTGGAGAACAATAGAAAACGCAGAATTATGAATGACACACTCCAATCTGACCTCAACAAAATCCAGGAGTGGGGTCAAGCGAATCGGGTCGATTTTAATGCGCGGAAGACCCAATGCTGTTTGTTGACCCACAAGCGTCTGACGGGCGACAACTTTCCACCTTTAAAAATGGGTGGTGTGGATATTAATGAGTCGGAGGCTCTTGATGTTCTGGGCATGTCAATACAATGCGATCTTCGTTGGAACGATCACATTTTTGATGTGTCGAAAGAAGCAGCCAAGTGCTTAGGCTTTTTAAAGCGGTGCAAGAAATACTTCACTTCAACCGACCTTCGTTGTATCTACACCACTTATATCCGGCCGAAAATGGAGTACAACTCGCATATTTGGTCTGGAGCTTCGAAAGCATATCTTCAGCTTCTGGACCGTATACAAGGTCGTGCGATAAAACTTATAGGGGACAGTAGGGTATCCAGCTCTATTGAAACCTTGGGATGTCGTCGGGATGTGGGGTGTGTAACCTTATTTTACCGTTACTTTAATGGTAACTGTTCCTCTGAAGTAGCCAGCCTGATCCCTTCGGTTCAGGTATTCAACAGATCTACTCGGCTTTCCAGAGCGGTGCACCCCTTTTACGTCTCGATCCCGTTCCATCGCACTACCCACTACCGCGATAATTCGTTTTTCGGTCGCGCAGTTAAATTGTGGAATAGTCTCCCTGCGCATGTTTTCCCACCCACTTATAACGTCGATGCTTTTAAAAGAGGTGTAAATCGACACTACTTTTCCTTTTCCCACTAACCTTTACCCTTCTAAACCAACGAATGCTTTGCATGGATAGGGGGCATCCCCTGAGCTTGGTTCTATCTGCCATAAAAAAAAAAAAAAAAAAAAAAAAAAACAGAAAACCATTCAAGCGCGGGTGGCAAGTGTCACCAAGCTATCACAGCCCTTGTTAGCAAACTCTGTATGTTTAACATTGGCTCTCTCGCAATTGCGGAACTCGTATAGAAACCAAGGCTCTCGTCCTACCAAAGTTAACCTGAAATCTTCCCGTCTGCTCCCTCCCTCCCTAATATCCCTTTTGCGGATGACCATTTCTACCAAAGTGATCAGATCGATGTCTTGATTGGAGCTGACATTTACCCTCTAATCCTGCTGGATGGCATTAAACGAAATATTCTGGGTTCACTCGTAGCCCAAGAAACAATATTCGGCTGGATTCTAACGGGTCCACTTCCTCAGGACCTACCAACACCTTCAATTACAACGCGGGTCTCGTTTTTTAACGAAGTCTCCCTCGACCGTCAGATTTCGCGCTTCTGGGAACTAGAAGAGATCCCAAAACATTGTCCTCGCACTCCAACTAAAAAATACTGCAACGATCTGTATGAGAAAACAACACAAAGACGTCCCGATAGGCGTTACATAATCTCGCTGCCGTTTAAATAAAAATTCCCTTCGCAGTTACAAATTGGACGTTCAAGAGAAATAGCTCTTAAACAATTTCTCCGCAACGAAGCGCGGTTCCTGAAAACCGCGAGTTTTAAAGAACTTTATGATTCAGTAATTCAAGAATACTCCCATTTGATTCATATGATCGCTCTTCAACCCGAACAAACCTCGCTCCAATCTGACACTTACTATTTACCTCACCATGCAGTCATCAAGCCAGAAAGCAGCTCCACCAAGGTGCGAGTTGTTTTTAACGCCTCATGCCCCACAACCAACGGTCTCAGTCTCAATGACACCCTTTACCCACGTCCGGCTTTGCAAGCAGATCTAACTTTCCTTATTCTCAAATGGCGTCAACGGAGACATCGAGAAGATGTACCGCCAAATTCTGGTGGATCCGAAGCATTCGCGCTATCAACGGATCCTTTTCAGAAATTCACCAGATGATGAAGTGCACGAAATTGAATTTCAAACAGTCACTTTCGGTATAAACTGTGCCCCCTATCTTGCAATTCGCACGCTTCATCAGCTGGCCCAGGATGTCGAAACCGGGTTCCCCCTGGCTGCTGCCATTTTGAGGACAGCCATGTATGTCGACGACGCGCTGTGTGGTGCTCATACCATCGGCACGGCGCTCCGCGCGCGAAAGGAATTGACAGCAGCCCTTCGCTCTGCTGGATTTACTCTGCGAGGATGGACAGCTAACCATCAGGAAATTCTATCCGGAATACCTCCTAAAGACATACTGAATAAGGATTTTCTTGAATTGGAAGACGCCAGCACAGCAACACTTGGTATCCGATGGAAAGCAAAGGCTGATTACTTCACCATTGAATCGAAACCATTCGATATTGCCCCCTCTTACACCAAACGAGAAATGCTGTCGCTCCTTGCCAAATTAGTTGACCCGCAGGCTGGTTGGCTCTGGTCATTATTATCGCAAAAACACTCATGCAACAAGTTTGGCTGGACGCCATCGGCTGGGATGACCCCTTGACCCCGTCACCGTCAACCATACAACTCTGTATAAAACTCGTCCAGTGTTATCACCAAATTAACCTCATAAAAATCCCTCGATGGATTTCACATCGGTGGCCGATGCATTTCACTCCAACGTGTGCCATTGAAATCCATGCGTTTTGCGATGCTTCCGAAAAAGCATACGCCGGCGTGGTCTATGTACGACTTCGTAACTCTCACGAAATCCGTACTTCTTTACTTTATGCAAAAACCAAACCCCCATCAAAACAATATCTGTACCTCGACTTGAATTGTGCGGTGTACGACCTCGGATGAGATTCAATATGTTAAAACCCGACTGACTAATCTCATGCAGAAGGTTCATTTGGCCAATGAATATCACTGTCTGGAAATGAAGATGAATCTTGACAGGAAGAGTACAATTCTGTCACTCAATCCATTCTTATCCCAATATGGAATTCTCCGCGCAAGAGGGCGTTTAACTTCATGTTCGTCACTCTCCTATGACGAACGTCATCCGATTATAATCCCCTACAATTGTGTTTTTACCTGACTCTTAGTCCGGTTTATCCATGAGATCAATTTGTATGGAGGAAATCAACTCATGCTACGTTTGATTCGCACTCAATATTGGATCCCTAAAGCGAAAAATCTCATTCGCACTACAATTCATAGTTGCAAAAGCTGCGCTATAATTACAAAGGAAACAAATCCAGACACAACTGATGGCTGCACTGCCGCCTGAACGCACCTCTCTCTCTCTCTCTCTCTCTCTCTCGACCATTTGCTGCCACCGGTCTCGACTTCGCGGGACCGTTTGACATTAAAAATTATACCGGCAGGGCGTGCCTCATCACGAAAGGTTACGTCTGCATATTCGTCTGCTTCGCGACCAAGGCTATCCATCTCGAAGCTACCAGTGATCTATCGACGTCCACCTTTCTCGCCGCGTTCATCCGTTTCACCGCACGCAGAGGATGTCCCAAGGATTTATACTCCGACAATGGGAAAAACTTCGTTGGAGCATCTAAAGCCTTTGCTGGAGGAAAGCTTTCCTCCAGCAAAGTAGGGACGCCGTCATCACTCAATTTTCCTACCAAAACTTGCAGTGGCATTTTATACCAGCCGCTGCGCCTCACATGGGTGGACTCTGGGAAGCTGGAGTCAAAAGCTTTAAGCTTCACTTCCGAAAATTTGTCGGAAACATGCATTTCACCTTTGAGGAATTTACGACCATTCTCTACAAAATTGAAGCACGTCTCAATTCGCGACCGCTGAACAGCATGTCCGAAAACCCCTCTTATTTGCAGCCCCTTACTCCAGGACACTTTCTCATCGGTGGTCCCATTTTAGCGCCTGCTGAACTCGAAATACTCAATTCCCCTCTCCAAATAATCAATCGATGGCAAAAGGTTAAATCCATGTATAAGCACTTTTGCAGCCGCTGGAAAAATGAATATTTAACCGAACTCCATAAAGGAACTAAATGGTTGAACTCCAGTTGAATTTAAAACCCAATGACCTCGTAGTCTTACGAGACGATAACCTTCCACCAACGAAGTAGAGACTCGGTCGTATAATCCACACCTATCTCGGTTCTGATAGCAGAACAGGACGTCCGAACCGAAAAAGGAACCCTGACCCGCCCGATCTCAAAGTTAGTCGTGTTGCCACAGTAACTCGACACGCAATCGGAATCTCCCCCTTTATGTTTTCAGAATTTACTAATTTTCTCACTCTAGAAATGAATCCCAAGACAATATCCCCAACCGCAAAAGGGCGCCTCAGGCAAACGGAATCAACTCCCTCTATTTGTCCGTAGTTCATATTATGTCCAACCAGCCGCTCTCCCCTCGTTGGAGCTCTCGGCAATTACGTTAGTAATTGAAGTAAAGCTCAGCATTTCGTTTGGTTTCACTCCTCCTCTTTCTTCCTGGTCCCGTTAGGTGTGCATGCGGCTGTGAGTGCACCGTGGGCTCAAGCGCGCCAAGATAAAGGCATAACACTTGTCTTGTCGCGTTTTGCTTTGCTTGCGACGTACGCGTGGCCGCTTGTACAGCTGACGTTACACTTCCTTACAGTGGGTGGCGATGACAAAATTCCGCATAGACTCCACTAATGTACGTGGCTTGGGGGCGAATTTCTTCGCGGTCTATGCGCATATTTGTACCCACCAACCGCATATAATGGCGTGATGTGATGCGTACCAGTGTCAGCAACACCTTTGCACGACGGATGCCGAATTTAGCTCCATGTGGGTTAAGTTCAAAATCCAGTCGCATATCCAGCACTTCTGCTTCATTGATAGAAGCCCGGGTCTGGAGAGGATGCGAACTTTCGATAAAAAAATTTTTTTCAAAAATTCTGGAATCGTATCCGAACAGTGAAATTGTTGTTGCTGGTGATTTCAATGTTCATAATTCCAATTGGGTACGTCATTCGAGTCACACGACACCCGAGGGTTTGTATGTTGAGTTATCTGCTGAGTCTAATAATTTGACTCAATTAGTGAAGGAACCAACGCACTTTCTCTGCGTTGATGGGCAAATCCAAAATATTCTGGACCTTTTTCTAACTTCACATCACAGCAAGTATGATGTGAATGTTCTTGCACCTCTTGGTAATTCGGACCACGCTACAATTTCTGCTACCTTCCCATCATATTCTAGTCTTCAATCCGCTCACCAGCCAGCTCCGACTGGCTGCTTTTTCAGCCGTTTCAATTGGCAATTGTGTGTCAGAGATAGAAGCATAAATGCTGCTAACGACCGCTTACTGAGCGGTGGAACAGTTGTCTTCACTAATTCGGTGAGTAAGATTGAGAGAGTAAGGTTGTTGCTTTGAATATCTCCAAGGCATTTGACCGTGTGTGGCATAAAGCACTCGTGTCTAAACTGGCTGCTTATGGTGTCGGTAATACATTCACTTGATGGATATCGAGTTTCCTCAGCGGCCGTTCTATTCGGGTTGTGATAGACGGCTTTGCTTCCGAAGAGCACTCCATTAATGCTGGAGTTCCGCAGGGTTCGGTCCTGTCTCCAACACTTCTTCTCATATTTATCAATGACCTGTCATTGACATCAAACCCCGTCTACTCGTTTGCTCACGACAGCAGCATTTGTGATTCATATTCATTCTCCAGGCGTCCTTCTATTCTGGAGGTCACTAGAAAACGCAGAAATATGAATGACACACTCCAATCTGACCTTAACAAAATCCATGAGTGGGGTCGGGCGAATCGGGTTGATTTTAATGCGCGGAAGACCCAATGCTGTTTGTTGACCCACAAGCGTCTAGCGGGTGACAACTTTCCACCTCTAAATATGGGTGGTGTAGGTATTAATGAGTCGGAGGCTCTTGTGTTCTGGGCATGTCAATCCAATGCGATCTTCGCTGGAACGATCACATTTTTGACGTGTCTAAAGGAGCAGCCAAGTGCTTAGGCTTTCTTAAGCGGTGTAAGAAATACTTCACTCCAACTGATATTCGTTGTATTTACACCACCTATCCGCCCGAAAATGGAGTACAATTCGCATATATGGTCGGGAGCTTCGCGAACATATCTTCAGCTCCTAGACCGTGTCCAATGTCGTACGTTAAAACTTATGGGGGACAGTAGAGTATCCAGCTCTATTGAAACCTTGGAGTCGTCGTGATGGGTATGTATCATTATTTTGCCGTTACTTTCATGGTAAATGTTCCTCTGAAGTAGCCGGCCTGATTCCTCCGGTTCAGGTATTTAGCAGAACTACTCGGCTTTCCAGAGGGGTGAACCCCTTTTATGTCACAATTCCGTTCTAACGAACCATGCATTACCGTGAGAGTTCATTTTTCGGTCGCGTCATTGATTCTCCCTGCGAATGTCTTCCCGCCCATTTACAGTGTCGAAACCTTTAAGAGAAGTGTAAACCGTCACTACTCCCTCTTTCCCCCTTCCCACTAACCTGTCAACCCTTCGGAACCAACAAATGCTGTGCATTGAAAGGGGCATCCCCTGAGCTTGGTTTCATCTGCCATAAAAAAAAATATTACTCCCACGGTGGTACTCGGTGAGTTATGCCTCCGCTTTCTCTCGCTCTCTGAGCTAAAGCGGATCTGAGTCTGCATCTCAGTAGAAGGGCAAGCAGCTCATCGATAGCATCAGGAAGTGGCATCGGCCATTCCATTCTGATAAATGAACGAGCAAGCACCCGTCTCGAAAACACCCCCATTCTTTTGTGAACAGTGAACGCAAGCAACCGTCTTGCGAAAAAAGCGACATTATTTGGACACGGTGCTACCGCTTCTCTACAACATATCGAAAATCCAAGATCATCCTCATACCAGCGACGACGGCGCCGTCCATCTTTTTACCAACATCATCCGCAATTTAAGGAAAATCAAACCGGTAAGTCTCACGCTTCATTTTCTTCTAATATTACGCAATCTCGCGTAAGCCTTTTGGTCCTTCGAGCCGGATCTTTATCGAGCTCGGAGACCACCCCAACAAGGATTAACAGAAAACCATGTAATATTTACGATTTCGATACCCTTGTGTGATCAGCAATCCTTCGATTTATATACTCTTTTCTGTACCTACTCTGGTGAACAACTCTGGTCTTGTTGCAATAAAACATTGTAATGATATAATAGCAGTTAACGCTCATCGAGACCTGCCAGTACCTCCCCGTGAGTGCGAACGATCTACATTCATGCATTGCTACGAAACCAGATTTATATTTATGCACCCACCTCTATTCAATGTACAACAAAGGTTCCGAAATATGCTCATGTGATATAAATTATTAAACATCGATGGTCGCTCAGATTGTGATGTAGAGCTATGAAAAACAAATTCAACATGGACTCAAATATCACATAAGAACCAGTAGATGTACCCCTTCACTAATCCCATTTTTTATAATCCCAACGAATTACAGCTGTGTGACAAGCAAATTCAACAACTCACTTTACAGGGATCTGGAATCCTAACATTGCAACCTCAATGTGTCATCAAAGAGGAATCCATAGCAGTATAGGTTCAGCAAACACATGTCAGCAATCTTCATGTATAATATACAAGTCTTCGAAATGTTGCAGACATCATGGAGCCAAAACAACTTCATACAATTTTTCACGGGACCGAAAATTACACCACTCAATTACATCATCATAACTTCTGACGTCACCACGGGGAGGATGTACGAAATCATAAATTTTATTTGCATTTTATTTTATTCAGTTAAACCCATTGTCAAAAGAATTATTAAAAACATATATGTACATATGTATTTTGTTATCGTAAGTTGTGCATTTCTTTTTGTCACTCCATGAGTTAATGTGCTGATTGTAAGCATCGAACTATTTAAATCAATACAATCAGTTTCAAGTGCTGAATTGTACTTCAACATCAGATCTTTACTTCAGGTTTATGTGCCTGCAATTAAAACCAACAAATTTTAAAAACAATCCTGTCCTGGATCATGTGCTTGGACTATAACCAAACGAAACAAAATCCCTACGCGGATTTGAACATTTGGCGCCCCCGGGTGGGCAAAAGGGATTCACATCGTCCACTAGTTCAGCATTCACCAGTTCGTTCATCAGTTAAACTTTCATCAGTCCGCTCACCAGTTTAGCGTCTACTAGTTTCATTAATCACCTTAGCGTTCACCGGTTTCGATCACCAGACAACAAGATGAAGACTTTTGAAGACTTAGTGGGAGATCAGAAGACAACATGAGAGTTAATTTCCAACGTCATTAGAAATTATAAAAAGGATCCAGCAACCAGGAAGCAGGATCCCAAATACTATGAAAAGCGTATCGACCACTTAGGAGAAGCAATGTCGCGGTTTGCTGCCACAAGCAAAGATATACAGGCACTATCAGAAGTACCAACGCAACATGACTATTTCACCAAGGATTATTATCTCGAAATAATGACATTAGCAACACAATACCGGAAAAAATTTGTGGCTGAAATGCAAGCCATTAATCAAAATCAAACAATAGTTGGCAATGATTCTGTAGCAGGACTGGAAGACGACAACGGTTCATCAATCAGCAATAAGCAGTCGACGACTCAACAGCCGGGTCAGCAATCTGTCAACCAATCTTCAGAAACTCTCGTCAAAATATTACGACGACAACATGCGCTGATAAATTCTATGAATCGGTTACTCAACGGCATTTCAAGAATTCCGGATGGAAATATACAGTGTTTTGAGATGAATTTTCAACAGATATATAAGTTATGGCAGGAGATTGAAGACATGAACTACAACATATTGGAAAACTGTGATCAACCGTCCGAACTTGGATACAACTTTGAAGATTACTTAGCATGCGAAGGAAAGGTGCTTACTACTCGCATGAAACTATTATCCAGAACGGCACAAACAACAACAACCGTTGTCAACGATGAGCCCTTAAAGTTACCGAGAGTCACCATTCCACAATTTAATGGTGATTACCTTAAATTGCGTCAATTCTTAGATTTGTTATCGCAGTTAGTGCATGAACAACAACTTCCAAAGGTGCATAAGAGGTGGTACCTTAAAACAAATGTCATTGGAGAAGCAGAGAAATTAATAAGGCATCTGTCACTTACTGAAGACAACTATGTGAAATTGTGATGTGACCGCGGGCGAAGGTGGGGTATTCCCCACCACAATTAATTTTTCGCGTCGAGTGCTCGCGAAAAAATAATTAACATCAAAACCGACCATCCAAAAGCAATAGAAACACATTTACACCACAATAAAATAGAAACACAGTGCACATTACCCAAGCCAATAATATAACTTATAAACATGCAACAATAATAAAATTAAACAAATTCAGTCTAACGGAATGCAGAGAACCAAGCGAGGGGCTTATTTATGCTCTCCGCAGTGAAGCTCAGCATTTCGTATGTTTTTACTCCTCCTCCTTCTTCCTGGTCCCGTTAAGTGTGCTGGCGGCTGTGAGTGCACCGTGGGCTGAAGCGCGGCAAGATAAAGTAATAACACGCGTTTTGCTTTGCTTGCGACGTACGCGTGGCCGCTTGTACAGCTGACCTTACACTTCCTTACAGTGGGTGGCGATGACAAAATTCCGCATGGATTCCGCTAATGTACGTGGCTTGAGGGCGAATTTTTTCGCGGTCCATGCGCATATTTGTACCCACCAACCGCATGTATTGCACTAAGTGAGACCCAGGTGTCTGAGGGTGCAGATCCACTGGATTTTCACATGCCGGGGTACCATTTACTGCCATTGTTTTCACCACACAGAGGCTTCGCCTTATACATTCGCAGTGATGCTGCGTACCAGTGTCAGCAACACCTTTGGACGACGGATGCCGAATTTAACTCCATGTGGGTTAAGTTCAATCCATTTCAATCCAGTCGCACATCCTGCACTTCTGCTTCATTTATAGAAGCCCGGGTCTAGGGAGGCTGCCAACTTTTGATAAACTGGACAGTCTCTCTGATTCGGGTTCTAAAATTCTGGAATCGTATCCGAACAGTGAAATTGTTGTTGCTGGTGATTTCAATGTTCGTAATTCAAATTGGCTACGTCATTCGAGTCCCACAACAGCTGAGGGTTTGTATGTTGAGTCCAATCATTTGACTCAATTAGTGAAGAAACCAACGCACTTTCCCTCCGTTGATGGGCAAAACCAAAATATTCTGGACCTTTTTCTAACTTCACATCACAGCAAGTATGATGTGAATGTTCTTGCACCTCTTGGTAATTCGGACCACGCTACAATTTCTGCTACCTTCCCTTATTCTAGTCTTCAATCCGCTCACTAGCCAGCTCCGAATCGGTCAGTGTGGATTTATGAGAAGGCTAATTGGGGTGCGCTGAACTGCTTTTTCAGCCGTTTCAATTGGCAATTGTGTTTCAGGGATAGAAACATAAATGCTGCAGCAAAATTGGTAGAAAATATAATTTTATTTGGTATGAGGATATAAATAAAAGGGTTTCCATTAAACCAAAAGACCATTCCTGGTTTAATACGACTTGCAGACAAGCAGTCAGGTCTAAAGAGGAAGCATTTAGGAATTGGCGTTTAAATAAAACTGCTGATACTAAATTGCTGCGCAATCAGGCCAGAAATAGGTGCAATGCCACTCTAAAGCTCGAAAAAGTTCTCTACGAACAGCGCCTTAGACGTAGAGTTCTTGAATACCATAAGGGTAGTAAGAACTTTTGGTCGTTCGTTGGGAGGGTGAAGAATCAGACGGGTTCCAACTCTACTCAAGGATGATCAAATCTTTACTCACTCGGTTGATAAGGCAAATTTATTAGCCAAAATGTTTGCTGAAAACTGCTCTCTTCCTGAAAGTAGCCAACCACTACCCGTGATCGATGGTGTCTCATGATAGTCGGAGACTGATATATTGTTATATATTTAATTAAAGCTAAGAAATCAGGCTTTCTCTGTGATGGCTTAATACACTAATTAGGCATTTTTGAAAAATTAATGTTTGCCGAAATTATATAAAACAATAAAACCAAACAAACGAAACCTATTGATTATTCTGAAAAATAGTTAATATTAATATCTCGCATGGTTTAGAGGGTATTGACCTGAAATTAATCCACTTTCTTTTATACGTGGCCCTTAGCTTCTATACTAATGAAGAGCGACGCTAAATTTTTATATTTTTGTTCTTTAAGGGCCAACCGTCCGTAAAATAAAATCAAAACAAGTTAAAGTGTTGTCTTCGGCCTGGCCATAATCTAAATACCGTACACCCGAGTAACTGAAAAAAATTATAATTTCGCCACTTAACAACTTTCGTATAAGTAGGAGGACCACGCCCATTTCGAGAAAATGTTTTGTAATGTCTCTAGGTACTGCTAGATAGAATTACGAACGTATTAATACTTTGAACCGTTTATGGGGTATTGACAACTTTTTTATAAGTGGACGGACCACGCCCATGTTTTGTATACAAGTTGGTAATACGTGTAGATACCTCGTGATAAAATTCGCGTTAATATCTTATACCGTTTACAAGATATTGACTTTTGTATGAGTGGGCGTCGCACGCCCATTTTGGCAAGCTTATTGCTAATGCTTCCCTATATATCATGATAAAATTACATCTCGATATCTTATGCCGTTCATGAGATATTTCCAACTTTGTTATCAGTGGGCGTGGCACGCCCATTTTTGTCGAATGTTTTAGTAATGACGCTATATGTTCCGGAATAAAATTATACCTTAATATCTCACACGGTTTATGAAATATTCAGATTATAGAATTTTTTTAAACGAGGTCCCTTTACATTCCGTATGTAAAGTAGGCGAGGCTGTTTACCGATCTCGCCCATTTTTAAGCCCAAACAGCCCTACATAACAGAGAATATTTGTGCCAAATATCATCGCGATATCTCTTTTAGTTCTCCTGTAATCGTGATTTCAACAGACAGATAGACAGACAGACGGACTAATTTTCAGGAGGTGACGCTGAGCAAGAATATATATACTTTTCTATATCTATCTCGTCTCCTTCTCTGCGTTACAAACGGAAGAACAAAGCTAATATACCTACTCCCTTCGGGTGTAGGGTATAAAAATCGGTCAATCGATCGCAAACTTAATCTCTTCATAGATTATAAAGCCATCAAGAATTCTGGATTACTACCCGGTTTACAAAATATTTGTACAAGCTTGACTATGGAAGCTTCAGTAATTTATATTATATACAGTAGTTATTGTTTTATTTAGGGCCAGATTCTGAAGTCACTTTCGTCTGGTTTCGTCACCTTTCGTCCTAAAATCAGCTGATTTTCGTCTTTTGGTATTCTGAAAGACAAGCCAAACGTCTTTGCAAAGAGCTTTCGTCGTTTTGCTCATTTTGTCGTAAGAGCTGATAAATGAGACGGTAAAGAGAAGGCTGTCGTCAGGAGGTTTTTTGTTTTGAATGCGAGGTAACTGAAACGAAATGGATATGTGGTAACTGAAATGAACCTGCGACGCAGGCTTGGTCAAATTTTAACCAAGTGCTTGCGTTTTTTTTCGGTTAATTTTCGCTCTCTCGAATCATTCATTAGCCTCACAAGCAACCTTTCTGTCTGCATATGGATAATGATATTTGGCCATTATGTCGCCATTCATTATTTCGCGTTATCAGTTTCATTTTGCTGTATGCAAGGAAGGAGAAGGTATTTGTGAGCAGTAGAAAAATATATTTGTTGAAGAAATTTTGTTAAAAAGGCTGAGGTGGGTCGGCCCCTCAATCAAAATTCGCTACCTTTGGAGTAAACCGTTGCAAGCATTTTGCTTTTACGAGCATCGGCTTCGCCAATGGTCTTTTCTGCGATGAGTGAGGGAAAGCAATTAGAAGGCAGGAAGACACTAGCGGCGAAACGACCACCACTTAAACTACCAAGTTCAGTAGCACTGCAATCGGAAATGTTGGAGGAAGCATTTTATGAACTTTTAGCAGAGACATCGGCAGAAAAGGACTATGTATCGGAAGCCAGAACCATAAGCATACAGAAAACAGCTGTTATTGATGTTTTCAGTGTTGGAGAAGGTAGAATATAAAAATGTAGATAATTCAACCTGAGCGAAACCAAATACGATTACATATATTTATATCCTAAAATTTTTGTTTCGATAATTTTTCAGTTTAGTTTTGTTCCTACGTCAGATATTTGCACAAAACAACAATTTTATTGAGTGATAAAAATTTCCACTTAAATATTCTCAATTCACGATAGTTGCAAAACACAAAAATGCTTTTAACAACACTCAAAATTTGAGATCTATTACCGAGAAGCCGTAACTGTTTCACTACAGCGTGAGTGCGACGTAAAGCCCTGACGAGACGAAATGTTCGTCTCTAAGAATGCCGTGGCTATGACGTAGTGCCTTGAGACGAAAGTTTCGTCTCACTAACCGTGACTTTTCAGAATCTGGCCTTAAGTTATAGGAAATTAATTATGTTATCATGGCTTTACCACCAAGTACGCCTGACTGTGTGTAAACCCTGCACACGTCCCGTTACGATGGGACGCGGAATCTAACGTACACAGTAATCTAACATCTAACGTACATCAAAAGACTCCAGAAGCCATTTTGTATAGAAACAAAACAGACAGAACGCCAGACGACCGCACCGATCTGGACCCAACACGCGACTGCGGCCATAAACTTGGTCCAAGTAAACAAACGGGAACGTTAAACATCTGCCATATGAATTAAAGAATTTAAAAGAGGACAAACACAATCTAGTATAATTCCAATTAAAAGTACATAATTCAATCTCAGTGACTGAACCTACGGAAATAATCTTCAGCGGCAGCTGTAAAAAAATTTGAGGGCAGATATGATTAGCCGGTCGAAAGACGACCACAGTACTTAAGCCCGACGTTCTTTCATTGTACAACCACTCGTGTTAGCTTTACGATGATTTCTCCGCATTCCAATTCAACCACGATTTTGTAATTGTTTTTTGTAATAGAATTTAGTAAACTGAGATAAATTAAAACATTTAACGTAGCATAAGCTATTACATAGGAACACAAAAACAATTACAATTTACAAATTAAGAAAAAGCCACATATATGAATATACATATGTCTCCTCTCGAGTTAACCATTCCAAAAATATTTCTTGGAATGCGAATACAGCCAATTTTTTTACTTATTAAGTATACACACCCATTAAATCCATCCTCGAATTCTGGAGGAGGATCATCCATACGAATGCGCTTACCACCTCTTCTTACGGACATATCAACACAAAGTTATTAAAAAGCCAAAACCTAGAATTATTTATCAATGATTACCTTGTATGGATGACCCATACATATAAATATATCTAAATGTATCGATACTTTTAAAGGATCTAATGGACTGATTACATAAAATTAACAACATAAACTCCGAATAAATTTATTTCAAGATATGATGCAGCCGAAAGCTCGCTAATCTTCTTCTTGCATGGATATATTTTTATTAATTAATTTAATTAATAAAGATGTATTTTATACTCTTAAGGCAGTGTTACAAATAGTATTACATTTATAAAAGTATTTTTAATTTTTGTCAACTATATGTGGTAAAATGTAAAAAAATTGTAAACTGTAAAATGTGAAAAAAAGTCAATATACCATACTCCCTTCGGGTGTAGAGTATATAAGGCAACTGTAAAACTTAGGGTTCAAAAAACTTAATATCAATAAATGAAATATACATTAAATAGCTTTCCAACCGTACAAAATGTCTTATAAACTTGTTGGTTATTGAAGAATTTAATTTAAAAAAAAAACAAAATTTCTATGGTAACTGGTGACTTGAAATTATTCAATAATTGAATTTATTCAATAGTTTTGTAAAAATTCAATTATTGAATTTATTCAATAATTTATAAAAAAATACCATGTAATTTCTAAAAACCAATTATAGAAGCTGAAAAGAGTTGGCAAACCAGATGAGTCAGAGGAGGAGTTGGCAACCATAGTTGGCTGTCATCAGAGTACTGTGCGCCACAATATCTAATCTCGGCAGATATTTGACTTCGTATTGGTTTCGAACATTTTTCGCTAAACGGCTACATGCGGTCCCCATAAGTTACATATTAATTTTGAATGTTTCGTATGAACGCGACATGTTCGGCCGAATTAGCTTATCAGACATTAATAAAGACCAAATTACAAAAACTTTTTTGATGGCAAGAACCGTCAAAATCAACTTTCAGCTTAATGGAATCGCCTAATTCAATTTGTAGAAATTGTTAGAAATGACCTGGAATTAGAAGACCTAATTACATTGCAGTTATGGCAGTGGTAGTGACAGTTTCTGAAATCTACTGATATTTTAGAATACACTGCCTCTATTGGGATGAGTTATTGTACATAGCAACAGTAGTAGTGCGCAGTACTGCTCAGGTTAGCTCTAATTTTAAAATCAGTGCCACTGTCAGCCGTGAACAAAGGAAGCCAAATTCCAGTTGAAATTTCGCTTTTTTATTCGCTTATGTTGCTTGTTCGTTTGCTTTTAAAAATAATTGTTGCATTCGGAATAATCGGCTATGGAACAATCTCTCTGCAGACGTCTTTCCACCCCCTTATACCATAAAGTCCTTTAAAGCAAGTGTCAACCGTCACTAATCTTCTCTGCCCTCCACCCACTAACCAAATCACCTCTCATAGACCGTCAAATGCATTGCATGGAAAGGGGAGCATCCTCTGAGTTTGGCCTAATTCACCATAAAAAAATTTTTAATGGAAGAAAAACTAATAGAATTTATAATATCAACGTTTAATAGTTTGATAGGCCTAGAGGAATAAATAATGATTTTTTCGATCCTCCACTGAGTGTACTTCTTTGGTACAAATTCTAGAACTTTGTATTCTTTTGAACTTTTTATACGCCAAGTACAATTTCGGAACTTGAACCAATCCTTGTTAAAATTTAAAGACAATGTAATCAAATGCGAAAAAACGAAAAATCGCAATGCCAAAATACACTGCCCACTGCCACTGCTGCATTATAATTACTACGGCAGTAAATAAGCGCAGCGCAGTGAAAAGCTGATCGTTATAACTGCCACTGCTCACTGTCATTGCAGCATTGTAATTACACCCGAAGGGAGTAGGGTATATTAACTTTGTTCTTCCGTTGTAACGCAGAGAAGGAGATGAGATAGATATAGAAATGTATATATATTCTTGCTCAACGTCACCTCCTGAATCGATTTAGCATTGTCCGTCCGTCTGTCTGTCTGTCTGTCTGTCTGTTGAAATCACGATTACGGGAGGACGAAAAGAGATATCGCGATGAAATTTGGCACAAATATTTTTTGCTATGTAGGGCTATTTGGGATTGAAAATGGGCGACATCGGTAAAACATCCCTACTTGACATACGGAATGTAAAGGCACCTCGTTTAAAAAAATTTTATAATCTGAATCTTTCATAAATCGTGTAAGATATTAAGGCATAATTTTATTCCGGAACATATAGCTCCATTACTAAAACGTTTGAAAAAAATTGGCGTGCCACGCCCACTGATAACAAAGTTATAAATATGGCAGAAAGAACCAAACTCAGATGCCCCTATCCATGCAAAGAATTCGTTGGTTTAGAAGGGAAAAGGTTAGTGGGAAGGGGAAAAGTGGGAGTAGTGTCGATTTACACCTCTTTTAAAAGCTTCGACGTTATAAGTGGGCGGGAAAATATGAGCCGGGAGACTATTACATAACTTAACTGCGCGACCGAAAAACGAATTTTTGCGGTAATGGGTAGTGCGTTGGAACGAGATCGAGACGGAAAAGGGTTGCACTACTCTGGACAGCTGAGTAATTCCGTTGAATACCTGAACCGAAGGTATCAGGCTGGCTACTTAAGAGGAACAATTACCATTAAAGTATCGGTAAAATAAGGTTACACACACCACATCCCGACGACATCCCAATGTTTCAATAGAGCTGGATACCCTACTGTACCCTATACGTTTATCGCACGACCTTGTGTACGGTCCAGAAGCTGAAGGTACGTTTCCGAAGCTCCCGACCAAATATGCGAGTTGTACTCCATTTTCGGACGGATATAACTGGTGTAGATACAACGAAGGTCGGTTGGAGTGTATTTCTTGCACCGCTTTAAAAAGCCTAAGCACTTGGCTGCTTCTTTCGACACATCAAAAATGTGATCGTTCCAACGAAGATCGCATTCGATTGACATGCCCAGAACATCAAGAGCCTCCAACTCATTAATACCCACACCACCCATATTTAAAGGTGGGAAGTTGTCGCCCGCCAGACACTTGTGAGTCAAGAAACAGCAGTGGGTCTTCCGCGGATTAAAATCGACCCGATTCGCACGACCCCACTCCTGGATTGGAGTGTGTCATTCATAATTCTGCGTTTTCTAGTGATCTCCAGAACAGAAGGACGCCTGGAGAATGAATATGAATGACAAATGCTGATGTCATCAGCAAACGAGTAGACGGGGTTTGATGTGTCAATGACAGAAGGTCATTGATAAAAATGAGAAAAAGTGTTGGCGACAGAACCCTGCGGAACTCCAGCATTAATGGAGTGCTCTTCGGAAGCAAAGCCGTCTATCACAATCCGAATAGAACGGCCGCTGACGAAACTCGATATCCATCGAGTGAATGTATTACCTACACTAAAAGCAGCCAGTTTAGACACGAGTGCTTTATGCCACACCCAGTCAAATGCTTTTTGTTCGCTTATGATGCTCGTTCGTTTGCTGTTGAAATAATTGTCGTATTTAGAATGAAAAAAGAACTAACAGAATTTATAGTATCAACTTTTAATATCAGTAGTAGGAATAAGCGGATTTTGGTAGGTGCGGTGTGTGTAAGAACGAGACGGTGGGCGTAGCGTGTGTAAGAGTGAGATAGATTATATGAGTGCAGAGCAGAGTTGCCATATCGAGGGATTTTGTCATGGAATTTTTGTGGGATTTTTGTGGGGATTTTTTGTAGGGATTTTGGGACTTTTTGTGGGGATTTGGAGACCTTCCGTGGAATTTTTCGGGATTTTCTGATGGCAACACTGGTGGCGGGAGTTGAGGATTGAAGGCTGGAAGCTGAGGGCTGGCGGCTGGCGGTCGGTCGGATCGACATCCGGTTGGTGAGATGGTGAGGAAGCAGGGAGAGGGAGGGGAGAGACGTGTGTTATGATGTGTGAGTATTGGGAGATCATAAGTAGCAAGAGTGAGTGTGAATAATGGTGGTATCGAGGGATTTTGTCATGGGTTTTTTGTGGGGATTTTTGTGGGGATTTTTTGTAGGGATTTTGGGACTTTTTGTGGGGATTTGGAGACCTTCCGTGGAATTTTTCGGGATTTTCAGATGGCAACACTGGTGGCGGGAGTTGAGGATTGAAGGCTGGAAGCTGAGGGCTGGCGGCTGGCGGTCGGTCGGATCGACG
The DNA here is from genome assembly GCA_922984085.1 of Sicus ferrugineus. Classification (NCBI taxonomy): domain Eukaryota; kingdom Metazoa; phylum Arthropoda; class Insecta; order Diptera; family Conopidae; genus Sicus; species Sicus ferrugineus. The sequence continues at coordinate 21,363,803 of OV277350.1, forward strand.
TCCGGTTGGTGAGATGGTGTGGTAGCACGGAGAGGGAGGGGAGAGACGTGTGTTATGATGTGTGAGTATTGGGAGACCATAAGTAGCAAGAGTGAGTGTGAATAATGGTGGTCTTTGTTAATTCTGTTTATTGGAGAAGGCGAACTGTGGCTTGTGGCAGCTTGCTGTAGCGCGGGTGGCAGCTTGCTAAGCAGAGGCTGCCTAAGCAGAAGCTGCGTAAGCAGAAATAGTGTTGTAATTGTTGCTGTTTATTTAATTGCTTCGCTTTTGAGACGCTGCCTCAGAAACTTAATGTAAACATAAAGTGAAGTGTAGTAAAACTTAATGTAAACATAAAGTGAACGGACCGAACTGTTGCTTTGCGTGCATGCATGATCTGGAGCGTGGGGCTGCGTAAGCAGAGGTAGTGTTGTGGAACTTGTTGTTGTGGCGTTTATTTAATTGCTTGAGATCTTGAATTGTGGCTTGATTTGAATTTGCTAGGAATTAAATTAATGTAAATATTTCCGAAAAATACGATGAACTTAGGCGGAACTGATTGAACATACGCGGATTTTTATTTCAATTTCGTTTTTGTTGACATATTTCTTTTTTATTTTATAAGGGTTTCAGCCGGAGTATGAAAATGAATGTGTATGCATAAATTTTATATTTTATTATTTTCTTAATTCTTGGAATTAGCTTAATTCTTGGAATTAATTCTTGAAGAAAAGTATACAACCGTAAGTAACGTGCGAGTTTTTTCACTTTACAAAATTATGTGATAGAACAAATAGAAGTCAGTCAACAATCAACTACTAACTTAACAACATGAATTATGTAAACAAACCGACATTTTTAACTCGAGTTCATGACTTTCTACTTACAGGGAAAATATACTGGAGTAGCATTTTGACTACATTTTGACCAACTATATAAAACTAATATTACGTTTACATCGACCTCGAATGAGAATATCGAATCAATCATTCAATGCAAACCGTTTACATCGCCTTTCTTATAAACGCAAACCGTTTACATCGCCTTTCTCATTCGTTTTGACAGCACCAGCTGTATGATATGTACGAAAACAATAAATGTTCAATGGATGCAGGAACTGGCCCGAATAAACACAGGTGAAAACAGAATGCAACCGGAGCACAACGAAACAATAAGCGATTCGAATTGGAACGCAGAATATATCTGAACAGCAATAAGCAATTATTTTGGTAACTATTTATATTATATTTGGTAACACTCTATTTATTATCAAAATTTATTTTTTCAATATTAATTTCTGAAAATTTTTTTTAATCCATTATTTGTTTAAGGATCACTGTCCGCTCCTCTTCGTTTTGTATTATTTTGTCAGCCGTCTTCTTATTATCATCCACGAGTAGATCAATTTGATCACCACTCCTTATCTCCTTCAAAACTGCGAACTAAAAACCATTTAATTTTTTTAGATTAGACTCGTTGGGCGATGGAATAATGGATGGTGAAGCTGAATGGGATATTGATGGTGAAACTGCCGGGGCAATTGATGGTGAAACTGGTCGAGGAATTGATGATTAAGGAGATTGAATAGTCGATGGTGAAGGAGATGAATATATTGGCACCGTGCCCAAATACCTTATTTATAAATAAATTCGATAAATAAATAAATTAAGATAAGTACCATCTTGTATGCTCTCCTCCATTAGGGAATCGAAATTGTTAACTTTGAATCCACCAAGGATTGGTTGATTGCGGCATACAACGGCCAAACTGAGGGGAGTCGCCCGTGCAACCAGTATTGAGCTTCTGAAAATAGCAGCACAGAAATTACCACATTTATGAAATAACTCATTTAAAAAAAATTTACCTATATCTGCCAGTCAAGTCGTTAATTTTTGTGCGTAACTCCTGGTCGTTGTAGCAGTAGCCTCTGAGCCGCAGAACCTCGACCATCTCTTTTAATATATGGCCATTTTTCCTGGCGGTTCTGAGTTGGACAATATTGTTACGTAAATTTAGATTTACGAGTACGACTCTCTCTTAGGTTCGATCTCTGGATTGTGAATAATCTAATAAAACTCAAAAGTTTTGCTGTTCTTAATTTCACAGATTTTATTCTTCTATTATTGCACTTATTAACACTTATTTCTTGACGCTATGCTCACAAGGTGTCGATGTGTACTGTTCAATAACCAAATTCGAACTGACTCTCTGAGACACCCTGCTTCTATTTATATGGCAGTTGATACTGCTGCGGAAGGTTCTAGAATTATGTAGCAAATTCTCGATCTATCTATTTGATCTCTCCCGCGCTAGATGCCGTTGTGAAAGATCGTGGAATTTTCTAGCAAATTGTCGATCTATCTCGCGCTAGATGTCGCCGTACAAAGATGTGAAAGGTTGTGAAACTAGCTATCTATGCGCGATTTGAATGGTTTCCAGAACTTTCGCGAAAGTTTCATTGTAAATTCGTCACACTGCCCTCCACTTAAGTCTGATCGTCCCGATCAGACTCCAAATTCCTTGATCCATATGGGGCTAGTCTCTCCAAGTGAACGACTTTAATTTTACCTCGTCTCTGCGTGTGGGATTGTATGCGATACACAACATCGTTCAGTCGCTTTATGACTTTGTATGGACCTTCCCACGATGTTTGCAACTTTGGAGACATACCTTTTTTCCGTTGCGGATTGTACAGCAGCACCAAGTCGCCTTCTTGAAATCCTTCTGAATTCATAGCTCGGTCGTAGCGATCCTTCATTTTATTGCTCATTAGTTGTGTTCGCTGCCTCACATGTTGATGTATTTCATCCATTTCGGACTGAAGCAATTCCCAATAGCTGCCTCCAGTTTCAGTAAGTTGATTGCTCTTTCCATATTTCAAATCTGATGGGAGTCTCAAATCTGTACCGAAAATAATTCTCGCAGGTGGATGGCCGGTAGTGTCATGGACTGCTGATCGGTAAGCCAATAAAAACATTTGAATGTGCTTGTCCCAATTGCGCTGACATTTGCCCAGTACTTTTCGTAAATGCTCTTCTAATGTACGGTTAAACCTTTCCACCATGCCATCCGATTGTGGATGTAGAGCTGTCGTTCGAGTTTTCTTGATACCCAACAATGAGCACATTTCTTGAAATATAGCAGACTCAAAGTTCCTCCCTTGATCTGAATGCAACTCAATTGGTATTCCAAATCGCGTGACCCAATTCTGCACAAAAGCTTCGGCTACAGTTTTAGCCTCCTGATTTGGTATAGCATATACTTCTGGCCACTTACTGAAATAGTCCATGACCACCAACACATATTTGTTCCCAGAGTCGCTAGTAGGGAATGGACCGGCTACATCCATCGCAACGCGTTCAAATGGTGCTCCCGCATTGTACTGCTGCAACCTTCCTCTGCTTCTAACTTTCGGGCCCTTAGCTGCCATGCATTGCGCGCAGTTTTTAATCCATTCAGCAACTGATTCTTGGCAATTCACCCAGTAAAACCGTTGTTTAATCTTTTCCAGAGTTTTCATGATGCCAAAATGCCCTCCACTTGGTCCATTGTAAAACTCTTCTAATACAGCTGCTATTCTAGACTTTGGTAGGACAACCAAATCGCGAGTGTGTTTACCATCTTCACTTTCCCATGAACGATGCAGAACTCCGTTTATCAACCTCAAGCTATTCCATTGCGCCCAATACGCCTTAGCCAACGGACTTTCTGATGCCATTTCTTCCTTGGTTGGTCTTTTATCTGTTTCTTTCGCTTTCATGACCTTAACCAAGTCCGCATCCTTCAGTTGGCTTTTCCTTACAGCGCTGGATACCCATTCATCATCAGGTTGCAGATTTGTTAATCGGATGTCAACTATACCTTCGCTTCTTTCAGCCTTGGAGCAATGCTTACACTCCAATGCACATGGGCGTCGAGATAGTGCACCGGCGTTACCATGTTGCCCACCTTTCCGATGCTGTATTTAACAGTCGTAATTCTGCAACCTTTCTATCCATCGCGCAATCTGTCCTTCCGGATTTTTAAACTGGAGTAACCATCTGAGTGCTGCATGATCTGTTCTTAGATGGAAATGCTGTCCATACAGGTATTTGTGAAAATGTTTCACGCATTCGACCACTGCAAAGAGTTCCCGCCTCGTAACGCAATAGTTCCTTTCCGGTTTTCCAAGGACTCTGCTATAGTACCCAATTACTTTTTCCTGACCATCGATAACCTGTGAGAGTACGCCTCCTATTCCATGTGCACCAGCATCTGTATCTAGGACGAACTTTCCGCCAGGAACTGGATAAGCCAACATTGGAGCTGTACATAGTAATTCCTTCAACTGCTGAAAGGCATTCTCTTCCTCCTCTTTCCACACAAATTTGCAGTTTTTCTTCGTCAAATTATGCAAACTTCTCGCAACGTTGGCAAATCCGGGTACAAAGCGTCGGTAATATGTACAGAGCCCAAGGAAGCTACGCACTTCATGAACATTCGTTGGTCGAGGCCAATCTCTTACCGATTTTATTTTGTTTATATCAGTGTGGATTCCTCTAGTGGTGATTTTGTGGCCCAAATAAGTGACTTCGGTTTTAAATAGATTGCATTTCTTTGGATTCAACCGCAATCCAGCAGAAGCAATTCGTCGAAAGACATCCTCTAAATTTTTGAGGTGGTCATCAAAACTCCGGCCCATGACGATAATGTCATCAAGATACACCAAACATGTTTTCCAGTGAAGCCCTTTTAGTACGTGTTCCATTAAACGCTCAAAAGTTGCTGGAGCGTTGCATAATCCAAATGGCATCACGGAGAATTGCCACAATCCATCCCCGATGCTAAAAGCAGTTTTTTCGCGATCGGATTTCTCGATCTCCACTTGCCAATAACCACTTTGTAAATCCAGCGTTGAAAACCATTTCGCACCGGATAACGTGTCCAAGGTGTCGTCTATTCGCGGCAGTGGGTAGCTGTCTTTTTTAGTGACATCGTTCAGCTTCCGATAGTCAACGCAGAACCGGGTGCTTCCATCTTTCTTTTTAACTAACACGACCGGTGAACACCATGGGCTAGTTGATGGTTCAATAACTCCACCTTTTTGCATTTCGTCTATTATCTGTCCCGCTTCTTCTCGTTTTGCTAGTGGGACTCTGCGTGGAGCTTGCCGAATCGGTCTTGCATCGCCAGTGTCTATTCGATGTTGCACAATGGCAGTTCTTCCAAATTTGTTGCCATCGTTGGCAAGTATGGAGCTATAGTTCTCTAGTAGCCGTTTTGCTTTCATCTTTTCTGGCCCGCTCACCTCATTCAACCAGGTATTCACGATGTTAGGAATTTTCATGCCATCTTTGAGAACCTCGTTTTTGCATTCCTGAGCAGGATTGTCACAATTAACCACGGCTTCCACAGCTTGGCATTGTCCTACTAACTCTCCTTTCTCCAAAAATATCGGTGACCTGAACTCATTCATCACTCGAATTGGGATCCGCTTATTATTTCCCGTTTGTACCAAGGTTCGTCCAACCAATATATTTGCAGTCCTTTCTGATGCCTCTACTACCCACAGCCTGCTTGCTCCACAGTCTCCCTCCACACATGCCCACAGTACTGCTTCAGACTTTGGTGGAATCTGCTGACGGTGACTTACACTTACATTCCTGATCTGAGGCCGTTCATACCCAGTGCTTAGGGGTATCTCCATGTTCTGGCACGTCAGCATTCTTTTCTTCAGATCCAGAGTAAGACCATGGGCTAGCATAAAATCCACGCCGATTATTACCTCGTCCATTATTCCAGCCACTAAGAAGGTGTGAGCCACTTCTAACGTTCCAATCTGAACCTTGCACACCAGTTTTCCACAAATCGCAGCTTCCTCCCCTGTAGCTGTTCGTAGCTTGCAACCAATCAGCGGCTCAACGTTATCCCCTGCTAGGTCTGATCGAATGATAGAATGTGTTGCGCCCGTGTCCAGAGTTAAGACCAGCGATCGTCTGTTTACAGTCCCGTTTATGGTTAAATTATTGTTTTTACACTGTATTTGTGAAACGGAGATAGTGGGGCAATCAGTTGTGGGAACCAGCTCACGCCCCTTTGAACTGGTCCGTTTTAGTTTAACGATCGTTTCTCTTCAGAAGCGCCACTTGCATCTTCGTTGCTTCTTTTCCTTGCATCTACGTTTTTCTTACCAGACGCATTACAATTCCGTGCCAGGTGTCCTGATATTCCACAGCTGTAACACTTTAGTTCAAAGCCCTTGCGCGAGGTTGGCATCCTCTGAGAAATAGTCTGGATGAGATCCCTTATGGTTTTCTCTAGGGATTCACTTGGCTCAACTTCCAGCCGATGAACTCTATGTGCCTTATTGCTTAAAAGGCATGCTGTTTCCTGCGTCAAGGCAAATGACACTGTTTCGGCCAACGTCTTCTTTGGCATGGAGTAGACTGCACGTTTGGTATCCGCATCTCGTAGGTAACCTCTTCGGTATCTCCAAAGCAGCTGTGTGCGTGATAATGAAGGATTTCTGCCAAGAAGTGTGGAATGTAATGAAGCCCAAATACTTGAACAAGTATCCCTTAACGGAGGAAGTAATAGATTATTGCACGAGCGGCTTTAATAAATTAGGATTTCCGCAATGCCTCGATGCAATTGGTGAGCTGTATAGTTTGTATCCATTGCGACTTCGTTTTAGTTTAGGTATCTCTTTATTTATTTCAGATGGTTGCCGTATCGAAGTGCGACCGTGTGATGAAGATGCTGTGGATTACCACAATTACAAGGGGTGGCATTCCATGGTACTACTTGCTGTGGTGGATTACAGGTGAGCACTTACATGTTTAATTGTATATATTTAAATTGGAATTCAGTATTCATTATAGATACCGTTTCCTTTATGTTAATGTGGGTTGCCCTGTCCGTTGCAATGACTCTCAGATTTATGAGAGATCTTTGTTAAAAAACATCACAGCGAAAATCCGCTATTAACTGGAAAATCTGTAACTATTTGCGGAGTTGATGTTCCCATTCTCTTCCTCAATGAAAACAATGATATGTTATGTTTTGTACATACAATGATATGTATGATATGTACGAAAACAATAAATGTTCAATGGATGCAGGAACTGGCCCGAATAAACACAGGTGAAAACAGAATGCAACCGGAGCACAACGAAACAATAAGCGATTCGAATTGGAACGCAGAATATATCTGAACAGCAATAAGCAATTATTTTGGTAACTATTTATATTATATTTGGTAACACTCTATTTATTATCAAAATTTATTTTTTCAATATTAATTTCTGAAAATTTTTTTTAATCCATTATTTGTTTAAGGATCACTGTCCGCTCCTCTTCGTTTTGTATTATTTTGTCAGCCGTCTTCTTATTATCATCCACGAGTAGATCAATTTGATCACCACTCCTTATCTCCTTCAAAACTGCGAACTAAAAACCATTTAATTTTTTTAGATTAGACTCGTTGGGCGATGGAATAATGGATGGTGAAGCTGAATGGGATATTGATGGTGAAACTGCCGGGGCAATTGATGGTGAAACTGGTCGAGGAATTGATGATTAAGGAGATTGAATAGTCGATGGTGAAGGAGATGAATATATTGGCACCGTGCCCAAATACCTTATTTATAAATAAATTCGATAAATAAATAAATTAAGATAAGTACCATCTTGTATGCTCTCCTCCATTAGGGAATCGAAATTGTTAACTTTGAATCCACCAAGGATTGGTTGATTGCGGCATACAACGGCCAAACTGAGGGGAGTCGCCCGTGCAACCAGTATTGAGCTTCTGAAAATAGCAGCACAGAAATTACCACATTTATGAAATAACTCATTTAAAAAAAATTTACCTATATCTGCCAGTCAAGTCGTTAATTTTTGTGCGTAACTCCTGGTCGTTGTAGCAGTAGCCTCTGAGCCGCAGAACCTCGACCATCTCTTTTAATATATGGCCATTTTTCCTGGCGGTTCTGAGTTGGACAATATTGTTACGTAAATTTAGATTTACGAGTACGACTCTCTCTTAGGTTCGATCTCTGGATTGTGAATAATCTAATAAAACTCAAAAGTTTTGCTGTTCTTAATTTCACAGATTTTATTCTTCTATTATTGCACTTATTAACACTTATTTCTTGACGCTATGCTCACAAGGTGTCGATGTGTACTGTTCAATAACCAAATTCGAACTGACTCTCTGAGACACCCTGCTTCTATTTATATGGCAGTTGATACTGCTGCGGAAGGTTCTAGAATTATGTAGCAAATTCTCGATCTATCTATTTGATCTCTCCCGCGCTAGATGCCGTTGTGAAAGATCGTGGAATTTTCTAGCAAATTGTCGATCTATCTCGCGCTAGATGTCGCCGTACAAAGATGTGAAAGGTTGTGAAACTAGCTATCTATGCGCGATTTGAATGGTTTCCAGAACTTTCGCAAAAGTTTCATTGTAAATTCGTCACACTGCCCTCCACTTAAGTCTGATCGTCCCGATCAGACTCCAAATTCCTTGATCCATATGGGGCTAGTCTCTCCAAGTGAACGACTTTAATTTTACCTCGTCTCTGCGTGTGGGATTGTATGCGATACACAACATCGTTCAGTCGCTTTATGACTTTGTATGGACCTTCCCACGATGTTTGCAACTTTGGAGACATACCTTTTTTCCGTTGCGGATTGTACAGCAGCACCAAGTCGCCTTCTTGAAATCCTTCTGAATTCATAGCTCGGTCGTAGCGATCCTTCATTTTATTGCTCATTAGTTGTGTTCGCTGCCTCACATGTTGATGTATTTCATCCATTTCGGACTGAAGCAATTCCCAATAGCTGCCTCCAGTTTCAGTAAGTTGATTGCTCTTTCCATATTTCAAATCTGATGGGAGTCTCAAATCTGTACCGAAAATAATTCTCGCAGGTGGATGGCCGGTAGTGTCATGGACTGCTGATCGGTAAGCCAATAAAAACATTTGAATGTGCTTGTCCCAATTGCGCTGACATTTGCCCAGTACTTTTCGTAAATGCTCTTCTAATGTACGGTTAAACCTTTCCACCATGCCATCCGATTGTGGATGTAGAGCTGTCGTTCGAGTTTTCTTGATACCCAACAATGAGCACATTTCTTGAAATATAGCAGACTCAAAGTTCCTCCCTTGATCTGAATGCAACTCAATTGGTATTCCAAATCGCGTGACCCAATTCTGCACAAAAGCTTCGGCTACAGTTTTAGCCTCCTGATTTGGTATAGCATATACTTCTGGCCACTTACTGAAATAGTCCATGATCACCAACACATATTTGTTCCCAGAGTCGCTAGTAGGGAATGGACCGGCTACATCCATCGCAACGCGTTCAAATGGTGCTCCCGCATTGTACTGCTGCAACCTTCCTCTGCTTCTAACTTTCGGGCCCTTAGCTGCCATGCATTGCGCGCAGTTTTTAATCCATTCAGCAACTGATTCTTGGCAATTCACCCAGTAAAACCGTTGTTTAATCTTTTCCAGAGTTTTCATGATGCCAAAATGCCCTCCACTTGGTCCATTGTAAAACTCTTCTAATACAGCTGCTATTCTAGACTTTGGTAGGACAACCAAATCGCGAGTGTGTTTACCATCTTCACTTTCCCATGAACGATGCAGAACTCCGTTTATCAACCTCAAGCTATTCCATTGCGCCCAATACGCCTTAGCCAACGGACTTTCTGATGCCATTTCTTCCTTGGTTGGTCTTTTATCTGTTTCTTTCGCTTTCATGACCTTAACCAAGTCCGCATCCTTCAGTTGGCTTTTCCTTACAGCGCTGGATACCCATTCATCATCAGGTTGCAGATTTGTTAATCGGATGTCAACTATACCTTCGCTTCTTTCAGCCTTGGAGCAATGCTTACACTCCAATGCACATGGGCGTCGAGATAGTGCATCGGCGTTACCATGTTGCCCACCTTTCCGATGCTGTATTTAACAGTCGTAATTCTGCAACCTTTCTATCCATCGCGCAATCTGTCCTTCCGGATTTTTAAACTGGAGTAACCATCTGAGTGCTGCATGATCTGTTCTTAGATGGAAATGCTGTCCATACAGGTATTTGTGAAAATATTTCACGCATTCGACCACTGCCAAGAGTTCCCGCCTCGTAACGCAATAGTTCCTTTCCGGTTTTCCAAGGACTCTGCTATAGTACCCAATTACTTTTTCCTGACCATCGATAACCTGTGAGAGTACGCCTCCTATTCCATGTGCACTAGCATCTGTATCTAGGACGAACTTTCCGCCAGGAACTGGATAAGCCAACATTGGAGCTGTACATAGTAATTCCTTCAACTGCTGAAAGGCATTCTCTTCCTCCTCTTTCCACACAAATTTGCAGTTTTTCTTCGTCAAATTATGCAAACTTCTCGCAACGTTGGCAAATCCGGGTACAAAGCGTCGGTAATATGTACAGAGCCCAAGGAAGCTACGCACTTCATGAACATTCGTTGGTCGAGGCCAATCTCTTACCGATTTTATTTTGTTTATATCAGTGTGGATTCCTCTAGTGGTGATTTTGTGGCCCAAATAAGTGACTTCGGTTTTAAATAGATTGCATTTCTTTGGATTCAACCGCAATCCAGCAGAAGCAATTCGTCGAAAGACATCCTCTAAATTTTTGAGGTGGTCATCAAAACTCCGGCCCATGACGATAATGTCATCAAGATACACCAAACATGTTTTCCAGTGAAGCCCTTTTAGTACGTGTTCCATTAAACGCTCAAAAGTTGCTGGAGCGTTGCATAATCCAAATGGCATCACGGAGAATTGCCACAATCCATCCCCGATGCTAAAAGCAGTTTTTTCGCGATCGGATTTCTCGATCTCCACTTGCCAATAACCACTTTGTAAATCCAGCGTTGAAAACCATTTCGCACCGGATAACGTGTCCAAGGTGTCGTCTATTCGCGGCAGTGGGTAGCTGTCTTTTTTAGTGACATCGTTCAGCTTCCGATAGTCAACGCAGAACTGGGTGCTTCCATCTTTCTTTTTAACTAACACGACCGGTGAACACCATGGGCTAGTTGATGGTTCAATAACTCCACCTTTTTGCATTTCGTCTATTATCTGTCCCGCTTCTTCTCGTTTTGCTAGTGGGACTCTGCGTGGAGCTTGCCGAATCGGTCTTGCATCGCCAGTGTCTATTCGATGTTGCACAATGGCAGTTCTTCCAAATTTGTTGCCATCGTTGGCAAATATGGAGCTATAGTTCTCTAGTAGCCGTTTTGCTTTCATCTTTTCTGGCCCGCTCACCTCATTCAACCAGGTATTCACGATGTTAGGAATTTTCATGCCATCTTTGAGAACCTCGTTTTTGCATTCCTGAGCAGGATTGTCACAATTAACCACGGCTTCCACAGCTTGGCATTGTCCTACTAACTCTCCTTTCTCCAAAAATATCGGTGACCTGAACTCATTCATCACTCGAATTGGGATCCGCTTATTATTTCCCGTTTGTACCAAGGTTCGTCCAACCAATATATTTGCAGTCCTTTCTGATGCCTCTACTACCCACAGCCTGCTTGCTCCACAGTCTCCCTCCACACATGCCCACAGTACTGCTTCAGACTTTGGTGGAATCTGCTGACGGTGACTTACACTTACATTCCTGATCTGAGGCCGTTCATACCCAGTGCTTAGGGGTATCTCCATGTTCTGGCACGTCAGCATTCTTTTCTTCAGATCCAGAGTAAGACCATGGGCTAGCATAAAATCCACGCCGATTATTACCTCGTCCATTATTCCAGCCACTAAGAAGGTGTGAGCCACTTCTAACGTTCCAATCTGAACCTTGCACACCAGTTTTCCACAAATCGCAGCTTCCTCCCCTGTAGCTGTTCGTAGCTTGCAACCAATCAGCGGCTCAACGTTATCCCCTGCTAGGTCTGATCGAATGATAGAATGTGTTGCGCCCGTGTCCAGAGTTAAGACCAGCGATCGTCTGTTTACAGTCCCGTTTATGGTTAAATTATTGTTTTTACACTGTATTTGTGAAACGGAGATAGTGGGGCAATCAGTTGTGGGAACCAGCTCACGCCCCTTTGAACTGGTCCGTTTTAGTTTAACGATCGTTTCTCTTCAGAAGCGCCACTTGCATCTTCGTTGCTTCTTTTCCTTGCATCTACGTTTTTCTTACCAGACGCATTACAATTCCGTGCCAGGTGTCCTGATATTCCACAGCTGTAACACTTTAGTTCAAAGCCCTTGCGCGAGGTTGGCATCCTCTGAGAAATAGTCTGGATGAGATCCCTTATGGTTTTCTCTAGGGATTCACTTGGCTCAACTTCCAGCCGATGGACTCTATGTGCCTTATTGCTTAAAAGGCATGCTGTTTCCTGCGTCAAGGCAAATGACACTGTTTCGGCCAACGTCTTCTTTGGCATGGAGTAGACTGCACGTTTGGTATCCGCATCTCGTATACCACTCATAAACGCCTGAATTTTAAGTAATTCAGTTACTTCCGCTGGTGCATCTGCGTTGGCCAAATGCGCGAGCCGCTCTATCTCCGTTGCATATTCTTGTAACGACTCGTTTGCTTTTTGGTAACGATTCATCAGCTCCATTTGAAACACTTGTTTTCTATGGTCGCTACCATATCGTCGTTCAATCGCTGCCATTAACGCGTCATAATTACCACGCTCAATTTCAGGAACTGTAAAGCTTCAACGGCAGAGCCTTTTAATGATACTACCAAAGCTGCCACTTTGTCTGCCGTAGTTCAGTGATTGGCTCGTGCTGTGGTCTCGAACTGTAGTTTAAAAATTTTAAACGGTATAGTTCCGTCGAACGTTGGCGCTTGCAATTTCGTTGCGCTAACAGCTGTAACTGGACCACTGGACTGTATTTCTCGCACATGACCATCCAGCCGCAGTATTTCTGATTCTAGTCTGGATTCTAATCTGTGTAATTCATCCTCCATTTTGTCCTGCCTCGCCTGCAATATGGAAGAATTCCCTTCTATGCGCGATAGTTGCTCTTGCAGTTGTGAAGTGTTTTGTGCCAGCTGCTCCTGCAAACGTGAGGAGAGTTGCTCCTGCAATTGAGAGGACTGCTGAGCCATTGCTGCTAAAAGCACATTCATGTCAAATGCTGGAGCTGGCTGCAGCTCTACCAACTGCTCCTCGACTTTAGATGAAACTCCTGAAGCATCATGACAGAACTCATGTTCTTCAACATCGATGCCCTCACTCTCCATTGCTTTACGCAACCGTGCTTGTAGATCTGCCTTATGCCCTGTCGCAGGCAAACCTCTAGCCTCCAGCTCTTCCCTCAGCTGGGGTATTCTCAGTTCAGCAAACTTCACCATAATTTAGGATTATTCAGCAATCCCACTTCTGACACCAATTGTTACGTAAATTTAGATTTACGAGTACGACTCTCTCTTAGGTTCGATCTCTGGATTGTGAATAATCTAATAAAACTTAAAAGTTTTGCTGTTCTTAATTTCACAGATTTTATTCTTCTATTATTGCACTTATTAACACTTATTTCTTGACGCTATGCTCACAAGGTGTCGATGTGTACTGTTCAATAACCAAATTCGAACTGACTCTCTGAGACACCCTGCTTCTATTTATATGGCAGTTGATACTGCTGCGGAAGGTTCTAGAATTATGTAGCAAATTCTCGATCTATCTATTTGATCTATCCCGCGCTAGATGCCGTTGTGAAAGATCGTGGAATTTTCTAGCAAATTGTCGATCTATCTCGCGCTAGATGTCGCCGTACAAAGATGTGAAAGGTTGTGAAACTAGCTATCTATGCGCGATTTGAATGGTTTCCAGAACTTTCGCGAAAGTTTCATTGTAAATTCGTCACAATATTCTCCCCCAACAATTCGACCAGGAGATGTTCCGCTGCTTTGTCCCATGGCCTTCCTAGATTTTTTTTAGATTCCATTTGTTGTTTTCTATTTTTGTGCTCCACGTGGATTTTTCTATTTTTGTGATTTATGTGCACTTTTCTCCGATTATAATTTTCGACAACTGATTGCAATTATTTGCATTCCATTTCCACTGGAAATGGAATGCAACACAATTCACACAAAAACAGCTGATTGCAATTATTTGCATTCCATTTCCACTGTTTATGTTTTGGGAATTTTTTGATCCCAGCTATAGACTGTTTCAAAATCTTTATTATGTTCTCATTCGATTCTCATTCAAAACGAATGAGATGGATTCTCATTTGTCAAATCGTATGGAAATTATTCTCGATTGAGTCACGACATGGATGCCATTATGCTACGTGTTGCTGGTCCTCAAGTAAAACTGTAGACGGACCAGACGCTTGTGTTTGCTGCAATATCAATTTAATTGTTTACAGAATAAATAAATTGATATCATTTTATATCAGTTGGTATAAATAAAAATACTATAATATTGTGACGAATTTACAATTAAACTTTTGAGAAAGCACTGGAAACCATTCAAATCGCGTTATCTACATGCATCTAGCGTAAGACAGTGATGCATCTAGACGTTCTAGAGATAGATGAACTACCTATCTATCTCTAGACAGAGATAGATAGCTAGTTTCACAACCTTCCACAACTTTGTACGGCGACATCTAGCGCGAGATATATTAAATAGATAGATCCACAATTTGCTAGATAATTCCAGAACCTTCAAGACGACATCCAGCGCAGGATAGACCAAGTAGTTAGATCGACAATTTGCTAGATAATTCCAGAACCGTCCACGAGCTTTCATGACGACATCTAGCACGGGATAGATTAAATAGATAGATCGAGAATTTGCTACATAATTCCAGAACCTTCCGCAGCATTATCAACTGCCATATAAATAGAAGGAGGGCGTCTCAGAGAGTTAGTTCGAATTTGGTTATTGAACAGAACACATCGACACCTTGTGAGCATAGCGTCAAGTAATAAGTGTTAATAAGTGCAATAATAAAAGAATAAAATCTGTGAAATTAAGAACAGCAAAACTTTTGAGTTTTATTAGATTATTCACAATCCAGAGATCGAACCTAAGAGAGAGTCGTACCCGTAAATCTAAATTTACGTAACAATTGGTGTCAGAAGTGGGATTGCTGAATAATCCTAAATGATGGTGAAGTTTGCTGAACTGAGAATACCCCAGCTGAGGGAAGAGCTGGAGGCTAGAGGCTTGCCTGCGACAGGGCATAAGGCAGATCTACAAGCACGGTTGCGTAAAGCAATGGAGAGTGAGGGCATCGATGTTGAAGAACATGAGTTCTGTCATGATGCTTCAGGAGTTTCATCTAAAGTCGAGGAGCAGTTGATAGAGCCGCAGCCAGCTCCAGCATTTGACATGAATGTGCTTCTAGCAGCAATGGAGCAACTGTCCTCTTGTATGGAGGGGCAGCTGGCACAAAACACTTCTCAATTGAAGGAGCAACTGTCCTCACGTATGGAGGAGCAGCTGGCACAAAACACTACACAACTGCAGGAGCAACTATCGCGCATAGAAGGGAATTCTTCCATATTGCAGGCGAGGCAGGACAAAATGGAGAATGAATTACACAGACTAGAATCAGAAATACAGCGGCTGTATGGTCATGTGCGAGAAATACAGTCCAGTGGACCAGTTACAGCTGTTAGCGCAACGAAATTGCAAGCGCCAATGTTCGACGGAACTGTACCCTTTAAAATTTTTAAACTGCAGTTCGAAACCACAGCACGAGCCAATCACTGAACTACGGCAGACAAAGTGGCAGCTTTGGTAGTATCATTAAAAGGCTCTGCCGTTGAAGCTTTACAGTTCCTGAAATTGAACGTGATAATTATGACGCGCTAATGGCAGCGATTGAACGACGATATGGTAGCGACCATAGAAAACAAGTGTTTCAAATGGAGCTGATGAATCGTTACCAAAAAGCAAACGAGTCGTTACAAGAATATGCAACGGAGATAGAGCGGCTCGCGCATTTGGCCAACGCAGATGCACCAACGGAAGTAACTGAATTACTTAAAATTCAGGCGTTTATGAGTGGTATACGAGATGCGAATACCAAACGTGCAGTCTACTCCATGCCAAAGAAGACGTTTGCCGAAACAGTGTCATTTGCCTTGACGCAGGAAACAGCATGCATTTTAAGCAATAAAGCACATAGATTTCATCGGCTGGAAGTTGAGCCAAGTGAATCCCTAGAGAAAACCATGTCCGAAGCAGTACTGTGGGCATGTGTGGAGGGAGACTGTGGAGCAAGCAGGCTGTGGGTAGTAGAGTCATCAGAAAGGACTGCAAATATATTGGTTGGACGAACCTTGGTACATACGGGAAATAATAAGCGGATCCCAATTCGAGTGCTGAATGAGTTCAGGTCACCGATCACTTTGGAGAAAGGAGAGTTAGTAGGACAATGCCAAGCTGTGGAAGCCGTGGTTAATTGTGATAATCCTCCTCAGGAATGCAAAAACGAGGTTCTCAAAGATGGCATGAAAATTCCTAACATCGTGAGTACCTGGTTGAATGAGGTGAGCGGGCCAGAAAAGATTAAAGCAAAAACGCTACTAGAGAATTATAGCTCCATATTTGCCAACGATGGTAATAAATTTGGAAGAACTGCCATTGTGCAACATCGGATAGACACTGGCGAACCAAGACCGATTCGGCAAGCTCCACGCAGAGTCCCACTAGCAAAACGAGAAGAAGCGGGACAGATAATAGACGAAATGCAAAAAGGTGGAGTTATTGAACCATCAACTAGCCCATGGTGTTCACCGGTCGTGTTAGTTAAAAAGAAAGATGGAAGCACCCGGTTTTGCGTTGACTATCGGAAGCTGAACGATGTCAGTAAAAAGGACAGCTACCCACTGCCGCGAATAGACGACACCTTGGACACGCTATCCGGTGCGAAATGGTTTTCAACGCTGGATTTACAAAGTGGTTATTGGCAAGTGGAGATCGAGAAATCCGATCGCGAAAAAACTGCTTTTAGCATCGGGGATGGAGTGTGGCAATTCTCCGTGATGCCATTTGGATTATGCAACGCTCCGGCAACTTTTGAGCGTTTAATGGAACACGTACTAAGGGCTTCACTGGAAACCATGTTTGGTGTATCTTGGTGACATCATCGTCATGGGCCAGAGTTTTGATGACCACCTCAAAAATTTAGAAGATGTCTTTCGACGAATTGCTTCTGGTGGATTGCGGTTGAATAGTTGCAAAGAAATGCAATCTATTTAAAACCGTAGTAACTTATTTGGGCCACAAAATTACCACTAGAGGAATCCATACTGATGAAAACAAAATAAAATCGGTAAGAGATTGGCCTCGACCAATTTTCATGAAGTGCGAAGCTTCCTTGGGCTCTGTACATATTACCGACGCTTTGTACCCGGATTTGCCAACGTTGCGAGAAGTTTGTATAATTTGACGAAGAAAAACTGCAAATTTGTGTGGAAAGAGGAGGAAGAGAATGCATTTCAGCAGTTGAAGGAATTGCTTTGTAGAGCTCCAATGTTGGCTTATCCAGTTCCTGGCGGAAAGTTCGTCCTAGATACAGATGATAGTGCACATGGAATAGGAGGCGTACTCTCACAGGTTATCGATGGTCAGGAAAAAGTAATTGGGTACTATAGCAGAGTCCTTGGAAAACCGGAAAGGAACTATTGCGTTACGAGGCGGGAACTCTTGGCAGTGGTCGAATGCGTGAAACATTTTCATAAATACCTGTATGGACAGCATTTCCATCTAAGAACAGATCATGCAGCAGTCAGATGGTTCCTCCAGTTTAAAAATCCGGAAGGACAGCTTGCGCGATGGATAGAATTTTGACTGTGAAATACAACATCGGAAGGGTGGGCAACATGGAAACGCCGATGCACTGTCTCGACGCCCATGTGCATTGTAGTGTAAGCATTGCTCCAAGGCTGAAAGAAGCGAAGGTATCGTCGACATCCGAATGAATGGGAATCCAGCGCTGTAAGGAAAAGTCAACTGAAGGATGCGGACTTGGTTAAGGTCATGAAAGCGAAAGAAACGGATAAAAGACCAACCAAGGAAGAAATGGCATCAGAAAGTCCGTTGGCCAAGGCGTATTGGGCGCAATGGAATAGCTTGAAGTTGATAAACGGAGTTCTGCATCGTTCATGGGAAAGTGAAGATGGTAAACACACTCGCGATTTGGTTGTCCTACCAAAGTCTAGAATAGCAGCTGTATTAGAAGAGTTTCACAATGGACCAAGTGGAGGATATTTTGGCGTCACGAAAACTCTGGAAAAGATTAAACAACGGTTTTACTGGGTGAATTGCCAAGAATCAGTTGCTGAATGGATTAAAAACTGCGCGCAATGCATGGCAGCTAAGGGTCCGAAAGTTAGAAGCAGAGGAATGTTGCAGCAGTACAATGCGGGAGCGCCATTTGAACGCGTTGCTATGGATGTAGCTGGTCCATTTCCTACTAGCGACTCTGGGAACAAATATGTGTTGGTAGTTATGGACTATTTCAGTAAATGGCCAGAAGTATACGCTGTACCAAATCAGGAAGCTAAAACTGTGACCGAAGCTTTTATGCAGAATTGGGTCATGCGGTTTGGAATACCAATTGAGTTGCATTCAGATCAAGGGAGGAACTTTGAGTCTGCTATATTTCAAGAAATGTGCTCATTGTTGGGTATCAAGAAAACTCGAACGACAGCTCTACATCCACAATCGGATGGCATGGTGAAGAGAACGGCCGCTGACGAAACTCGATATCCATCGAGTGAATGTATTTCCGACACTAAAAGCAGCCAGTTTAGACACCAGTGCTTTATGCCACACACAGTCAAATGCTTTTTGTTCGCTTATGATGCTCGTTCGTTTGCTGTTGAAATAATTGTCGTATTTAGAATGAAAAAAGAACTAACAGAATTTATAGTATCAACTTTTAATATCAGTAGTAGGAATAAGCGGATTTTGGACGGTGCGGTGTATGTAAGAACGAGACGGTGGGCGTAGCGTGCGTAAGAGTGAGATAGATTATATGAGTGCAGAGCAGAGTTGCCATATCGAGGGATTTTGTCATGGAATTTTGTGGGGATTTTTGTGGGGATTTTTTGTAGGGATTTTGGGACTTTTTGTGGGGATTTGGAGACCTTCCGTGGAATTTTTCGGGATTTTCAGATGGCAACAATGGTGGCGGGAGTTGAGGATTGAAGGCTGGAAGCTGAGGGCTGGCGGCTGGCGGTCGGTCGGATCGACGTCCGGTTGGTGAGATGGTGTGGGAGCAGGAAGAGGGAAGGGAGAGACGTGTGTTATGATGTGTGAGTATTGGGAGATCATAAGTAGCAAGAGTGAGTGTGAATAATGGTGGTCTTTGTTAGTTCTGTTTATTGGAGAAGGCGAACTGTGGCTTGTGGCAGCTTGCTGTAGCGCGGGTGGCAGCTTGCTAAGCAGAGGCTGCCTAAGCAGAGGCTGCCTAAGCAGAAGCTGCGTAAGCAGAAGTAGTGTTGTAATTGTTGTTGTTTATTTAATTGCTTCGCTTTTGAGACGCTGCCTCAGAAACTTAATAAAAATATTGCAGAAGCGGTTAATGGGTTTGGCCTTGTCTACAAACAATTATAGACTATTTTAGACGAAGGTAAATAAATGCTTTGGAATATAAATTGAAAACACATATTTTCAAATTAATAGAACCGCGGAAAGCAGTTTTGGGAAAAAGTCGTTGACGAATTTTTTAATGAAAACTTTCGGATGTCGAGAGTGAATTTCAGAAAATTGTGTGAAGAGTTGAAGAAGAGGCATTAGCAGGCAGAACACCAATTTTCGTAGGGCGATACCATTGCAAAAGAGGGTTGCAATTGCGGCGTATGTGCTAGGTTCCTCGGCGGAATACAGAACCGTAGGTAACCTCTTCGGTATCTCCAAAGCAGCTGTGTGCGTGATAATGAAGGATTTCTGCCAAGAAGTGTGGAATGTAATGAAGCTCAAATACTTGAACAAGTATCCCTTAACGGAGGAAGTAATAGATTATTGCACGAGTGGCTTTAATAAATTAGGATTTCCGCAATGCTTCGGTGCAATTGGTGAGCTGTATAGTTTGTATCCATTGCGACTTCGTTTTAGTTTAGGTGTCTCTTTATTTATTTCAGATGGTTGCCATATCGAAGTGCGACCGTGTGATGAAGATGCTGTGGATTACCACAATTACAAGGGGTGGCATTCCATGGTACTACTTGCTGTGGTGGATTACAGGTGAGCACTTACATGTTTAATTGTATATATTTAAATTGGAATTCAGTATTCATTATAGATACCGTTTCCTTTATGCTAATGTGGGTTGCCCTGTCCGTTGCAACGACTCTCAGATTTATGAGAGATCTTTGTTAAAAAACATCACAGCGAAAATCCGCTATTAACTGGAAAATCTGTAACTATTTGCGGAGTTGATGTTGCAATGTTGCAATAAATGTTCAATGGATGCAGGAACTGGCACGAATAATCACAGGTGAAAACAGAATGCAACCGGTGCACAACGAAACAATAAGAGATTCGAATTGTAACGCAGAATATATCTGAACAGCAATAAGCATTTATTTTGGTAACTATTTATATTATATTTGGTAACACTCTATTTATTTATTATCAAAATTTATATTTTTCAATATTAATTTCTGAAAATTTTTTTTTAATCCATTATTTGTTTAAGGATCACTGTCCGCTCCTCTTCGTTTTGTATTATTTTGTCAGCCGTCTTCTTATTATCATCCACGAGTAGATTAATTTGATCACCACACCTTCTTATCTCCTTCAAAACTGCGAATTAAAAACCATTTAATTTTTTTAGATTAGACTCGGTGGGCGATGGAATAATGGATGGTGAAGCTGAATGGGAAATTGATGGTGAAACTGCCGGGGCAATTGATGGTGAAACTGGTCGAGGAATTGATGATGAAGGAGATTGAATAGTCGATGGTGAAGGAGATGAATATATTGGCACCGTGCCCAAACACCTTAATTATAAATAAATTCGATAAATAAATAAATTAAGATAAGTACCATCTTGTATGCTCTCCTCCATTAGGGAATCGAAATTGTTAACTTTGAATCCACCAAGGATTGGTTGATTGCGGCATACAACGGCCAAACGGTTGCGGTTCTCGGTGGCTTGGTGGTGTAGTGTGTGGCACACTAGCCATCGGTTTCCGGGGACGCGGGTTCGAGTCCCGCCTTGCGCATGGTTGTTAACTTTCCTTATCGTGACGTCTCAAATTCTAATGCGTACTTAATGCGTCCTCGCCTAGCGCTAATTGTGAAAAATAAGGACCATTCGTTGACTCCGGCAGTGTTTGCAATAATAAAATAAGCAAAATAGCAGTTCTTTAGGAAGCTTTGCTTCGCAACACTTGCCAGAGTATGTAGAATGCGAAAAAGTTCCCTTTCCCTTCCGCTCCCTCTGTCAACCCTTCCATCAGTAGCCAATCATGGAAAAAGAGATTGATCTCTTAAGGGCTACTGCTAGATTCTGATATAAAAAAAAAAAAAAAAAACTGAGGGGAGTCGCCCGTGCAACCAGTATTGAGCTTCTCCCTTCTGAAAATAGCAGCACAGAAATTACCACATTTATGAAATAACTCATTTAAAAAAAATTTACCTATATCTGCCAGTCAAGTCGTTAATTTTTGTGCGTAACTCCTGGTCGTTGTAGCAATAGCCTCTGAGCCGCAGAACCTCGACCATCTCTTTTAATATATGTCCATTTTTCCTGGCGGTTCTGAATTGGGCAATATTCTCCCCCAACAAATCGACCAGGAGATGTTCCGCTGCTTTGTCCCATGGCCTTGCTAGATTTCTTTTTTTAGATTCCATTTGTTGTTTTCTATTTTTGTGTTCCACGTGGATTTTTCTATTTTTGTGATTTATGTGCACTTTTCTCCGATTATAATTTTCGACAACTTGTAAAACAGCTGATTGCAATTATTTGCATTCCATTTCCACTGTTTATGTTTTGGGAATTTTTTGATCCCAGCTATAGACTGTTTCAAAATCTTTATTATGTTCTCATTCGATTCTCATTCAAAACGAATGAGATGGATTCTCATTTGTCAAATCGTATGGAAATTATTCTCATTCGGCTTCTCATTCGCAAAATCTGACGCGAATGAGTCATTCGAAGTCGATATAAACGTAATATAAGCCAGTATAAGAATGCCTTTGCGATTGAGTCACGACATGGATGCCATTATGCTACGTGTTGCTGGTCCTCAAGTAAAACTGTAGACGGACCAGACGCTTGTGTTTGCTGCAATATCAATTTAATTGTTTACAGAATAAATAAATTGATATCATTTTATATCAGTTGGTATAAATAAAAATACTATAATATTGTGACGGATTTACAATTAAACTTTTGAGAAAGCACTGGAAACCATTCAAATCGCGTTATCTACATGCATCTAGCGTAAGACAGTGATGCATCTAGACGTTCTAGAGATAGATGAACTAGCTATCTATCTCTAGACAGAGATAGATAGCTAGTTTCACAACCTTCCACAACTTTGTACGGCGACATCTAGCGCGAGATAGATTAAATAGATAGATCCACAATTTGCTAGATAATTACAGAACCTTCAAGACGACATCCAGCGCAGGATAGACCAAATAGTTAGATCGACAATTTGCTAGATAATTCCAGAACCTTCCGCAGCATTATCAACTGCCATATAAATAGAAGGAGGGCGTCTCAGAGAGTTAGTTCGAATTTGGTTATTGAACAGAACACATCGACACCTTGTGAGCATAGCGTCAAGTAATAAGTGTTAATAAGTGCAATAATAAAAGAATAAAATCTGTGAAATTAAGAACAGCAAAACTTTTGAGTTTTATTAGATTATTCACAATCCAGAGATCGAACCTAAGAGAGAGTCGTACCCGTAAATCTAAATTTATGTAACAATTGGTGTCAGAAGTGGGATTGCTGAATAATCCTAAATGATGGTGAAGTTTGCTGAACTGAGAATACCCCAGCTGAGGGAAGAGCTGGAGGCTAGAGGTTTGCATGCGACAGGGCATAAGGCAGATCTACAAGCACGGTTGCGTAAAGCAATGGAGAGTGAGGGCATCGATGTTGAAGAACATGAGTTCTGTCATGATGCTTCAGGAGTTTCATCTAAAGTCGAGGAGCAGTTGATAGAGCCGCAGCCAGCTCCAGCATTTGACATGAATGTGCTTCTAGCAGCAATGGAGCAACTGTCCTCACGTATGGAGGGGCAGCTGGCACAAAACACTTCTCAATTGAAGGAGCAACTGTCCTCACGTATGGAGGAGCAGCTGGCACAAAACACTACACAACTGCAGGAGCAACTATCGCGCATAGAAGGGAATTCTTCCATATTGCAGGCGAGGCAGGACAAAATGGAGGATGAATTACACAGACTAGAATCAGAAATACAGCGGCTGTATGGTCATGTGCGAAAAATACAGTCCAGTGGACCAGTTACAGCTGTTAGCGCAACGAAATTGCAAGCGCCAATGTTCGACGGAACTGTACCCTTTAAAATTTTTAAACTGCAGTTCGAAACCACAGCACGAGCCAATCACTGAACTACGGCAGACAAAGTGGCAGCTTTGGTAGTATCATTAAAAGGCTCTGCCGTTGAAGCTTTACAGTTCCTGAAATTGAACGTGATAATTATGACGCGTTAATGGCAGCGATTGAACGACGATATGGTAGCGACCATAGGAAACAAGTGTTTCAAATGGAGCTGATGAATCGTTACCAAAAAGCAAACGAGTCGTTACAAGAATATGCAACGGAGATAGAGCGGCTCGCGCATTTGGTCAATGCAGATGCGCCAGCGGAAGTAACTGAATTACTTAAAATTTAGGCGTTTATGAGTGGTATACGAGATGCGAATACCAAACGTGCAGTCTACTCCATGCAAGAGAAGACGTTTGCCGAAACAGTGTCATTTGCCTTGACGCAAATTTTGGCGCAAAGGTTGGCATCCTCTGACTATTTCTCAGAGGATGCCAACCTCACGTAAGGGCTCTGAACGCAACTGATTGCCCCACTGTCTCCGTTTCACAAATACAGCGTAAAAACAATAATTTAACCATAAACGGGACTGTAAACGAACGATCGCTGGTCTTAACTCTGGACACGGGCGCAACACATTCCATCATTCGATCAGACCTAGCAGGGTTTAACGTTGATCTGTTGATTGGTTGCAAGCTACGAATAGCTACAGGGGAGGAAGCTGCGATTTGTGGAAAACTGGTGTGCAAGGTTCAGATTGGAACGTTAGAAGTGGTTCACACCTTCTTAGTGGCTGGAATAATGGGCGAAGTAATAATCGGCGTGGATTTTATGCTAGTCAATGGTCTTACTCTGGATCTGAAGAAAAGAATGCTGACGTGCCAGAACATGGAGATACCCCTAAGTACTGGTTATGAGCGGCCTCAGATTAGGAATGTAAGTGTAAGTCACCGTCAGCAGATTCCACCAAAGTCCGAAGCAGTACTGTGGGCATGTGTGGAGGGAGACTGTGGAGCAAGCAGGCTGTGGGTAGTAGAGTCATCAGAAAGGACTGCAAATATATTGGTTGGGCGAACCTTGGTACATACGGGAAATAATAAGCGGATCCCAATTCGAGTGATGAATGAGTTCAGGTCACCGATCACTTTGGAGAAAGGAGAGTTAGTAGGACAATGCCACACTGTGGAAGCCGTGGTTAATTGTGACAATCCTCCTCAGGAATGCAAAAACGAGGTTCTCAAAGATGGCATGAAAATTCCTAACATCGTGAGTACCTGGTTGAATGAGGTGAGCGGGCCAGAAAAGATGATAGCAAAACGGCTACTAGAGAATTATAGCTCCATTTGCCAACGATGGTAATAAATTTGGAAGAACTGCCATTGTGCAACATCGGATAGAGACTGGCGAACCAAGACCGATTCGGCAAGCTCCACGCAGAGTCCCACTAGCAAAACGAGAAGAAGCGGGACAGATAACTACCCACTGCCGCGAATAGACGACACCTTGGACACCTCCGGTGCGAAATGGTTTTCAACGCTGGATTTACAAAGTGTTTATTGGCAAGTGGAGATCGAGAAATCCGATCGCGAAAAAACTGCTTTTAGCATCGGGGATGGATTGTGGCAATTCTCCGTGATGCCATTTAGAATATGCAACGCTCCGGCAATCTTCTGAAAATAGCAGCACAGAAATTACCACATTTATGAAATAACTCATTTAAAAAAAATTTACCTATATCTGCCAGTCAAGTCGTTAATTTTTGTGCGTAACTCCTGGTCGTTGTAGCAATAGCCTCTGAGCCGCAGAACCTCGACCATCTCTTTTAATATATGTCCATTTTTCCTGGCGGTTCTGAATTGGGCAATATTCTCCCCCAACAAATCGACCAGGAGATGTTCCGCTGCTTTGTCCCATGGCCTTGCTAGATTTCTTTTTTTAGATTCCATTTGTTGTTTTCTATTTTTGTGTTCCACGTGGATTTTTCTATTTTTGTGATTTATGTGCACTTTTCTCCGATTATAATTTTCGACAACTTGTAAAACAGCTGATTGCAATTATTTGCATTCCATTTCCACTGTTTATGTTTTGGGAATTTTTTGATCCCAGCTATAGACTGTTTCAAAATCTTTATTATGTTCTCATTCGATTCTCATTCAAAACGAATGAGATGGATTCTCATTTGTCAAATCGTATGGAAATTATTCTCATTCGGCTTCTCATTCGCAAAATCTGACGCGAATGAGTCATTCGAAGTCGATATAAACGTAATATAAGCCAGTATAAGAATGCCTTTGCGATTGAGTCACGACATGGATGCCATTATGCTACGTGTTGCTGGTCCTCAAGTAAAACTGTAGACGGACCAGACGCTTGTGTTTGCTGCAATATCAATTTAATTGTTTACAGAATAAATAAATTGATATCATTTTATATCAGTTGGTATAAATAAAAATACTATAATATTGTGACGGATTTACAATTAAACTTTTGAGAAAGCACTGGAAACCATTCAAATCGCGTTATCTACATGCATCTAGCGTAAGACAGTGATGCATCTAGACGTTCTAGAGATAGATGAACTAGCTATCTATCTCTAGACAGAGATAGATAGCTAGTTTCACAACCTTCCACAACTTTGTACGGCGACATCTAGCGCGAGATAGATTAAATAGATAGATCCACAATTTGCTAGATAATTACAGAACCTTCAAGACGACATCCAGCGCAGGATAGACCAAATAGTTAGATCGACAATTTGCTAGATAATTCCAGAACCTTCCGCAGCATTATCAACTGCCATATAAATAGAAGGAGGGCGTCTCAGAGAGTTAGTTCGAATTTGGTTATTGAACAGAACACATCGACACCTTGTGAGCATAGCGTCAAGTAATAAGTGTTAATAAGTGCAATAATAAAAGAATAAAATCTGTGAAATTAAGAACAGCAAAACTTTTGAGTTTTATTAGATTATTCACAATCCAGAGATCGAACCTAAGAGAGAGTCGTACCCGTAAATCTAAATTTATGTAACAATTGGTGTCAGAAGTGGGATTGCTGAATAATCCTAAATGATGGTGAAGTTTGCTGAACTGAGAATACCCCAGCTGAGGGAAGAGCTGGAGGCTAGAGGTTTGCATGCGACAGGGCATAAGGCAGATCTACAAGCACGGTTGCGTAAAGCAATGGAGAGTGAGGGCATCGATGTTGAAGAACATGAGTTCTGTCATGATGCTTCAGGAGTTTCATCTAAAGTCGAGGAGCAGTTGATAGAGCCGCAGCCAGCTCCAGCATTTGACATGAATGTGCTTCTAGCAGCAATGGAGCAACTGTCCTCACGTATGGAGGGGCAGCTGGCACAAAACACTTCTCAATTGAAGGAGCAACTGTCCTCACGTATGGAGGAGCAGCTGGCACAAAACACTACACAACTGCAGGAGCAACTATCGCGCATAGAAGGGAATTCTTCCATATTGCAGGCGAGGCAGGACAAAATGGAGGATGAATTACACAGACTAGAATCAGAAATACAGCGGCTGTATGGTCATGTGCGAAAAATACAGTCCAGTGGACCAGTTACAGCTGTTAGCGCAACGAAATTGCAAGCGCCAATGTTCGACGGAACTGTACCCTTTAAAATTTTTAAACTGCAGTTCGAAACCACAGCACGAGCCAATCACTGAACTACGGCAGACAAAGTGGCAGCTTTGGTAGTATCATTAAAAGGCTCTGCCGTTGAAGCTTTACAGTTCCTGAAATTGAACGTGATAATTATGACGCGTTAATGGCAGCGATTGAACGACGATATGGTAGCGACCATAGGAAACAAGTGTTTCAAATGGAGCTGATGAATCGTTACCAAAAAGCAAACGAGTCGTTACAAGAATATGCAACGGAGATAGAGCGGCTCGCGCATTTGGTCAATGCAGATGCGCCAGCGGAAGTAACTGAATTACTTAAAATTTAGGCGTTTATGAGTGGTATACGAGATGCGAATACCAAACGTGCAGTCTACTCCATGCAAGAGAAGACGTTTGCCGAAACAGTGTCATTTGCCTTGACGCAAATTTTGGCGCAAAGGTTGGCATCCTCTGACTATTTCTCAGAGGATGCCAACCTCACGTAAGGGCTCTGAACGCAACTGATTGCCCCACTGTCTCCGTTTCACAAATACAGCGTAAAAACAATAATTTAACCATAAACGGGACTGTAAACGAACGATCGCTGGTCTTAACTCTGGACACGGGCGCAACACATTCCATCATTCGATCAGACCTAGCAGGGTTTAACGTTGATCTGTTGATTGGTTGCAAGCTACGAATAGCTACAGGGGAGGAAGCTGCGATTTGTGGAAAACTGGTGTGCAAGGTTCAGATTGGAACGTTAGAAGTGGTTCACACCTTCTTAGTGGCTGGAATAATGGGCGAAGTAATAATCGGCGTGGATTTTATGCTAGTCAATGGTCTTACTCTGGATCTGAAGAAAAGAATGCTGACGTGCCAGAACATGGAGATACCCCTAAGTACTGGTTATGAGCGGCCTCAGATTAGGAATGTAAGTGTAAGTCACCGTCAGCAGATTCCACCAAAGTCCGAAGCAGTACTGTGGGCATGTGTGGAGGGAGACTGTGGAGCAAGCAGGCTGTGGGTAGTAGAGTCATCAGAAAGGACTGCAAATATATTGGTTGGGCGAACCTTGGTACATACGGGAAATAATAAGCGGATCCCAATTCGAGTGATGAATGAGTTCAGGTCACCGATCACTTTGGAGAAAGGAGAGTTAGTAGGACAATGCCACGCTGTGGAAGCCGTGGTTAATTGTGACAATCCTCCTCAGGAATGCAAAAACGAGGTTCTCAAAGATGGCATGAAAATTCCTAACATCGTGAGTACCTGGTTGAATGAGGTGAGCGGGCCAGAAAAGATGATAGCAAAACGGCTACTAGAGAATTATAGCTCCATTTGCCAACGATGGTAATAAATTTGGAAGAACTGCCATTGTGCAACATCGGATAGAGACTGGCGAACCAAGACCGATTCGGCAAGCTCCACGCAGAGTCCCACTAGCAAAACGAGAAGAAGCGGGACAGATAACTACCCACTGCCGCGAATAGACGACACCTTGGACACCTCCGGTGCGAAATGGTTTTCAACGCTGGATTTACAAAGTGTTTATTGGCAAGTGGAGATCGAGAAATCCGATCGCGAAAAAACTGCTTTTAGCATCGGGGATGGATTGTGGCAATTCTCCGTGATGCCATTTAGAATATGCAACGCTCCGGCAACTTTTGAGCGTTTAATGGAACACGTACTAAAAGGGCTTCACTGGAAACCATGTTTGGTGTATCTTGATGACATCATCGTCATGGGCCAGAGTTTTGATGACCACCTCAAAAATTTAGAAGATGTCTTTCGACGAATTGCTTCTGGTGGATTGCGGTTGAATCCAAAGAAATGCAATCTATTTAAAACCGTAGTAACTTATTTGGGCCACAAAATTACCACTAGAGGAATCCATACTGATGAAAACAAAATAAAATCGGTAAGAGATTGGCCTCGACCAATGTTCATGAAGTGCGAAGCTTCCTTGGGCTCTGTACATATTACCGACGCTTTGTACCCGGATTTTCCAACGTTGCGAGAAGTTTGCATAATTTGACGAAGGAAAACTGCAAATTTGTGTGGAAAGAGGAGGAAGAGAATGCCTTTCAGCAGTTGAAGGAATTGCTTTGTACAGCTCCAATGTTGGCTTATCCAGTTCCTGGCGGAAAGTTCGTCCTAGATACAGATGATAGTGCACATGGAATAGGAGGCGTACTCTCACAGGTTATCGATGGTCAGGAAAAAGTAATTGGGTACTATAGCAGAGTCCTTGGAAAACCGGAAAGGAACTATTGCGTTACGAGGCGGGAACTCTTGGCAGTGGTCGAATGCGTGAAACATTTTCATAAATACCTGTATGGACAGCATTTCCATCTAAGAAGAGATCATGCAGCACTCAGATGGTTACTCCAGTTTAAAAATCCGGAAGGACAGATTGCGCGATGGATAGAAAAGTTGCAGAATTTTGACTGTGAAATACAACATCGGAAGGGTGGGCAACATGGAAACGCCGATGCACTGTCTCGACGCCCATGTGCATTGGAGTGTAAGCATTGCTCCAAGGCTGAAAGAAGCGAAGGTATCGTCGACATCCGATTAACAAATCTGCAACCTGATGATGAATGGGAATCCAGCGCTGTAAGGAAAAGTCAACTGAAGGATGCGGACTTGGTTAAGGTCATGAAAGCGAAAGAAACGGATAAAAGACCAACCAAGGAAGAAATGGCATCAGAAAGTCCGTTGGCCAAGGCGTATTGGGCGCAATGGAATAGCTTGAAGTTGATAAACGGAGTTCTGCATCGTTCATGGGAAAGTGAAGATGGTAAACACACTCGCGATTTGGTTGTCCTACCAAAGTCTAGAATAGCAGCTGTATTAGAAGAGTTTCACAATGGACCAAGTGGAGGGCATTTTGGCGTCACGAAAACTCTGGAAAAGATTAAACAACGGTTTTACTGGGTGAATTGCCAAGAATCAGTTGCTGAATGGATTAAAAACTGCGCGCAATGCATGGCAGCTAAGGGTCCGAAAGTTAGAAGCAGAGGAATGTTGCAGCAGTACAATGCGGGAGCGCCATTTGAACGCGTTGCTATGGATGTAGCTGGTCCATTTCCTACTAGCGACTCTGGGAACAAATATGTGTTGGTAGTTATGGACTATTTCAGTAAATGGCCAGAAGTATACGCTGTACCAAATCAGGAAGCTAAAACTGTGACCGAAGCTTTTATGCAGAATTGGGTCATGCGGTTTGGAATACCAATTGAGTTGCATTCAGATCAAGGGAGGAACTTTGAGTCTGCTATATTTCAAGAAATGTGCTCATTGTTGGGTATCAAGAAAACTCGAACGACAGCTCTACATCCACAATCGGATGGCATGGTGAAGAGAACGGCCGCTGACGAAACTCGATATCCATCGAGTGAATGTATTTCCGACACTAAAAGCAGCCAGTTTAGACACGAGTGCTTTATGCCACACCCAGTCAAATGCTTTTTGTTCGCTTATGATGCTCGTTCGTTTGCTGTTGAAATAATTGTCGTATTTAGAATGAAAAAAGAACTAACAGAATTTATAGTATCAATATAGAATTTATAGTATGTAAGAACGAGACGGTGGGCGTAGCGTGCGTAAGAGTGAGATAGATTATATGAGTGCAGAGCAGAGTTGCCATATCGAGGGATTTTGTCATGGAATTTTGTGGGGATTTTTGTGGGGATTTTTTGTAGGGATTTTGGGACTTTTTGTGGGGATTTGGAGACCTTCCGTGGAATTTTTCGGGATTTTCAGATGGCAACAATGGTGGCGGGAGTTGAGGATTGAAGGCTGGAAGCTGAGGGCTGGCGGCTGGCGGTCGGTCGGATCGACGTCCGGTTGGTGAGATGGTGTGGGAGCAGGAAGAGGGAAGGGAGAGACGTGTGTTATGATGTGTGAGTATTGGGAGATCATAAGTAGCAAGAGTGAGTGTGAATAATGGTGGTCTTTGTTAGTTCTGTTTATTGGAGAAGGCGAACTGTGGCTTGTGGCAGCTTGCTGTAGCGCGGGTGGCAGCTTGCTAAGCAGAGGCTGCCTAAGCAGAAGCTGCGTAAGCAGAAGTAGTGTTGTAATTGTTGTTGTTTATTTAATTGCTTCGCTTTTGAGACGCTGCCTCAGAAACTTAATGTAAACATAAAGTGAAGTGTAGTAAAACTTAATGTAAACATAAAGTGAACGGACCGAACTGTGGCTTTGCGTGCATGCATGATCTGGAGCGTGGGGCTGCGTAAGCAGAGGTAGTGTTGTGGAACTTGTTGTTGTGGCGTTTATTTAATTGCTTGAGATCTTGAATTGTGGCTTGATTTGAATTTGCTAGGAATTAAATTAATGTAAATATTTCCGAAAAATACGATGAACTTAGGCGGAACTGATTGAACATACGCGGATTTTTATTTCAATTTCGTTTTTGTTGACATATTTCTTTTTTATTTTATAAGGGTTTCAGCCGGAGTATGAAAATGAATGTGTATGCATAAATTTTATATTTTATTATTTTCTTAATTCTTGGAATTAGCTTAATTCTTGGAATTAATTCTTGAAGAAAAGTATACAACCGTAAGTAACGTGCGAGTTTTTTCACTTTACAAAATTATGTGATAGAACAAATAGAAGTCAGTCAACAATCAACTACTAACTTAACAACATGAATTATGTAAACAAACCGACATTTTTAACTCGAGTTCATGACTTTCTACTTACAGGGAAAATATACTGGAGTAGCATTTTGATTACATTTTGACCAACTATATAAAACTAATATTACGTTTACATCGACCTCGAATGAGAATATCGAATCAATCATTCAATGCAAACCGTTTACATCGCCTTTCTTATAAATGCAAACCGTTTACATCGCCTTTCTCATTCGTTTTGACAGCACCAGCTGTCTGAAAAATCTATTGAAAATAATTTTGTTAACATAGTCAAATAATTTATTGATTGCGAAAAATGGAAGCTTTAACAAAAACAGCATTATTAATTTCAACTGTGCAAACACAAAGTCTTGCAACAATTTGTAACGCCGATTTTAGACAAACGACATTAATTGAAATGATTTCTGAGAACGAAAAAAAAGTAAAAATATTGCAGAAGCGGTTAATGGGTTTGGCCTTGTCTACAAACAATTATAGACTATTTTAGACGAAGGTAAATAAATGCTTTGGAATATAAATTGAAAACACATATTTTCAAATTAATAGAACCGCGGAAAGCAGTTTTGGGAAAAAGTCGTTGACGAATTTTTTAATGAAAACTTTCGGATGTCGAGAGTGAATTTCAGAAAATTGTGTGAAGAGTTGAAGAAGAGGCATTAGCAGGCAGAACACCAATTTTCGTAGGGCGATACCATTGCAAAAGAGGGTTGCAATTGCGGCGTATGTGCTAGGTTCCTCGGCGGAATACAGAACCGTAGGTAACCTCTTCGGTATCTCCAAAGCAGCTGTGTGCGTGATAATGAAGGATTTCTGCCAAGAAGTGTGGAATGTAATGAAGCCCAAATACTTGAACAAGTATCCCTTAACGGAGGAAGTAATAGATTATTGCACGAGTGGCTTTAATAAATTAGGATTTCCGCAATGCTTCGGTGCAATTGGTGAGCTGTATAGTTTGTATCCATTGCGACTTCGTTTTAGTTTAGGTGTCTCTTTATTTATTTCAGATGGTTGCCATATCGAAGTGCGACCGTGTGATGAAGATGCTGTGGATTACCACAATTACAAGGGGTGGCATTCCATGGTACTACTTGCTGTGGTGGATTACAGGTGAGCACTTACATGTTTAATTGTATATATTTAAATTGGAATTCAGTATTCATTATAGATACCGTTTCCTTTATGCTAATGTGGGTTGCCCTGTCCGTTGCAACGACTCTCAGATTTATGAGAGATCTTTGTTAAAAAACATCACAGCGAAAATCCGCTATTAACTGGAAAATCTGTAACTATTTGCGGAGTTGATGTTGCAATGTTGCAATAAATGTTCAATGGATGCAGGAACTGGCACGAATAAACACAGGTGAAAACAGAATGCAACCGGTGCACAACGAAACAATAAGAGATTCGAATTGTAACGCAGAATATATCTGAACAGCAATAAGCATTTATTTTGGTAACTATTTATATTATATTTGGTAACACTCTATTTATTTATTATCAAAATTTATATTTTTCAATATTAATTTCTGAAAATTTTTTTTTAATCCATTATTTGTTTAAGGATCACTGTCCGCTCCTCTTCGTTTTGTATTATTTTGTCAGCCGTCTTCTTATTATCATCCACGAGTAGATTAATTTGATCACCACACCTTCTTATCTCCTTCAAAACTGCGAATTAAAAACCATTTAATTGTTTTAGATTAGACTCGGTGGGCGATGGAATAATGGATGGTGAAGCTGAATGGGAAATTGATGGTGAAACTGCCGGGGCAATTGATGGTGAAACTGGTCGAGGAATTGATGATGAAGGAGATTGAATAGTCGATGGTGAAGGAGATAAATATATTGGCACCGTGCCCAAACACCTTAATTATAAATAAATTCGATAAATAAATAAATTAAGATAAGTACCATCTTGTATGCTCTCCTCCATTAGGGAATCGAAATTGTTAACTTTGAATCCACCAAGGATTGGTTGATTGCGGCATACAACGGCCAAACGGTTGCGGTTCTCGGTGGCTTGGTGGTGTAGTGTGTGGCACACTAGCCATCGGTTTCCGGGGACGCGGGTTCGAGTCCCGCCTTGCGCATGGTTGTTAACTTTCCTTATCGTGACGTCTCAAATTCTAATGCGTACTTAATGCGTCCTCGCCTAGCGCTAATTGTGAAAAATAAGGACCATTCGTTGACTCCGGCAGTGTTTGCAATAATAAAATAAGCAAAATAGCAGTTCTTTAGGAAGCTTTGCTTCGCAACACTTGCCAGAGTATGTAGAATGCGAAAAAGTTCCCTTTCCCTTCCGCTCCCTCTGTCAACCCTTCCATCAGTAGCCAATCATGGAAAAAGAGATTGATCTCTTAAGGGCTACTGCTAGATTCTGATATAAAAAAAAAAAAAACTGAGGGGAGTCGCCCGTGCAACCAGTATTGAGCTTCTCCCTTCTGAAAATAGCAGCACAGAAATTACCACATTTATGAAATAACTCATTTAAAAAAAATTTACCTATATCTGCCAGTCAAGTCGTTAATTTTTGTGCGTAACTCCTGGTCGTTGTAGCAATAGCCTCTGAGCCGCAGAACCTCGACCATCTCTTTTAATATATGTCCATTTTTCCTGGCGGTTCTGAATTGGGCAATATTCTCCCCCAACAAATCGACCAGGAGATGTTCCGCTGCTTTGTTTGCTATATTTCAAGAAATGTGCTCATTGTTGGGTATCAAGAAAACTCGAACGACAGCTCTACATCCACAATCGGATGGCATGGTGAAGAGAACGGCCGCTGACGAAACTCGATATCCATCGAGTGAATGTATTTCCGACACTAAAAGAAGCCAGTTTAGACACGAGTGCTTTATGCCACACCCAGTCAAATGCTTTTTGTTCGCTTATGATGCTCGTTCGTTTGCTGTTGAAATAATTGTCGTATTTAGAATGAAAAAAGAACTAACAGAATTTATAGTATCAACTTTTAATATCAGTAGTAGGAATAAGCGGATTTTGGACGGTGCGGTGTAGTGAGATAGATTATATGAGTGCAGAGCAGAGTTGCCATATCGAGGGATTTTGTCATGGAATTTTGTGGGGATTTTTGTGGGGATTTTTTGTAGGGATTTTGGGACTTTTTGTGGGGATTTGGAGACCTTCCGTGGAATTTTTCGGGATTTTCAGGTGGCAACACTGGTTGCGGGAGTTGAGGATTGAAGGCTGGAAGCTGAGGGCTGGCGGCTGGCGGTCGGTAGGATCGACGTCCGGTTGGTGAGATGGTGAGGAAGCAGGGAGAGGGAGGGGAGAGACGTGTGTTATGATGTGTGAGTATTGGGAGATCATAAGTAGCACGAGTGAGTGTAAATAATGGTGGTATCGAGGGATTTTGTCATGGGATTTTTGTGGGGATTTTTGTGGGGATTTTTTGTAGGGATTTTTAGACTTTTTGTGCGGATTTGGAGACTTTCCGTGGAATTTTTCAGGATTTTCAGATGGCAACACTGGTGGCGGGAGTTGAGGATTGTAGGCTGGAAGCTGAGGGCTGACGGCTGGCGGTCGGTCGGATCGACGTCCAGTTGGTGAGATGGTGTGGAAGCAGGGAGAGGGAGGGGAGAGACGTGTGTTATGATGTGTGAGTATTGGGAGACCATAAGTAGCAAGAGTGAGTGTGAATAATGGTGGTCTTTGTTAGTTCTGTTTATTGGAGAAGGCGAACTGTGGCTTGTGGCAGCTTGCTGTAGCGCGGGTGGCAGCTTGCTAAGCAGAGGCTGCCTAAGCAGAAGCTGCGTAAGCAGAAGTAGTGTTGTCATTGTTGTTGTTTATTTAATTGCTTCGCTTTTGAGACGCTGCCTCAGAAACTTAATGTAAACATAAAGTGAACGGACCGAACTGTGGCTTTGCGTGCATGCATGATCTGGAGCGTGGGGCTGCGTAAGCAGAGGTAGTGTTGTGGAACTTGTTGTTGTGGCGTTTATTTAATTGCTTGAGATCTTGAATTGTGGCTTGATTTGAATTTGCTAGGAATTAAATTAATGTAAATATTTCCGAAAAATACGATGAACTTAGGCGGAACTGATTGAACATACGCGGATTTTTATTTCAATTTCGTTTTTGTTGACATATTTCTTTTTTATTTTATAAGGGTTTCAGCCGGAGTATGAAAATGATGAAATGGGACTTTTTGTGGGGATTTGTAGACCTTCCGTGGAATTTTTCGGGATTTTCAGGTGGCAACACTGGTTGCGGGAGTTGAGGATTGAAGGCTGGAAGCTGAGGGCTGGCGGCTGGCGGTCGGTAGGATCGACGTCCGGTTGGTGAGATGGTGAGGAAGCAGGGAGAGGGAGGGGAGAGACGTGTGTTATGATGTGTGAGTATTGGGAGATCATAAGTAGCACGAGTGAGTGTAAATAATGGTGGTATCGAGGGATTTTGTCATGGGATTTTTGTGGGGATTTTTGTGGGGATTTTTTGTAGGGATTTTTAGACTTTTTGTGCGGATTTGGAGACTTTCCGTGGAATTTTTCAGGATTTTCAGATGGCAACACTGGTGGCGGGAGTTGAGGATTGTAGGCTGGAAGCTGAGGGCTGACGGCTGGCGGTCGGTCGGATCGACGTCCAGTTGGTGAGATGGTGTGGAAGCAGGGAGAGGGAGGGGAGAGACGTGTGTTATGGTGTGTGAGTATTGGGAGACCATAAGTAGCAAGAGTGAGTGTGAATAATGGTGGTCTTTGTTAGTTCTGTTTATTGGAGAAGGCGAACTGTGGCTTGTGGCAGCTTGCTGTAGCGCGGGTGGCAGCTTGCTAAGCAGAGGCTGCCTAAGCAGAAGCTGCGTAAGCAGAAGTAGTGTTGTCATTGTTGTTGTTTATTTAATTGCTTCGCTTTTGAGACGCTGCCTCAGAAACTTAATGTAAACATAAAGTGAACGGACCGAACTGTGGCTTTGCGTGCATGCATGATCTGGAGCGTGGGGCTGCGTAAGCAGAGGTAGTGTTGTGGAACTTGTTGTTGTGGCGTTTATTTAATTGCTTGAGATCTTGAATTGTGGCTTGATTTGAATTTGCTAGGAATTAAATTAATGTAAATATTTCCGAAAAATACGATGAACTTAGGCGGAACTGATTGAACATACGCGGATTTTTATTTCAATTTCGTTTTTGTTGACATATTTCTTTTTTATTTTATAAGGGTTTCAGCCGGAGTATGAAAATGAATGTGTATGCATAAATTTTATATTTTATTATTTTCTTAATTCTTGGAATTAGCTTAATTCTTGGAATTAATTCTTGAAGAAAAGTATACAACCGTAAGTAACGTGCGAGTTTTTTCACTTTACAAAATTATGTGATAGAACAAATAGAAGTCAGTCAACAATCAACTACTAACTTAACAACATGAATTATGTAAACAAACCGACATTTTTAACTCGTGTTCATGACTTTCTACTAACAGGGAAAATATACTGGAGTAGCATTTTGATTACATTTTGACCAACTATATAAAACTAATATTACGTTTACATCAACCTCGAATGAGAATATCGAATCAATCATTCAATGCAAACCGTTTACATCGCCTTTCTTATAAACGCAAACCGTTTACATCGCCTTTCTCATTCGTTTTGACAGCACCAGCTGTCTGAAAAATCGATTGAAAATAATTTTGTTAACATAGTCAAATAATTTATTGATTGCGAAAAATGGAAGCTTTAACAAAAACAGCATTATTAATTTCAACTGTGCAAACACAAAGTCTTGCAACAATTTGTAACGCCGATTTTAGACAAACGACATTAATTGAAATGTGTTCACGCGAAAAACCCACCGTCTCCCGTCGCTTTTCCCTTGGCGACAAACCCCACACAAATCAATCAGCACCGCTGAACACGGCTCGAGCGGACCCCATTCCGTCTCGTTTCGCTCTCTTTTCTTCTCTTTCACAGATAGATGGCGGTGGTTCCGGTAAGAACCATGCTTCATTCTTACAAGTGACCGAGTAGTGAGTGCACGCGAGTTCAAGAACATATCGAGAACCAACCAGACCGAAAGCGTCAACACCCATCCCAGCACGACTCGAAATTCGCATATCAGGAGTGAATCAGCAGCCCACGACGGAGCAACACCGAGATCACGACGCTCCCGAGCAAACTGCAATTTTGGATTCGTATTGTTCCACGCAAGCTGAGTGTTCAGCTTAACGAGTACAGAGAGTTCCCCGAGTGGATGCACATACACACACACACACACACACATCTATACATATTAAAGAAACGCGCAGCCGCAAGTGAGTACATTTACTAGTTTTATTCCCCCTCCCCCCCCCCCATCTTGGATCTTCGAGCCATCCCACGCGCTCGGAGATCGAGAGAAACATTTGGTCCATTCGAACCGGATTTTACGCCGGAAAAACCCCCAATCCACCCTATTACAATTATACTATATAAAAATTATAATTTATACTATATTAAAATTATAATATTACAAATAAACTCCCCGTGTTCCGGTTCGGCGTCGCGCAGCATCATTTGGTTCCACGCGGTTCTTCTCCCCCCTGAAAGTGCCCGTGTGACCGATTGTGTTCCCCAGAATAATTCGTGTCTAAATATTAAAAATTTAATATTCTACCATAAATTTGCACCGGTTAACTTCTCGTAACGGTATCGAGAGTTACCGTTGCCCCCTTTCAAGTGTACAAAGGTTTTAGCTCCAGCGTGGAATTCTCAACGCACCAAAAACCACCACCTTTTCACAGGCGCAAGCACTACTCTCTCGTTTTGCGGAGTTGCTTTGTGCTATATCCGCAGCGAGCGTCGGTGACATCGTGCGGGCAGCGCACAAGCAGCGGCTACCCTGTTGGAAACGGCGTTTGCAGAAGTAGTTGAAGTAGTTAATTTTAAACTACTTCGACTAGTTGGAATTAAATTACTTTTGTATAGTAATATAAAATTAACCCCAAAGATTGTGTACCCCGAAATAAAACAAATTAAAGAGCATCTCGACATTATTAATCAGTGGTTTTTCTCATTTTTATTTTTTTTTTGTGTGCCACTCATTCAACACGAGTGTTTTGAGTTTTTTTGTTCGGCATACCCCCTCCCCACGGTGTTAAATCATAACAAATAATTTAATAATAAATTATTATTATTAATAACACCCCCCCCCCCCCCCCAAAAATAAATAAACAATAAAATTTTATATACAAATACAATTTCTCGCACGAGTGATTCGGTTACCATGGACCCCCTTACGAAATTCATCAGCGTGACTGAAACACTGGAGGAGTTCGAGAAGGAATTCAACGACATTCCGGAACGTGAACATTCGGCATCCACCCTGGACACCCATCGTGAGGAACTGAAGGCGGTCTGGTCCGATTTGAAACAAGCATACAACGCATGCTTGGAATCCACCATCATGGCAGCGAATCCATTAGCAGTCGACGATCCCAAAACCGCGGAGGTAACTGTCGTGAAAAGCCAATACCGACGCAGTTACCACATTTATGCGTGTTGTGTTCAACGCCTCCTGCTCCTCCTCCAGCGGTCTTAGCCTGAACGATGTTCTCTATCCTGGGCCCGCCCTGCAATCGGATTTGACATTTCTCATTATCCAATGGCGACTTTATAAATACGTTTTCAATGGCGACATTGAAAAAATGTATCGCCAAATCCGCATAAATCCCCAGCATTCGCGCTACCAGCGAATCCTCTTCCGAAACTCTTCACACGACGATGTGCAAGATTTCGAACTCCAAACGGTCACGTTTGGCGTCAATTGTGCTCCCTATCTGGCCATACGTACTCTACATCAATTGGCGAAGGATGTCGAGAAAAAATACCCCCTTGCTGCTCCGATTCTTAAGAACTCCATGTACGTGGATGACGCGTTATGTGGCGCTCATGACATTGATGTCGCGCTTCGCACCCGACATCAACTGTCTGCTGCTCTTCACTCTGCCGGCTTCACGCTACGAAAATGGACAGCAAATCACCCCGCTCTTCTAATTGGGATCCCACCACAAGATCTCTTAAACAAAGACTTTCTTGAATTAGAAGATGGTAGCAATACCAAAACTCTCGGCCTCCGTTGGAAAGCCAAAACTGATCATTTCAACATAGAGTCAAAACCCTTTGACATCTCCCCCACGTATACTAAGCGCGAGGTGTTATCTCGGATTGCAAAACTGTTTGACCCGGCAGGATGGCTTGCTCCAGTCATTGTCATTGCAAAAACCATTATGCAACAACTCTGGCTGGATGGCATCGGATGGGACGACCCACTCACTCCCATCACTTTACAACGTTGGCTTCAATTCGTCCAATGTTACCCCCATATCAATCTCCTCAAAATACCCCGATGGATTCACTTCACCCCAGGCAGCACCGTGGAAATTCATGCTTTTTGCGATGCTTCCAAGAAAGCATACGCTGGCGTGATCTACGTGCTCACTCGTAACTCAGGCAGCACTTCAACTTCCTTGCTCTTTGCCAAAACGAAGGTCGCCCCAATCAAAACCATATCGATCCCTCGATTAGAACTCTGCGGAGCTGCTCTCCTTGTCGATATGATTGACGCAATTGTTCCCCATCTCGACTTTCCACGTTATGACCTTCACTGTTGGACCGACTCGACTATAGTGCTGGCGTGGTTGAAACGACCACCCTGCACATGGACGACGTTCGTCGCCAACCGTGTCGCGAAAATTGTCGAGGTGGCGGACAACACTCACTGGTACCACGTCGACTCGGAGAGTAATCCAGCGGATCTTGCCAGCAGAGGCATGTATCCGCTGGATTTGCTTCACACCCCGCTCTGGTGGCAAGGACCTGCATGGCTTCGGCAAGCGAGGACGCAGTGGCCTCACTATACTGCCCCCCACGAGTTCGAAACTGAGTTGGAGGCTAAGCCCATCAAAACCAATTTCACCTATTACCACCAATATGAGGACCCCTTAGAAAGATTCTCTTCTTTCCCGCGAGCCCTTCGCGTATTGGCGTATGCTTTTCGGTTCCTGCAGCATACGCACCCCCATTACCGCCCTCATTTTCGGCGCGAAACTACTCTCATCGACTCCGATGAGATTCAAGCCGTTCAGACGCGGCTCATCATTGTCGCGCAAAAAGTTCATTTCAACGACGAATATCATTGTCTTGAAATGCAACAAACTCTTAAGCGCAAGAGTTCGATTCTCTCGCTTAACCCATTTCTCTCACACGATGGACTCCTCCGCGTGAGCGGACGGTTAATCTCTTGTCCATCTCTCTCGTACGATGAACGCCACCCTATTTTGCTCCCCTACAATAGCGTCTTCACCCGTCTTTTGGTTCGGTTTATCCACGACATCAGTTTACACGGCGGAAACCAGCTGATTCCAGCGGTACTGGATACCCAAGGCTCAAAACATGATTAAAGCCACAATTCAAAATTTACTTTCAATAAAGAAAATTTTTGTTCAAAAATGAACCAAAAAACCGTGGAGACTTATATGTATCACAAATAAGTTCTCTTTTTTTCTTATTGGAATTGAAATTTTGTATATACACATTTGGCAATACTGAAACCAATTTTATTTTAAAGCTACACCTTGAGCCTCAAAACGTTAGTATGTGTTGAACTGTGAAAAGAACATTTTTTACATCACCTCAAACATGTCGGATTTCGTACCAACAAAAACGTTTTTGCGGAGAATTTTATTACAGTATCATATCCAAAAGAAATCTGCAGCTGAAGCTAATCGAATTCTTGTGGATACTTACGGTAACCATGCTCTATCAGAAACATCATGCAGAGGTTGGTTTTGGTCGAATTTAAAGTGCGTTCCGGCGACCTTAAAAAATTTGAAGACGAAGAATTGGAAGCATTACTCGATAAAGGTTCATGTCAGACACAAGAAGAACTTGCAGAATCAAGTTGTTGAATTTGCAGGAGTTGAACAACTCATAATTTCAAAACGTTTAAAAGACTTAGGAATGATTCAAAAAGAAGGAAATTGGGTTCCGTACGAATTGAAGCCGAGAGATGTCGAACGGCGCTTTTTCAGCTGCGAAAAATTGCCTCAACGGCAAAAAAGGTTTTCTGCATCGTATCGTGACTGGCGATGAAAAGTGGATACGCTATGACAATCCAAAACGAAAAAGACATGGGGAAAGCCTGGCCATGTGTCAACATCAACAGAAAAGCCGAATATTCATGGCTCCAAACTCATGCTATATATCTGGTGGGATCAGCTCAGTGTGTTGTACTATGAGCAACTCAAAACCCAATGAAACTATTACAGGAGATCGCTATAGGCTGCAATTGACGCGTTTGAGCAGAGCGTTGCAAAATAAAAGACCGCAATACGCCGAACAGTCTTGTTGGTTAAAACAATATATTGACTTAAATACCCATCACCGCAGTTTAGCAAGAAATAATTTTGAAAAGAATTTCTTTAAACTGCTAAACAATGCGGTGTATAGGAAAACAATGGAGAATCTGGATAAGCGGAAAGATGTCAAGATTGTGAATATCTGGGAAAGTCGAGGAAGGCGATTGGGACTAATTGGCAACCGAATTTTCACAGTTATTCGCAATTTACTGTAGACATTATTGCGATTCAAATGAGTAGGATTCGCACCGTTTATAATAAGCCCATTTACTTGGGATTTTCGGTGCTTGAACTGTCAAAGTGGAAGATGTATAACTTGCATTACGTCTTCATGGCACCGAAATTCCAACAGAGTGTTGTATTGAATTATATGGATACAGATTAATTCATATATTCAATCACGACTCTAGATTTTTATAGGGATATTCCTGATGATATCGAATCAAAATTGGATACATCCCAATATCCGGAGGAGAGTGTATTTAATTTTCTTCTTAGGAATGCTAAAGTCCTCGGCATTATGAAGGATGAGAGTAAGGGGAAAATAATGAAGGAGTTCATAGGCCTCCGCGCAAAAATGTACTAATTATAGATATTTCAAAATTTTAATCTAAGCATCTATAAATATATATTGTAATTTAAACAAATAATTTAATTTTAAATGAAATTTTTATTAATATAAAATATATAGATATTAAGTTTACAATTGTTAGTTTTAAGAAATTTTATAAATAAAAAAATGTAAATCTGAAATTGTAAACTTTTCTTTTTATTTATTGAAAGAATTTAGAAATTTTCTTAACAGAATAGCGTTTTGAAGCGCACAACAGCTATTATGGTAATAGCACATCCTTTGTAGTAAGTATGTATGTATCTCGAAGAGTTTCAAAGCTGCTGCAGCCGAATTCTTCAACGTTAAATACGGTCTCGTCTAAAATTTTTTCAACCCCTTAACGTACACGGATATATTTTTAAGATTTTGCTTCACGACATATTTTACACTACAAAAGTAGATGAAGGTGGCTTCATCTACTTTTGTAGATGAATGTGTGGTTACCATTCCATGTAAAACCATGGTGATTACGATATAACCAGTGCACTTGTTTTTGCGACTGGCGTGTTAATTTGTTTAATCCATATGGTGGTTTTATAATAAAATTCTGATAATCATTAAAGCTGAAGGTGAATGCCAACTTTTTGACTATAAATTCATTAAAATTGCCTTTGAATCCCTGCACATCCAGAGTAATAAATTTGTCATTCTTCATTTTCACTTAGACGACTTTTTTAATTTTACGCAGTACGCAGTAATCTGATGTGTTGGCTGGAATATTTTTTGATATCTTAAATTCAATTCTAATATCAATCGGACCACTTTTATTCGTCGTCTGAAAAAAATTGGCGTGCCACGCCCTCTGACAACAAAGTTGGAATAAGATATTGAGATTGAGTAATTTTATTGGTATATATAGGGAAGCATTACCAATAAGCTTGCCAAAAATGGGTGTGCCACGCCTACTCGTACAAAAGTTGTCAATATCTTGTAAACGGTATAAGATATTAGCACGAAATTTTATCACGAGGTATCTACAGGTATTACCAATTTGTATACAAAATGGGCTTGGTCCGCCTACTTATACAAAAGTTGTCAATATCCCATAAACAGTTCAAAATATTAATACGTAATTCTATCTAGCGGTATCCAGAGACATTAAAAAACATTTTCCCGAAATGGGCGTGGTTCGCCTACTTATACAAAAGTTCTTAAGTGGCGAAATTATAATTTTTTCAGTTACTCGGTTGTAGGGTATTTAGATTTCGGCCAGGCCGAAGATAACACTCTCACTTGTTTGAATTGGAACTGACCAATATTTGTTGAGAACGCTGTTAGGGGTCTTGATGTTTTCTTTAATTCTATTTGAAGAAATGAGTTGGTTATATCTAGTGTTGAAAAATATTTAGCTCTACCGTTTCTGCCTAATACGTCGTCTAATCTTGTTGAAGGAAATTTGTCATTTTTGATGTTTTTATTTAATTGTCTGTAGTCTACTTAGTATTAGAATTTTTTCAGTTACTCGGTTGTAGGGTATTTAGATTTCGGCCAGCCCGAAGACAACACTCTCACTTGTTTGAATTGGAACTGACCAATATTTGTTGAGAACGCTGTTAGTGTCTTGATGTTTTCTTTAATTCTATTTGAAGAAATGAGTTGGTTATATCTAGTGTTGAAAAATATTTAGCTCTACCGTTTCTGTCTAATACGTCGTCTAATCTTGTTAAAGGAAATTTGTCATTTTTGATGTTTTTATTTAATTGTCTGTAGTCTACTTAGTATTAGAATTTTTTCAGTTACTCGGTTGTAGGGTATTTAGATTTCGGCCAGGCCGAAGACAACACT
Source organism: Sicus ferrugineus (assembly GCA_922984085.1). Taxonomy (NCBI): domain Eukaryota; kingdom Metazoa; phylum Arthropoda; class Insecta; order Diptera; family Conopidae; genus Sicus; species Sicus ferrugineus. The sequence goes on from OV277350.1 coordinate 21,408,279, forward strand.
CTCACTTGTTTGAATTGGAACTGACCAATATTTGTTGAGAACGCTGTTAGGGGTCTTGATGTTTTCTTTAATTCTATTTGAAGAAATGAGTTGGTTATATCTAGTGTTGAAAAATATTTAGCTCTACCGTTTCTGTCTAATACGTCGTCTAATCTTGTTAAAGGAAATTTGTCATTTTTGATGTTTTTATTTAATTGTCTGTAGTCTACTACAATTCTCTATTTTTTTGTGTCGTCTGTACTTTTCTTTGGGACTATGAGTAATGGTCAAGTCTACACCAAAAGCTACTTGCACAATTCCGCGCAATTCCGCGCAATCAGCACACATCACCACATAAACGAACACCCTCGGACTCCGACGCCAACAAAGGAGCAACAGCATCTTGAATTATAGCTGCATGTCAAGTTAAAATGGAAATTTAGGACCAAAACGAATAGCTAAGAATTACAGCGAAAAATATCCAAATCTTTTTATTACGGTAAGTGCAAGAAAACAAAAATCACTACCTTAATATACTATATATATTTGCACACCTCGTGCAAATATTCGGTACCCATCGAACCGGATATCCAACCCGCTACCTAAAAGTAGTGATTTTTGTTTTGGTGATAAAAAGTGAATTATTAAAAAAGAATAAATATTAATAAACTTAATATTTCAATAACGTTCGCTTCGGCGTCGCTGTATACGCCATTTTGTTAGCTTCTTCCTCTCTATTTCATTCCCTCCCGCATTTTTGTGCATTACTGTTTTTTTTTTTTTTTTTTTTTTTTTATATCAGATTCTAGCAGTAGCCCTTAAGAGGTCAATCTCTTTTTTCATGATTGGCTACTGGTGGAATGGGGGACAGTGGGAGAGGAAGGAAAAGGGAACTTTTGGCATTCTACTAATTCGACTCCGGCAAGTGGTGCGTAGCAAAGCTATCTAAGAACAGCTATTTTGCTTTATTATAGCAAACACTGCCGGAGTCAACGAATGGTTCTTAATTTCACAACTAGCGCTAGGCGAGGCCTTAAGTACGCATTAGAATTTGAGACGTCACGATAAGAAAAGTTAACACCCATGCGCAAGGCGGGATTCGAACCCACGTCCCCGGAAAATCGATGGCTAGTATGCCACACACTAAACCACCGAGCCACCGAGAACCACAAAAAAAAAAAAATACTGTACAAGTATTTTGCGAAAAAAAGCTGATTTTCACGGTCTCGTTGTTTGCTGACTCCAAGCAAAGCAAGCAACTCATATATAATATTTGCAAGTGCACACCCCGCTGCACTCAGCAAATATATTCTCATCATCCTCGCTCTGTTATAAAATTCTCGTTGTTGCAAAGTAAGCAACGTGTATACATATATTTGCAAGTGCACATCCCGCTGCACTTGCTAAACTCTCAATTTGTGCACGCACAACGCGTTTTTTTCGCATTCCCTTTTGTGCGGTGTCCGCACGATTTGTGATCCTCGACTCGCTTTGTTCTAAGAGATCATATTTTTACGCTCCCTAAAAAGACGCGTATTCTCATCCCGTGACCGTAAGCTTATAATTATATATAAGCTGCGCTGGAAATGCAATTAGAGTGTTAAAAGTGTAATTACTAAGGCTATATTACTAATTAATTATAATAATTTTATATATTCTAAACACAAATAAAAAAATTGTATATTGTTTCTTGTGAAATATACTATAATTTAAAAAACAAGTAAAAGTGTTGTCTTCGGCCTGGCTGAAATCTAAATACCCTACACCCGAGTAACTGAAAAAATTATAATTTCACCACTTAACATTTTTTGTATAAGTAGGCGGACCACGCCCATTTCGGCAAAATGTTTTTGTAATGTCTCTAGGTACTGCTAGTTAGAATTACGTATCAATATTTTGAACCGTTTATGGGATATTGATAACTTTTGTATAATTGGGCGGACCACGCCCATTTTTTTGTATATAGATTGGTAATACGTGTAGATACCTCGTGATAACATTTCGTATTAATATCTTATACCGTTTATAAGATATTGACAACTTTTGTACGAGTGGGCGTGGCACGCCCATTTTTGTCAAGCTTATTGGTAATGCCTCCCTATATATCCTGATGAAATTACATATCCATATCTTATACCGTTCATTAGATATTTCCAACTTTGTTATCAGTGGGCGTGGCACGCCCACTCTTTTCACACATTTTAGTAATGACGCTACATGTTCCAGAATAAAATTATACATTGATATCTCACACGGATTATAAAATATTCAGATTTTAACATTTTTTGAAACGAGGTGCCTTTACATTCCGTACGTAAAGTAGGCTTGGCTGTTTACCGATCTCGCCATTTTCAATCCCAAACAGCCCCACATAACAAAGAATATTTGTGCCAAATTTCATCGCGATATCTCTTTTCGTTATCTCGTAATCGTGATTTCAGACAGACAGACAGACAGACAGACGGACGGACGGACAGGGCTAAATCGATTCAAGAGGAGACGCTGAGCAAGAATATATATACTTTTCTATATCTATCTCGTTTCCTTCTCTGCGTTACAAACGGAAGAACAAAGTGAATATACCCTACTCCCGGGTGTAGGGTATAATAAAATAAAATAGGACTTTTTATGTTTGTCTCCCCCCTTTTCCAGAAGTTATTTTTGAATGGCGGAAAATATTACGGATTTGAAGGACGGAAAATATTTTAATTTTTTATACTCCATTTCTGAAATAAAACAAAATAAATAAAATAAAACAAGAAGTTTTTCTCTCTCCCCTTCTTTTTTATCGTCTTGCAAATATACAAGAAATTTTGAAAATTTTCTATAAATATACAATATAATTTTTGGATATGCCTCCCTATATATCCTGATGAAATTACATGTCCATATCTTATACCGTTCATTAGATATTGCCAACTTTGTTATCAGTGGGCGTGGCACGCCCACTCTTTTCACACATTTTAGTAATGACGCTACATGTTCCGGAATAAAATTATACCTTAATATCTCACACGGATTATGAAATATTCAGATTTTAACATTTTTTGAAACGAGGTGCCTTTACATTCCGTACGTAAAGTAGGCGTGGCTGTTTACCGATCTCGCCATTTTCAATCCCACACAGCCCTACATAACAAAGAATATTTGTGCCAAATTTCATCGCGATATCTCTTTTCGTTATCTCGTAATCGTGATTTCAGACAGACAGACAGACAGACAGATAGACAGACAGACGGACGGACGGACAGGGCTAAATCGATTCAAGAGGTGACGCTGAGCAAGAATATATATACTTTTCTATATCTATCTCGTCTCCTTCTCTGCGTTACAAACGGAAGAACAAAGTGAATATACCCTACTCCCGGGTGTAGGGTATAATAAAATAAAATTGGGCTTTTTATGTTTGTCTCCCCCTTTTCCAGAAATTATTTTTGAATGGCGGAAAATATGACGGAATTGAATGACGGAAAATATTTTAATTTTTTATACTCCATTTCTGAAATAAAACAAAATAAATAAAATAAAACAAGAAGTTTTTCTCTCTCTCCTTCTTTTTTATCGTCTTGCAAATATACAAGAAATTTTGAAAATTTTCTATAAATATACAATATAATTTTTGGATATGCCTCCCTATATATCCTGATGAAATTACATGTCCATATCTTATACCGTTCATTAGATATTGCCAACTTTGTTATCAGTGGGCGTGGCACGCCCACTCTTTTCACACATTTTAGTAATGACGCTACATGTTCCGGAATAAAATCATACCTTCATATCTCACACGGATTATGAAATATTCAGATTTTAACATTTTTTGAAACGAAGTGCCTTTACATTCCGTACGTAAAGTAGGCGTGGCTGTTTACCGATCTCGCCATTTTCAATCCCAAACAGCCCTACATAACAAAGAATATTTGTGCCAAATTTCATCGCGATATCTCTTTTCGTTATCTCGTAATCGTGATTTCAGACAGACAGACAGACAGACAGACGGACGGACGGACAGGGCTAAATCGATTCAAGAGGTGACGCTGAGCAAGAATATATATACTTTTCTATATCTATCTCGTCTCCTTCTCTGCGTTACAAACGGAAGAACAAAGTGAATATACCCTACTCCCGGGTGTAGGGTATAATAAAGTAAAATTGGACTTTTTATGTTTGTCTCCCCCCTTTTCCAGAAGTTATTTTTGAATGGCGGAAAATATGACGGATTTGAAGGACGTAAAATATTTTGCTTGCTGCTTGTTTAGATTTTCTCGAGGAAAACTCTGATGCCGATTATTACTTGCAGGATCTGGAAACCATCAAGTTAAAGCATCGGCGTTGTTATCAGGTGTATGTACTCTGCGCCGCCCATATCACCGAGCAAAGGCATTTGCTTGCGCCTCCGCCGACTTTACGCTCCCATACCCCCGGCACAATTAGCTGCTACTTGATTAAAATTTATTTTCAATAAAGAAAATTTTTGTTCAAAAATGAACCAAAAAACCGTGGAGACTTATATATATCACAAATAAGTTCTCTTTTTTTCTTATTGGAATTGAAATTTTGTATATACACATTTGGCAATACTGAAACAAATTTTATTTTAAAGCTACACCTTGAGCCTCAAAACGTTAGTATGTGTTGAACTTTGAAAAGAACATTTTTACATCACCTCAAACATGTCGGATTTCGTACCAACAAAAACGTTTTTGCGGAGAATTTTATTACAGTATCATATCCAAAAGAAATCTGCAGCTGAAGCTAATCGAATTCTTGTGGATACTTACGGTAACCATGCTCTATCAGAAACAACATGCAGAGGTTGGTTTTGGTCGAATTTAAAGTGCGTTCCGGCGACCTTAAAAAATTTGAAGACGTAGAATTGGAAGCATTACTCGATAAAGGTTCATGTCAGACACAAGAATGTCTTCTTAGGAATGCTAAAGTCCTCGGCATGATGAAGGATGAGAGTAAGGGGAAAATAATGAAGGAGTTCATAGGCCTCCGCGGAAAAATGTACTATTTATAAATATTTTAAAATTTTAATCTAATCATCTATAAATATATATTGTAATTTAAACAAATAATTTAATTTTAAATGAAATTTTTATTAATATAACAATTTTTATATTAATATGTACTCGTACAAAAGTTGTCAATATCTTGTAAACGGTATAAGATATTAGCACGAAATTTTATCACGAGGTATCTACAGGTATTACCAATTTGTATACAAAAATGAGCTTGGCCCGCCTACTTATACAAAAGTTGTCAATATCCCATAAACAGTTCAAAATATTAATACGTAATCCTATCTAGCGGTATCTAGAGACATTAAAAAATATTTTCCCGAAATGGGCGTGGTTCTCCTACTTATACAAAAGTTCTTAAGTGGCGAAATTATAATTTTTAAAGTTACTCGGTTGTAGGGTATTTGGATTTCGGCCAGGCCGAAGACAACACTCTTACTTGTTTGAATTGGAACTGACCAATATTTGTTGAGAACGCTGTTAGGGGTCTTGATGTTTTCTTTAATTCTATTTGAAGAAATGAGTTGGTTATATCTAGTGTTGAAAAATATTTAGCTCTACCATTTCTGTCTAATACGTCGTCTAATCTTGTTAAAGGAAAAATGTTTTTTTTTTGATGTTTTTATTTAATTGTCTGTAGTCTACTACAATTCTCTATTTTTTTGTGTTGTCTGTACTTTTCTTTAGGACTATGAGTAATGGTCAAGACTACACCAAAAGCTACTTGCACAATCCCGCGCAATCAGCACACATCACAACATAAACGAACACCCCCGGACTCCGACGCCAACAAAGGAGCAACAGCATCTTGTATTATAGCTGCATGTCAAGTTAAAATGGAAATTTAGGACTAAAACGAAGAGCTAAGAATTACAGCGAAAAATATCCAAATCTTTTTATTACGGTAAGTGCAAGAAAACAAAAATCACTACCTTAATATACTATATATATTTGCACACCTCGTGCAAATATTCGGTACCCATCGAACCGGATATCCAACCTGCTTCCTAAAAGTAGTGATTTTTGTTTTGGTGATAAAAAGTGAATTATTAAAAAGAATAAATATTAATAAACTTAATATTTCAATAACGTCCGTTTCGGCGTCGCTGTATACGCCATTTTGTTAGCTTCTTCTTCTCTATGTCATTCCCTCCCGCATTTGTGTGCATTACTGTACAAGTATTTTGCGAAAAAAAGCTGATTTTCACGGTCTCGTTGTTTGCTTTGCTGACTCCAAGCAAAGCAAGCAACTCATATATAATATTTGCAAGTGCACACCCCGCTGCACTCAGCAAATATATTCTCATCATCCTCGCTCTGTTATAAAATTCTCGTTGTTGCAAAGTAAGCAACGTGTATACATATATTTGCAAGTGCACATCCCGCTGCACTTGCTAAACTCTCAATTTGTGCACGCACAACGCGTTTTTTTCGCATTCCCTTTGTGATCCGCACGATTTGTGATCCTCGACTCGCTTTGTTCTAAGAGATCATATTTTTACGCTCCCTAAAAAGACGCGTATTCTCATCCCGTGACCGTAAGCTTATAATTATATATAAGCTGCGCTGGAAATGCAATTAGAGTGTTAAAAGTGTAATTACTAAGGCTATATTACTAATTAATTATAATAATTTTATATATTCTATACTCAAATAAAAAAAATTGTATATTGTTTCTTGTGAAATATACTATAATTTAAAAAACAAGTAAAAGTATTTTCTTCGGCCTGGCCGAAATCTAAATGCCCTACACCCGAGTAACTGAAAAAATTATAATTTCGCCACTTAACATTTTTTGTATAAGTAGGCGGACCACGCCCATTTCGGCAAAATGTTTTTGTAATGTCTCTAGGTACTGCTAGTTAGAATTACGTATCAATATTTTGAACCGTTTATGGGATATTGACAACTTTTGTATAATTGGGCGGACCACGCCCATTTTTTGTATATAGATTGGTAATACGTGTAGATACCTCATGATAACATTTCGTATTAATATCTTATACCGTTTATAAGATATTGATAACTTTTGTACGAGTGGGCGTGGCACGCCCATTTTTTCAAGCTTATTGATAATGCCTCCCTATATATCCTGATGAAATTACATGTCCATATCTTATACCGTTCATTAGATATTGCCAACTTTGTTATCAGTGGGCGTGGCACGCCCACTCTTTTCACACATTTTAGTAATGACGCTACATGTTCCGGAATAAAATTATACCTTGATATCTCACACGGAGTATGAAATATTCAGATTTTAACATTTTTTGAAACGAGGTGCCTTTACATTCCGTACGTAAAGTAGGCTTGGCTGTTTACCGATCTCGCCATTTTCAATCCCAAAAAGCCCCACATAACAAAGAATATTTGTGCCAAATTTCATCGCGATATCTCTTTTCGTTATCTCGTAGTCGTGATTTCAGACAGACAGACAGACAGACAGACGGACGGACGGACAGGGCTAAATCGATTCAAGAGGTGACGCTGAGCAAGAATATATATACTTTTCTATATCTATCTCGTCTCCTTCTCTGCGTTACAAACGGAAGAACAAAGTGAATATACCCTACTCCCGGGTGTAGGGTATAATAAAATAAAATTGGACTTTTTATGTTTGTCTCCCCCCTTTTCCAGAAGTTATTTTTGAATGGCGGAAAATATTACGGATTTGAGGGACGGATTGAGAGCGTTCCTGCGACCTTAAAAAATTTGAAGACGTAGAATTGGAAGCATTACTCGATAAAGGTTCATGTCAGACACAAGAAGAACTTACAGAATCAAGTTGTTGAACTTGCAGGAGTTGAACAACTCATAATTTCAAAACGTTTAAAAGACTTAGGAATGATTCAAAAAGAAGGAAATTGGGTTCAGTACGAATTGAAGCCGAGAGATGTCGAACAGCGCTTTTTCAGCTGCGAAAAATTGCCTCAACGGCAAAAAAGGTTTTCTGCATCGTATCGTGGCTGGCGATGAAAAGTGGATACGCTATGACAATCCAAAACGAAAAAGACATAGGGAAAGCCTGGTCATGTGTCAACATCAACAGTAAAGCCGAATATTCATGGCTCCAAGCTCATGCTCTGTATCTGGTGGGATCAGCTCAGTGTGGTGTACTATGAGCAACTCAAAACCCAATGAAACTATTACAGGAGATCGCTATAGGCTGCAATTGACGCGTTTGAGCAGAGCATTGCAAAATAAAAGACCGCAATACGCCGAACAGTCTTGTTGGTTAAAACAATATATTGACTTAAATACCCATCACCGCAGTTTAGCAAGAAATACTTTTAAAAAGAATTTCTTTAAACTGCTAAACAATGCGGTGTATAGGAAAACAATGGAGAATGTGGATAAGCGGAAATATGTCAAGATTGTGAATATCTGGGAAAGTCGAGGAAGGCGATTGGGAGCTCGCGCACTAATTGGCAACCGAATTTTCACAGTTCTTCGCAATTTACTGTAGACATTATTGCGATTCAAATGAGTAGGATTCGCACCGTTTATAATAAGCCCATTTACTTGGGATTTTCGGTGCTTGAACTGTCAAAGTGGAAGATGTATAACTTCCATTACGACTTCATGGCACCGAAATTCCAACAGAGTGTTGTATTGAATTATATGGATACAGATTCATTCATATATTCAATCACGACTCTAGATTTTTATAGGGATATTCGTGATGATATCGAATCAAAATTAGATACTTTATTTTTATAAATTTAGATTTAGATATCAAAATTAGATATATTTTTAAGATTTTGCTTCACGACATATTTTACACTACAAAAGTAGATGAAGCCACCATTCCATGTAAAACCATGGTGATTACGATATAACCAGTGCACTTGTTTTTGCGACTGGCGTGTTAATTTGTTTAATCCATATGGTGGTTTTATAATAAAATTCTGATAATCATTAAAGCTGAAGGTGAATGCCAACTTTTTGACTATAAATTCATTAAAATTGCCTTTGAATCCCTGCACATCCAGAGTAATAAATTTGTCATTCTTCATTTTCATTTAGACGACTTTTTTAATTTTACGCAGTACGCAGTAAGCTGATGTGTTGGCTGGAATATTTTTTGATGTCTTAAATTCAATTCTAATATCAATCGGACCACTTTTATTCGTCGTCTGAAGAAAATTGGCGTGCCACGCCCTCTGACAACAAAGTTGGAATAAGATATTGAGATGTAATTTTATTGGTATATATAGGGAAGCATTACCAATAAGCTTGCCAAAAATGGGTGTGCCACGCCTACTCGTACAAAAGTTGTCAATATCTTGTAAACGGTATAAGATATTAGCACGAAATTTTATCACGAGGTATCTACAGGTATTACCAATTTGTATACAAAAATGAGCTTGGTCCGCCTACTTATACAAAAGTTGTCAATATCCCATAAACAGTTCAAAATATTAATACGTAATCCTATCTAGCTGTATCTAGAGACATTAAAAAATATTTTCCCGAAATGGGCGTGGTTCGCCTACTTATACAAAAGTTCTTAAGTGGCGAAATTAGAATTTTTTCAGTTACTCGGTTGTAGGGTATTTAGATTTCGGCCAGGCCGAAGACAACACTCTTACTTGTTTGAATTGGAACTGACCATTGTTTCTTGAGAACGCTGTTAGGGGTCTTGATGTTTTCTTTAATTCTATTTGAAGAAATGAGTTGGTTATATCTAGTGTTGAAAAATATTTAGCTCTACCATTTCTGTCTAATACGTCGTCTAATCTTGTTAAAGGAAATTTGTCATTTTTGATGTTTTTATTTAATTGTCTGTAGTCTACTACAATTCTCTATTTTTTTGTGTCGTCTGTACTTTTCTTTGGGACTATGAGTAATGGTCAAGTCTACACCAAAAGCTACTTGCACAATCCCGCGCAATTAGCACACATCACCACATAAACGAACACCACCGGACTCCGACGCCAACAAAGGAGCAACAGCATCTTGTATTATAGCTGTATGTCAAGTTAAAATGGAAATTTAGGACTAAAACGAAGAGCTAAGAATTACAGCGAAAAATATCCAAATCTTTTTATTACGGTAAGTGCAAGAAAACAAAAATCACTACCTTAATATACTATATATATTTGCACACCTCCTGCAAATATTCGGTAAACATCGAACCGGATATCCAACCCGCTTCCTAAAAGTAGTGATTTTTATTTTTTGTGATAAAAAGTGAATTATTAAAAAAGAATAAATATTAATAAACTTAATATTTCAATAACGTTCGCTTCGGCGTCGCTGTATACGCCATTTTGTTAGCTTCTTCCTCTCTATTTCATTCCCTCTCGCATTTGTGTGCATTACTGTACAAGTATTTTGCGAAAAAAAGCTGATTTTCACGGTCTCGTTGTTTGCTTTGCTGACTCCAAGCAAAGCAAGCAACTCATATATAATATTTGCAAGTGCACACCCCGCTGCACTCAGCAAATATATTCTCATCATCCCCGCTCTGTTATAAAATTCTCGTTGTTGCAAAGTAAGCAACGTGTATACATATATTTGCAAGTGCACATCCCGCTGCACTTGCTAAACTCTCAATTTGTGCACGCACAACGCGTTTTTTTCGCATTCCCTTTTGTGCGGTGTCCGCACGATTTGTGATCCTCGACTCGCTTTGTTCTAAGAGATCATATTTTTACGCTCCCTAAAAAGACGCGTATTCTCATCCCGTGACCGTAAGCTTATAATTATATATAAGCTGCGCTGGAAATGCAATTAGAGTGTTAAAAGTGTAATTACTAAGGCTATATTACTAATTAATTATAATAATTTTATATATTCTAAACACAAATAAAAAAAATTGTATATTGTTTCTTGTGAAATATACTATACTATATTTATTTACTAAATTATATATATATATATATAATTTAAAAAACAAGTAAAAGTGTTGTCTTCGGCCTGGCTGAAATCTAAATACCCTACACCCGAGTAACTGAAAAAATTATAATTTCGCCACTTAACATTTTTTGTATAAGTAGGCGGACCACGCCCATTTCGGCAAAATGTTTTTGTAATGTCTCTAGGTACTGCTAGTTAGAATTACGTATCAATATTTTGAACCGTTTATGGGATATTGACAACTTTTGTATAATTGGGCGGACCACGCCCATTTTTTGTATATAGATTGGTAATACGTGTAGATACCTCGTGATAACATTTCGTATTAATATATTATACCGTTTATAAGATATTGACAACTTGTGTACGAGTGGGCGTGGTACGCCCATTTTTGTCAAGCTCATTGGTAATGTCTCCCTATATATCCTGATGAAATTACATGTCCATATCTTATACCGTTCATTAGATATTGCCAACTTTGTTATCAGTGGGCGTGGTACGCCCACTCTTTTCACACATTTTAGTAATGACGCTACATGTTCCGGAATAAAATTATACCTTGATATCTCACACGGATTATGAAATATTCAGATTTTAACATTTTTTGAAACGAGGTGCCTTTACATTCCGTACGTAAAGTAGGCTTGGCTGTTTACCGATCTCGCCATTTTCAATCCCAAAAAGCCCCACATAACAAAGAATATTTGTGCCAAATTTCATCGCGATATCTCTTTTCGTTATCTCGTAATCGTGATTTCAGACAGACAGACAGACAGACAGACGGACGGACGGACAGGGCTAAATCGATTCAAGAGGTGACGCTGAGCAAGAATATATATACTTTTCTATATCTATCTGCGTTACAAACGGAAGAACAAAGTGAATATACCCTACTCCCGGGTGTAGGGTATAATAAAATAAAATTGGACTTTTTATGTTTGTCTCCCCCCTTTTCCAGAAGTTATTTTTGAATGGCGGAAAATATGACGGATTTGAAGGACGTATAATATTTTGCTTGCTGCTTGTTTAGATGTTCTCGAGGAGAACTCTGATGCCGATTATCACTTGCAGGATCTGGAAACCATCAAGTTAAAGCATCGGCGTTGTTATCAGGTGTATGTACTCTGCGCCGCCCATATCACCGAGCAAAGGCATTTGCTTGCGCCTCCGCCGACTTTACGCTCCCATTCCCCCGGCACAATTAGCTGCTACTTGATTAAAATTTATTTTCAATAAAGAAAATTTTTGTTCAAAAATGAACCAAAAAACCGTGGACACTTATATATATCACAAATAAGTTCTCTTTTTTTCTTATTGGAATTGAAATTTTGTATATACACATTTGGCAATACTGAAACCAATTTTATTTTAAAGCTACACCTTGAGCCTCAAAACGTTAGTATGTGTTGAACTGTGAAAAGAACATTTTTTACATCACCTCAAACATGTCGGATTTCGTACCAACAAAAACGTTTTTGCGGAGAATTTTATTACAGTATCATATCCAAAAGAAATCTGCAGCTGAAGCTAATCGAATTCTTGTGGATACTTACGGTAACCATGCTCTATCAGAAACAACATGCAGAGGTTGGTTTTGGTCGAATTTAAAGAGCGTTCCGGCGACCTTAAAAAATTTGAAGACGTAGAATTGGAAGCATTACTCGATAAAGGTTCATGTCAGACACAAGAATGTCTTCTTAGGAATGCTAAAGTCCTCGGCATGATGAAGGATGAGAGTAAGGGGAAAATAATGAAGGAGTTCATAGGCCTCCGCGCAAAAATGTACTATTTATAAATATTTTAAAATTTTAATCTAATCATCTATAAATATATATTGTAATTTAAACAAATAATTTAATTTTAAATGAAATTTTTATTAATATAAAATATATAGATATTAAGTTAGTTACATTTGTTAGATTTAAGAGATTACATTATTAGTACAATTGTTAGATTTAAGAAATTTTATAAATAAAAAAATGTAAATCTGAAATTGTAAACTTTTCTTTTTATTTATTGAAAAAATTTAGAAATTTTCTTAACAGAATAGCGTTTTGAAGCGCACAACAGCCATTATGGGAATAGCACATCCTTTGTAGTAAGTATGTATGTATCTCGAAGAGTTTCAAAGTTGCTGCAGCCGAATTCTTCAACGTTAAATACGGTCTCGTCTAAAATTTTTTCAACCCCTTAACGTACACGGATATATTTTTAAGATTTTGCTTCACGACATATTTTACACTACAAAAGTAGATGAAGCCACCATTCCATGTAAAACCATGGTGATTACGATATAACCAGTGCACTTGTTTTTGCGACTGGCGTGTTAATTTGTTTAATCCATATGGTGGTTTTATAATAAAATTCTGATAAAAAAATAAATTTGTCATTCTTCATTTTCACTTAGACGACTTTTTTAATTTTACGCAGTACGCAGTAAGCTGATGTGTTGGCTGGAATATTTTTTGATGTCTTAAATTCAATTCTAATATCAATCGGACCACTTTTATTCGTCGTCTGAAAAAAATTGGCGTGCCACGCCCTCTGACAACAAAGTTGGAATAAGATATTGAGATGTAATTTTATTGGTATATATAGGGAAGCATTACCAAAAAGCTTGCCAAAAATGGGTGTGCCACGCCTACTCGTACAAAAGTTGTCAATATCTTGTAAACGGTATAAGATATTAGCACGAAATTTTATCACGAGGTATCTACAGGTATTACCAATTTGTATACAAAAATGGGCTTGGTCCGCCTACTTATACAAAAGTTGTCAATATCCCATAAACAGTTCAAAATATTAATACGTAATTCTATCTAGCGGTATCTAGAGACATTAAAAAACATTTTCCCGAAATGGGCGTGGTTCGCCTACTTATACAAAAGTTCTTAAGTGGCGAAATTATAATTTTTTCAGTTACTCGGTTGTAGGGTATTTAGATATCGGCCAGGCCGAAGACAACACTCTTACTTGTTTGAATTGGAACTGACCATTGTTTGTTGAGAACGCTGTTAGGGGTCTTGATGTTTTCTTTAATTCTATTTGAAGAAATGAGTTGGTTATATCTAGTGTTGAAAAATATTTAGCTCTACCATTTCTGTCTAATACCTCGTCTAATCTTGTTAAAGGAAATTTGTCATTTTTGATGTTTTTATTTAATTGTCTGTAGTCTACTACAATTCTCTATTTTTTTGTGTCGTCTGTACTTTTCTTTAGGACTATGAGTAATGGTCAAGTCTACACCAAAAGCTACTTGCACAATCCCGCGCAATCAGCACACATCACCACATAAACGAATACCCCCGGACTCCGACGCCAACAAAGGAGCAACAGCATCTTGTATTATAGCTGCATGTCAAATTAAAATGGAAATTTAGGACCAAAACGAAGAGCTAAGAATTACAGCGAAAAATATCCAAATCTTTTTATTACGCTAAGTGCAAGAAAACAAAAATCACTACCTTAATATACTATATATATTTGCACACCTCGTGCAAATATTCGGTATACATCGAAACGGATATCCAACCCGCTTCCTAAAAGTAGTGATTTTTGTTTTTTGTGATAAAAAGTGAATTATTAAAAAAGAATAAATATTAATAAACTTAATATTTCAATAACGTTCGCTTCGGCGTCGCTGTATACGCCATTTTGTTAGCTTCTTCCTCTCTATTTCATTCCCTCCCGCATTTTTGTGCATTACTGTACAAGTATTTTGCGAAAAAAAGCTGATTTTCACGGTCTCGTTGTTTGCTTTGCTGACTCCAAGCAAAGCAAGCAACTCATATATAATATTTGCAAGTGCACACCCCGCTGCACTCAGCAAATATATTCTCATCATCCCCGCTCTGTTATAAAATTCTCGTTGTTGCAAAGTAAGCAACGTGTATACATATATTTGCAAGTGCACATCCCGCTGCACTTGCTAAACTCTCAATTTGTGCACGCACAACGCGTTTTTTTCGCATTCCCTTTTGTGCGGTGTCCGCACGATTTGTGATCCTCGACTCGCTTTGTTCTAAGAGATCATATTTTTACGCTCCCTAAAAAGACGCGTATTCTCATCCCGTGACCGTAAGCTTATAATTATATATACGCTGGAAATGCAATTAGAGTGTTAAAAGTGTAATTACTAAGGCTATATTACTAATTAATTATAATAATTTTATATATTCTAAACACAAATAAAAAAAAATTGTATATTGTTTCTTGTGAAATATACTATAATTTAAAAAACAAGTAAAAGTGTTGTCTTCGGCCTGGCTGAAATCTAAATACCCTACACCCGAGTAACTGAAAAAATTATAATTTCGCCACTTAACATTTTTTGTATAAGTAGGCGGACCACGCCCATTTCGGCAAAATGTTTTTGTAATGTCTCTAGGTACTGCTAGTTAGAATTACGTATCAATATTTTGAACCGTTTATGGGATATTGACAACTTTTGTATAATTGGGCGGACCACGCCCATTTTTTGTATATAGATTGGTAATACGTGTAGATACCTCGTGATAACATTTCGTATTAATATATTATACCGTTTATAAGATATTGACAACTTTTGTACGAGTGGGCGTGGCACGCCCATTTTTGTCAAGCTTATTGGTAATGCCTCCTTATATATCCTGATGAAATAACATGTCCATATCTTATACCGTTCATTAGATATTGCCAACTTTGTTATCAGTGGGCATGGCACGCCCACTCTTTTCACACATTTTAGTAATGACGCTACATGTTCCGGAATAAAATTATACCTTGATATCTCACACGGATTATGAAATATTCAGATTTTAACATTTTTTGAAACGAGGTGCCTTTACATTCCGTACGTAAAGTAGGCTTGGCTGTTTACCGATCTCGCCATTTTCAATCCCAAAAAGCCCCACATAACAAAGAATATTTGTGCCAAATTTCATCGCGATATCTCTTTTCGTTATCTCGTAATCGTGATTTCAGACAGACAGACAGACAGACGGACGGACGGACAGAGCTAAATCGATTCAAGAGGTGACGCTGAGCAAGAATATATATACTTTTCTATATCTATCTCGTCTCCTTCTCTGCGTTACAAACGGAAGAACAAAGTGAATATACCCTACTCCCGGGTGTAGGGTATAATAAAGTAAAATTGGACTTTTTATGTTTGTCTCCCCCCTTTTCCAGAAGTTATTTTTGAATGGCGGAAAATATGACGGATTTGAAGGACGTAAAATATTTTGCTTGCTGCTTGTTTAGATTTTCTCGAGGAAAACTCTGATGCCGATTATTACTTGCAGGATCTGGAAACCATCAAGTTAAAGCATCGGCGTTGTTATCAGGTGTATGTACTCTGCGCCGCCCATATCACCGAGCAAAGGCATTTGCTTGCGCCTCCGCCGACTTTACGCTCCCATACCCCCGGCACAATTAGCTGCTACTTGATTAAAATTTATTTTCAATAAAGAAAATTTTTGTTCAAAAATGAACCAAAAAACCGTGGAGACTTATATATATCACAAATAAGTTCTCTTTTTTTCTTATTGGAATTGAAATTTTGTATATACACATTTGGCAATACTGAAACAAATTTTATTTTAAAGCTACACCTTGAGCCTCAAAACGTTAGTATGTGTTGAACTTTGAAAAGAACATTTTTACATCACCTCAAACATGTCGGATTTCGTACCAACAAAAACGTTTTTGCGGAGAATTTTATTACAGTATCATATCCAAAAGAAATCTGCAGCTGAAGCTAATCGAATTCTTGTGGATACTTACGGTAACCATGCTCTATCAGAAACAATATGAAGAGGTTGGTTTTGGTCGAATTTAAAGAGCGTTCCGGCGACCTTAAAAAATTTGAAGACGTAGAATTGGAAGCATTACTCGATAAAGGTTCATGTCAGACACAAGAAGAACTTACAGAATCAAGTTGTTGAACTTGCAGGAGTTGAACAACTCATAATTTCAAAACGTTTAAAAGACTTAGGAATGATTCAAAAAGAAGGAAATTGGGTTCAGTACGAATTGAAGCCGAGAGATGTCGAACAGCGCTTTTTCAGCTGCGAAAAATTGCCTCAACGGCAAAAAAGGTTTTCTGCATCGTATCGTGGCTGGCGATGAAAAGTGGATACGCTATGACAATCCAAAACGAAAAAGACATAGGGAAAGCCTGGTCATGTGTCAACATCAACAGTAAAGCCGAATATTCATGGCTCCAAGCTCATGCTCTGTATCTGGTGGGATCAGCTCAGTGTGGTGTACTATGAGCAACTCAAAACCCAATGAAACTATTACAGGAGATCGCTATAGGCTGCAATTGACGCGTTTGAGCAGAGCATTGCAAAATAAAAGACCGCAATACGCCGAACAGTCTTGTTGGTTAAAACAATATATTGACTTAAATACCCATCACCGCAGTTTAGCAAGAAATACTTTTAAAAAGAATTTCTTTAAACTGCTAAACAATGCGGTGTATAGGAAAACAATGGAGAATGTGGATAAGCGGAAATATGTCAAGATTGTGAATATCTGGGAAAGTCGAGGAAGGCGATTGGGAGCTCGCGCACTAATTGGCAACCGAATTTTCACAGTTCTTCGCAATTTACTGTAGACATTATTGCGATTCAAATGAGTAGGATTCGCACCGTTTATAATAAGCCCATTTACTTGGGATTTTCGGTGCTTGAACTGTCAAAGTGGAAGATGTATAACTTCCATTACGACTTCATGGCACCGAAATTCCAAAAGAGTGTTGTATTGAATTATATGGATACAGATTCATTCATATATTCAATCACGACTCTAGATTTTTATAGGGATATTCGTGATGATATCGAATCAAAATTAGATACTTTATTTTTATAAATTTAGATTTAGATATCAAAATTAGATATATTTTTAAGATTTTACTTCACGACATATTTTACACTACAAAAGTAGATGAAGCCACCATTCCATGTAAAACCATGGTGATTACGATATAACCAGTGCACTTGTTTTTGCGACTGGCGTGTTAATTTGTTTAATCCATATGGTGGTTGTGACGACCCAAATTTGCTGTGCAAATTTGGCGCACAAAAATAACAAGCAGTCGAACAGACTTAGAAACTGTTCCCAAGAACAGTTCTCATCAGAAAGCACACGCATTTACGCTACTACTACAGACGATCGTTTAGAAACGCCCACACACCGACGCTCAGCGGAGAAATGGAAAGAAAATAAAAGTGACGTGGTGTGCATGTTACATGCAGATGCAACTGAGCGTCAGAGCGGCTATATGCAAGTGATTCCAGCGAGGAGAGCAAGCAATCAAAGTGCGCTGAGTACTAATAACCTGTTTTGTGCTGAGAGTGCAGTAAGTACACAGATCAGCTCTCAGCTGATCTAGAGTGAACCACTGTTGCAGTTTATATACCGCAAAAACAATGTATGCAAGAAAACGGCAGTGAAGTTCACTGACCGTAGAACTTCTTAACCTTGGGAAAGCGACTATTTGGAAAAAATACTTTTTTTGCACGAAAACTGCTTAACGGAGTACGAAATACCGCACTCCGTTAAAATCGAACATTCTGGAAAACGGACGCCAACGAGTATAAAATAGACTGCAAAACAGAACTCGAGGTTGTTCAGTGCAGTCTACCTTTCGGTTCAGTTCTCAGTCTGATTCTCGTTTCATAAGTTCAGCAAGTTCACACGGTGCAATTGCTCAGTCGGTTCAGTGAAAGCAGTGATTCAGCCAGTTCAGTTGTGCTGTCAGTTTGGCAGTACTCGAGAAAATTAAAGAGTGAAGTAGTGAAAAGTGACCAAGCCGGCAACGCGCAGTACGAATTCACAGTTGTAGTGGCTCAAATGCCCTCCTGTTAGTGCCCTTAAAGAGTTGAATTCACAGTCGTAGTGGCTCAAATGCCCTCCTGTTAAAGCTCGTAAAGAGTCGAATTCGCAGTCGTAGTGGCTCAAATGCCTTCCTGCTAAAACTCACAGAGGGACGAATTCACAGTTGTAGTGGCTCAAATGCCCTCCTGTTAGTACTCGCGAAGAGTTGAATTCACAGTCGCAGTGGCTCAAATGCCCTCCTGTTAAATTCGCAGTCGTAGTGGCTCAAATGCCCTCCTGCTAAAACTCACAAAGGCAAGAATTCACAGTCGCGGTGGCTCAAATGCCCTCCTGTTAAATTCGCAGTCGTAGTGGCTCAAATGCCCTCCTGCTAAAAACTCACAAAGGGACGAATTCACAGTCGCAGTGACTCAAATGCCCTCCTGTAATTACCCGTGCAGAGACGCGTAACCCCCAGTTATCTCAAAACGAAGTGAAATAGCGACAACCCAGCAGAACATCAGTGATCTCACAAACGCAGTGAGGTATCAGCAAGTCAGTAGAACACGTGTGATCTCATAAACGCAGTGAGATATCAGCATGTCAGGAAAACATCAGTGATCTCACGAACGCAGTGAGATATCAGCAAGTCAGCAGAGCACCAGTGATCTCACGCACGCAGTGAGATATCAGCAAGTCAACAGAACACGTGTGATCTCATAAACGCAGTGAGATATCAGCATGTCAGTAAAACATCAGTGATCTCACAAACACAGTGAGATATCAGCAAGTCAGCAGAGCACAAGTGATCTCACAAACGCAGTGAGATATCAGCAAGTCAACAGAACACCAGTGATCCCACAGACCCAGTGAGGAGTCAGCAACAACGAGACATCAATAATCCGGCAGAATACCAGTGATCTCACAAACGCGGTGAGATATCAACAACCCAGCAGCATAAAGCGCAAAGCGCGTAGAGGTACCGACGAAAGTATATTATTGTATTTCTAGTACGACTACCAACTGTACAAGCAAACCAAACACAAATGTTAGAATAAGATATTTCTAAGGTGAATAAAGATATTGAACCTAAATAATCTTGTCTTGTAATCGAACCCTGGAGTCCCGGCGAGCTAATCCAAGCCTTAGAAGAAGACAAGAAGGTTCGTTACAAGTGGCGCCCGAACAGGGACAATATCATATTCACCAATAGCTAAGACTCGACTAGAAATATATATAATATAATAAATTAAAACTTATCATGGAGCCGACTGGGACCAGAACATACCGAACAGGATGGTTATACCGGCTAAATAAAGAATCGCTGGCTCAGTGCTTGTCTGAGTTTGGACTCGTCGCCGAGGGAACTCTCAATGACATGAGGAAAAGACTTGTCGAGTTCGTCAATGAAGGAAACCACGCGGAGAGCGTGGAACGAAGGTTGAGGGCGTATGAAGCGGAAGACGGTCGCACAACACCGGAACCCAGTGATCTGCCGAAAGTGCTAATGATGGATGTTCCGACGAGAGAACGCAGCCCGAGTGGCCGAGTGAGCGTAAACACCCCGCGGGTGACGGACAGTAACCTGTTGGAAAGAGTCGAGCGACATTCGTACCCCGATGTTATTGACAAGGTGAGAAAATGGTCCGTGAGGTATGATGGCGGTGTCGACCCTTTGGCCTTCGTAGAGCGGATGGAGGAGCTGGCCGAGACGTATGGCATCGACAACAATCTGTTGCCACGCGCGATGCCAGAGCTGCTGGAAGACAATGCCTTGCTCTGGTATCGAAACAACAATAATCATTGGCGGTCATGGGAGGCTTTTAAGCAAGACTTCCTGGACTTCTTCCTACCCAGGCGTTTCTTTGAAAGACTCGACGACGACATTCGCAGTCGACAACAGCGCGCAAACGAGAAGTTCAGGGACTACGTCATTAGCCTGCAAAATCTAATGAGACATAGCAGGTGCACAGAGAAAGAAAAGCTGGAGAGGATATACAAAAACTCTGCGTTTGAGTACCAGTTTTATATAAAAAGACAAGATTTCCGGGAGCTGAAGGAGTTGCTCTCGTTGGCGGAGGATTTCGAGTGCTTGCGATTCGCCAAGACAGACGAGTCTTCAGAAGAATACCAGACGCGGCCAGTAGCCTCAAGACAGTGGCCATCTGAACGCAACCATGCGGTGAGCCAGGCGGTCTCAAGGCCTTTCAACCCGAAAACGGCATGCGGACGCTGCAGGCAGGAAGGTCACATGCGCCGCGATTGCCGAAACCCGGTCGTGATTTTCTGCTGGGAGTGTGGCCGAGAAGGAACCAGAACCATTGACTGTTGCAGACAGAGACAGGGAAACGACCTGGGACCCCGCCGAAAGCGAGAGGAGGCGGGCCCCAGCCAGAGGATCTCTCGCAGAAATTAAAGCCCCTCCGGATTAACAATCAGCGCATCGTGGCCATGGTGTCCATCCGAGGCAAGCAAATACAGGCGACAGTGGACACGGGAGCGACGCGAAGTTTCGTGAGCAGGGCGCTCGCGGAAAGACTGGTGGGAAAGAGGCTGTTTGAGAAAGCGAAGGTGGAAATTCGCATGGCGGACGGGACAACCAGAAAAGTGTCCGAATTTACCACACTAGAAGTTGCTATGGGAAATGGTACATGCGAGTTGTCCTTTCTTGTGTTGACGGAAGTCCTAGACGACGTGCTCCTCGGAATGGATTTTCTGTGCGGGATCGGAGCGACACTCTCCTTCGGAGGCGAAACCGTGTCTCTGGACCCAACGGAGAAACAGGAGAAGGCGAATGGCGCAGTCATTTGCACATCAGCACAAGAATCAGGTCCTACACAACCAGAGGACATGGAGAGTTTTCTTCAGGAGGAATTGAAGAAATTTGAAATCCTGAAAGGCGTCTCTAATATTACGGAGCATAAAATAGTGATGCGGGATGAGCGTCCTATAAAACAACGGTATTTTCCCAGAAATCCGGCGATGCAGGCTGTCATCGACAAAGAGATCGACGAACTCCTCGAGAAAGGCTGCATAGAACCTTCAAGCAGTCCTTACAGCGCACCAATCGTGTTGGTGAAAAAGAAGTCGGGTGAATGGAGATTATGCGTGGATTATCGCCAGCTGAACGCCCGCTCGATTCCGGATGCATACCCCATTCCAAGGATTCAACATATTCTGGAGCGGTTGCGAGATGCGAAATATATCAGTAGCCTGGATCTAAAGAGCGGGTACTGGCAGATTCCAATGGCAGAAGACAGTAAGCAATACACGGCGTTTACTGTACCTGGAAGAGGACTTTTCCAGTGGCGGGTGATGCCTTTCGGGCTGCATTCGGCTCCAGCCACTTTTCAGCGAGCCTTGGACCAGGTTATCGGTCCCGATTTGGAGCCTAAAGCTTTCGCCTATCTGGACGACATAATTGTCACAGGTTCGTCCGCGGAAGAGCACATCGCCAATCTTCGAGAGGTTTTCCGGCGTTTGAGACAGGCAAATCTCAAACTCAACGTGAACAAATGCGAGTTCTTTAAGAAAGAACTAAAATACCTGGGTCATGTGGTAAGCGAGCAAGGCATCCAGACAGACCCGGAGAAAATTTCGGCGATTCAAAAATTGAAACCGCCAACCACCACCAAAGAATTGCGAAGATGCTTGGGCATTGCCTCATGGTATCGCAGGTTCGTGCCAGATTTCGCGAAGACCGTCCAGCCAATGACCACGCTGCTACGTAAAGGGAAACATTGGAAGTGGGGCGAGGCGCAACAGGAAGCGTTTGAAACCCTCAAACAAAAACTCACAGAGGCACCAATACTGGCGTGCCCAGATTTCAACGAGAGATTCCAACTGCAAACGGACGCGAGCGACTTCGGACTTGGAGCCGTGCTCACACAACAACTGGAAGGTCAGGAGCGTGTTATCGCGTACGCCAGCCGACATCTTAACAAGGCCGAAAAGAATTACTCGGCAACAGAAAAAGAATGCCTGGCCATAGTGTGGGGTATTCGCAAGATGCGCGCTTACCTTGAGGGATACCGGTTCACCGTAATCACAGATCATCTGGCGCTGAAGTGGCTAAATTCTATTGAGAGTCCATCCGGGAGAATAGCGAGGTGGGCTTTGGAGTTACAACAGTTTTCCTTTGAAATCCAGTACCGGAAGGGGAAGCTGAATGTAATCGCGGATGCACTATCCCGACAGCCGCAAGAAACCGTCGCCAGAGTGACAGCAGCAGAGACACGCGAGCAACACTGCAAGTGGTTACAAGCGAAGGTCAAAGAAGTGGAACAAAATCCGGAGAAGTTCCCAGATTATACCTTGGAGAATGGAAATTTATACCGGCATATTCCAAATCGACTTGGAGACGAGGACTGCACGCCGTGGAAATTGTGCGTGCCCAGGACCATGAGAGGCCGAGTTCTCAAAGAGAATCACGACCATCCGTGCGCTGGCCACGGGGGAGTCCGCAAGACGATATGCCGGCTAACAAGTAAATATTACTGGCCCGGGATGTTCCAGGATGCGAGGACATATGTGCGGCAATGTGAATCGTGTCAACGTTACAAGCCGAATCAGCAAAAGGCTGCAGGGAAAATGCTCACTCAATTGGCAGAAGAACCTTGGGCGATACTCTGCGCGGATTTTGTGGGTCCGCTACCCCGTTCTACACACGGAAACACAACGCTTCTCGTATTCTTCGACAAATTTTCGAAATGGACAGAAATGATACCGTTACGCAAAGCTTCAACAGAACACTTGCAGCGAGCGTTCCGAGAACGAATTCTAGCCCGGTTCGGGGTACCCAAGATTCTGGTCACGGATAACGGGACTCAGTTTACGAGTCGCAGTTTTCGTCGTTTCCTCCAGGACATGGGTGTGAAGCAACAGTATACTGCTCCATACACACCACAGGAGAATCCCACGGAGAGAATCAACAGAACGATAAAAACGATTATTGCACAACTTTCGGACAACAAGCATCGGAACTGGGACGAACTGCTCCCAGAAATTACGCTAGCCATTAATAGCAGCGTATCCGAGTCCACGGGATACAGCCCGGCATATCTCACTCAAGGACGAGAGCCAAGACTTCCTGGAACTTACTACGACGAACAAACGCCAGGAAGCGGTCAGGAACCCATACAGCCCTCAGAGAGGGGGGAAAAACTAAGAGAGGTCTTCAAATTGGTGGTGAGAAACTTGGAAAAGGCAACGCAGGATCAGGCGCACCACTATAACTTGCGACGACGACAGTGGAAACCAGAAATTGGGCAATCAGTACTCGTGCGACAGCACCCGCTGTCGAAAGCAATCGACAGCTTCGCGGCGAAATTGTCTCCGAAATTCGACGGCCCGTACCAGGTAATTGGATTCGTGTCACCAGTGATCGTGCGTTTACAGAAAGAAGGTGAGACCCGGCCTAAAACGGCTCATGTGAGCGAGCTCAAGGCGTACCAACAGGCGGCAGCGCAAAGTGACCATACACCCGAGGGAGTTTCTGGCAACGTACGTCTGATTCAGAGCACAGGAAGCCCGCCAACCGCAGACGCTGACGGTCCAACCAAATCAAGAGCAGAAACAAACAAACGCGGAGACAGAAGGAAATTGTGTCGGCCAGAACCCGATTACAGGAAGGGAAAACCGGCTTCAGCAAGAATCGCTATAGCTAGCGAAGAATTCAACAGCGACCCGAAAGCAAAACACAGGCAGAATCCGCAAACGCGGCGACAGACTTACAACAGGCCACAGGTGGACACCCGTGGCGCAGACATAAAAAATAAGCAGAAGGCTACGCATCCGGCGGACAACAAACAAACGACTCGAGCATATTCGCAAGGTCGCGAGCACTTGAAATTCGGCGACTTCACGCCGGAAGAAAGGAAGGCGTTGTTTCACAATGAATTAAGTGACATATGAATTTATTAAATGAATTAATTGAAACCGCATGGAATTAATTAGAAATTGCAGACTAGAGAGGAAAGAAAAAAGGATTTTTTTTCTTTTACCCCGAAGTAGAGGGGGAGTGTGACGACCCAAATTTGCTGTGCAAATTTGGCGCACAAAAATAACAAGCAGTCGAACAGACTTAGAAACTGTTCCCAAGAACAGTTCTCATCAGAAAGCACACGCATTTACGCTACTACTACAGACGATCGTTTAGAAACGCCCACACACCGACGCTCAGCGGAGAAATGGAAAGAAAATAAAAGTGACGTGGTGTGCATGTTACATGCAGATGCAACTGAGCGTCAGAGCGGCTATATGCAAGTGATTCCAGCGAGGAGAGCAAGCAATCAAAGTGCGCTGAGTACTAATAACCTGTTTTGTGCTGAGAGTGCAGTAAGTACACAGATCAGCTCTCAGCTGATCTAGAGTGAACCACTGTTGCAGTTTATATACCGCAAAAACAATGTATGCAAGAAAACGGCAGTGAAGTTCACTGACCGTAGAACTTCTTAACCTTGGGAAAGCGACTATTTGGAAAAAATACTTTTTTTGCACGAAAACTGCTTAACGGAGTACGAAATACCGCACTCCGTTAAAATCGAACATTCTGGAAAACGGACGCCAACGAGTATAAAATAGACTGCAAAACAGAACTCGAGGTTGTTCAGTGCAGTCTACCTTTCGGTTCAGTTCTCAGTCTGATTCTCGTTTCATAAGTTCAGCAAGTTCACACGGTGCAATTGCTCAGTCGGTTCAGTGAAAGCAGTGATTCAGCCAGTTCAGTTGTGCTGTCAGTTTGGCAGTACTCGAGAAAATTAAAGAGTGAAGTAGTGAAAAGTGACCAAGCCGGCAACGCGCAGTACGAATTCACAGTTGTAGTGGCTCAAATGCCCTCCTGTTAGTGCCCTTAAAGAGTTGAATTCACAGTCGTAGTGGCTCAAATGCCCTCCTGTTAAAGCTCGTAAAGAGTCGAATTCGCAGTCGTAGTGGCTCAAATGCCTTCCTGCTAAAACTCACAGAGGGACGAATTCACAGTTGTAGTGGCTCAAATGCCCTCCTGTTAGTACTCGCGAAGAGTTGAATTCACAGTCGCAGTGGCTCAAATGCCCTCCTGTTAAATTCGCAGTCGTAGTGGCTCAAATGCCCTCCTGCTAAAACTCACAAAGGCAAGAATTCACAGTCGCGGTGGCTCAAATGCCCTCCTGTTAAATTCGCAGTCGTAGTGGCTCAAATGCCCTCCTGCTAAAAACTCACAAAGGGACGAATTCACAGTCGCAGTGACTCAAATGCCCTCCTGTAATTACCCGTGCAGAGACGCGTAACCCCCAGTTATCTCAAAACGAAGTGAAATAGCGACAACCCAGCAGAACATCAGTGATCTCACAAACGCAGTGAGGTATCAGCAAGTCAGTAGAACACGTGTGATCTCATAAACGCAGTGAGATATCAGCATGTCAGGAAAACATCAGTGATCTCACGAACGCAGTGAGATATCAGCAAGTCAGCAGAGCACCAGTGATCTCACGCACGCAGTGAGATATCAGCAAGTCAACAGAACACGTGTGATCTCATAAACGCAGTGAGATATCAGCATGTCAGTAAAACATCAGTGATCTCACAAACACAGTGAGATATCAGCAAGTCAGCAGAGCACAAGTGATCTCACAAACGCAGTGAGATATCAGCAAGTCAACAGAACACCAGTGATCCCACAGACCCAGTGAGGAGTCAGCAACAACGAGACATCAATAATCCGGCAGAATACCAGTGATCTCACAAACGCGGTGAGATATCAACAACCCAGCAGCATAAAGCGCAAAGCGCGTAGAGGTACCGACGAAAGTATATTATTGTATTTCTAGTACGACTACCAACTGTACAAGCAAACCAAACACAAATGTTAGAATAAGATATTTCTAAGGTGAATAAAGATATTGAACCTAAATAATCTTGTCTTGTAATCGAACCCTGGAGTCCCGGCGAGCTAATCCAAGCCTTAGAAGAAGACAAGAAGGTTCGTTACATGGTTTTATAATAAAATTCTGATAATCATTAAAGCTGAAGGTGAATGCCAACTTTTTGACTATAAATTCATTAAAATTGCCTTTGAATCCCTGCACATCCAGAGTAATAAATTTGTCATTCTTCATTTTCATTTAGACGACTTTTTTAATTTTACGCAGTACGCAGTAAGCTGATGTGTTGGCTGGAATATTTTTTGATGTCTTAAATTCAATTCTAATATCAATCGGACCACTTTTATTCGTCGTCTGAAGAAAATTGGCGTGCCACGCCCTCTGACAACAAAGTTGGAATAAGATATTGAGATGTAATTTTATTGGTATATATAGGGAAGCATTACCAATAAGCTTGCCAAAAATGGGTGTGCCACGCCTACTCGTACAAAAGTTGTCAATATCTTGTAAACGGTATAAGATATTAGCACGAAATTTTATCACGAGGTATCTACAGGTATTACCAATTTGTATACAAAAATGAGCTTGGTCCGCCTACTTATACAAAAGTTGTCAATATCCCATAAACAGTTCAAAATATTAATACGTAATCCTATCTAGCTGTATCTAGAGACATTAAAAAATATTTTCCCGAAATGGGCGTGGTTCGCCTACTTATACAAAAGTTCTTAAGTGGCGAAATTAGAATTTTTTCAGTTACTCGGTTGTAGGGTATTTAGATTTCGGCCAGGCCGAAGACAACACTCTTACTTGTTTGAATTGGAACTGACCATTGTTTGTTGAGAACGCTGTTAGGGGTCTTGATGTTTTCTTTAATTCTATTTGAAGAAATGAGTTGGTTATATCTAGTGTTGAAAAATATTTAGCTCTACCATTTCTGTCTAATACGTCGTCTAATCTTGTTAAAGGAAATTTGTCATTTTTGATGTTTTTATTTAATTGTCTGTAGTCTACTACAATTCTCTATTTTTTTGTGTCGTCTGTACTTTTCTTTGGGACTATGAGTAATGGTCAAGTCTACACCAAAAGCTACTTGCACAATCCCGCGCAATCAGCACACATCACCACATAAACGAACACCACCGGACTCCGACGCCAACAAAGGAGCAACAGCATCTTGTATTATAGCTGTATGTCAAGTTAAAATGGAAATTTAGGACTAAAACGAAGAGCTAAGAATTACAGCGAAAAATATCCGAATCTTTTTATTACGGTAAGTGCAAGAAAACAAAAATCACTACCTTAATATACTATATATATTTGCACACCTCCTGCAAATATTCGGTAAACATCGAACCGGATATCCAACCCGCTTCCTAAAAGTAGTGATTTTTATTTTTTGTGATAAAAAGTGAATTATTAAAAAAGAATAAATATTAATAAACTTAATATTTCAATAACGTTCGCTTCGGCGTCGCTGTATACGCCATTTTGTTAGCTTCTTCCTCTCTATTTCATTCCCTCTCGCATTTGTGTGCATTACTGTACAAGTATTTTGCGAAAAAAAGCTGATTTTCACGGTCTCGTTGTTTGCTTTGCTGACTCCAAGCAAAGCAAGCAACTCATATATAATATTTGCAAGTGCACACCCCGCTGCACTCAGCAAATATATTCTCATCATCCCCGCTCTGTTATAAAATTCTCGTTGTTGCAAAGTAAGCAACGTGTATACATATATTTGCAAGTGCACATCCCGCTGCACTTGCTAAACTCTCAATTTGTGCACGCACAACGCGTTTTTTTCGCATTCCCTTTTGTGCGGTGTCCGCACGATTTGTGATCCTCGACTCGCTTTGTTCTAAGAGATCATATTTTTACGCTCCCTAAAAAGACGCGTATTCTCATCCCGTGACCGTAAGCTTATAATTATATATAAGCTGCGCTGGAAATGCAATTAGAGTGTTAAAAGTGTAATTACTAAGGCTATATTACTAATTAATTATAATAATTTTATATATTCTAAACACAAATAAAAAAAATTGTATATTGTTTCTTGTGAAATATACTATACTATATTTATTTACTAAATTATATATATATATAATTTAAAAAACAAGTAAAAGTGTTGTCTTCGGCCTGGCTGAAATCTAAATACCCTACACCCGAGTAACTGAAAAAATTATAATTTCGCCACTTAACATTTTTTGTATAAGTAGGCGGACCACGCCCATTTCGGCAAAATGTTTTTGTAATGTCTCTAGGTACTGCTAGTTAGAATTACGTATCAATATTTTGAACCGTTTATGGGATATTGACAACTTTTGTATAATTGGGCGGACCACGCCCATTTTTTGTATATAGATTGGTAATACGTGTAGATACCTCGTGATAACATTTCGTATTAATATATTATACCGTTTATAAGATATTGACAACTTGTGTACGAGTGGGCGTGGTACGCCCATTTTTGTCAAGCTCATTGGTAATGTCTCCCTATATATCCTGATGAAATTACATGTCCATATCTTATACCGTTCATTAGATATTGCCAACTTTGTTATCAGTGGGCGTGGTACGCCCACTCTTTTCACACATTTTAGTAATGACGCTACATGTTCCGGAATAAAATTATACCTTGATATCTCACACGGATTATGAAATATTCAGATTTTAACATTTTTTGAAACGAGGTGCCTTTACATTCCGTACGTAAAGTAGGCTTGGCTGTTTACCGATCTCGCCATTTTCAATCCCAAAAAGCCCCACATAACAAAGAATATTTGTGCCAAATTTCATCGCGATATCTCTTTTCGTTATCTCGTAATCGTGATTTCAGACAGACAGACAGACAGACAGACGGACGGACGGACAGGGCTAAATCGATTCAAGAGGTGACGCTGAGCAAGAATATATATACTTTTCTATATCTATCTGCGTTACAAACGGAAGAACAAAGTGAATATACCCTACTCCCGGGTGTAGGGTATAATAAAATAAAATTGGACTTTTTATGTTTGTCTCCCCCCTTTTCCAGAAGTTATTTTTGAATGGCGGAAAATATGACGGATTTGAAGGACGTATAATATTTTGCTTGCTGCTTGTTTAGATGTTCTCGAGGAGAACTCTGATGCCGATTATCACTTGCAGGATCTGGAAACCATCAAGTTAAAGCATCGGCGTTGTTATCAGGTGTATGTACTCTGCGCCGCCCATATCACCGAGCAAAGGCATTTGCTTGCGCCTCCGCCGACTTTACGCTCCCATTCCCCCGGCACAATTAGCTGCTACTTGATTAAAATTTATTTTCAATAAAGAAAATTTTTGTTCAAAAATGAACCAAAAAACCGTGGACACTTATATATATCACAAATAAGTTCTCTTTTTTTCTTATTGGAATTGAAATTTTGTATATACACATTTGGCAATACTGAAACCAATTTTATTTTAAAGCTACACCTTGAGCCTCAAAACGTTAGTATGTGTTGAACTATGAAAAGAACATTTTTTACATCACCTCAAACATGTCGGATTTCGTACCAACAAAAACGTTTTTGCGGAGAATTTTATTACAGTATCATATCCAAAAGAAATCTGCAGCTGAAGCTAATCGAATTCTTGTGGATACTTACGGTAACCATGCTCTATCAGAAACAACATGCAGAGGTTGGTTTTGGTCGAATTTAAAGAGCGTTCCGGCGACCTTAAAAAATTTGAAGACGTAGAATTGGAAGCATTACTCGATAAAGGTTCATGTCAGACACAAGAATGTCTTCTTAGGAATGCTAAAGTCCTCGGCATGATGAAGGATGAGAGTAAGGGGAAAATAATGAAGGAGTTCATAGGCCTCCGCGCAAAAATGTACTATTTATAAATATTTTAAAATTTTAATCTAATCATCTATAAATATATATTGTAATTTAAACAAATAATTTAATTTTAAATGAAATTTTTATTAATATAAAATATATAGATATTAAGTTAGTTACATTTGTTAGATTTAAGAGATTACATTATTAGTACAATTGTTAGATTTAAGAAATTTTATAAATAAAAAAATGTAAATCTGAAATTGTAAACTTTTCTTTTTATTTATTGAAAAAATTTAGAAATTTTCTTAACAGAATAGCGTTTTGAAGCGCACAACAGCCATTATGGGAATAGCACATCCTTTGTAGTAAGTATGTATGTATCTCGAAGAGTTTCAAAGTTGCTGCAGCCGAATTCTTCAACGTTAAATACGGTCTCGTCTAAAATTTTTTCAACCCCTTAACGTACACGGATATATTTTTAAGATTTTGCTTCACGACATATTTTACACTACAAAAGTAGATGAAGCCACCATTCCATGTAAAACCATGGTGATTACGATATAACCAGTGCACTTGTTTTTGCGACTGGCGTGTTAATTTGTTTAATCCATATGGTGGTTTTATAATAAAATTCTGATAAAAAAATAAATTTGTCATTCTTCATTTTCACTTAGACGACTTTTTTAATTTTACGCAGTACGCAGTAAGCTGATGTGTTGGCTGGAATATTTTTTGATGTCTTAAATTCAATTCTAATATCAATCGGACCACTTTTATTCGTCGTCTGAAAAAAATTGGCGTGCCACGCCCTCTGACAACAAAGTTGGAATAAGATATTGAGATGTAATTTTATTGGTATATATAGGGAAGCATTACCAAAAAGCTTGCCAAAAATGGGTGTGCCACGCCTACTCGTACAAAAGTTGTCAATATCTTGTAAACGGTATAAGATATTAGCACGAAATTTTATCACGAGGTATCTACAGGTATTACCAATTTGTATACAAAAATGGGCTTGGTCCGCCTACTTATACAAAAGTTGTCAATATCCCATAAACAGTTCAAAATATTAATACGTAATTCTATCTAGCGGTATCTAGAGACATTAAAAAACATTTTCCCGAAATGGGCGTGGTTCGCCTACTTATACAAAAGTTCTTAAGTGGCGAAATTATAATTTTTTCAGTTACTCGGTTGTAGGGTATTTAGATATCGGCCAGGCCGAAGACAACACTCTTACTTGTTTGAATTGGAACTGACCATTGTTTGTTGAGAACGCTGTTAGGGGTCTTGATGTTTTCTTTAATTCTATTTGAAGAAATGAGTTGGTTATATCTAGTGTTGAAAAATATTTAGCTCTACCATTTCTGTCTAATACCTCGTCTAATCTTGTTAAAGGAAATTTGTCATTTTTGATGTTTTTATTTAATTGTCTGTAGTCTACTACAATTCTCTATTTTTTTGTGTCGTCTGTACTTTTCTTTAGGACTATGAGTAATGGTCAAGTCTACACCAAAAGCTACTTGCACAATCCCGCGCAATCAGCACACATCACCACATAAACGAATACCCCCGGACTCCGACGCCAACAAAGGAGCAACAGCATCTTGTATTATAGCTGCATGTCAAATTAAAATGGAAATTTAGGACCAAAACGAAGAGCTAAGAATTACAGCGAAAAATATCCAAATCTTTTTATTACGCTAAGTGCAAGACAACAAAAATCACTACCTTAATATACTGTATATATTTTTATACCTCGTGCAAATATTCGGTACCCATCGAACCGGATATCCAACCCGCTTCCTAAAAGTAGTGATTTTTGTTTTGGTGATAAAAAGTGAATTATTAAAAAAGAATAAATATTAATAAACTTAATATTTCAATAACGTTCGCTTCGGCGTCGCTGTATACGCCATTTTGTTAGCTTCTTCCTCTCTATTTCATTCCCTCCCGCATTTTTGTGCATTACTGTACAAGTATTTTGCGAAAAAAAGCTGATTTTCACGGTCTCGTTGTTTGCTTTGCTGACTCCAAGCAAAGCAAGCAACTCATATATAATATTTGCAAGTGCACACCCCGCTGCACTCAGCAAATATATTCTCATCATCCCCGCTCTGTTATAAAATTCTCGTTGTTGCAAAGTAAGCAACGTGTATACATATATTTGCAAGTGCACATCCCGCTGCACTTGCTAAACTCTCAATTTGTGCACGCACAACGCGTTTTTTTCGCATTCCCTTTTGTGCGGTGTCCGCACGATTTGTGATCCTCGACTCGCTTTGTTCTAAGAGATCATATTTTTACGCTCCCTAAAAAGACGCGTATTCTCATCCCGTGACCGTAAGCTTATAATTATATATACGCTGGAAATGCAATTAGAGTGTTAAAAGTGTAATTACTAAGGCTATATTACTAATTAATTATAATAATTTTATATATTCTAAACACAAATAAAAAAAAATTGTATATTGTTTCTTGTGAAATATACTATAATTTAAAAAACAAGTAAAAGTGTTGTCTTCGGCCTGGCTGAAATCTAAATACCCTACACCCGAGTAACTGAAAAAATTATAATTTCGCCACTTAACATTTTTTGTATAAGTAGGCGGACCACGCCCATTTCGGCAAAATGTTTTTGTAATGTCTCTAGGTACTGCTAGTTAGAATTACGTATCAATATTTTGAACCGTTTATGGGATATTGACAACTTTTGCATAATTGGGCGGACCACGCCCATTTTTTGTATATAGATTGGTAATACGTGTAGATACCTCGTAATAACATTTCGTATTAATATATTATACCGTTTATAAGATATTGACAACTTTTGTACGAGTGGGCGTGGCACGCCCATTTTTGTCAAGCTTATTGGTAATGCCTCCCTATATATCCTGATGAAATAACATGTCCATATCTTATACCGTTCATTAGATATTGCCAACTTTGTTATCAGTGGGCATGGCACGCCCACTCTTTTCACACATTTTAGTAATGACGCTACATGTTCCGGAATAAAATTATACCTTGATATCTCACACGGATTATGAAATATTCAGATTTTAACATTTTTTGAAACGAGGTGCCTTTACATTCCGTACGTAAAGTAGGCTTGGCTGTTTACCGATCTCGCCATTTTCAATCCCAAAAAGCCCCACATAACAAAGAATATTTGTGCCAAATTTCATCGCGATATCTCTTTTCGTTATCTCGTAATCGTGATTTCAGACAGACAGACAGACAGACAGACAGACGGACGGACGGACAGAGCTAAATCGATTCAAGAGGTGACGCTGAGTAAGAATATATATACTTTTCTATATCTATCTCGTCTCCTTCTCTGCGTAACAAACGGAAGAACAAAGTGAATATACCCTACTCCCGGGTGTAGGGTATAATAAAATAAAATTGGACTTTTTATGTTTGTCTCCCCCCTTTTCCAGAAGTTATTTTTGAATGGCGGAAAATATGACGGATTTGAAGGACGTAAAATATTTTGCTTGCTGCTTGTTTAGATGTTCTCGAGGAGAACTCTGATGCCGATTATCACTTGCAGGATCTGGAAACCATCAAGTTAAAGCATCGGCGTTGTTATCAGGTGTATGTACTCTGCGCCGCCCATATCACCGAGCAAAGGCATTTGCTTGCGCCTCCGCCGACTTTACGCTCCCATACCCCCGGCACAATTAGCTGCTACTTGATTAAAATTTATTTTCAATAAAGAAAATTTTTGTTCAAAAATGAACCAAAAAACCGTGGAGACTTATATATATCACAAATAAGTTCTCTTTTTTCTTATTGGAATTGAAATTTGTATATACACATTTGGCAATACTGAAACCAATTTTATTTTAAAGCTACACCTTGAGCCTCAAAACGTTAGTATGTGTTGAACTGTGAAAAGAACATTTTTTACATCACCTCAAACATGTCGGATTTCGTACAAACAAAAACGTTTTTGCGGAGAATTTTATTACAGTATCATATCCAAAAGAAATCTGCAGCTGAAGCTAATCGAATTCTTGTGGATACTTACGGTAACCATGCTCTATCAGAAACAACATGCAGAGGTTGGTTTTGGTCGAATTTAAAGAGCGTTCCGGCGACCTTAAAAAATTTGAAGACGTAGAATTGGAAGCATTACTCGATAAAGGTTCATGTCAGACACAAGAAGAACTTACAGAATCAAGTTGTTGAACTTGCAGGAGTTGAACAACTCATAATTTCAAAACGTTTAAAAGACTTAGGAATGATTCAAAAAGAAGGAAATTGGGTTCAGTACGAATTGAAGCCGAGAGATGTCGAACGGCGCTTTTTCAGCAGCGAAAAATTGCCTCAACGGCAAAAAAGGTTTTCTGCATCGTATCGTGGCTGGCGATGAAAAGTGGATACGCTATGACAATCCAAAACGAAAAAGACATAGGGAAAGCCTGGTCATGTGTCAACATCAACAGTAAAGCCGAATATTCATGGCTCCAAGCTCATGCTCTGTATCTGGTGGGATCAGCTCAGTGTGGTGTACTATGAGCAACTCAAAACCCAATGAAACTATTACAGGAGATCGCTATAGGCTGCAATTGACGCGTTTGAGCAGAGCATTGCAAAATAAAAGACCGCAATACGCCGAACAGTCTTGTTGGTTAAAACAATATATTGACTTAAATACCCATCACCGCAGTTTAGCAAGAAATACTTTGAAAAAGAATTTCTTTAAACTGCTAAACAATGCGGTGTATAGGAAAACAATGGAGAATGTGGATAAGCGGAAATATGTCAAGATTGTGAATATCTGGGAAAGTCGAGGAAGGCGATTGGGAGCTCGCGCACTAATTGGCAACCGAATTTTCACAGTTCTTCGCAATTTACTGTAGACATTATTGCGATTCAAATGAGTAGGATTCGCACCGTTTATAATAAGCCCATTTACTTGGGATTTTCGGTGCTTGAACTGTCAAAGTGGAAGATGTATAACTTCCATTACGACTTCATGGCACCGAAATTCCAACAGAGTGTTGTATTGAATTATATGGATACAGATTCATTCATATATTCAATCACGACTCTAGATTTTTATAGGGATATTCGTGATGATATCGAATCAAAATTAGATACATCCCAATATCCGGAGGAGAGTGTATTTAATTTTCTTCTTAGGAATGCTAAAGTCCTCGGCATGATGAAGGATGAGAGTAGGGGAAAATAATAAAGGAGTTCATAGGCCTCCGCGCAAAAATGTACTATTTATAAATATTTTAAAATTTTAATCTAAGCATCTATAAATATATATTGTAATTTAAACAAATAATTTAATTTTAAATGAAATTTTTATTAATATAAAATATATAGATATTAAGTTTACAATTGTTAGATTTAAGAAATTTTATAAATAAAAAAATTTAAATCTGAAATTGTAAACTTTTCTTTTTATTTATTGAAAGAATTTAGAAATTTTCTTAACAGAATAGCGTTTTGAAGCGCACAACAGCCATTATGGGAATAGCACATCCTTTGTAGTAAGTATGTATGTATCTCGAAGAGTTTCAAAGTTGCTGCAGCCGAATTCTTCAACGTTAAATACGGTCTCGTCAAAAATTTTTCAACTCCTTAACGTACACGGATATATTTTTAAGATTTTGCTTCACGACATATTTTACACTACAAAAGTAGATGAAGCCACCATTCCATGTAAAACCATGGTGATTACGATATAACCAGTGCACTTGTTTTTGCGACTGGCGTGTTAATTTGTTTAATCCATATGTTGGTTTTATAATAAAATTCTGATAATCATTAAAGCTGAAGGTGAATGCCAACTTTTTGACTATAAATTCATTAAAATTGCCTTTGAATCCCTGCACATCCAGAGTAATAAATTTGTCATTCTTCATTTTCATTTAGACGACTTTTTTAATTTTACGCAGTACGCAGTAAGCTGATGTGTTGGCTGGAATATTTTTTGATGTCTTAAATTCAATTCTAATATCAATCGGACCACTTTTATTCGTCGTCTGAAGAAAATTGACGTGCCACGCCCTCTGACAACAAAGTTGGAATAAGATATTGAGATGTAATTTTATTGGTATATATAGGGAAGCATTACCAATAAGCTTGCCAAAAATGGGTGTGCCACGCCTACTCGTACAAAAGTTGTCAATATCTTGTAAACGGTATAAGATATTAGCACGAAATTTTATCACGAGGTATCTACAGGTATTACCAATTTGTATACAAAAATGGGCTTGGTCCGCCTACTTATACAAAAGTTGTCAATATCCCATAAACAGTTCAAAATATTAATACGTAATTCTATCTAGCGGTATCTAGAGACATTAAAAAACATTTTCCCGAAATGGGCGTGGTTCGCCTACTTATACAAAAGTTCTTAAGTGGCGAAATTATAATTTTTTCAGTTACTCGGTTGTAGGGTATTTAGATATCGGCCAGGCCGAAGACAACACTCTTACTTGTTTGAATTGGAACTGACCATTGTTTGTTGAGAACGCTGTTAGGGCTCTTGATGTTTTCTTTAATTCTATTTGAAGAAATGAGTTGGTTATATCTAGTGTTGAAAAATATTTAGCTCTACCATTTCTGTCTAATACCTCGTCTAATCTTGTTAAAGGAAATTTGTCATTTTTGATGTTTTTATTTAATTGTCTGTAGTCTACTACAATTCTCTATTTTTTTGTGTCGTCTGTACTTTTCTTTAGGACTATGAGTAATGGTCAAGTCTACACCAAAAGCTACTTGCACAATCCCGCGCAATCAGCACACATCACCACATAAACGAATACCCCCGGACTCCGACGCCAACAAAGGAGCAACAGCATCTTGTATTATAGCTGCATGTCAAATTAAAATGGAAATTTAGGACCAAAACGAAGAGCTAAGAATTACAGCGAAAAATATCCAAATCTTTTTATTACGCTAAGTGCAAGACAACAAAAATCACTACCTTAATATACTGTATATATTTTTATACCTCGTGCAAATATTCGGTACCCATCGAACCGGATATCCAACCCGCTTCCTAAAAGTAGTGATTTTTGTTTTGGTGATAAAAAGTGAATTATTAAAAAAGAATAAATATTAATAAACTTAATATTTCAATAACGTTCGCTTCGGCGTCGCTGTATACGCCATTTTGTTAGCTTCTTCCTCTCTATTTCATTCCCTCCCGCATTTTTGTGCATTACTGTACAAGTATTTTGCGAAAAAAAGCTGATTTTCACGGTCTCGTTGTTTGCTTTGCTGACTCCAAGCAAAGCAAGCAACTCATATATAATATTTGCAAGTGCACACCCCGCTGCACTCAGCAAATATATTCTCATCATCCCCGCTCTGTTATAAAATTCTCGTTGTTGCAAAGTAAGCAACGTGTATACATATATTTGCAAGTGCACATCCCGCTGCACTTGCTAAACTCTCAATTTGTGCACGCACAACGCGTTTTTTTCGCATTCCCTTTTGTGCGGTGTCCGCACGATTTGTGATCCTCGACTCGCTTTGTTCTAAGAGATCATATTTTTACGCTCCCTAAAAAGACGCGTATTCTCATCCCGTGACCGTAAGCTTATAATTATATATACGCTGGAAATGCAATTAGAGTGTTAAAAGTGTAATTACTAAGGCTATATTACTAATTAATTATAATAATTTTATATATTCTAAACACAAATAAAAAAAAATTGTATATTGTTTCTTGTGAAATATACTATAATTTAAAAAACAAGTAAAAGTGTTGTCTTCGGCCTGGCTGAAATCTAAATACCCTACACCCGAGTAACTGAAAAAATTATAATTTCGCCACTTAACATTTTTTGTATAAGTAGGCGGACCACGCCCATTTCGGCAAAATGTTTTTGTAATGTCTCTAGGTACTGCTAGTTAGAATTACGTATCAATATTTTGAACCGTTTATGGGATATTGACAACTTTTGCATAATTGGGCGGACCACGCCCATTTTTTGTATATAGATTGGTAATACGTGTAGATACCTCGTAATAACATTTCGTATTAATATATTATACCGTTTATAAGATATTGACAACTTTTGTACGAGTGGGCGTGGCACGCCCATTTTTGTCAAGCTTATTGGTAATGCCTCCCTATATATCCTGATGAAATAACATGTCCATATCTTATACCGTTCATTAGATATTGCCAACTTTGTTATCAGTGGGCATGGCACGCCCACTCTTTTCACACATTTTAGTAATGACGCTACATGTTCCGGAATAAAATTATACCTTGATATCTCACACGGATTATGAAATATTCAGATTTTAACATTTTTTGAAACGAGGTGCCTTTACATTCCGTACGTAAAGTAGGCTTGGCTGTTTACCGATCTCGCCATTTTCAATCCCAAAAAGCCCCACATAACAAAGAATATTTGTGCCAAATTTCATCGCGATATCTCTTTTCGTTATCTCGTAATCGTGATTTCAGACAGACAGACAGACAGACAGACAGACGGACGGACGGACAGAGCTAAATCGATTCAAGAGGTGACGCTGAGTAAGAATATATATACTTTTCTATATCTATCTCGTCTCCTTCTCTGCGTAACAAACGGAAGAACAAAGTGAATATACCCTACTCCCGGGTGTAGGGTATAATAAAATAAAATTGGACTTTTTATGTTTGTCTCCCCCCTTTTCCAGAAGTTATTTTTGAATGGCGGAAAATATGACGGATTTGAAGGACGTAAAATATTTTGCTTGCTGCTTGTTTAGATGTTCTCGAGGAGAACTCTGATGCCGATTATCACTTGCAGGATCTGGAAACCATCAAGTTAAAGCATCGGCGTTGTTATCAGGTGTATGTACTCTGCGCCGCCCATATCACCGAGCAAAGGCATTTGCTTGCGCCTCCGCCGACTTTACGCTCCCATACCCCCGGCACAATTAGCTGCTACTTGATTAAAATTTATTTTCAATAAAGAAAATTTTTGTTCAAAAATGAACCAAAAAACCGTGGAGACTTATATATATCACAAATAAGTTCTCTTTTTTCTTATTGGAATTGAAATTTGTATATACACATTTGGCAATACTGAAACCAATTTTATTTTAAAGCTACACCTTGAGCCTCAAAACGTTAGTATGTGTTGAACTGTGAAAAGAACATTTTTTACATCACCTCAAACATGTCGGATTTCGTACAAACAAAAACGTTTTTGCGGAGAATTTTATTACAGTATCATATCCAAAAGAAATCTGCAGCTGAAGCTAATCGAATTCTTGTGGATACTTACGGTAACCATGCTCTATCAGAAACAACATGCAGAGGTTGGTTTTGGTCGAATTTAAAGAGCGTTCCGGCGACCTTAAAAAATTTGAAGACGTAGAATTGGAAGCATTACTCGATAAAGGTTCATGTCAGACACAAGAAGAACTTACAGAATCAAGTTGTTGAACTTGCAGGAGTTGAACAACTCATAATTTCAAAACGTTTAAAAGACTTAGGAATGATTCAAAAAGAAGGAAATTGGGTTCAGTACGAATTGAAGCCGAGAGATGTCGAACGGCGCTTTTTCAGCAGCGAAAAATTGCCTCAACGGCAAAAAAGGTTTTCTGCATCGTATCGTGGCTGGCGATGAAAAGTGGATACGCTATGACAATCCAAAACGAAAAAGACATAGGGAAAGCCTGGTCATGTGTCAACATCAACAGTAAAGCCGAATATTCATGGCTCCAAGCTCATGCTCTGTATCTGGTGGGATCAGCTCAGTGTGGTGTACTATGAGCAACTCAAAACCCAATGAAACTATTACAGGAGATCGCTATAGGCTGCAATTGACGCGTTTGAGCAGAGCATTGCAAAATAAAAGACCGCAATACGCCGAACAGTCTTGTTGGTTAAAACAATATATTGACTTAAATACCCATCACCGCAGTTTAGCAAGAAATACTTTGAAAAAGAATTTCTTTAAACTGCTAAACAATGCGGTGTATAGGAAAACAATGGAGAATGTGGATAAGCGGAAATATGTCAAGATTGTGAATATCTGGGAAAGTCGAGGAAGGCGATTGGGAGCTCGCGCACTAATTGGCAACCGAATTTTCACAGTTCTTCGCAATTTACTGTAGACATTATTGCGATTCAAATGAGTAGGATTCGCACCGTTTATAATAAGCCCATTTACTTGGGATTTTCGGTGCTTGAACTGTCAAAGTGGAAGATGTATAACTTCCATTACGACTTCATGGCACCGAAATTCCAACAGAGTGTTGTATTGAATTATATGGATACAGATTCATTCATATATTCAATCACGACTCTAGATTTTTATAGGGATATTCGTGATGATATCGAATCAAAATTAGATACATCCCAATATCCGGAGGAGAGTGTATTTAATTTTCTTCTTAGGAATGCTAAAGTCCTCGGCATGATGAAGGATGAGAGTAGGGGAAAATAATAAAGGAGTTCATAGGCCTCCGCGGTAAAATGTACTATTTATAAATATTTTAAAATTTTAATCTAAGCATCTATAAATATATATTGTAATTTAAACAAATAATTTAATTTTAAATGAAATTTTTATTAATATAAAATATATAGATATTAAGTTTACAATTGTTAGATTTAAGAAATTTTATAAATAAAAAAATTTAAATCTGAAATTGTAAACTTTTCTTTTTATTTATTGAAAGAATTTAGAAATTTTCTTAACAGAATAGCGTTTTGAAGCGCACAACAGCCATTATGGGAATAGCACATCCTTTGTAGTAAGTATGTATGTATCTCGAAGAGTTTCAAAGTTGCTGCAGCCGAATTCTTCAACGTTAAATACGGTCTCGTCAAAAATTTTTCAACTCCTTAACGTACACGGATATATTTTTAAGATTTTGCTTCACGACATATTTTACACTACAAAAGTAGATGAAGCCACCATTCCATGTAAAACCATGGTGATTACGATATAACCAGTGCACTTGTTTTTGCGACTGGCGTGTTAATTTGTTTAATCCATATGTTGGTTTTATAATAAAATTCTGATAATCATTAAAGCTGAAGGTGAATGCCAACTTTTTGACTATAAATTCATTAAAATTGCCTTTGAATCCCTGCACATCCAGAGTAATAAATTTGTCATTCTTCATTTTCATTTAGACGACTTTTTTAATTTTACGCAGTACGCAGTAAGCTGATGTGTTGGCTGGAATATTTTTTGATGTCTTAAATTCAATTCTAATATCAATCGGACCACTTTTATTCGTCGTCTGAAGAAAATTGACGTGCCACGCCCTCTGACAACAAAGTTGGAATAAGATATTGAGATGTAATTTTATTGGTATATATAGGGAAGCATTACCAATAAGCTTGCCAAAAATGGGTGTGCCACGCCTACTCGTACAAAAGTTGTCAATATCTTGTAAACGGTATAAGATATTAGCACGAAATTTTATCACGAGGTATCTACAGGTATTACCAATTTGTATACAAAAATGGGCTTGGTCCACCTACTTATACAAAAGTTGTCAATATCCCATAAACAGTTCAAAATATTAATACGTAATTCTATCTAGCGGTATCTAGAGACATTAAAAAACATTTTCCCGAAATGGGCGTGGTTCGCCTACTTATACAAAAGTTCTTAAGTGGCGAAATTATAATTTTTTCAGTTACTCGGTTGTAGGGTATTTAGATATCGGCCAGGCCGAAGACAACACTCTTACTTGTTTGAATTGGAACTGACCATTGTTTGTTGAGAACGCTGTTAGGGCTCTTGATGTTTTCTTTAATTCTATTTGAAGAAATGAGTTGGTTATATCTAGTGTTGAAAAATATTTAGCTCTACCATTTCTGTCTAATACCTCGTCTAATCTTGTTAAAGGAAATTTGTCATTTTTGATGTTTTTATTTAATTGTCTGTAGTCTACTACAATTCTCTATTTTTTTGTGTCGTCTGTACTTTTCTTTAGGACTATGAGTAATGGTCAAGTCTACACCAAAAGCTACTTGCACAATCCCGCGCAATCAGCACACATCACCACATAAACGAATACCCCCGGACTCCGACGCCAACAAAGGAGCAACAGCATCTTGTATTATAGCTGCATGTCAAATTAAAATGGAAATTTAGGACCAAAACGAAGAGCTAAGAATTACAGCGAAAAATATCCAAATCTTTTTATTACGCTAAGTGCAAGACAACAAAAATCACTACCTTAATATACTGTATATATTTTTATACCTCGTGCAAATATTCGGTACCCATCGAACCGGATATCCAACCCGCTTCCTAAAAGTAGTGATTTTTGTTTTGGTGATAAAAAGTGAATTATTAAAAAAGAATAAATATTAATAAACTTAATATTTCAATAACGTTCGCTTCGGCGTCGCTGTATACGCCATTTTGTTAGCTTCTTCCTCTCTATTTCATTCCCTCCCGCATTTTTGTGCATTACTGTACAAGTATTTTGCGAAAAAAAGCTGATTTTCACGGTCTCGTTGTTTGCTTTGCTGACTCCAAGCAAAGCAAGCAACTCATATATAATATTTGCAAGTGCACACCCCGCTGCACTCAGCAAATATATTCTCATCATCCCCGCTCTGTTATAAAATTCTCGTTGTTGCAAAGTAAGCAACGTGTATACATATATTTGCAAGTGCACATCCCGCTGCACTTGCTAAACTCTCAATTTGTGCACGCACAACGCGTTTTTTTCGCATTCCCTTTTGTGCGGTGTCCGCACGATTTGTGATCCTCGACTCGCTTTGTTCTAAGAGATCATATTTTTACGCTCCCTAAAAAGACGCGTATTCTCATCCCGTGACCGTAAGCTTATAATTATATATACGCTGGAAATGCAATTAGAGTGTTAAAAGTGTAATTACTAAGGCTATATTACTAATTAATTATAATAATTTTATATATTCTAAACACAAATAAAAAAAAATTGTATATTGTTTCTTGTGAAATATACTATAATTTAAAAAACAAGTAAAAGTGTTGTCTTCGGCCTGGCTGAAATCTAAATACCCTACACCCGAGTAACTGAAAAAATTATAATTTCGCCACTTAACATTTTTTGTATAAGCAGGCGGACCACGCCCATTTCGGCAAAATGTTTTTGTAATGTCTCTAGGTACTGCTAGTTAGAATTACGTATCAATATTTTGAACCGTTTATGGGATATTGACAACTTTTGCATAATTGGGCGGACCACGCCCATTTTTTGTATATAGATTGGTAATACGTGTAGATACCTCGTAATAACATTTCGTATTAATATATTATACCGTTTATAAGATATTGACAACTTTTGTACGAGTGGGCGTGGCACGCCCATTTTTGTCAAGCTTATTGGTAATGCCTCCCTATATATCCTGATGAAATAACATGTCCATATCTTATACCGTTCATTAGATATTGCCAACTTTGTTATCAGTGGGCATGGCACGCCCACTCTTTTCACACATTTTAGTAATGACGCTACATGTTCCGGAATAAAATTATACCTTGATATCTCACACGGATTATGAAATATTCAGATTTTAACATTTTTTGAAACGAGGTGCCTTTACATTCCGTACGTAAAGTAGGCTTGGCTGTTTACCGATCTCGCCATTTTCAATCCCAAAAAGCCCCACATAACAAAGAATATTTGTGCCAAATTTCATCGCGATATCTCTTTTCGTTATCTCGTAATCGTGATTTCAGACAGACAGACAGACAGACAGACAGACGGACGGACGGACAGAGCTAAATCGATTCAAGAGGTGACGCTGAGTAAGAATATATATACTTTTCTATATCTATCTCGTCTCCTTCTCTGCGTAACAAACGGAAGAACAAAGTGAATATACCCTACTCCCGGGTGTAGGGTATAATAAAATAAAATTGGACTTTTTATGTTTGTCTCCCCCCTTTTCCAGAAGTTATTTTTGAATGGCGGAAAATATGACGGATTTGAAGGACGTA
The DNA here is from genome assembly GCA_922984085.1 of Sicus ferrugineus. NCBI lineage: Eukaryota > Metazoa > Arthropoda > Insecta > Diptera > Conopidae > Sicus > Sicus ferrugineus. Next base: position 21,452,549 of record OV277350.1, read on the forward strand.
AAATATTTTGCTTGCTGCTTGTTTAGATGTTCTCGAGGAGAACTCTGATGCCGATTATCACTTGCAGGATCTGGAAACCATTAAGTTAAAGCATCGGCGTTGTTATCAGGTGTATGTACTCTGCGCCGCCCATATCACCGAGCAAAGGCATTTGCTTGCGCCTCCGCCGACTTTACGCTCCCATACCCCCGGCACAATTAGCTGCTACTTGATTAAAATTTATTTTCAATAAAGAAAATTTTTGTTCAAAAATGAACCAAAAAACCGTGGAGACTTATATATATCACAAATAAGTTCTCTTTTTTCTTATTGGAATTGAAATTTGTATATACACATTTGGCAATACTGAAACCAATTTTATTTTAAAGCTACACCTTGAGCCTCAAAACGTTAGTATGTGTTGAACTGTGAAAAGAACATTTTTTACATCACCTCAAACATGTCGGATTTCGTACAAACAAAAACGTTTTTGCGGAGAATTTTATTACAGTATCATATCCAAAAGAAATCTGCAGCTGAAGCTAATCGAATTCTTGTGGATACTTACGGTAACCATGCTCTATCAGAAACAACATGCAGAGGTTGGTTTTGGTCGAATTTAAAGAGCGTTCCGGCGACCTTAAAAAATTTGAAGACGTAGAATTGGAAGCATTACTCGATAAAGGTTCATGTCAGACACAAGAAGAACTTACAGAATCAAGTTGTTGAACTTGCAGGAGTTGAACAACTCATAATTTCAAAACGTTTAAAAGACTTAGGAATGATTCAAAAAGAAGGAAATTGGGTTCAGTACGAATTGAAGCCGAGAGATGTCGAACGGCGCTTTTTCAGCTGCGAAAAATTGCCTCAACGGCAAAAAAGGTTTTCTGCATCGTATCGTGGCTGGCGATGAAAAGTGGATACGCTATGACAATCCAAAACGAAAAAGACATAGGGAAAGCCTGGTCATGTGTCAACATCAACAGTAAAGCCGAATATTCATGGCTCCAAGCTCATGCTCTGTATCTGGTGGGATCAGCTCAGTGTGGTGTACTATGAGCAACTCAAAACCCAATGAAACTATTACAGGAGATCGCTATAGGCTGCAATTGACGCGTTTGAGCAGAGCATTGCAAAATAAAAGACCGCAATACGCCGAACAGTCTTGTTGGTTAAAACAATATATTGACTTAAATACCCATCACCGCAGTTTAGCAAGAAATACTTTGAAAAAGAATTTCATTAAACTGCTAAACAATGCGGTGTATAGGAAAACAATGGAGAATGTGGATAAGCGGAAATATGTCAAGATTGTGAATATCTGGGAAAGTCGAGGAAGGCGATTGGGAGCTCGCGCACTAATTGGCAACCGAATTTTCACAGTTCTTCGCAATTTACTGTAGACATTATTGCGATTCAAATGAGTAGGATTCGCACCGTTTATAATAAGCCCATTTACTTGGGATTTTCGGTGCTTGAACTGTCAAAGTGGAAGATGTATAACTTCCATTACGACTTCATGGCACCGAAATTCCAACAGAGTGTTGTATTGAATTATATGGATACAGATTCATTCATATATTCAATCACGACTCTAGATTTTTATAGGGATATTCGTGATGATATCGAATCAAAATTAGATACATCCCAATATCCGGAGGAGAGTGTATTTAATTTTCTTCTTAGGAATGCTAAAGTCCTCGGCATGATGAAGGATGAGAGTAGGGGAAAATAATAAAGGAGTTCATAGGCCTCCGCGCAAAAATGTACTATTTATAAATATTTTAAAATTTTAATCTAAGCATCTATAAATATATATTGTAATTTAAACAAATAATTTAATTTTAAATGAAATTTTTATTAATATAAAATATATAGATATTAAGTTTACAATTGTTAGATTTAAGAAATTTTATAAATAAAAAAATTTAAATCTGAAATTGTAAACTTTTCTTTTTATTTATTGAAAGAATTTAGAAATTTTCTTAACAGAATAGCGTTTTGAAGCGCACAACAGCCATTATGGGAATAGCACATCCTTTGTAGTAAGTATGTATGTATCTCGAAGAGTTTCAAAGTTGCTGCAGCCGAATTCTTCAACGTTAAATACGGTCTCGTCAAAAATTTTTCAACTCCTTAACGTACACGGATATATTTTTAAGATTTTGCTTCACGACATATTTTACACTACAAAAGTAGATGAAGCCACCATTCCATGTAAAACCATGGTGATTACGATATAACCAGTGCACTTGTTTTTGCGACTGGCGTGTTAATTTGTTTAATCCATATGTTGGTTTTATAATAAAATTCTGATAATCATTAAAGCTGAAGGTGAATGCCAACTTTTTGACTATAAATTCATTAAAATTGCCTTTGAATCCCTGCACATCCAGAGTAATAAATTTGTCATTCTTCATTTTCATTTAGACGACTTTTTTAATTTTACGCAGTACGCAGTAAGCTGATGTGTTGGCTGGAATATTTTTTGATGTCTTAAATTCAATTCTAATATCAATCGGACCACTTTTATTCGTCGTCTGAAGAAAATTGACGTGCCACGCCCTCTGACAACAAAGTTGGAATAAGATATTGAGATGTAATTTTATTGGTATATATAGGGAAGCATTACCAATAAGCTTGCCAAAAATGGGTGTGCCACGCCTACTCGTACAAAAGTTGTCAATATCTTGTAAACGGTATAAGATATTAGCACGAAATTTTATCACGAGGTATCTACAGGTATTACCAATTTGTATACAAAAATGGGCTTGGTCCGCCTACTTATACAAAAGTTGTCAATATCCCATAAACAGTTCAAAATATTAATACGTAATCCTATCTAGCGGTATCTAGAGACATTAAAAAATATTTTCCCGAAATGGGCGTGGTTCGCCTACTTATACAAAAGTTCTTAAGTGGCGAAATTATAATTTTTAAAGTTACTCGGTTGTAGGGTATTTGGATTTCGGCCAGGCCGAAGACAACACTCTTACTTGTTTGAATTGGAACTGACCATTGTTTGTTGAGAACGCTGTTAGGGGTCTTTATATTTTCTTTAATTCTATTTGAAGCAATGAGTTGGTTATATCTAGTGTTGAAAAATATTTAGCTCTACCATTTCTGTCTAATACGTCGTCTAATCTTGTTAAAGGAAATTTGTTTTTTTTTTGATATTTTTATTTAATTGTCTGTAGTCTACTACAATTCTCTATTTTTTTGTGTCGTCTGTACTTTTCTTTGGGACTATGAGTAATGGTCAAGTCTACACCAAAAGCTACTTGCACAATCCCGCGCAATCAGCACACATCACCACATAAACGAACACCCCCGGACTCCGATGCCAACAAAGGAGCAACAGCATCTTGAAATATAGCTGCATGTCAAGTTAAAATGAAAATTTAGGACCAAAACGAATAGCTAAGAATTACAGCGAAAAATATCCAAATCTTTTTATTACGGTAAGTGCAAGAAAACAAAAATCACTACCTTAATATACTGTATATATTTTTATACCTCGTGCAAATATTCGGTACCCATCGAACCGGATATCCAACCCGCTTCCTAAAAGTAGTGATTTTTGTTTTGGTGATAAAAAGTGAATTATTAAAAAAGAATAAATATTAATAAACTTAATATTTCAATAACGTTCGCTTCGGCGTCGCTGTATACGCCATTTTGTTAGCTTCTTCCTCTCTATTTCATTCCCTCCCGCATTTTTGTGCATTACTGTACAAGTATTTTGCGAAAAAAAGTTGATTTTCACGGTCTCGTTGTTTGCTTTGCTGACTCCAAGCAAAGCAAGCAACTCATATATAATATTTGCAAGTGCACACCCCGCTGCACTCAGCAAATATATTCTCATCATCCCCGCTCTGTTATAAAATTCTCGTTGTTGCAAAGTAAGCAACGTGTATACATATATTTGCAAGTGCACATCCCGCTGCACTTGCTAAACTCTCAATTTGTGCACGCACAACGCGTTTTTTTCGCATTCCCTTTTGTGCGGTGTCCGCACGATTTGTGATCCTCGACTCGCTTTGTTCTAAGAGATCATATTTTTACGCTCCCTAAAAAGACGCGTATTCTCATCCCGTGACCGTAAGCTTATAATTATATATAAGCTGCGCTGGAAATGCAATTAGAGTGTTAAAAGTGTAATTACTAAGGCTATATTACTAATTAATTATAATAATTTTATATATTCTAAACACAAATAAAAAAAATTGTATATTGTTTCTTGTGAAATATACTATAATTTAAAAAACAAGTAAAAGTGTTGTCTTCGGCCTGGCTGAAATCTAAATACCCTACACCCGAGTAACTGAAAAAATTATAATTTCACCACTTAACATTTTTTGTATAAGTAGGCGGACCACGCCCATTTCGGCAAAATGTTTTTGTAATGTCTCTAGGTACTGCTAGTTAGAATTACGTATCAATATTTTGAACCGTTTATGGGATATTGATAACTTTTGTATAATTGGGCGGACCACGCCCATTTTTTTGTATATAGATTGGTAATACGTGTAGATACCTCGTGATAACATTTCGTATTAATATCTTATACCGTTTATAAGATATTGACAACTTTTGTACGAGTGGGCGTGGCACGCCCATTTTTGTCAAGCTTATTGGTAATGCCTCCCTATATATCCTGATGAAATTACATATCCATATCTTATACCGTTCATTAGATATTGCCAACTTTGTTATCAGTGGGCGTGGCACGCCCACTCTTTTCACACATTTTAGTAATGACGCTACATGTTCCGGAATAAAATTATACCTTGATATCTCACACGGATTATGAAATATTCAGATTTTAACATTTTTTGAAACGAGGTGCCTTTACATTCCGTACGTAAAGTAGGCTTGGCTGTTTACCGATCTCGCCATTTTCAATCCCAAAAAGCCCCACATAACAAAGAATATTTGTGCCAAATTTCATCGCGATATCTCTTTTCGTTATCTCGTAATCGTGATTTCAGACAGACAGACAGACGGACGGACGGACAGGGCTAAATCGATTCAAGAGGTGACGCTGAGCAAGAATATATATACTTTTCTATATCTATCTCGTTTCCTTCTCTGCGTTACAAACGGAAGAACAAAGTGAATATACCCTACTCCCGGGTGTAGGGTATAATAAAATAAAATTGGACTTTTTATGTTTGTCTCCCCCCTTTTCCAGAAGTTATTTTTGAATGGCGGAAAATATTACGGATTTGAAGGACGTAAAATATTTTACTTGCTGCTTGTTTAGATGTTCTCGAGGAGAACTCTGATGCCGATTATCACTTGCAGGATCTGGAAACCATCAAGTTAAAGCATCGGCGGTGTTATCAGGTGTATGTACTCTGCGCCGCCCATATCACCGAGCAAAGGCATTTGCTTGCGCCTCCGCCGACTTTACGCTCCCATACCCCCGGCACAATTAGCTGCTACTTGATTAAAATTTATTTTCAATAAAGAAAATTTTTGTTAAAAATGAAGTAAAAAACCGTGGAGACTTATATATATCACAAATAAGTTCTCTTTTTTTCGTATTGGAATTGAAATTTTGTATATACACATTTGGCAATACTGAAACCAATTTTATTTTAAAGCTACACCTTGAGCCTCAAAACGTTAGTATGTGTTGAACTTTGAAAAGAACATTTTTTACATCACCTCAAACATGTCGGATTTCGTACCAACAAAAACGTTTTTGCGGAGAATTTTATTACAGTATTATCCAAAAGAAATCTGCAGCTGAAGCTAATCGAATTCTTGTGGATACTTACGGTAACCATGCTCTATCAGAAACAATATGAAGAGGTTGGTTTTGGTCGAATTTAAAGAGCGTTCCGGCGACCTTAAAAAATTTGAAGACGTAGAATTGGAAGCATTACTCGATAAAGGTTAATGTCAGACACAAGAATGTCTTCATAGGAATGCTAAAGTCCTCGGCATGATGAAGGATGAGAGTAAGGGGAAAATAATGAAGGAGTTCATAGGCCTCCGCGCAAAAATGTACTATTTATAAATATTTTAAAATTTTAATCTAATCATCTATAAATATATATTGTAATTTAAACAAATAATTTAATTTTAAATGAAATTTTTATTAATATAAAATATATAGATATTAAGTTTACAATTGTTAGATTTAAGAAATTTATAAATAAAAAAATGTAAATCTAAAGTCCTCGGCATGATGAAGGATGAGAGTAAGGGGAAAATAATGAAGGAGTTCATAGGCCTCCGCGCAAAAATGTACTATTTATAAATATTTTAAAATTTTAATCTAATCATCTATAAATATATATTGTAATTTAAACAAATAATTTAATTTTAAATGAAATTTTTATTAATATAAAATATATAGATATTAAGTTTACAATTGTTAGATTTAAGAAATTTTATAAATAAAAAAATTTATATCTGAAATTGTAAACTTTTCTTTTTATTTATTGAAAGAATTTAGAAATTTTCTTAACAGAATAGCGTTTTGAAGCGCACAACAGCCATTATGGGAATAGCACATCCTTTGTAGTAAGTATGTATGTATCTCGAAGAGTTTCAAAGTTGCTGCAGCCGAATTCTTCAACGTTAAATACGGTCTCGTCTAAAATTTTTTCAACCCCTTAACGTACACGGATATATTTTTAAGATTTTGCTTCACGGCATATTTTACACTACAAAAGTAGATGAAGCCACCATTCCATGTAAAACCATGGTGATTACGATATAACCAGTGCACTTGTTTTTGCGACAGGCGTGTTAATTTGTTTAATCCATATGGTGGTTTTATAATAAAATTCTGATAATCATTAAAGCTGAAGGTGAATGCCAACTTTTTGACTATAAATTCATTAAAATTGCCTTTGAATCCCTGCACATCCAGAGTAATAAATTTGTCATTCTTCATTTTCACTTAGACGACTTTTTTAATTTTACGCAGTACGCAGTAAGCTGATGTGTTGGCTGGAATATTTTTTGATGTCTTAAATTCAATTCTAATATCAATCGGACCACTTTTATTCGTCGTCTGAAAAAAATTGGCGTGCCACGCCCTCTGACAACAAAGTTGGAATAAGATATTGAGATGTAATTTTATTGGTATATATAGGGAAGCATTACCAATAAGCTTGCCAAAAATGGGTGTGCCACGCCTACTCGTACAAAAGTTGTCAATATCTTGTAAACGGTATAAGATATTAGCACGAAATTTTATCACGAGGTATCTACAGGTATTACCAATTTGTATACAAAAATGGGCTTGGTCCGCCTACTTATACAAAAGTTGTCAATATCCCATAAACAGTTCAAAATATTAATACGTAATTCTATCTAGCGGTATCTAGAGACATTAAAAACATTTTCCCGAAATGGGCGTGGTTCGCCTACTTATACAAAAATTCTTAAGTGGCGAAATTATAATTTTTTCAGTTACTCGGTTGTAGGGTATTTAGATTTCGGCCAGGCCGAAGACAACACTCTTACTTGTTTGAATTGGAACTGACCATTGTTTGTTGAGAACGCTGTTAGGGGTCTTGATGTTTTCTTTAATTCTATTTGAAGAAATGAGTTGGTTATATCTAGTGTTGAAAAATATTTAGCTCTACCATTTCTGTCTAATACGTCGTCTAATCTTGTTAAAGGAAATTTGTCATTTTTGATGTTTTTGTTTAATTGTCTGTAGTCTACTACAATTCTCTATTTTTTTGTGTCGTCTGTACTTTTCTTTAGGACTATGAGTAATGGTCAAGACTACACCAAAAGCTACTTGCACAATCCCGCGCAATCAGCACACATCACAACATAAACGAACACCCCCGGACTCCGACGCCAACAAAGGAGCAACAGCATCTTGTATTATAGCTGCATGTCAAGTTAAAATGGAAATTTGGGACCAAAACGAAGAGCTAAGAATTACAGCGAAAAATATCCAAATCTTTTTATTACGCTAAGTGCAAGAAAACAAAAATCACTACCTTAATATACTATATATATTTGCACACCTCGTGCAAATATTCGGTACACATCGAACCGGATATCCAACCCGCTTCCTAAAAGTAGTGATTTTTGTTTTTTGTGATAAAAAGTGAATTATTAAAAAAGAATAAATATTAATAAACTTAATATTTCAATAACGTTCGCTTCGGCGTCGCTGTATACGCCATTTTGTTAGCTTCTTCCTCTCTATTTCATTCCCTCCCGCATTTGTGTGCATTACTGTACAAGTATTTTGCGAAAAAAAGCTGATTTTCACGGTCTCGTTGTTTGCTTTGCTGACTCCAAGCAAAGCAAGCAACTCATATATAATATTTGCAAGTGCACACCCCGCTGCACTCAGCAAATATATTCTCATCATCCCCGCTCTGTTATAAAATTCTCGTTGTTGCAAAGTAAGCAACGTGTATACATATATTTGCAAGTGCACATCCCGCTGCACTTGCTAAACTCTCAATTTGTGCACGCACAACGCGTTTTTTTCGCATTCCCTTTTGTGCGGTGTCCGCACGATTTGTGATCCTCGACTCGCTTTGTTCTAAGAGATCATATTTTTACGCTCCCTAAAAAGACGCGTATTCTCATCCCGTGACCGTAAGCTTATAATTATATATAAGCTGCGCTGGAAATGCAATTAGAGTGTTAAAAGTGTAATTACTAAGGCTATATTACTAATTAATTATAATAATTTTATATATTCTAAACACAAATAAAAAAAATTGTATATTGTTTCTTGTGAAATATACTATAATTTAAAAAACAAGTAAAAGTGTTGTCTTCGGCCTGGCTGAAATCTAAATACCCTACACCCGAGTAACTGAAAAAATTATAATTTCGCCACTTAACATTTTTTGTATAAGTAGGCGGACCACGCCCATTTCGGCAAAATGTTTTTGTAATGTCTCTAGGTACTGCTAGTTAGAATTACGTATCAATATTTTGAACCGTTTATGGGATATTGACAACTGGGCGTGGTCCGCCCAATTATACAAAAGTTTGTATATAGATTGGTAATACGTGTAGATACCTCGTGATAACATTTCGTATTAATATCTTATACCGTTTATAAGATATTGACAACTTTTGTACGAGTGGGCGTGGCACGCCCATTTTTGTCAAGCTTATTGGTAATGCCTCCCTATATATCATGATGAAATTACATGTCCATATCTTATACCGTTCATTAGATATTGCCAACTTTGTTATCAGTGGGCGTGGCACGCCCACTCTTTTCACACATTTTAGTAATGACGCTACATGTTCCGGAATAAAATTATACCTTGATATCTCACACGGATTATGAAATATTCAGATTTTAACATTTTTTGAAACGAGGTGCCTTTACATTCCGTACGTAAAGTAGGCTTGGCTGTTTACCGATCTCGCCATTTTCAATCCCAAAAAGCCCCACATAACAAAGAATATTTGTGCCAAATTTCATCGCGATATCTCTTTTCGTTATCTCGTAATCGTGATTTCAGACAGACAGACAGACGGACGGACGGACAGGGCTAAATCGATTCAAGAGGTGACGCTGAGCAAGAATATATATACTTTTCTATATCTATCTCGTCTCCTTCTCTGCGTTACAAACGGAAGAACAAAGTGAATATACCCTACTCCCGGTTGTATGGTATAATAAAATAAAATTGGCCTTTTTATGTTTGTCTCCCCCCTTTTCCAGAAGTTATTTTTGAATGGCGGAAAATATTACGGATTTGAAGGACGTAAAATATTTTGCTTGCTGCTTGTTTAGATGTTCTCGTGGAGAACTCTGATGCCGATTATCACTTGCAGGATCTGGAAACCATCAAGTTAAAGCATCGGCGGTGTTATCAGGTGTATGTACTCTCCGCCACCCATATCACCGAGCAAAGGCATTTGCTTGCGCCTCCGCCGACTTTACGCTCCCATACCCCCGGCACAATTAGCTGCTACTTGATTAAAATTTATTTTCAATAAAGAAAATTTTTGTTCAAAAATGAACCAAAAAACCGTGGAGACTTATATATATCACAAATAAGTTCTCCTTTTTTCTTATTGGAATTGAAATTTTGTATATACACATTTGGCAATACTGAAACCAATTTTATTTTAAAGCTACACCTTGAGCCTCAAAACGTTAGTATGTGTTGAACTGTGAAAAGAAAATTTTTTACATCACCTCAAACATGTCGGATTTCGTACCAACAAAAACGTTTTTGCGGAGAATTTTATTACAGTATCATATCCAAAAGAAATCTGCAGCTGAAGCTAATCGAATTCTTGTGGATACTTACGGTAACCATGGTCTATCAGAAACAACATGCAGAGGTTGGTTTTGGTCGAATTTAAAGAGCGTTCCGGCGACCTTAAAAAATTTGAAGACGTAGAATTGGAAGCATTACTCGATAAAGGTTCATGTCAGACACAAGAAGAACTTGCAGAATCAAATTGTTGAACTTGCAGGAGTTGAACAACTCATAATTTCAAAACGTTTAAAAGACTTAGGAATGATTCAAAAAGAAGGAAATTGGGTTCCGTACGAATTGAAGCCGAGAGATGTCGAACGGCGCTTTTTCAGCTGCGAAATATTGCCTCAACGGCAAAAAAGGTTTTCTGCATCGTATCGTGGCTGGCGATGAAAAGTGGATACGCTATGACAATCCAAAACGAAAAAGACATGGGGAAAGCCTGGCCATGTGTCAACATCAACAGAAAAGCCGAATATTCATGGCTCCAAGCTCATGCTATATATCTGGTGGGATCAGCTCAGTGTGTTGTACTATGAGCAACTCAAAACCCAATGAAACTATTACAGGAGATCGCTATAGGCTGCAATTGACGCGTTTGAGCAGAGCATTGCAAAATAAAAGACCGCAATACGCCGAACAGTCTTGTTGGTTAAAACAATATATTGACTTAAATACCCATCACCGCAGTTTAGCAAGAAATACTTTTGAAAAGAATTTCTTTAAACTGCTAAACAATGTGGTGTATAGGAAAACAATGGAGAATTGGATAAGCGGAAAGATGTCAAGATTGTGAATAGCTGGGAAAGTCGAGGAAGGCGATTGGGAGCTCGCGCACTAATTGGCAACCGAATTTTCACAGTTCTTCGCAATTTACTGTAGACATTATTGCGATTCAAATGAGTAGGATTCGCACCGTTTATAATAAGCCCATTTACTTGGGATTTTCGGTGCTTGAACTGTCAAAGTGGAAGATGTATAACTTCCATTACGACTTCATGGCACCGAAATTCCAACAGAGTGTTGTATTGAATTATATGGATACAGATTCATTCATATATTCAATCACGACTCTAGATTTTTATAGGGATATTCGTGATGATATCGAATCAAAATTAGATACATCCCAATATCCGGAGGAGAGTGTATTTAATTTTCTTCTTAGGAATGCTAAAGTCCTCGGCATGATGAAGGATGAGAGTAAGGGGAAAATAATAAAGGAGTTCATAGGCCTCCGCGCAAAAATGTACTATTTATAAATATTTTAAAATTTTAATCTAAGCATCGATAAAGATATATTGTAATTTAAACAAATAATTTAATTTTAAATGAAATTTTTATTAATATAAAATATATAGATATTAAGTTTACAATTGTTAGATTTAAGAAATTTTATAAATAAAAAAATTTAAATCTGAAATTGTAAACTTTTCTTTTTATTTATTGAAAGAATTTAGAAATTTTCTTAACAGAATAGCGTTTTGAAGCGCACAACAGCCATTATGGGAATAGCACATCCTTTGTAGTAAGTATGTATGTATCTCGAAGAGTTTCAAAGTTGCTGCAGCCGAATTCTTCAACGTTAAATACGGTTTCGTCTAAAATTTTTTCAACCCCTTAACGTACACGGATATATTTTTAAGATTTTGCTTCACGACATATTTTACACTACAAAAGTAGATGAAGCCACCATTCCATGTAAAACCATGGTAATTACGATATAACCAGTGCACTTGTTTTTGCGACTGGCGTGTTAATTTGTTTAATCCATATGGTGGTTTTATAATAAAATTCTGATAATCATTAAAGCTGAAGGTGAATGCCAACTTTTTGACTATAAATTCATTAAAATTGCTTTTGAATCCCTGCACATCCAGAGTAATAAATTTGTTATTCTTCATTTTCATTTGGACGACTTTTTTAATTTTATGCAGTACGCAGTAAGCTGATGTGTTGGCTGGAATATTTTTTGATGTCTTAAATTCAATTCTAATATCAATATCAATCGGACCACTTTTATTCGTCGTCTGAAGAAAATTGGCGTGCCACGCTCTCTGACAACAAAGTTGGAATAAGATATTGAGATGTAATTTTATTGGTATATATAGGGAAGCATTACCAATAAGCTTGCCAAAAATGGGTGTGCCACGCCTACTCGTACAAAAGTTGTCAATATCTTGTAAACGGTATAAGATATTAGCACGAAATTTTATCACGAGGTATCTACAGGTATTACCAATTTGTATACAAAAATGAGCTTGGTCCGCCTACTTATACAAAAGTTGTCAATATCCCATAAACAGTTCAAAATATTAATACGTAATCCTATCTAGCGGTATCTAGAGACATTAAAAAATATTTTCCCGAAATGGGCGTGGTTCGCCTACTTATACAAAAGTTCTTAAGTGGCGAAATTATAATTTTTTCAGTTACTCGGTTGTAGGGTATTTAGATTTCGGCCAGACCGAAGACAACACTCTTACTTGTTTGAATTGGAACTGACCATTGTTTGTTGAGAACGCTGTTAGGGGTCTTGATGTTTTCTTTAATTCTATTTAAAGAAATGAGTTGGTTATATCTAGTGTTGAAAAATATTTAGCTCTACCATTTCTGTCTAATACGTCGTCTAATCTTGTTAAAGGAAATTTGTTTTTTTTTTGATGTTTTTATTTAATTGTCTGTAGTCTACTACAATTCTCTATTTTTTTGTGTCGTCTGTACTTTTCTTTGGGACTATGAGTAATGGTCAAGTCTACACCAAAAGCTACTTGCACAATCCCGCGCAATCAGAACACATCACCACATAAACGAACACCCCCGGACTCCGACGCCAACAAAGGAGCAACAGCATCTTGAATTATAGCTGCATGTCAAGTTAAAATGAAAATTTAGGACCAAAACGAAGAGCTAAGAATTACAGCGAAAAATATCCAAATCTTTTTATTACGGTAAGTGCAAGAAAACAAAAATCACTACCTTAATATACTATATATATTTGCACACCTTGTGCAAATATTCGGTACCCATCGAACCGGATATCCAACCCGCTTCCTAAAAGTAGTGATTTTTGTTTTGGTGATAAAAAGTGAATTATTAAAAAAGAATAAATATTAATAAACTTAATATTTCAATAACGTTCGCTTCGGCGTCGCTGTATACGCCATTTTGTTAGCTTCTTCCTCTCTATTTCATTCCCTCCCGCATTTTTGTGCATTACTGTACAAGTATTTTGCGAAAAAAAGTTGATTTTCACGGTCTCGTTGTTTGCTTTGCTGACTCCAAGCAAAGCAAGCAACTCATATATAATATTTGCAAGTGCACACCCCGCTGCACTCAGCAAATATATTCTCATCATCCCCGCTCTGTTATAAAATTCTCGTTGTTGCAAAGTAAGCAACGTGTATACATATATTTGCAAGTGCACATCCCGCTGCACTTGCTAAACTCTCAATTTGTGCACGCACAACGCGTTTTTTTCGCATTCCCTTTTGTGCGGTGTCCGCACGATTTGTGATCCTCGACTCGCTTTGTTCTAAGAGATCATATTTTTACGCTCCCTAAAAAGACGCGTATTCTCATCCCGTGACCGTAAGCTTATAATTATATATAAGCTGCGCTGGAAATGCAATTAGAGTGTTAAAAGTGTAATTACTAAGGCTATATTACTAATTAATTATAATAATTTTATATATTCTAAACTCAAATAAAAAAAATTGTATATTGTTTCTTGTGAAATATACTATAAGTTATAAATATACACTAAACCACCGAGCAGTTCTCGGTGGCTCGGTGTTTAGTGTGTGAAAATCGATGGCTAGTGTGCCACACACTAAACCACCGAGCAGTTCTCGGTTCATCGATTTTCCGGGGACGTGGGTTCGAGTCCCGCCGTGTGCATGGGTGTTAACTTTTCTTATCGTGACGTCTCAATTTCTAATGCGTACTTAAGGCCTCGCCTAGCGCTAGTTGTGAAATTAAGAACCATTCGTTGACTCCGGCAGTGTTTGCAATAATAAAGCAAAATAGCTGTTCTTAGAAAGCTTTGCTTCGCAACACTTGCCGGAGTCGAATTAGTAGAATGCGAAAAGTTCCCTTTCCCTTCCTCTCCCACTGTCACCCATTCCACCAGTAGCCAATCATGAAAAAAAAAAAGAGATTGATCTCTTAAGGGCTACTGCTAGAATCTGATATAAAAAAAAAAAAAAAAATATACTATAATTTAAAAAACAAGTAAAAGTATTTTCTTCGGCCTGGCCGAAATCTAAATGCCCTACACCCGAGTAACTGAAAAAATTATAATTTCGCCACTTAACATTTTTTGTATAAGTAGGCGGACCACGCCCATTTCGGCAAAATGTTTTTGTAATGTCTCTAGGTACTGCTAGTTAGAATTACGTATCAATATTTTGAACCGTTTATGGGATATTGACAACTTTTGTATAATTGGGCGGACCACGCCCATTTTTTGTATATAGATTGGTAATACGTGTAGATACCTCGTGATAACATTTCGTATTAATATCTTATACCGTTTATAATATATTGACAACTTTTGTACGAGTAGGCGTGGCACGCCCATTTTTGTCAAGCTTATTGGTAATGCCTCCCTATATATCATGATGAAATTACATGTCCATATCTTATACCGTTCATTAGATATTGCCAACTTTGTTATCAGTGGGCGTGGCACGCCCACTCTTTTCACACATTTTAGTAATGACGCTACATGTTCCGGAATAAAATTATACCTTGATATCTCACACGGATTATGAAATATTCAGATTTTAACATTTTTTGAAACGAGGTGCCTTTACATTCCGTACGTAAAGTAGGCTTGGCTGTTTACCGATCTCGCCATTTTCAATCCCAAACAGCCCCACATAACAAAGAATATTTATGCCAAATTTCATGGCGATATCTCTTTTCGTTATCTCGTAATCGTGATTTCAGACAGACAGACAGACAGACAGACGGACGGACGGACAGGGCTAAATCGATTCAAGAGGTGACGCTGAGCAAGAATATATATACTTTTCTATATCTATCTCGTTTCCTTCTCTGCGTTACAAACGGAATAACAAAGTGAATATACCCTACTCCCGGGTGTAGGGTATAATAAAATAAAATTGGACTTTTTATGTTTGTCACCCCCCTTTTCCAGAAGTTATTTTTGAATGGCGGAAAATATTACGGATTTGAAGGACGTAAAATATTTTACTTGCTGCTTGTTTAGATGTTCTCGAGGAGAACTCTGATGCCGATTATCACTTGCAGGATATGGAAACCATCAAGTTAATGCATCGGCGGTGTTATCAGGTGTATGTACTCTGCGCCGCCCATATCACCGAGCAAAGGCATTTGCTTGCGCCTCCGCCGACTTTACGCTCCCATACCCCCGGCACAATTAGCTGCTACTTGATTAAAATTTATTTTCAATAAAAAAAATTTTTGTTAAAAATGAACCAAAAAACCGTGGAGACTTATATATATCACAATTAAGTTCTCTTTTTTTCTTATTGGAATTGAAATTTTGTATATACACATTTGGCAATACTGAAACCAATTTTATTTTAAAGCTACACCTTGAGCCTCAAAACGTTAGTATGTGTTGAACTTTGAAAAGAACATTTTTTACATCACCTCAAACATGTCGGATTTCGTACCAACAAAAACGTTTTTGCGGAGAATTTTATTACAGTATTATCCAAAAGAAATCTGCAGCTGAAGCTAATCGAATTCTTGTGGATACTTACGGTAACCATGCTCTATCAGAAACAATATGAAGAGGTTGGTTTTGGTCGAATTTAAAGAGCGTTCCGGCAACCTTAAAAAATTTGAAGACGTAGAATTGGAAGCATTACTCGATAAAGGTTCATGTCAGACACAAGAATGTCTTCTTAGGAATGCTAAAGTCCTCGGCATGATGAAGGATGAGAGTAAGGGGAAAATAATGAAGGAGTTCATAGGCCTCCGCGCAAAAATGTACTATTTATAAATATTTTAAAATTTTAATCTAATCATCTATAAATATATATTGTAATTTAAACAAATAATTTAATTTTAAATGAAATTTTTATTAATATAAAATATATAGATATTAAGTTTACAATTGTTAGATTTGAGAAATTTTATAAATAAAAAAATGTAAATCGAAAGTCCTCGGCATGATGAAGGATGAGAGTAAGGGGAAAATAATGAAGGAGTTCATAGGCCTCCGCGCAAAAATGTACTATTTATAAATATTTTAAAATTTTAATCTAATCATCTATAAATATATATTGTAATTTAAACAAATAATTTAATTTTAAATGAAATTTTTATTAATATAAAATATATAGATATTAAGTTTACAATTGTTAGATTTAAGAAATTTTATAAATAAAAAAATTTATATCTGAAATTGTAAACTTTTCTTTTTATTTATTGAAAGAATTTAGAAATTTTCTTAACAGAATAGCGTTTTGAAGCGCACAACAGCCATTATGGGAATAGCACATCCTTTGTAGTAAGTATGTATGTATCTCGAAGAGTTTCAAAGTTGCTGCAGCCGAATTCTTCAACGTTAAATACGGTCTCGTCTAAAATTTTTTCAACCCCTTAACGTACACGGATATATTTTTAAGATTTTGCTTCACGGCATATTTTACACTACAAAAGTAGATGAAGCCACCATTCCATGTAAAACCATGGTGATTACGATATAACCAGTGCACTTGTTTTTGCGACTGGCGTGTTAATTTGTTTAATCCATATGGTGGTTTTATAATAAAATTCTGATAAAAAAATAAATTTGTCATTCTTCATTTTCACTTAGACGACTTTTTTAATTTTACGCAGTACGCAGTAAGCTGATGTGTTGGCTGGAATATTTTTTGATGTCTTAAATTCAATTCTAATATCAATCGGACCACTTTTATTCGTCGTCTGAAAAAAATTGGCGTGCCACGCCCTCTGACAACAAAGTTGGAATAAGATATTGAGATGTAATATTATTGGTATATATAGGGAAGCATTACCAATAAGCTTGCCAAAAATGGGTGTGCCACGCCTACTCGTACAAAAGTTGTCAATATCTTGTAAACGGTATAAGATATTAGCACGAAATTTTATCACGAGGTATCTACAGGTATTACCAATTTGTATACAAAAATGGGCTTGGTCCGCCTACTTATACAAAAGTTGTCAATATCCCATAAACAGTTCAAAATATTAATACGTAATTCTATCTAGCGGTATCTAGAGACATTAAAAAATATTTTCCCGAAATGGGCGTGGTTCGCCTACTTATACAAAAGTTCTTAAGTGGCGAAATTATAATTTTTTCAGTTACTCGGTTGTAGGGTATTTGGATTTCGGCCAGGCCGAAGACAACACTCTTACTTGTTTGAATTGGAACTGACCATTGTTTGTTGAGAACGCTGTTAGGGGTCTTGATGTTTTCTTTAATTCTATTTGAAGAAATGAGTTGGTTATATCTAGTGTTGAAAAATATTTAGCTCTACCATTTCTGTCTAATACGTCGTCTAATCTTGTTAAAGGAAATTTGTTTTTTTTTTGATGTTTTTATTTAATTGTCTGTAGTCTACTACAATTCTCTATTTTTTTGTGTCGTCTGCACTTTTCTTTGGGACTATGAGTAATGGTCAAGTCTACACCAAAAGCTACTTGCACAATCCCGCGCAATCAGCACACATCACCACATAAACGAACACCCCCGGACTCCGATGCCAACAAAGGAGCAACAGCATCTTGAATTATAGCTGCATGTCAAGTTAAAATGAAAATTTAGGACCAAAACGAATAGCTAAGAATTACAGCGAAAAATATCCAAATCTTTTTATTACGGTAAGTGCAAGAAAACAAAAATCACTACCTTAATATACTATATATATTTGCACACCTTGTGCAAATATTCGGTACCCATCGAACCGGATATCCAACCCGCTTCCTAAAAGTAGTGATTTTTGTTTTGGTGATAAAAAGTGAATTATTAAAAAAGAATAAATATTAATAAACTTAATATAACGTTCGCTTCGGCGTCGCTGTATACGCCATTTTGTTAGCTTCTTCCTCTCTATTTCATTCCCTCCCGCATTTTTGTGCATTACTGTACAAGTATTTTGCGAAAAAAAGTTGATTTTCACGGTCTCGTTGATTGCTTTGCTGACTCCAAGCAAAGCAAGCAACTCATATATAATATTTGCAAGTGCACACCCCGCTGCACTCAGCAAATATATTCTCATCATCCCCGCTCTGTTATAAAATTCTCGTTGTTGCAAAGTAAGCAACGTGTATACATATATTTGCAAGTGCACATCCCGCTGCACTTGCTAAACTCTCAATTTGTGCACGCACAACGCGTTTTTTTCGCATTCCCTTTTGTGCGGTGTCCGCACGATTTGTGATCCTCGACTCGCTTTGTTCTAAGAGATCATATTTTTACGCTCCCTAAAAAGATGCGTATTCTCATCCCGTGACCGTAAGCTTATAATTATATATAAGCTGCGCTGGAAATGCAATTAGAGTGTTAAAAGTGTAATTACTAAGGCTATATTACTAATTAATTATAATAATTTTATATATTCTAAACTCAAATAAAAAAAATTGTATATTGTTTCTTGTGAAATATACTATAAGTTATAAATATACACTAAACCACCGAGCAGTTCTCGGTGGCTCGGTGTTTAGTGTGTGAAAATCGATGGCTAGTGTGCCACACACTAAACCACCGAGCAGTTCTCGGTTCATCGATTTTCCGGGGACGTGGGTTCGAGTCCCGCCGTGTGCATGGGTGTTAACTTTTCTTATCGTGACGTCTCAATTTCTAATGCGTACTTAAGGCCTCGCCTAGCGCTAGTTGTGAAATTAAGAACCATTCGTTGACTCCGGCAGTGTTTGCAATAATAAAGCAAAATAGCTGTTCTTAGAAAGCTTTGCTTCGCAACACTTGCCGGAGTCGAATTAGTAGAATGCGAAAAGTTCCCTTTCCCTTCCTCTCCCACTGTCACCCATTCCACCAGTAGCCAATCATGAAAAAAAAAAGAGATTGATCTCTTAAGGGCTACTGCTAGAATCTGATATAAAAAAAAAAAAAAAAAATATACTATAATTTAAAAAACAAGTAAAAGTATTTTCTTCGGCCTGGCCGAAATCTAAATGCCCTACACCCGAGTAACTGAAAAAATTATAATTTCGCCACTTAACATTTTTTGTATAAGTAGGCGGACCACGCCCATTTCGGCAAAATGTTTTTGTAATGTCTCTAGGTACTGCTAGTTAGAATTACGTATCAATATTTTGAACCGTTTATGGGATATTGACAACTTTTGTATAATTGGGCGGACCACGCCCATTTTTTGTATATAGATTGGTAATACGTGTAGATACCTCGTGATAACATTTCGTATTAATATCTTATACCGTTTATAATATATTGACAACTTTTGTACGAGTAGGCGTGGCACGCCCATTTTTGTCAAGCTTATTGGTAATGCCTCCCTATATATCATGATGAAATTACATGTCCATATCTTATACCGTTCATTAGATATTGCCAACTTTGTTATCAGTGGGCGTGGCACGCCCACTCTTTTCACACATTTTAGTAATGACGCTACATGTTCCGGAATAAAATTATACCTTGATATCTCACACGGATTATGAAATATTCAGATTTTAACATTTTTTGAAACGAGGTGCCTTTACATTCCGTACGTAAAGTAGGCTTGGCTGTTTACCGATCTCGCCATTTTCAATCCCAAACAGCCCCACATAACAAAGAATATTTATGCCAAATTTCATGGCGATATCTCTTTTCGTTATCTCGTAATCGTGATTTCAGACAGACAGACAGACAGACAGACGGACGGACGGACAGGGCTAAATCGATTCAAGAGGTGACGCTGAGCAAGAATATATATACTTTTCTATATCTATCTCGTTTCCTTCTCTGCGTTACAAACGGAAGAACAAAGTGAATATACCCTACTCCCGGGTGTAGGGTATAATAAAATAAAATTGGACTTTTTATGTTTGTCACCCCCCTTTTCCAGAAGTTATTTTTGAATGGCGGAAAATATTACGGATTTGAAGGACGTAAAATATTTTACTTGCTGCTTGTTTAGATGTTCTCGAGGAGAACTCTGATGCCGATTATCACTTGCAGGATATGGAAACCATCAAGTTAATGCATCGGCGGTGTTATCAGGTGTATGTACTCTGCGCCGCCCATATCACCGAGCAAAGGCATTTGCTTGCGCCTCCGCCGACTTTACGCTCCCATACCCCCGGCACAATTAGCTGCTACTTGATTAAAATTTATTTTCAATAAAAAAAATTTTTGTTAAAAATGAACCAAAAAACCGTGGAGACTTATATATATCACAATTAAGTTCTCTTTTTTTCTTATTGGAATTGAAATTTTGTATATACACATTTGGCAATACTGAAACCAATTTTATTTTAAAGCTACACCTTGAGCCTCAAAACGTTAGTATGTGTTGAACTTTGAAAAGAACATTTTTTACATCACCTCAAACATGTCGGATTTCGTACCAACAAAAACGTTTTTGCGGAGAATTTTATTACAGTATTATCCAAAAGAAATCTGCAGCTGAAGCTAATCGAATTCTTGTGGATACTTACGGTAACCATGCTCTATCAGAAACAATATGAAGAGGTTGGTTTTGGTCGAATTTAAAGAGCGTTCCGGCAACCTTAAAAAATTTGAAGACGTAGAATTGGAAGCATTACTCGATAAAGGTTCATGTCAGACACAAGAATGTCTTCTTAGGAATGCTAAAGTCCTCGGCATGATGAAGGATGAGAGTAAGGGGAAAATAATGAAGGAGTTCATAGGCCTCCGCGCAAAAATGTACTATTTATAAATATTTTAAAATTTTAATCTAATCATCTATAAATATATATTGTAATTTAAACAAATAATTTAATTTTAAATGAAATTTTTATTAATATAAAATATATAGATATTAAGTTTACAATTGTTAGATTTGAGAAATTTTATAAATAAAAAAATGTAAATCGAAAGTCCTCGGCATGATGAAGGATGAGAGTAAGGGGAAAATAATGAAGGAGTTCATAGGCCTCCGCGCAAAAATGTACTATTTATAAATATTTTAAAATTTTAATCTAATCATCTATAAATATATATTGTAATTTAAACAAATAATTTAATTTTAAATGAAATTTTTATTAATATAAAATATATAGATATTAAGTTTACAATTGTTAGATTTAAGAAATTTTATAAATAAAAAAATTTATATCTGAAATTGTAAACTTTTCTTTTTATTTATTGAAAGAATTTAGAAATTTTCTTAACAGAATAGCGTTTTGAAGCGCACAACAGCCATTATGGGAATAGCACATCCTTTGTAGTAAGTATGTATGTATCTCGAAGAGTTTCAAAGTTGCTGCAGCCGAATTCTTCAACGTTAAATACGGTCTCGTCTAAAATTTTTTCAACCCCTTAACGTACACGGATATATTTTTAAGATTTTGCTTCACGGCATATTTTACACTACAAAAGTAGATGAAGCCACCATTCCATGTAAAACCATGGTGATTACGATATAACCAGTGCACTTGTTTTTGCGACTGGCGTGTTAATTTGTTTAATCCATATGGTGGTTTTATAATAAAATTCTGATAAAAAAATAAATTTGTCATTCTTCATTTTCACTTAGACGACTTTTTTAATTTTACGCAGTACGCAGTAAGCTGATGTGTTGGCTGGAATATTTTTTGATGTCTTAAATTCAATTCTAATATCAATCGGACCACTTTTATTCGTCGTCTGAAAAAAATTGGCGTGCCACGCCCTCTGACAACAAAGTTGGA
The DNA here is from genome assembly GCA_922984085.1 of Sicus ferrugineus. Lineage (NCBI taxonomy): Eukaryota > Metazoa > Arthropoda > Insecta > Diptera > Conopidae > Sicus > Sicus ferrugineus. The sequence continues at coordinate 21,474,616 of OV277350.1, forward strand.
ATAAGATATTGAGATGTAATATTATTGGTATATATAGGGAAGCATTACCAATAAGCTTGCCAAAAATGGGTGTGCCACGCCTACTCGTACAAAAGTTGTCAATATCTTGTAAACGGTATAAGATATTAGCACGAAATTTTATCACGAGGTATCTTCAGGTATTACCAATTTGTATACAAAAATGGGCTTGGTCCGCCTACTTATACAAAAGTTGTCAATATCCCATAAACAGTTCAAAATATTAATACGTAATTCTATCTAGCGGTATCTAGAGACATTAAAAAATATTTTCCCGAAATGGGCGTGGTTCGCCTACTTATACAAAAGTTCTTAAGTGGCGAAATTATAATTTTTTCAGTTACTCGGTTGTAGGGTATTTGGATTTCGGCCAGGCCGAAGACAACACTCTTACTTGTTTGAATTGGAACTGACCATTGTTTGTTGAGAACGCTGTTAGGGGTCTTGATGTTTTCTTTAATTCTATTTGAAGAAATGAGTTGGTTATATCTAGTGTTGAAAAATATTTAGCTCTACCATTTCTGTCTAATACGTCGTCTAATCTTGTTAAAGGAAATTTGTTTTTTTTTTTTATGTTTTTATTTAATTGTCTGTAGTCTACTACAATTCTCTATTTTTTTGTGTCGTCTGCACTTTTCTTTGTGACTATGAGTAATGGTCAAGTCTACACCAAAAGCTACTTGCACAATCCCGCGCAATCAGCACACATCACCACATAAACGAACACCCCCGGACTCCGATGCCAACAAAGGAGCAACAGCATCTTGAATTATAGCTGCATGTCAAGTTAAAATGAAAATTTAGGACCAAAACGAATAGCTAAGAATTACAGCGAAAAATATCCAAATCTTTTTATTACGGTAAGTGCAAGAAAACAAAAATCACTACCTTAATATACTATATATATTTGCACACCTTGTGCAAATATTCGGTACCCATCGAACCGGATATCCAACCCGCTTCCTAAAAGTAGTGATTTTTGTTTTGGTGATAAAAAGTGAATTATTAAAAAAGAATAAATATTAATAAACTTAATATAACGTTCGCTTCGGCGTCGCTGTATACGCCATTTTGTTAGCTTCTTCCTCTCTATTTCATTCCCTCCCGCATTTTTGTGCATTACTGTACAAGTATTTTGCGAAAAAAAGTTGATTTTCACGGTCTCGTTGTTTGCTTTGCTGACTCCAAGCAAAGCAAGCAACTCATATATAATATTTGCAAGTGCACACCCCGCTGCACTCAGCAAATATATTCTCATCATCCCCGCTCTGTTATAAAATTCTCGTTGTTGCAAAGTAAGCAACGTGTATACATATATTTGCAAGTGCACATCCCGCTGCACTTGCTAAACTCTCAATTTGTGCACGCACAACGCGTTTTTTTCGCATTCCCTTTTGTGCGGTGTCCGCACGATTTGTGATCCTCGACTCGCTTTGTTCTAAGAGATCATATTTTTACGCTCCCTAAAAAGACGCGTATTCTCATCCCGTGACCGTAAGCTTATAATTATATATAAGCTGCGCTGGAAATGCAATTAGAGTGTTAAAAGTGTAATTACTAAGGCTATATTACTAATTAATTATAATAATTTTATATATTCTAAACACAAATAAAAAAAATTGTATATTGTTTCTTGTGAAATATACTATACTATATTTATTTACTAAATTATATATATATATAATTTAAAAAACAAGTAAAAGTGTTGTCTTCGGCCTGGCTGAAATCTAAATACCCTACACCCGAGTAACTGAAAAAATTATAATTTCGCCACTTAACATTTTTTGTATAAGTAGGCGGACCACGCCCATTTCGGCAAAATGTTTTTGTAATGTCTCTAGGTACTGCTAGTTAGAATTACGTATCAATATTTTGAACCGTTTATGGGATATTGACAACTTTTGTATAATTGGGCGGACCACGCCCATTTTTTGTATATAGATTGGTAATACGTGTAGATACCTCGTGATAACATTTCGTATTAATATCTTATACCGTTTATAATATATTGACAACTTTTGTACGAGTGGGCGTGGCACGCCCATTTTTTCAAGCTTATTGATAATGCCTCCCTATATATCCTGATGAAATTACATGTCCATATCTTATACCGTTCATTAGATATTGCCAACTTTGTTATCAGTGGGCGTGGCACGCCCACTCTTTTCACACATTTTAGTAATGACGCTACATGTTCCGGAATAAAATTATACCTTGATATCTCACACGGAGTATGAAATATTCAGATTTTAACATTTTTTGAAACGAGGTGCCTTTACATTCCGTACGTAAAGTAGGCTTGGCTGTTTACCGATCTCGCCATTTTCAATCCCAAAAAGCCCCACATAACAAAGAATATTTGTGCCAAATTTCATCGCGATATCTCTTTTCGTTATCTCGTAATCGTGATTTCAGACAGACAGACAGACAGACAGACGGACGGACGGACAGGGCTAAATCGATTCAAGAGGTGACGCTGAGCAAGAATATATACACTTTTCTATATCTATCTCGTTTCCTTCTCTGCGTTACAAACGGAAGAACAAAGTGAATATACCCTACTCCCGGGTGTAGGGTATAATAAAATAAAATTGGACTTTTTATGTTTGTCTCCCCCCTTTTCCAGAAGTTATTTTTGAATGGCGGAAAATATTACGGATTTGAAGGACGTAAAATATTTTACTTGCTGCTTGTTTAGATGTTCTCGAGGAGAACTCTGATGCCGATTATCACTTGCAGGATATGGAAACCATCAAGTTAATGCATCGGCGGTGTTATCAGGTGTATGTACTCTGCGCCGCCCATATCACCGAGCAACGGCATTTGCTTGCGCCTCCGCCGACTTTACGCTCCCATACCCCCGGCACAATTAGCTGCTACTTGATTAAAATTTATTTTCAATAAAGAAAATTTTTGTTCAAAAATGAACCAAAAAACCGTGGACACTTATATATATCACAAATAAGTTCTCTTTTTTTCTTATTGGAATTGAAATTTTGTATATACACATTTGGCAATACTGAAACCAATTTTATTTTAAAGCTACACCTTGAGCCTCAAAACGTTAGTATGTGTTGAACTGTGAAAAGAAAATTTTTTACATCACCTCAAACATGTCGGATTTCGTACCAACAAAAACGTTTTTGCGGAGAATTTTATTACAGTATCATATCCAAAAGAAATCTGCAGCTGAAGCTAATCGAATTCTTGTGGATACTTACGGTAACCATGCTCTATCAGAAACAACATGCAGAGGTTGGTTTTGGTCGAATTTAAAGAGCGTTCCGGCGACCTTAAAAAATTTGAAGACGTAGAATTGGAAGCATTACTCGATAAAGGTTCATGTCAGACACAAGAAGAACTTACAGAATCAAGTTGTTGAACTTGCAGGAGTTGAACAACTCATAATTTCAAAACGTTTAAAAGACTTAGGAATGATTCAAAAAGAAGGAAATTGGGTTCAGTACGAATTGAAGCCGAGAGATGTCGAACGGCGCTTTTTCAGCTGCGAAAAATTGCCTCAACGGCAAAAAAGGTTTTCTGCATCGTATCGTGGCTGGCGATGAAAAGTGGATACGCTATGACAATCCAAAACGAAAAACACATAGGGAAAGCCTGGTCATGTGTCAACATCAACAGTAAAGCCGAATATTCATGGCTCCAAGCTCATGCTCTGTATCTGGTGGGATCAGCTCAGTGTGGTGTACTATGAGCAACTCAAAACCCAATGAAACTATTACAGGAGATCGCTATAGGCTGCAATTGACGCGTTTGAGCAGAGCATTGCAAAATAAAAGACCGCAATACGCCGAACAGTCTTGTTGGTTAAAACAATATATTGACTTAAATACCCATCACCGCAGTTTAGCAAGAAATACTTTTAAAAAGAATTTCTTTAAACTGCTAAACAATGCGGTGTATAGGAAAACAATGGAGAATGTGGATAAGCGGAAAGATGTCAAGATTGTGAATATCTGGGAAAGTCGAGGAAGGCGATTGGGAGCTCGCGCACTAATTGGCAACCGAATTTTCACAGTTCTTCGCAATTTACTGTAGACATTATTGCGATTCAAATGAGTAGGATTCGCACCGTTTATAATAAGCCCATTTACTTGGGATTTTCGGTGCTTGAACTGTCAAAGTGGAAGATGTATAACTTCCATTACGACTTCATGGCACCGAAATTCCAACAGAGTGTTGTATTGAATTATATGGATACAGATTCATTCATATATTCAATCACGACTCTAGATTTTTATAGGGATATTCGTGATGATATCGAATCAAAATTAGATACATCCCAATATCCGGAGGAGAGTGTATTTAATTTTCTTCTTAGGAATGTTAAAGTCCTCGGCATGATGAAGGATGAGAGTAAGGGGAAAATAATAATGGAGTTCATAGGCCTCCGCGCAAAAATGTACTATTTATAAATATTTTAAAATTTTAATCTAAGCATCTATAAATATATATTGTAATTTAAACAAATAATTTAATTTTAAATGAAATTTTTATTAATATAAAATATATAGATATTAAGTTTACAATTGTTAGATTTAAGAAATTTTATAAATAAAAAAATTTAAATCTGAAATTGTAAACTTTTCTTTTTATTTATTGAAAGAATTTAGAAATTTTCTTAACAGAATAGCGTTTTGAAGCGCACAACAGCCATTATGGGAATAGCACATCCTTTGTAGTAAGTATGTATGTATCTCGAAGAGTTTCAAAGTTGCTGCAGCCGAATTCTTCAACGTTAAATACGGTCTCGTCTAAAATTTTTTCAACCCCTTAACGTACACGGATATATTTTTAAGATTTTGCTTCACGACATATTTTACACTACAAAAGTAGATGAAGCCACCATTCCATGTAAAACCATGGTGGTTACGATATAACCAGTGCACTTGTTTTTGCGACTGGCGTGTTAATTTGTTTAATCCATATGGTGGTTTTATAATAAAGTTCTGATAATCATTAAAGCTGAAGGTGAATGCCAACTTTTTGACTATAAATTCATTAAATTTGCCTTTGAATCCCTGCACATCCAGAGTAATAAATTTGTCATTCTTCATTTTCACTTAGACGACTTTTTTAATTTTACGCAGTACGCAGTAAGCTGATGTGTTGGCTGGAATATTTTTTGATGTCTTAAATTCAATTCTAATATCAATCGTACCACTTTTATTCGCTTCGTTTTGATGACTAACATCCACTACAATTATCGGTGCAATATCTGTGAAATCTCCAGGCAGCAACAGAAGTTGAGATTCACGATTAAAGTAGCTTTGTTGAAATTTTATGTACATATCATACAGCAGAGCATAACGGTCACGATCGAAATTCAGATTGAGGTCATCATACGGATGTGAAATTACAATGTTGAAACTTATTGTTCCTTCAAAAAGCAATCAGTATAAAGCGTGGTCTTTCTTCTACGAAGATAATTTAACATTCCATAGGTGGTTGCTTCCTTGAGCAAGTGATGGATAGAAATGACAATCCCAACTGCGGAATGCTATTGATAAAGGTTGTCCGCTTTGAATTATTTGAAAGAGTTGTAGTTTGGCAAAATCAGCCAACTGCACATGAGGAATTTTCCATGTAATGTTTGTTATAATCAGCTTTAATTTTTCGGTTGCAACACTTGAAAAATAGCATCTTTGTCTGATTTCGAACGCAGTAGTACAAGTTCATGTTTACCATTTAAGATAATTTTATTAAAGTCTTCAGCAAAGCCAAGTAGCATTTTCAATCGTGTGCAAAAATTAAAATATTTCAACTTAATTCTTTGCAAACCAAACAGCATTTATTAGTATGTTACTCTCAGTCGGATTTAAAGAGACGTAATTTTTCACTGTTGTAGTGTAACGTTGGGGGTTGTTGATGCTTAAAAAAAAAATTCAAAAAAAGGCCCGCTGTTGAGGGCCGCTTGGCTCACCCGGCCGTGCTCAGGGAAAGGGGGGGGTTTCTTTAACCCCCAACAGCCGATTGGATGCCCCGCTTACAAACAAACCGACATAGAAGCCAAGACTTACCAAGGCGATACACCCTCTGGATGAAGATGAGCACTAATGCCTAGCATACCCTGACGACGGACGAGACGAATTATGGAGTGGTAGGAAAGAGAGGGGAGGAGTAGGTGTTGTTTTTCCTCCCCCTGTCTTTACCCACCCAACCTGGCTGGTGCGGTTGTTGCTGTGCACCAGCCCCTTTTGTGCAGGTCGCTCAGCCCGGGGTCTCGCTAACTCCAAGTATCAAATTAATAATCCATAATGAGACTCAAAATTTTCATTGTATATCGTAATGAGTAATTTTATTATTCATAATTTTTATTTTTAGTACGTGAACAAGAAAGAATAAAAAAACTTATAAAATCATTTCATTTTTGTATATACAAAAGAAAAAAAGTAAAAACCAATGGAATTTCATTAATTCTTAATAATTTAATTGATATCTCCTTAATTTAAAATTAAGAAAAGGAAAGAAAAAAAATTGATAGATTTCAGTGAACACAATTTTCAAGCAATTTTGGTTATAATACATAATCAACAATATTTCTGACATGTATTCATTGACAGCGTTTAAACACTTTAAGGAATTTCTTACTCGTGAAAATCTATATAAATTATCACCCACTCTAACTTATACATGGCAAATTATCTTATACCTGGCAAATTATCGGGAATTCAAGCTTTCTTCAAATTAATGCAAATTTCAAATATTACTTGAGGTTATTCAAAATGTTACTATTATTAGAAATGTTTCTTCGTGTCAAAAAGGTAACTTGTACATTCTTTAAAACTATTTCATTTAATTTCAGCTATCGCATATATTAAAGAGAAACAAAATTGGTTATATTGACCATGTTTTCTGTTTTTGAATTCAACTTCAAATTTAAGTTCAACATACTTTTTATTTACAAGTACGTGATCTCAATTTACGGAATGTATTGCAACAAATACACGGGTAACTCCGTAGCTCTAGAAGGTAATTTACGTGCTAACCGAACCATTCGAAATGTATTACCTTAACATTATTACTCACCTGACTCCGGACAGTTACCTTGTGGCGCCACAGCAACGTGCCGAATTGGTGCATAACTTGAAAACTGAAATTATAGTTATAATAATTTGATATCTTACAGAGGCTCCTTTCTTACACATTGTGTCTTACGTATAATATTCTGCCATCGTTTATCAGCAGTTTTCTATATCTTTGTTCTATTATGTTGATCAATAAGGAATACTATTATTTCAATTCTGTGACTACAGTTATACTTGCTTACTCTCTTTTAACAATTAGGTTTACTGAAGCATTAAGATTCATCTAGCTAAAACCTTTAATACATCACCCTAGGCCTAAATTATTACTTTTAATATCTAAATTGCTCTTATAAATATTCCTACTTGCAATTCATAGTTTTTTAGTGTTACATACGAACTGATATTAGAATTGAAACTAATATAAAAATTGAAGGACCAACGAAAAAAAAAATAATCTTTGATTACAGTAATTTAGTACAAAATTCACTTAAATATGGTCGATACACTATAATTAATTATAATACTTAAAGAAATGCCAATGTATTCAGTTGCAGCAGTAGAAATGTTCATCCAGACAGTGGACAGAAAACTCTGCAGACAAAAACGCCACAAAACACCAGTTGTCAGAACTGCGGCTCCAAAACGTCTCTTCCATTAGACTCCCATTTCGACTGTGTGGCTTCGTTGGGTTAGCAACTTCTACTCCATCCGTGGTACTGATGTAGTTAATCGAGAATTCTTCACATTGTTGGCCAGCGGTTGTATATGCTGCTTGGACACAGGACGACGTTTCCAAGAGAGTGTTATGAGATCTTGTGTTGGCGAGGAGGCAGTGAGCATCGAACGTATCAAACACGCCCGCCAGTTTAATATTCTGTCGGTGCTGTAGATTGCCAGCTATGCGATGATGATTAATATTATGACGATTACAGATGATGAGCACTTTTCATTATTCGTTTTATGGACTGCCGGAGAGCTTAAAGGTGTTGAGATTTCTAATTTATCTGCTTGGTTATAGCATGAAGATGCTGGTTGAGATGAAGATACAGTAGAATGCTTGTTTGGGTTGCTACTACTAATAGAAGTTATTTCAGATTCGTCATCCGAATCATCAACGAATTTTACTGTCTTGCTAAATGACACCGGCACACACAAGACAAAAAAACGCGCACTCGCTTTGACGTGACTGTCTTCACTTAGACTCCTGACTCAACTGACTCCAGTATAATTTTTCTGTGGCTTCGCCACCGACAATGCAGGCATCGCTGTCTCCATCCCTCCCATCATGTTCGGCACTCTAAGCAAGTCCCGTAGAATGGCGTGATGCGAAGTTCATATAGAAAAAACCCTCTAGAACTTTCGATCCCGCCACACTACGGGATCCGCTCTCTCAGCCACATGATGGGGAAAGGCAGACACCGATATCTGCACTGCGGCACGGCGAAATGGACCGCGTGTGAATGCGGATCACAGGGTGACCTCAAAGCGTCTCAATCATTAACACAGGGCGGCCTCACAAAACAGGTGGTGTTCATCACTTTGAGCCGGAACAACAGCTGGGAAAGGCCACCAACCAGGTTCTGCCTCAGCCACTACCACATATCTTTGGCGTGAAAAACCCGCATCGGGGTGCCCTCCAAGGTTTCTAACCGAGCTAACACGATATTCTATAACTTTTTATTTCTGTAATCGTAATTTGATGTAAACGATGATGAAAACATAATAAATTGCATATCTTATTGGATAAAAAAAATATTATTTTGAAACTAAAATCACGCAGATAGTACGTTTATAGAACGCGAATTTCAATAAATTCCATATCTTAAATTCAGTAATTTCCATAGTATCTTATTTTATAGTACTTATCTTTCCCATTTTCATTATATTTAAGTTAGAACATTTGTGTTTTTATAAAAATTTATGAGTTACAAATATATAAAAATGCATTTTCATAATTCAAATCTTATTGAAAAAGCAGTACAACTCGACAGACAAGAACCTCATACGCTCCATGCTGATATTTGCTTCATATATTCTTATGCACACAATTTTTATCTATCTAAAACATTTAAATATTTTTCTTCATTTCAAAAGCTGAATATTTTTAAAATATTACGACTATTATAATTCCAGTTTCCAAAAATATTGTTTGTTAAAATAGTTGAACGTAATTCTAACGTAATTTTTAATTATATGCTAATTAAATTCCTCATAGTATAATAATTTCACAAAGAAATAATAGTTTCAAGTAAAAATAATTAATCCTTAATACAAAAGAAAATAGATTTTCTTAACATTATGAGTATATATGCACACATGCATTTAAAAAAAAATCTCAACCACAACTAATAAAAATATATACAACTCTATCATAATAAGCTTAAGTTTTTTTTTTAAATATTAATTTTAAAATGAAACAAACAAAACTGAATTTCTTTCACTAGAAATTATGATCGGGATAATTACTTCAATTTATTATTATTAATTCATTCAATAATTCAAAAATTCACGCATTGGAATAGCCTGCAATTAAATGCTATAATCGTAAAACTATGTTATTAAACGTAATCATAAAACTATATGAAGAAGCACTTAATTGTTATTTATAGAAAGTCTTAAAGTAAAGCAAAGATTTAGGAAATAATATAATCTACGCACGAAAACGGTGTAATAATTATTACAAAAAAAGTTATATAATAAAGACCGAACCCTCGATCTGAGATTATATGGTCGGGTGTTTTTCGTATGATCATAAAAAAAAAATACATAATTCGTAAAAATAATTTAGGAATTAAATTACAGAGCAGCAATCCCCTCTGCCAAGCTACCCGTATGCTTCCTCTCACTCCATCAAGGCGACAAAAGCCGTAGCCACGCCCATCATCATCCATGTCCTCCGTCAGGGTCCTCAGTAGCGACCACTAGAGAAAACACAAGAATTCAGGGGCTAAACTAAAAAAAAAAATTATAATTGGGCGTCATCCAACGAGTCGCTAACGATTATTAACCATTAAGGGAAATCTCCAATTGGACAAAGCCTCAATATCAATAAAATTTTTCAACAATATGCAGTTGCTCAAGCGAGCATCTTTGGCGAGTTGCGCAACCGAGAAAACTCACACTTGGCAAGGTCTCGAGCCAAGAGAATACTCAATTTAAAGTGAGTTAAGCACAACAATTCTCAAAACAAAATATTAACAGAAATTCTTCTGCGGAATGACTGGAAAGTCAAGCAATCGCAAGAAGAAATGATTCAGCGGTACGCATCGAACCGAAAAATTCAATCGCTTAAATCCAGCGAGAATTAATTAGATAACACGAGCACACCCAAAGTTAATTAATGGCCAGATTTTCAATGATCACTGTCACTAAGAAGCGAAAAATCGTTACTCGTCACCGTGAATGTAAAAAGCGATTTCTAAACACTTACGTAGCGAGTAGTTCGCTTCTCCTAGGCATTTCAAAAATGTGTTTAATTTTTTAAGGGTAAACTCGGATTTCTCTTTTCTTCGCATGCTTTCTAATTTTTGCTTATCATTCTTACACGCTCATTATTTTACCCTGGTTTCCCCTATGTTTTTGAACATATTGTTACTTTTGATGTGTTGTGTTTCAAATGCTGAAAATTGTGAATTATGAAGCGGAAAATTTGTATTCGAGGTTACTGGTCATTTCCCGCAGCAGCAGTTTGAACTGCACGTTATTCGTAATTCTAAGAAAAAGTTAAAATTAATTTTCATTCTGTTTAAAAATCATCATTAAATAGAAAATAACCTCTTCTTGTTGGAATTCATTGTTACACGTTCAGATTACAGATTTTTCTATCAGATATTTCAGATTCACAAAAATTTGCGCCAGTTTAGCTGAAAGAATGGAGTAACGATAATATCGCTACTTCATCGTTGAAATAATGATTGAAAATACCATGTAACGAACTCGTAACAAGTATGGAAAGTGTTGTTGTGTTTTTACCAAACGAGCTGCTCGTTGTTTGAAAATCACAAAGTAACGATATCGCGAAAATAAGAAACCAGAATCACGAAGAATCACGTCGTTCGTTGGTTGAAAATCTGGCCATAATTTAATTACAAAAAAAAACATTTACCGTCACTACTGATCCTTTTGCTCCACTGTACTGAAACTCAGTAAAAATCGGACGGACAAAAAAAATCATAGAGTGGGCAGAGTGGGACCAGAATCGGGCCCCACGTTGGGCGCCATTTTGTAACGTTGTGGGTTTTTGATGCTTAATAAAAAACCAATTAAAAAAAAGGCCCGCTGTTGAGGGCCGCTTGGCTCACCCGACCGTGCTCAGGGAAAGTGGGGGGTTCTTTAACCCCAACAGCGAATTGGATTCCCCGGTTACAAACAAACCGACATAGAAGCCAAGACTTACCAAGGCGATACAGCCTCTGGATGAAGATGAGCACTAATGCCTAACATACCCTGACGACGGATGAGACGAATTATGGAGTGGAAGGAAAGAGAGGGGAGGAGTAGGTGTTGTTTTTCCTCCCCCCGTTTTTACCCAACCAACCTGGCTGGTGTGGTTGTTGCTGTGCACCAGCCCCTTTTGTGCAGGTCGCTCAGCCTGGGGTCTCGCTAACTCCAAGTATCAAATTAATAATCCATAATGAGACTAAAAATTTTCATTGTATATCGTAATGAGTAATTTTATTATTCATAATTTTTATTTTTGGTACGTGAACAAGAAAGAATAAAAAAAAACTTATAAAATCATTTCATTTTTGTTTATACATAAGAAAAAAAAGTGAAAACCAATGGAATTTCATGAATTCTTAATAATTTAATTGATATCTCCTTAATTTAAAATTAAGAAAAGGAAAGAAAAAAAAATTGATAGATTTCAGTGAACACAATTTTCAAGCAATTTTGGTTATAATACATAATCAACAATATTTCTGACATGTATTCATTGACAGCGTTTAAACACTTTAAGGAATTTCTTACTCGTGGAAATCTATATAAATTATCACCCACTCTAACTTATACATGGCAAATTATCTTATACCTGGCAAATTATCGGGAATTCAAGCTTTCTTCAAATTAATGCAAATTTCAAATATTACTTGAGGTTATTCAAAATGTTACTATTATTAGAAATGTTGTTTCTTCGTGTCAAAAAGGTAACTTGTACATTCTTTAAAACTATTTCATTTAATTTCAGCTATCGCATATATTAAAGAGAAACAAAATTGGTTATATTGAACATGTTTTCTGTTTTTGAATACAACTTCAAATTTAAGTTCAACATACTTTTTATTTACAAGTACGTGATCTCAATTTACGGAATGTATTGCAACAAATACACGGGTAACTCCGTAGCTCTAGAAGGTAATTTACGTGCTAACCGAACCATTCGAAATTTATTACCTTAACATTATTACTCACCTGACTCCGGACAGTTACCTTGTGGCGCCACAGCAACGTGGCGAATTGGTGCATAACTTGAAAACTGAAATTATAGTTATAATAATTTGATATCTTACAGAGGCTCCTTTCTTACACATTGTGTCTTACGTATACTATTCTGCCATCGTTTATCAGCAGTTTTCTATATCTTTGTTCTATTATTTTGATCAATTAGGAATACTATTATTTCTATGAGATCTTGTGTTGGCGAGGAGGCAGTGAGCATCGAACGTATTAAACACGCCCGCCAGTTTAATATTCTGTCGGTCCTGTAGATTGCCAGCTATGCGATGATGATTAATATTATGACGATTACAGATGATGAGCACTTTTCATTATTCGTTTTATGGACTGCCGGAGAGCTTAAAGGTGTTGAGATTTCTAATTTATCTGCTTGGTTATAGCATGAAGATGCTGATGCAGATGATGATACAGTAGAATGCTCCTTTGGGTTGCTACTACTAATAGAAGTTATTTCAGATTCGTCATCCGAATCATCAACGAATTTTACTGTCTTGCTAAATGACACCGGCACACACAAGACAAAAAAACGCGCACTCGCTTTGACGTGACTGTCTTCACTTAGACTCCTGACTCAACTGACTCCAGTATAATTTTTCTGTGGCTTCGCAACCGACAATGCAGGCATCGCTGTCTCCATCCCTCCCATCATGTTCGGCACTCTAAGCAAGTCCCGTAGAATGGCGTGATGCGAAGTTCATATAGAAAAAACCTACTAGAACTTTCGATCCCGCCACACTACGGGATCCGCTCTCTCAGCCACATGGTGGGGAAAGTCAGACACCGATATCTGCACTGCGGCACGGCGAAATGGACCGCGTGTGAATGTGGATCACAGGGTGACCTCAAAGCGTCTCAATCATTAACACAGGGCGGCCTCACAAAACAGGTGGTGTTCATCACTTTGAGCCGGAACAACAGCTGGGAAAGGCCACCAACCAGGTTCTGCCTCAGCCACTACCACATATCTTTGGCGTGAAAAACCCGCATCGGGGTGCCCTCCAAGGTTTCTAACCGAGCTAACACGATATTCTATAACTTTTTATTTCTGTAATCGTAATTTGATGTAAACGATAATGAAACATAATAAATTGCATATCTTATTGGATAAAAAAAATATTATTTTGAAACTAAAATCACGCAGACAGTACGTTTATAGAACGCGAATTTCAATAAATTCCATATCTTAAATTCAGTAATTTCCATAGTATCTTATTTTATAGTACTTATCTTTCCCATTTTCATTATATTTAAGTTAGAACATTTCTGTTTTTCTAAAAATTTATGTGTCACAAATATATAAAAATGCATTTTCATAATTTAAATCTTATTGAAAAAGCAGTACTACTCGACAGACAAGAACCTCATACGCTTCATGTTGATATTTGCTTCATATATTCTTATGCACACAATTTTTATCTATCTAAAACTTTTAAAAATTTTTCTTCATTTCAAAAGCTGAATATTTTTAAAATATTACGACTATTATAATTCCAGTTTCCAAAAATATTGTTTGTTAAAATAGTTGAACGTAATTCTAACGTAATTTTTAATTATATGCTAATTAAAATCCTCATAGTATAATAATTTCACAAAGAAATAATAGTTTCAAGTAAAAATAATTAATCCTTAATACAAAAGAAAATAGATTTTCTTAACATTATGAGTATATATGCACACATGCATTTAAAAAAAAATCTCAACCACAACTAATAAAAATATATACAACTCTATCATAATAAGCTTAAGTTTTTTTTTTTAAATATTAATTTTAAAAAGAAACAAACAAAACTGAATTTCTTTCACTAGAAATTATGATCGGGATAATTACTTCAATTTATTATTATTAATTCATTCAATAATTTAAAAATTCACGCAGTGGAATAGCCTGCAATTAAATGCTATAATCGTAAAACTATGTTATTAAACGTAATCATAAAACTATATGAAGAAGCACTTAATTGTTATTTATAGAAAGTCTTAAAGTAAAGCAAAGATTTAGGAAATAATATAATTTACGCACGAAAACGTTTAAATAATAATTATTACAAAAAAAGTTATATAATAAAGACCGAACCCTCGATCTGAGATTATATGGTCGGGTGTTTTTCGTAAGATCAGCAAAAAAAAAAATACATAATTCGTAAAAAAAATTTAGGAATTAAATTACAGAGCAGCAATCCCCTCTGCCTAGCTAGCCGTATGCTTCCCCTCACTCCATCAAGGCGACAAAAGCCGTAGCCACGCCCATCATCATCCATGTCCTCCGTCAGGGTCCTCAGTAGCGACCACTAGAGAAAACACAAGAATTCAGGGGCTAAACTAAAAAAAAATTTAATTGGGTGTCATCCAACGAGTAGCTAACGATTATTAACCATTAAGGGAAATCTCCAATTGGACAAGGCCTCAATATCAACAAAATTTTTCAACAATATACAGTTGCTCAAGCGAGCATCTTTGGCGAGTTGCGCAACCGAGAAAACTCACACTTGGCAAGGTCTCGAGCCAAGAGAATACTCAATTTAAAGTGAGTTAAGCACAACAATTCTCAAAACAAAATATTAACAGAAATTCTTCTGCGGAATGACTGGAAAGTCAAGCAATCGCAAGAAGAAATGATTCAGCGGTACGCATCGAACCGAAAAATTCAATCGCTTAAATCCAGCGAGAATTAATTAGATAACACGAGCACACCCAAAGTTAATTAATGGCCAGATTTTCAATGATCACTGTCACTAAGAAGCGAGAAATCGTTACTCGTCACCGTGAATGTAAAAAGCGATTTCTAAACACTTACGTAGCGAGTAGTTCGCTTCTCCTATGCATTTCAAAAATGTGTTTAATTTTTTAAGGGTAAACTCGGATTTCTCTTTTCTTCGCATGCTTTCTAATTTTTGCTTATCATTCTTACTCGCTCATTATTTTACCCTGGTTTCCCCTATGTTTTTGAACATATTGTTACTTTTGATGTGTTGTGTTTCAAGTGCTGAAAATTGTGAATTATGTAGCGGAAAATTTGTATTCGGGGTTATTGGTCATTTCCCGCAGCAGCAGGTTGAACTGCACAATATTCGTAATTCTAAGAAAAAGTTAAAATTAATTTTCATTCTGTTTAAAATTCACCATTAAATAGAAAATAACCTCTTCTTGTTGGAATTCATTGTTACACGTTCAGATTACAGATTTTTCTATCAGAAATTTCAGATTCACAAAAATTTGCGCCAGTTTAGCTGAAAGAATGGAGTAACGACAGCCTTTTAGCAGTCGTTACTTTTAACAGTTCATATCGCTACTTCATCGTTGAAATAATGATTGAAAATACCATGTAACGAACTCGTAACAAGTATGGAAAGTGTTGTTGTGTTTTTACCAAACGAGCTGCTCGTTGTTTGAAAATCACAAAGTAACAATATCGCGAAAATAAGAAACCAGAATCACGAAGAATCACGTCGTTCGTTGGTTGAAAATCTGGCCATAATTTAATTACAAAAAAAAAATATACCGTCACTACTGATCCTTTTGCTCCACTGTACTGAAACTCAGTAGAAATCGGACGGACAAAAAAAAATTGTAGAGTGGGCAGAGTGGGACCAGATCGGGCCCCACGTTGGGCGCCATTTTGTAACGTTGGGGGTTGTTGATGCTTAATAAAAAACAATTAAAAAAAAGGCCCGCTGTTGAGGGCCGCTTGGCGCACCCGGCCGTGCTCAGGGAAAGTGGGGGGTTCTTTAACCCCAACAGCGGATTGGATTCCCCGGTTACAAACCAACCGACATAGAAGCCAAGACTTACCAAGGCGATACAGCCTCTGGATGAAGATGAGCACTAATGCCTAACATACCGACGACGGATGAGACGAATTATGGAGTGGAAGGAAAGAGAGGGGAGGAGTAGGTGTTGTTTTTCCTCCCCCCCGTTTTTACCCACCCAACCTGGCTGGTGCGGTTGTTGCTGTGCACCAGCCCCTTTTGTGCAGGTCGCTCAGCCCGGGGTCTCGATAACTCCAAGTATCAAATTAATAATCCATAATGAGACTAAAAATTTTCATTGTATATCGTAATGAGTAATTTTATTATTCATAATTTTTATTTTTGGTACGTGAACAAGAAAGAATAAAAAAAAACTTATAAAATCATTTCATTTTTGTTTATACATAAGAAAAAAAGTGAAAACCAATGGAATTTCATTAATTCTTAATAATTTAATTGATATCTCCTTAATTTAAAATTAAGAAAAGGAAAGAAAAAAAAAATTGATAGATTTCAGTGAACACAATTTTCAAGCAATTTTGGTTATAATACATAATCAACAATATTTCTGACATGTATTCATTGACAGCGTTTAAACACTTTAAGGAATTTCTTACTCGTGAAATCTATATAAATTATCACCCACTCTAACTTATACATGGCAAATTATCTTATATCTGGCAAATTATCGGGAATTCAAGCTTTCTTTAAATTAATGCAAATTTCAAATATTACTTGAGGTTATTCAAAATGTTACTATTATTAGAAATGTTGTTTCTTCGTGTCAAAAAGGTAACATTCTTGTACATTCTTTAAAACTATTTCATTTAATTTCAGCTATCGCATATATTAAAGAGAAACAAAATTGGTTATATTGACCATGTTTTCTGTTTTTGAATACAACTTCAAATTTAAGTTCAACATACTTTTTATTTACAAGTACGTGATCTCAATTTACGGAATGTATTGCAACAAATACACGGGTAACTCCGTAGCTCTAGAAGGTAATTTACGTGCTAACCGAACCATTCGAAATTTATTACCTTAACATTATTACTCACCTGACTCCGGACAGTTACCTTGTGGCGCCACAGCAACGTGGCGAATTGGTGCATAACTTGAAAACTGAAATTATAGTTATAATAATTTGATATCTTACAGAGGCTCCTTTCTTACACATTGTGTCTTACGTATACTATTCTGCCATCGTTTATCAGCAGTTTTCTATATCTTTGTTCTATTATTTTGATCAATTAGGAATACTATTATTTCTATGAGATCTTGTGTTGGCGAGGAGGCAGTGAGCATCGAACGTATTAAACACGCCCGCCAGTTTAATATTCTGTCGGTCCTGTAGATTGCCAGCTATGCGATGATGATTAATATTATGACGATTACAGATGATGAGCACTTTTCATTATTCGTTTTATGGACTGCCGGAGAGCTTAAAGGTGTTGAGATTTCTAATTTATCTGCTTGGTTATAGCATGAAGATGCTGATGCAGATGATGATACAGTAGAATGCTCCTTTGGGTTGCTACTACTAATAGAAGTTATTTCAGATTCGTCATCCGAATCATCAACGAATTTTACTGTCTTGCTAAATGACACCGGCACACACAAGACAAAAAAACGCGCACTCGCTTTGACGTGACTGTCTTCACTTAGACTCCTGACTCAACTGACTCCAGTATAATTTTTCTGTGGCTTCGCAACCGACAATGCAGGCATCGCTGTCTCCATCCCTCCCATCATGTTCGGCACTCTAAGCAAGTCCCGTAGAATGGCGTGATGCGAAGTTCATATAGAAAAAACCTACTAGAACTTTCGATCCCGCCACACTACGGGATCCGCTCTCTCAGCCACATGGTGGGGAAAGTCAGACACCGATATCTGCACTGCGGCACGGCGAAATGGACCGCGTGTGAATGTGGATCACAGGGTGACCTCAAAGCGTCTCAATCATTAACACAGGGCGGCCTCACAAAACAGGTGGTGTTCATCACTTTGAGCCGGAACAACAGCTGGGAAAGGCCACCAACCAGGTTCTGCCTCAGCCACTACCACATATCTTTGGCGTGAAAAACCCGCATCGGGGTGCCCTCCAAGGTTTCTAACCGAGCTAACACGATATTCTATAACTTTTTATTTCTGTAATCGTAATTTGATGTAAACGATAATGAAACATAATAAATTGCATATCTTATTGGATAAAAAAAATATTATTTTGAAACTAAAATCACGCAGACAGTACGTTTATAGAACGCGAATTTCAATAAATTCCATATCTTAAATTCAGTAATTTCCATAGTATCTTATTTTATAGTACTTATCTTTCCCATTTTCATTATATTTAAGTTAGAACATTTCTGTTTTTCTAAAAATTTATGTGTCACAAATATATAAAAATGCATTTTCATAATTTAAATCTTATTGAAAAAGCAGTACTACTCGACAGACAAGAACCTCATACGCTTCATGTTGATATTTGCTTCATATATTCTTATGCACACAATTTTTATCTATCTAAAACTTTTAAAAATTTTTCTTCATTTCAAAAGCTGAATATTTTTAAAATATTACGACTATTATAATTCCAGTTTCCAAAAATATTGTTTGTTAAAATAGTTGAACGTAATTCTAACGTAATTTTTAATTATATGCTAATTAAAATCCTCATAGTATAATAATTTCACAAAGAAATAATAGTTTCAAGTAAAAATAATTAATCCTTAATACAAAAGAAAATAGATTTTCTTAACATTATGAGTATATATGCACACATGCATTTAAAAAAAAATCTCAACCACAACTAATAAAAATATATACAACTCTATCATAATAAGCTTAAGTTTTTTTTTTTAAATATTAATTTTAAAAAGAAACAAACAAAACTGAATTTCTTTCACTAGAAATTATGATCGGGATAATTACTTCAATTTATTATTATTAATTCATTCAATAATTTAAAAATTCACGCAGTGGAATAGCCTGCAATTAAATGCTATAATCGTAAAACTATGTTATTAAACGTAATCATAAAACTATATGAAGAAGCACTTAATTGTTATTTATAGAAAGTCTTAAAGTAAAGCAAAGATTTAGGAAATAATATAATTTACGCACGAAAACGTTTAAATAATAATTATTACAAAAAAAGTTATATAATAAAGACCGAACCCTCGATCTGAGATTATATGGTCGGGTGTTTTTCGTAAGATCAGCAAAAAAAAAAATACATAATTCGTAAAAAAAATTTAGGAATTAAATTACAGAGCAGCAATCCCCTCTGCCTAGCTAGCCGTATGCTTCCCCTCACTCCATCAAGGCGACAAAAGCCGTAGCCACGCCCATCATCATCCATGTCCTCCGTCAGGGTCCTCAGTAGCGACCACTAGAGAAAACACAAGAATTCAGGGGCTAAACTAAAAAAAAATTTAATTGGGCGTCATCCAACGAGTAGCTAACGATTATTAACCATTAAGGGAAATCTCCAATTGGACAAGGCCTCAATATCAACAAAATTTTTCAACAATATACAGTTGCTCAAGCGAGCATCTTTGGCGAGTTGCGCAACCGAGAAAACTCACACTTGGCAAGGTCTCGAGCCAAGAGAATACTCAATTTAAAGTGAGTTAAGCACAACAATTCTCAAAACAAAATATTAACAGAAATTCTTCTGCGGAATGACTGGAAAGTCAAGCAATCGCAAGAAGAAATGATTCAGCGGTACGCATCGAACCGAAAAATTCAATCGCTTAAATCCAGCGAGAATTAATTAGATAACACGAGCACACCCAAAGTTAATTAATGGCCAGATTTTCAATGATCACTGTCACTAAGAAGCGAGAAATCGTTACTCGTCACCGTGAATGTAAAAAGCGATTTCTAAACACTTACGTAGCGAGTAGTTCGCTTCTCCTATGCATTTCAAAAATGTGTTTAATTTTTTAAGGGTAAACTCGGATTTCTCTTTTCTTCGCATGCTTTCTAATTTTTGCTTATCATTCTTACTCGCTCATTATTTTACCCTGGTTTCCCCTATGTTTTTGAACATATTGTTACTTTTGATGTGTTGTGTTTCAAGTGCTGAAAATTGTGAATTATGTAGCGGAAAATTTGTATTCGGGGTTATTGGTCATTTCCCGCAGCAGCAGGTTGAACTGCACAATATTCGTAATTCTAAGAAAAAGTTAAAATTAATTTTCATTCTGTTTAAAATTCACCATTAAATAGAAAATAACCTCTTCTTGTTGGAATTCATTGTTACACGTTCAGATTACAGATTTTTCTATCAGATATTTCAGATTCACAAAAATTTGCGCCAGTTTAGCTGAAAGAATGGAGTAACGACAGCCTTTTAGCAGTCGTTACTTTTAACAGTTCATATCGCTACTTCATCGTTGAAATAATGATTGAAAATACCATGTAACGAACTCGTAACAAGTATGGAAAGTGTTGTTGTGTTTTTACCAAACGAGCTGCTCGTTGTTTGAAAATCACAAAGTAACAATATCGCGAAAATAAGAAACCAGAATCACGAAGAATCACGTCGTTCGTTGGTTGAAAATCTGGCCATAATTTAATTACAAAAAAAAAATATACCGTCACTACTGATCCTTTTGCTCCACTGTACTGAAACTCAGTAGAAATCGGACGGACAAAAAAAAATTGTAGAGTGGGCAGAGTGGGACCAGAATCGGGCCCCACGTTGGGCGCCATTTTGTAACGTTGGGGGTTGTTGATGCTTAATAAAAAACAATTAAAAAAAAGGCCCGCTGTTGAGGGCCGCTTGGCGCACCCGGCCGTGCTCAGGGAAAGTGGGGGGTTCTTTAACCCCAACAGCGGATTGGATTCCCCGGTTACAAACCAACCGACATAGAAGCCAAGGCTTACCAAGGCGATACAGCCTCTGGATGAAGATGAGCACTAATGCCTAACATACCGACGACGGATGAGACGAATTATGGAGTGGAAGGAAAGAGAGGGGAGGAGTAGGTGTTGTTTTTCCTCCCCCCCGTTTTTACCCACCCAACCTGGCTGGTGCGGTTGTTGCTGTGCACCAGCCCCTTTTGTGCAGGTCGCTCAGCCCGGGGTCTCGATAACTCCAAGTATCAAATTAATAATCCATAATGAGACTAAAAATTTTCATTGTATATCGTAATGAGTAATTTTATTATTCATAATTTTTATTTTTGGTACGTGAACAAGAAAGAATAAAAAAAAACTTATAAAATCATTTCATTTTTGTTTATACATAAGAAAAAAAGTGAAAACCAATGGAATTTCATTAATTCTTAATAATTTAATTGATATCTCCTTAATTTAAAATTAAGAAAAGGAAAGAAAAAAAAAATTGATAGATTTCAGTGAACACAATTTTCAAGCAATTTTGGTTATAATACATAATCAACAATATTTCTGACATGTATTCATTGACAGCGTTTAAACACTTTAAGGAATTTCTTACTCGTGAAATCTATATAAATTATCACCCACTCTAACTTATACATGGCAAATTATCTTATATCTGGCAAATTATCGGGAATTCAAGCTTTCTTTAAATTAATGCAAATTTCAAATATTACTTGAGGTTATTCAAAATGTTACTATTATTAGAAATGTTGTTTCTTCGTGTCAAAAAGGTAACATTCTTGTACATTCTTTAAAACTATTTCATTTAATTTCAGCTATCGCATATATTAAAGAGAAACAAAATTGGTTATATTGACCATGTTTTCTGTTTTTGAATACAACTTCAAATTTAAGTTCAACATACTTTTTATTTACAAGTACGTGATCTCAATTTACGGAATGTATTGCAACAAATACACGGGTAACTCCGTAGCTCTAGAAGGTAATTTACGTGCTAACCGAACCATTCGAAATTTATTACCTTAACATTATTACTCACCTGACTCCGGACAGTTACCTTGTGGCGCCACAGCAACGTGGCGAATTGGTGCATAACTTGAAAACTGAAATTATAGTTATAATAATTTGATATCTTACAGAGGCTCCTTTCTTACACATTGTGTCTTACGTATACTATTCTACCATCGTTTATCAGCAGTTTTCTATATCTTTGTTCTATTATTTTGATCAATTAGGAATACTATTATTTCAATTCTGTGACTACAGTTATACTTGCTTACTCTCTTTTAATAATTAGGTTTACTGAAGCATTAAGATTCATCTAGCTAAAACCTTCAATACATCACCCTAGGCCTAAATTATTACTTTTAATATCTAAATTGCTTTTATAAATATTCCTACTTGCAATTCATAGATTTTTAGAGTTACATACGAACTGATATTAGAATTGAAACTAATATAAAAATTGAAGGACCAACGAAAAAAAAAAATAATCTTTGATTACAGTAATTTAGTACAAAATTCACTTAAATATGGTCGATACACTATAATTAATTATAATACTTAAAGAAATGCCCATGTATTCAGTTGCAGCAGTAGAAATGTTCATCCAGACAGTGGACAGAAAACTCTGCAGACAAAAACGCCACAAAACACCAGTTGTCAGAACTGCGGCTCCAAAACGTCTCTTCCATTAGACTCCCATTTCGACTGTGTGGCTTCGTTGGGTTAGCAACTTCTACTCCATCCGTGGTACTGATGTAGTTAATCGAGAATTCTTCACATTGTTGGCCAGCGGTTGTATATGCTGCTTGGACACAGGACGACGTTTCCAAGAGAGTGTTATGAGATCTTGTGTTGGCGAGGAGGCAGTGAGCATCGAACGTATCAAACACGCCCGCCAGTTTAATATTCTGTCGGTGCTGTAGATTGCCAGCTATGCGATGATGATCAATATTATGACGATTACAGATGATGAGCACTTTCCATTATTCGTTTTATGGACTGCCGGAGAGCTTAAAGGTGTTGAGATTTCTAATTTATCTGCTTGGTTATAGCATGAAGATGATGGTTGAGATGAAGATACAGTAGAATGCTCGTTTGGGTTGCTACTACTAATAGAAGTTATTTCAGATTCGTCATCCGAATCATCAACGAATTTTACTGTCTTGCTAAATGACACCGGCACACACAAGACAAAAAAACGCGCACTCGCTTTGACGTGACTGTCTTCACTTAGACTCCTGACTCAACTGACTCCAGTATAATTTTTCTATGGCTTCGCAACCGACAATGCAGGCATCGCTGTCTCCCTCCCTCCCATCATGTTCGGCACTCTAAGCAAGTCCGTAGAATGGCGTGATGCGAAGTTCATATAGAAAAAACCTTCTAAAACTTTCGATCCCGCCACACTACGGGATCCGCTCTCTCAGCCACATGGTGGGGAAAGGCAGACACCGATATCTGCACTGCGGCACGGCGAAATGGACCGCGTGTGAATGCGGATCACAGGGTGACCTCAAAGCGTCTCAATCATTAACACAGGGCGGCCTCACAAAACAGGTGGTGTTCATCACTTTGAGCCGGAACAACAGCTGGGAAAGGCCACCAACCAGGTTCTGCCTCAGCCACTACCACATATCTTTGGCGTGAAAAACCCGCATCGGGGTGCCCTCCAAGGTTTCTAACCGAGCTAACACAATATTCTATAATTTTTTATTTCTGTAATCGTAATTTGATGTAAACGATGATGAAAACATAATAAATTTCATATCTTATTGGATAAAAAAAATATTATTTTGAAACTAAAATCACGCAGACAGTACGTTTATAGAACGCGAATTTCAATAAATTCCATAGCTTAAATTCAGTAATTTCCATAGTATCTTATTTTATAGTACTTATCTTTCCCATTTTCATTATATTTAAGTTAGAACATTTGTGTTTTTCTAAAAATTTATGAGTTACAAATATATAAAAATGCATTTTCATAATTCAAATCTTATTGAAAAAGCAGTACTACTCGACAGACAAGAACCTCATACGCTCCATGTTGATATTTGCTTCATATATTCTTATGCACACAATTTTTATCTATCTAAAACTTTTAAATATTTTTCTTCATTTCAAAAGCTGAATATTTTTAAAATATTACGACTATTATAATTCCAGTTTCCAAAAATATTGTTTGTTAAAATAGTTGAACGTAATTCTAACGTAATTTTTAATTATATGCTAATTAAATTCCTCATAGTATAATAATTTCATAAAGAAATAATAGTTTCAAGTAAAAAGAATTAATCCTTAATACAAAAGAAAATAGATTTTCTTAACATTATGAGTATACATGCACACATGCATTTTAAAAAAAAATCTCAACCACAACTAATAAAAATATATACAACTCTATCATAATAAGCTTAAGTTTTTTTTTAAATATTAATTTTAAAAGGAAACAAAGAAAACTGAATTTCTTTCACTAGAAATTATGATCGGGATAATTACTTCAATTTATTATTATTAATTCATTCAATAATACAAAAATTCACGCAGTGGAAACTATGTTATTAAACGTAATCATAAAACTATATGAAGAAGCACTTAATTGTTATTTATAGAAAGTCTTAAAGTAAAGCAAAGATTTAGGAAATAATATAATCTACGCACGAAAACATTTGTAATAATTATTACAAAAAAAGTTATATAATAAAGACCGAACCCTCGATCTGAGATTATATGGTCGGGTGTTTTTCGTAAGATCAGCAAAAAAAAAATACATAATTCGTAAAAAAAATTTAGGAATTAAATTACAGAGCAGCAATCCCCTCTGCCTAGCTAGCCGTATGCTTCCCCTCACTCCATCAAGGCGACAAAAGCCGTAGCCACGCCCATCATCATCCATGTCCTCCGTCAGGGTCCTCAGTAGCGACCACTAGAGAAAACACAAGAATTCAGGGGCTAAACTAAAAAAAAAATTATAATTGGGCGTCATCCAACGAGTCGCTAACGATTATTAACCATTAAGGGAAATCTCCAATTGGACAAGGCCTCAATATCAACAAAATTTTTCAACAATATGCAGTTGCTCAAGCGAGCATCTTTGGCGAGTTGCGCAACCGAGAAAACTCACACTTGGCAAGGTCTCGAGCCAAGAGAATACTCAATTTAAAGTGAGCTAAGCACAACAATTCTCAAAACAAAATATTAACAGAAATTCTTCTGTGGAATGACTGGAAAGTCAAGCAATCGCAAGAAGAAATGATTCAGCGGTACGCATCGAACCGAAAAATTCAATCGCTTAAATCCAGCGAGAATTAATTAGATAACACGAGCACACCCAAAGTTAATTAATGGCCAGATTTTCAATGATCACTGTCACTAAGAAGCGAGAAATCGTTACTCGTCACCGTGAATGTAAAAAGCGATTTCTAAACACTTACGTAGGGAGTAGTTCGCTTCTCCTAGGCATTTCAAAAATGTGTTTAATTTTTTAAGGGTAAACTCGGATTTCTCTTTTCTTCGCATGCTTTCTAATTTTTGCTTATCATTCTTACTCGCTCATTATTTTACCCTGGTTTCCCCTATGTTTTTGAACATATTGTTACTTTTGATGTGTTGTGTTTCAAGTGCTGAAAATTGTGAATTATGAAGCGCAAAATTTGTATTCGGGGTTATTGGTCATTTCCCGCAGCAGCAGGTTGAACTGCACGTTGTTCGTAATTCTAAGAAAAAGTTAAAATTAATTTTCATTCTGTTTAAAAATCATCATTAAATAGAAAATAACCTCTTCTTGTTGGAATTCATTGTTACATGTTCAGATTACAGATTTTTCTATCAGATATTTCAGATTCACAAAAATTTGCGCCAGTTTAGCTGAAAGAATGGAGTAACGTAATCGTTACTTCATCGTTGAAATAATGATTGAAAATACCATGTAACGAACTCGTAACAAGTATGGAAAGTGTTGTTGTGTTTTTACCAAACGAGCTGCTCGTTGTTTGAAAATCACAAAGTAACGATATATCGAAAATAAGAAACCAGAATCACGAATAATCATGTCGCTGTTAGTTGAAAATCTGGCCATAATTTAATTACAAAAAAAAAATTTACCGTCACTACTGATCCTTTACCGTCACTGTACTGAAACTCAGTAGAAATCGGACAGACAAAAAAAAATCGTAGAGTGGGCAGAGTGAGACCAGAATCGGGTCCCACGTTGGGCGCCATTTTGTAACGTTGGGGGTTGTTGATGCTTAATAAAAAAACAATTAAAAAAAAGGCCCGCTGTTGAGGGCCGCTTGGCTCACCCGGCCGTGCTCAGGGAAAGTGGGGGGTTCTTTAACCCCAACAGCGGATTGGATACCCCGGTTACAAACAAACCGACATAGAAGCCAAGACTTACCAAGGCGATACAGCCTCTGGATGAAGATGAGCACTAATGCCTAACATACCCTGACGACGGATGAGACGAATTATGGAGTGGAAGGAAAGAGAGGGGAGGAGTAGGTGTTGTTTTTCCTCCCCCCGTTTTTACCCACCCAACCTGGCTGGTGCGGTTGGTGCTGTGCACCAGCCCCTTTTGTGCAGGTCGCTCAGCCCGGGGTCTCGCTAACTCCAAGTATCAAATTAATAATCCATAATGAGACTCAAAATTTTCATTGTATATCGTAATGAGTAATTTTATTATTCATAATTTTTATTTTTGGTACGTGAACAAGAAAGAATAAAAAAAAAACTTATAAAATCATTTCATTTTTGTTTATACATAAGAAAAAAAAGTGAAAACCAATGGAATTTCATTAATTCTTAATAATTTAATTGATATCTCCTTAATTTAAAATTAAGAAAAGGAAAGAAAAAAAATGATAGATTTCAGTGAACACAATTTTCAAGCAATTTTGGTTATAATACATAATCAACAATATTTCTGACATGTATTCATTGACAGCGTTTAAACACTTTAAGGAATTTCTTACTCGTGGAAATCTATATAAATTATCACCCACTCTAACTTATACATGGCAAATTATCTTATACCTGTCAAATTATCGGGAATTCAAGCTTTCTTCAAATTAATGCAAATTTCAAATATTACTTGAGGTTATTCAAAATGTTACTATTATTAGAAATGTTGTTTCTTCGTGTCAAAAAGGTAACTTGTACATTCTTTAAAACTATTTCATTTAATTTCAGCTATCGCATATATTAAAGAGACACAAAATTGGTTATATTGATCATGTTTTCTGTTTTTGAATACAACTTCAAATTTAAGTTCAACATACTTTTTATTTACAAGTACGTGATCTCAATTTACGGAATGTATTGCAACAAATACACGGGTAACTCCGTAGCTCTAGAAGGTAATTTACGTGCTAACCGAACCATTCGAAATTTATTACCTTAACATTATTACTCACCTGACTCCGGACAGTTACCTTGTGGCGCCACAGCAACGTGCCGAATTGGTGCATAACTTGAAAACTGAAATTATAGTTATAATAATTTGATATCTTACAGAGGCTCCTTTCTTACACATTGTGTCTTACGTATAATATTCTGCCATCGTTTATCAGCAGTTTTCTATATCTTTGTTCTATTATGTTGATCAATAAGGAATACTATTATTTCAATTCTGTGACTACAGTTATACTTGCTTACTCTCTTTTAACAATTAGGTTTACTGAAGCATTAATTAGGTTTACTGAAGCATCTAGCTAAAACCTTTAATTAATCAGCCTAGGCCTATATTATTACTTTTAATATCTAAATTGCTTTTATAAATAATCCTACTTGCAATTCATAGATTTTTAGAATTCCATACGAACTGATATTAGAATTGAAACTAATATAAAAATTGAAGGACCGACGAAAAAAAAATAATCTCTGAATACAGTAAATTAGTACAAAATTCACTTAAATATGGTCGATACACTATAATTAATTATAATACTTAAAGAAATGCCAATGTATTCAGTTGCAACAGTAGAAATGTTCATCCAGACAGTGGACAAAAAACTCTGCAGACAAAAACGCCACAAAACACCAGTTGTCAGAACTGCGGCTTCAAACCGTCTCTTCCATTAGACTCCCATTTCGACTGTGTGGCTTCGTTGGGTCAGCAACTTCTACTCCATCCGCGGTACTGATGTAGTTAATCGAGAATTCTTCACGTTGTTGGCCAGCGGTTGTATATGCTGCTTGGACACAGGACGACGTTTCCAAGAGAGTGTGTAGCAAACCAATACAGGTTGCTACAAATATCATATATTTTTACTTTTCTTAAAACCAAAATATAGAAGTTCCAGTGAGTTGAAGAATTAGTAGAATTACCAGGAATGATTGAAATTAAGAATTAATATAACTCTTAGAAATTATTTGAATTAAGAATTAAAATAATGGCATTAAAATAATAATAATCACAATAAGCATGCAAATTGACATAAGTTCTCCATAAGAAAGAAAGCACAACCAAACCGGAATCGAACCAGGAAAATGCAAAAACAAAATCAAGCCCCGAAAACACACGCTACATACGCTCAGAGAATAAGACATACATACGCACAAGCAAAGCAGCGGCTATTCTAAAAATAGAACCTTGCGACCGGCCTAGTTTCACTTTTTCTTTTCGCTGC
This sequence comes from Sicus ferrugineus, assembly GCA_922984085.1. Classification (NCBI taxonomy): domain Eukaryota; kingdom Metazoa; phylum Arthropoda; class Insecta; order Diptera; family Conopidae; genus Sicus; species Sicus ferrugineus. The sequence continues at coordinate 21,503,389 of OV277350.1, forward strand.
ACCTTCGCTGCTGTAGGTCTAAAAATAGAATCCAGAATTCAGTTCACTCATATTTTCTTTCGTCGCGCACGCGCTGCATACAATTCTCATTTAGTTTTGATCAGCATGCGCTTTTAACGACTAGTTTGTGCAAGCTCAAGTCAGCCTTCTGCCGGTAAGCAACGACTAAATTCGTGCTTGCTCTTGCAGAAATCCTTTTGCATGGAGCAGTTGACCACCTGGTTCGACAGCCCCAAAATCGCATAACGAGTGGCTCACATATTTTGAAGGGTTCACCAACCCTCTTTACATCCAGTAGAGTAGAAGTAGTGGCCGGCGTATCATAGACGTATTTTAGGAGTATCTTTGGGCGTATTTAGGACTAGCCGGATTGATTCCTTCGGGAATTTCAAGGCTTCGGCCGGAATCATTCCTTCGGGAATTTCAAGACTTCGGCCGGAATCATTCCTCCGGGAATTTCAAGGCTTCGGCCGAAATCATTCCTTCGGGAATTTCAAGGCTTCAGCCGGAATCATTCCTCAGGGAATTTCAAGGCTTCGGTCGGAATCATTCCTTCGGGAATTTCAAGGCTTCGGCCGGAATCATTGCTTCGGGAATTTCGAGGCTTCGGCTGGAATCATTCCTTCGGGAATTTCAAGGCTTCGGCCGGAATCAGTTCTTCGGAGCTTTCAACCGTATTGTGAGCGGCCTTCTGCCGCGGAGCACTCAGCTCCCCCGAAATTTGTATTCACCAGTATTGTAAGCGGCCTTCTGCCGCGGAGAATTTGGTCCCTCCGTCACCTGTACACCCGCAACAGTTGTAAGCGGCCTTCTGCCACGGGGCATTCGGTCCCTCCGTCACCTGTACACCCGCAACAATTGTAAACGGCCTTCTGCCGCGGAGCACTCGGCTCCTGTCTTCTGTACTCACAAATCATTGTACGCGGCCTTCTGTCGCCAGGCATTCGGCCTGACAGAAGCATTTGTAACCAGTGGAGTAGCAAGTAAGATTGTAAAAGACTTTTTGTGAATTGGATCGAATAAAAGAATTTTTATTTTTTTATTTATTTATTTATTATTTACTAATCGGCATGTAAGAACAATGTCTTTTAAATGCACCATATTTCAATGATTATACAAATATCCATTAAATATATAAACAATAAATACATCTTAGTTATATAACTTAACAATAATTTATAGAAAATAAGGGTAACAAGAAAGATAGAAGAAATAAGAAAGAAAGAGAAAAAAAAGAAATTAAATTAAATTAAAAGAAGAAAGAAAAGATATTTAGTTAAGAATGATTAGGAAAAGTATTGAAAAATTAGCCGCCTAAAGTTTGCATTATGGCGTTCTCGTTTGATACTGAGTGGTAATGAATTCCACATTTGAATAGTGCTGACGAAGAAGAGACCACTAGTTTCTCTATATATTACCCGCGAAGTAATAAAGTTAACACCTCTTACAGACCTGGTGAACCGCAATTTCTCATATAAGTAGAAAGGACTACCAGAATAAATGAGCCTATGCAAAAAAAGACAATTTCTTGCTTTTAGATAATTAAATATATTACAGCCAAGGATTCTATTGCTATAAGCCGAAATATGGTCAGACCTCTTTAGACCATAAACATAACGGGTAGCATTGTTAAAGGCAACCCTAAGTTTAGATTCAGATCTGGCATCAAACCTACAGTAAACAACATCAAAATACGTGTAGAAAGGCACAACAAGTTGGAGAACGAGTTTTATTTTAGTCTGCACAGGAACGTACAAAGCAGATAATCTTAGGTTTCGTAACGTGCAATTACCTTACTCACAACATAATTTATGTGATCACAACATGTTAATGTAGAGTTAATGACAAATCCCAAGTTTTTTATTTTCTTAACGCACTTTAGTTCCTTGCCGTTAAGAACAACAGACCCTAGACCCAAAAAGCAGTTACTATTTTTCGCTATTGGCAGCACAAACGATTTTGCAGGGTTTAAGCATAATTTATGTGCACTTGCCCAACTACTAATAGCATTTAAGTCTTCATTAACTTTGACGATCAAATCATCAAGAACTTCTGGGGGTCTAGAAAGGTAGATTTGTAAATTATCCGCATAGGCATGCATACTCACGTGTTTAACCACTGTAAATATGTCATTAATGAACATAACAAATAACAGTGGACCAAGCACTGATCCCTGTGGAACACCACTATAAATTGGTTTATAAGCAGAGTATGTTTGTCCAATTCTGACCCTTTGCGTCCTATCTACTAAGTAACTTCTTACTAAATTCACAGATGTATCATCAAAACCAAAGAAGTGCTCAAGTTTATTACATAGTAATAAATGATGAACACTATCGAAGGCTTTGGAGAAGTCTAGCAGGGCAAGAACAGTAACGTGACCACTGTCAAACCGACTCCTGATATCATCCATAATTTTTATAATAGCTGTTTTACAGCTATGATTCTGTCGGAATCCAGACTGAAGGGGTGACAGAAGGTGGAAATCTTTCAAATGCTTGCTGATCTGTTCTGCTAAAAGTGATTCCAAAACATTTGAGATGCAAGATAACACACTGATAGGTCGAAAATCGCACACGTCAATTGCATTAGCCCGTTTCGCTATTGGAAAAATTGTGGCCGATTTCCATATTTTTGGGAAGGTCGAACAGGTTATACAATGGTTTAAGATGTGCGTTAAAGGACCAATTACAGAGGGAAGCACAAGTTTAATAAACTTTAGAGAAATTCCATCATCACCTAAGGCATTCGACTTAATTTTCAAGATACACCTAACAATATCCGAAACTTCAACTGGCACAAAATGAAATCTATGCAACTGATTAGACAGCGCTAGAGTACACTCAGAAGTGCTAGTAACTTCAGAGGAGCTTATGAAGTAGTTGTTTAAAACATCAGGATCAATATTGCACTCAAAATTTTTATTGGACAACCCTAATTGCCTTAAATTACTCCACAGCTTCTTTGCGGGTAATGAACTGCTTAGCCTTGACATGTAGTAAAATTTTTTGGAGAGCCTGACAGCGATAGTGGCATAATTCCTTGCAATTTTGTATGCTTTCCAGTTCTCTTCGATGGGCTTCCTTTTCCAGTAAGCGTACATCTTCTGCCGTCTCTTAAGCGAAAGTTTGACTGAGCGTGTAAACCATGGACATGCACTATTGTTAGTGGTAAAAGTGCGTAATGGCACACACAAATTATATAGCTCACAAATCTTATCATTAAAAACTTTCACTTTGTCTTCAATTGAGGCAGAAAACCAGCATTCAGACCAGTCGATCATAGACAGGGCAACAGCCAAAGAGCTGCGATCAATCGAGTTATAATCACGATACGTGAAAGCATTGACTGTTGTTGCTATTATTGCAGGTTTAAGATGTATATCGAACGTACAAAGTATTAAGTCATGATCGCTCAAAAAAGATATCTGATCGAAAAGTAAAACTAAGGAAATATCGGAAACAGCAAAAAAGTCCAATAAACTAGGTCTGGCATTTTTAGCATAACGAGTAGGTATCGTGCTGTTAACTAAAGCTAAGCCAGCTTCCGCTAGACTATCTGTGAGTTCAGCATACTGTCTATGCCTAACTAGCAAGTTGATATTGAAATCTCCACATACAATATAATGATCATAATCAATTAGACACTCGGATAATGAGGAGAAATAAGAATCCAGACTGAACATTCGGTTGGGATTATACACACACGAGAGAAAGACTTTTGCAGAGTCATTATAGACTTCAATATTTAAGTATTCCACGTCCGAACCACAGCTTACACTCAAAATCCTCGCATTCAAATTTGCTTTGCAGTAAATGGCCACACCACCACCCCTGCATACGACTCTGTCATTCCGAAATAAATTATAGTTCCTCAGTTGCAGATGTGAACTATGGATGTCAGTATGAAACCAAGTTTCAGTTATACATAATATATCAACAGAAGACGATTCGAATATATACTTTAAGCAGTCAAGCTTAAAGTCATTTAGGCTTCTAGCATTAAAATGCGCAACTACCAGGCCTTGGTATCGATTAGAGAGAATACTGATTAGAGTTTTAAGATTTCCATCAGCACCACTAAAGCTGGAATTTAAGTCAGCCATAATAATGTTGTTCTATTACCCAAATTAAAACTATAGGCGCTGCAAAGATGAGTTAGATGACAGATGCAAGTGAAACTGTAAAAAGGAAAGCAAGAAAAGGTAAAGAAATGAAACATTATTACATGTAATAGTGAATGATACTACAGAAATTACAAAAGTCTTACAAAAAGTTTATCTTAAGTATCCTCGTTTCTTTTACTTGCGCTCGCAATACAGTTGATGCTTTCAACAGTCCTGACTTTCTCCAGAGGAGCATCTACACTAGCTTTGATGTACACAAATCCACGCATGGAGAACGCTGCATGCAGAAGTTTCCGCTTCTTGAGTTGTGAAGCATGACGCATAACTTCACGATTCTTGTTAGTTAGCGATTCAAAAATTGCTATTCGACCATCTCCACTGATATCCACATCGTTGAGCGTTATTGCTCGCCCTTCTCGCTTACGAAACTCAGCTACCGCCTTTAGCAAGTGTGAGCGCTCATTCGAAGACGCCAGTTTAGCAATTATAGGCGACATGGTATTGTGTTTACCATCATGTCTATGAACGGAACGTGGGCGAAAAATCTCGTGACACTTTGTATTAACCCTCACAGCCTTACAGATTTTGGTGAAGGTGGATAGTAAATTTTCTCCATCTCTATACGGCAAACCTCTTATAACAATATCAGTGGACAGAGCAGCATTACGGAGGTCATCAATTTCCAACTAAGGCACTAACAGACTCACGTAGAGAGTCAACTTCATTACATTTCATCTCCAAAGCATTAACCCGATCAGACATCTGCTTTATGGAAGAACGTAGATTTGCCACCTCTCCAGCTACCTCACCAACTTTTTGCATGACCGAATTGTTGGACGCATGAAGTAACTCCTTAAACTCGACAATAAGGTCAGCTTTCTGAGTATCAATTTTCTTATTTAAATTACTTTCCATTTTGCTCAGCACGCTCTCAATGTTCACTAACTCACCACTAGACACTCTTGGAGTGGGAGACGGAGAGTGAACTTTTTGGCGCGCATTTTGCCTTGTCGATGCCATAGCTTTGACAGATTGCTTATGCGAAAGTAAGCAGAAAGGAGAATATGCAAAAATGCTCACAACGCTCAAGAATCACCTTTTTATTCCTGAATTGTTATAATTCTCCACAGGGATTTAGATTCTTTTTTAGGTTTGCAGAATGCAATTTCAAAGCACTTACGCGACGAGTATATACGTAAAGACTTATCGATGAAACAATTTTTAAGCTTTAAAACAAGAAAAATCACGAGCGCAGTATAAAACGCGTCTACTCTCCTTGCATTCTTCCTTCCTTTTAATACCCTCACACGGGATTGTTCCTGCTCGAAGACCGTGACCGTCGTCGAAAGTTCTCCAAAATTCGAGGCCAGCGCACCTGAACCTCGCTATCAAATGAACATCACCTGCACTGGCCGCCAGACAATGGCATTGGTAGAAACCGGCTACCCTGCCTTTCGTAGGAGCAAAACTAAATGACTATTTGCGAAAACACGCCCATATTATAAAGGAAGAACAATGCCTGGCTCTCGCCAACGGCAAGAGAATATGCATACACCAGAGTTACCAGGCTACAGTTCAAAAGAATCGGCAACAATTCACCCACCGTGTATACTATTTGCCAGGACTTAAAGAGGAGTTCATTGTGGGCATGGATTTGCTAAGCAAGCTTAGCTGCAAATTGATTATTGATGGAGAGGAACAAACCACTGTGGGATTTCGGGACACTCCACAAATACTTCTCATAACAAGTGTGGCCTCCGAAGAAAATTGTATCATCAAAGAATTTGAGCATCGTGAAAAGACTCTCATGGCCACCATGACTGGACTGTGTACTGTGAGTCGCCACTCCATCCGAGTCAGAACAGAAATTCCATTCAAACAAAGGTACTATCCACGAAACCCAGCAATGCAGCAAGTGATTGATAAAGAGATTGATCAACTACTAACCGACGGGAAAATAGAACCATTAAAGAGTCCATATAGCTCGCCAATTGTATTGGTTAAAAAGAAGCAGGGAACCTGGCGACTCTGTGTCGACTACCGCCAGTTGAACAAAATCTCCGTCCGCGACGCATACCCTCTGCCACAAATACAAGCTATTTTGGACAAACTGAGAGAGGCGAAGTATATCACCACCATCGACTTAAAATAAGGCTACTGGCAGATTCCGCTTGAAAAAGCGTCACGGAAATATACGGCTTTCGCTGTTCCCGGCCGCGGACTCTACCAATGGACGGTCATGCTATTCAGAGTACATTCCGCTCCCGCTACCTTCCAGAGAGTGCTGGACACTGTGATTTTGTCCGGAGTTAGAACCGTTCGCGTTCGCATACCTTGATGATATCATCGTACTGGGAAAAACATTCGAAGAACACAAGACAAATCTTCAAACCGTATTCCAGAGGCTTAGAAACGCCAAGTTGAGGGTTAACTTTGAAAAAATCAATTTCTGCAAAAATGAATTACGCTATTTAGGGCACCTGATAACCCCTGACGGCATTCACACCGATCCTGAAAAAGTAAAAGCTATACAAGAGCTGCCAGCCCCACAAAATATTAAGGAACTACGCCAGGTGCTTGGAATCGCATCTTGGTTCCCCCGTTTGTCAAAGAGTTCGCAACTATCACCGCCCCTCTCAGGCAGTTACTCAAGAGGAAGGCACGTTGGCAATGGAGTGAAGAACAGGACACCGCATTTCGAAACCTGATGCACGCGCTCACTATTGCCCCGGTTCTCCGCTGCCCCGATTTCACTCGACCGTTCACCCTTAAAACTGATGCAAGTAACATCGGTCTCGGAGTGGTACTGACCCAGAAAGCAGAAGAACACGAGGTGGTGATAGCATATGCAAGCCGCGCGCTCACCGAATTAGAGAAAAAATACTCCACCATTGAAAAGGAGTGTCTTGCAGTACTGTTTGGCATACGAAAACTCTGACCTTACTTAGAAGGGTACAGATTCACCGTCATAACTGATCATCATTACGTTGGCTGCACACCCTACAAAACCCCTCAGGCAGATTATCCCGCTGGGCGTTAGAATTACAACAATACGACTTCCACATATCGAAAAGGAGCGCTTAATGTCGTCGCAGACTCATTGTCACGCCAACCCTTATCAGACACCCCCCAGTTGCTATACAACCAGGCAACCGACTGGTTTCAACACCAGTACAAGAAAGTACAGGAGAATTCTACCGAACATACCGGCTACAAGATCATCGCCCAGAAGCTGTATAAGGAAAAATCAAAGCAGAAAAACCACAGCAACAAATGGGCTCTCTGCGTACCCCCCAATCAACGAATAGACGTTTTACAAGAAATTCATGACAGACCAACGGCAGGGCAACTCGGCTACTACAAAACGCTCCGACGAGCCAGAGTTATTTTCATAGTCAACGTTTGGTATGGTGTTGTAGCTATGAAAGTCAACGAGACCGCATACATACTTCCCATGTAAATCTATGGGTGGAAAGTAATCAGCCGATAAAATGGATTTGTGTCCACTTAGGGTAAGGGTTATTGACAACTCGAATGCTGGCCCACTAATAAAATAAAAAATCACACAAAGGAATCTTTTTATACAAGAAATTTATTTACATATATTTTTAAAAAATTTCATTACTATCGATCAAAGAATTATGTTTATTTGAAAACCCTAGCCACTTGACAAAGACTATATTCCCTTTAGTTTTTAAAACTTTTCCTACAAGGTATGTGCTGGGATATTTTGTTTTTAATAGTTCGCTTTCGTAAAATCCTGCTCCAATTGTGTTTTCCTGATAGTTTTCAAGAATATACGTCGTTGGGTTTGTAATTCTTATATTTTTAATTTTTAAAAGTTCTGTAGTCCAATTCGGTATGTAGCCTTTTTCAAAAACGTGTTTATGTTTACTGATGCGAACATAATTTCCTATCCGGAACGTTGGCTTTCTAAATATTTTCAGATTGTTGTAGGCTGTCTTTAACAGCAATTTTTCATTACTCAGCTTGACATCAATGAGAGCCATACTTATCGTTCTATGCTTTTTCTTTTTGTATTCGTCGATAAAATTTTTATAATTATCAATTCATCGATGTGATCCACGCTAACTAAATTCCCTCCACATCATTGGTTTTAGTGTTCTATTGAAACGCTCAACAATTGATGCCCTCAAAATACTGTACGAAGAGTAATGGTTGACATGGAATTTCCTCATTAAACTTTAAAATTGTCGATTGAAGAATTCTTTGCCGTCATCGGTTTGTAAAATTCTGGGTAGCCGACCCAAATTGAATACGGTTTCCATGGCTTTAGAGACATCAGCAGATGTTTTCGATTTTAAAGGCACAGCCCAGGCAAATTTTGAAAATGTGTCTATTACGGTGAAGGTAGCGAAATCCGTTGTTATCCGTGGAATAGCTTCCCATTTCTACTAAATATGCTTGCCAGAGTTCTTCGATCCCTTTAGTAATTACACGTCTTCGTTTAAAATTTTTACGAGCTTGAGTGTGCAGTTCATCTACTAAACCCCGCTTTTTACTCATTTTGACATTTATTTTAGAATTTTCTCCTCCAATGCGGCTATTGATTTCGGTTTTTGTGCTGGTTGAAATAGGTTGCTCTTAATTCCTTCAATTTGTTCATATTTTGCATAATCTTGAATATTATTGTCGACGTATTCTTTAGTGTCTTGAAGTTTTTTGTAGACGACTTCAATGTCGTCATCTATTCTTTCTTTTAGTGTTTGGTTTTCTTTATCAAATTCTGATTTTAACTGCTTTATACTATCTTTCACAAAGGTCTTGGTTACTGATTCCATTTGCTTCCACAAAAGACTATGTTACAGCATCATTACTTTCAACAGGCTCACCAACACTCTTTAAAAGCTTCCAGCGCAGATCCAAATGGTTATCATTGCCTAAATTAAATCTCAACACTTTGGAAAAATTTCTCTTTAATTTATTTGTTGGCTCTCATCAAACCATTTAGTTTTTTACGTTTGCATAGTGTAGTTGTCAATGAAGGCTTCTTACTGAATAATCCCTTTATGATGTTGGTGTACTTGGAAGTCTTGCTACCTTAGTTTGCTTATTTTCAGTATAGTTAAGTTTGTGAGCATTTGATTAAGATTGTTTTGTAAACTTGTAGATCCGCTTCGTTGTAATTTGATGGTGTCTTGTGGAACAAAGCTGAAAGAGACCGGGTGTAAGGTTGAAGGTAATAGGAGGTGAGGTGCCAAAAGGTTTGTTTGACATGAATATTTCGTCGTTTTGTATTTTGAAAGCACTGTTTATGAATCTCCATTCACCATCTGTGCCTTTATGCAGTCCATATGCGGTATCCAACTGACTTTGTTGTTCCAGCTCAGATAAATCCATGAGTTCAGTTGATTTGTTTGCATCATGTGTATCATTTATTTGAGACAAAAAAGTGCCGCCTTTATTACTCTTGTTAAGTGTTTCGTCTGCAAAATCCATCTCTTTCTTTGTTTTGTGTGGGGTACTTGTTTTTAGTTTGAGTGGTATATCATCGTATGTAAAATCTGAGTCATCCTTGTTAGTAGTTGTTGCTGTTGTTGTTGGTGTTGTAGTGTTTCGAACCAATTCCTTTCTTTCTGCTTCAGTCAGTTTTAGATTCGGAAATTTCTGTTTAAAAATACGTCTGGTTTTTACCAGGTCTTTTAATATTTTTTCATTCATTCTTAGCATCAAATTCAACAGCTGATCAGGTCAGTTCAGATGTATCAACTATCAGATCAGATCAGGTATATTAGATCAGATCAGGAGCAACAGCTATCAAATCAGATGTATCAGCTATTAGATCAGATCAGTTCAAAGGCTGTTTGCATACTAGTATGAAAACACCGGGGTACTTTCATTTATATTATTATATAATATAATTTTATCATGAGGTGTTAATATCTTATACCGTTTACAAGATATTGACAACTTTTGTATGATTGGGCATGGCACGCTAATTTTTTTCAAACGTTTTAGTAATGGCTCTATATGTTCCGGAATAAAATTATACCTTAATATACATACATACATACATACATTCCGTATATACATACATTCCGTATGTAAAGTAGGCGTGACTGTTTACCGATCTCGCCCATTTTCAATCCCAAACAGCCGTACATCACAGTTAGCCGTACACATCCGTGTACAGCAATCGTGTTCTGGGTTGCATTTTATTTAACTACCTGAAAGCCCGTAGCTGTTTATTCTTATACTATCTTGTGCGCAACAAAACTCCTCATTATTTATTTGAGAAGCTCAATTTCCGCAAAATTGAAAGGAATGTGAGCTTCATGGTCCCTTACCATAAATATCTCGAATCCGGCCGTTTGTTTTTCATCAGCACCATCCAACTTTGGAATTCTCTACCGTATAGCATTAAACGTGAATCTAACGTATCGAACTTCCGACAGCTAATTTTAAGTTATTTCTCTTAAGACTCACATATTTCTCTCTCTAACCTCACTGTTTCTTCACTATCAAGCTCCACCTCAAACTCAACTGTTCCTTTTATCCCCTATGTCTTTTTGCCTCTGGTCTTCCGTAATTCAATTGGTATGCATGACTAATTACATTAGTAATTTCGTTTATGCCATATCTGGAACCTAATGAATTATTAACTTAATCTTCTTTTTATTTTAATTCACTAAACTTTTTATAATAATAATAACTTTTACTTTTTGGATTAAGTATTAAAATGTTTATTTGTACTGTGACGACACATTTCGGCGTTACGAAATACGCCCACAAATTTAATTTGTCTTTTCTGTTGTATTATAAATTACCTTATATTTTGATGAAACAAAAGCGAATTTTCTTTTGTTGTTCAGTGATTTGTTTTATTTCTTGTGTTACAAATAGCTTTATGTTACATTAGTAAGAAGTTAAGAGGAAGAAGGTAAAACCGGAAAAGCGTAAAAACATGTGTTCTAACAAAGAACAAGTCAATGTTGCCAGATTCAAAAACCAAGAATGACTATGCCGGTATTGCCATATCCTTAACACGCCCTCTCAATACGCATGTCATACCCATTTTTGAAGTCCTAAGCCTTTCAGACATTTTTCATGATTGTGTCGCGGCAAAGACTTTGTGAGAACGTCAGCTATCATGTTTTGAGTTGATAAGTGCTCTAATGTAAATAGTCCTGCTGAGACCGCTTCTCGTACAAAGTGATATTTAATACTTATGTGTTTAGTCCGTGCGTGAAAAACAGGATCTGATGCCAAATATTGAGCTCCTATGTTGTCAATAAAAATCGTCATCTTAGCCAAATCCTGTAAGCTCAGCTCATGAAAAAGATTTCGTAGGTATACTGCTTCTTTTGCAGCCTCTGCCAAACTAACGTATTCCGCTTCTGTAGAAGATAGTGCCACTGTTTTCTGTTTCTGCGACTTCCATGATATAGACGCTGAATATGAAAGCATAACCCGTGTAAGAACGTCGATCCAAGGCGCAGCCTCCTCAGTCAGCATCTGTATCGCCCATTAATGGTCGATTAGTTTTCGTAAATCGCAGTCCCATGTCAGAATTCCCGGCAAGATACCAAAGTACCCTTTTTGCTGCAAACCAATGACATTTATGTGGCTTGTTCACAAACTGTGCTAACTTTGAAACAATGTTAGAAATATCCGGCCTACTAGCCACCGACAAGTACATTAAAACTCCAATCAGTGATCTATATGGAAAATCTTTGGTCAAAACATCGTCTGGCTCATTATCGAATTGTATATTAACTTCTGCAGGAGTCGCAACGGGGTTGCACTGACTCATGCCAAATTGTTTCAATAAATCATTTATGTAGCTCGTCTGCTTTAATTCTATTTCACCATTACTCCGATTGATTTGCAAATCCAAACAAAAATTTGCTGGCCCGAATTCCTTTAATTCGAACTCTTCTTATAAACTATGTTTAATCCAGTCAACGTTTTGCATTTTACAGGCCGCAATCAATAAATCATCGACGTAAAGTAGCACGAGCACGAAGTCATCATCCGTATGACAGTAAAATAAGCAAGGTTCATTGACTGTAGATTTCAAACCTATACTTAGAAGTTTCGAACTAATTCTCAAATACCATTGACGACCTGCTTGCCGTAAACCATACAACGCTTTCTTTCAACGGCAAACATTGCCTCCAGTTTTCAGTTCCTTTAGCATTTTACGCGCCTTACTACCAATAACTGATTCATTATCATTCTTAGATACAATACGTTGCAACATTTCTGGTAAAAGCAGTGGCACTTGCATGATCACATGCTCATCTAATAAACCATTGAGGTATGCCGTTACGATATCAAATTGCCAAATTGCTGGTCCAATGGATCGGCCTTTTGCTCTCACGGGAATGCGGTTGCGTCCTCTCCTCTCCGCAGCCGCTCTCGTTGCCAAGGTTTCAAAGGGATGGTCCAATAGATCGTTTCGTTCGAGCCGAAGCGACGGACCTGAAGGTTCAAATTGCTGGTCCAGTGGATCGGCCTTTTGCTCTCACGGGAATGTGGTTACATCCTCTCCTCTCCACAGCCGCTCTCGTTGCCGATTGCGTCCTCTCCTCTCTGCAGCCGGTCTCGTTGTCGACTGCGTCTTTCCCTCTCTGCAGCCGCTCTCTTTGCCGAGGTTTCAAAGGAATGGTCCAATGGATCGTTTCGTTGGAACCAAAGCGATGGACCTGAGGGTGCAAATTGCTGGTCGAATGGATCGGCCTTTAGCTCTCACGGGAATGCGGTTGCGTCCTCTCCTCTCCACAGCCGCTCTCGTTGCCGATTGCGTCCACTTCTCTCTTCAGCCGCTCTCGTTGTCGACTGCGTCCTTTCCTCTCCGCAGCCGCTCTCGTTGCCGAGGATTCAAAGGGATGGTCCAATGGATCGTTTCGTGGGAGCCAAAGCTACGGACCTGAGGGTGCAAATTGCTGGTCCAATGGATCGGCCTTTAGCTCTCACGGGAATGCGGTTGCGTCCTCTCCTCTCCGCAGCCGCTCGTGTTACCGAGGTTTCAAAGGGATGGACCAATGGATCGTTTCGTTGGAGCCGAAGCGACGGACCTGAGGGTGCAAATTGCTGGTCCAATGGATCGGCCTTTAGCTCCCACGGGAATGCGGTTGCGTCCTCTCCTCTCCGCAGCCGCTCTCGTTGCCGAGGTTTCAAAGGGATGGTCCAATGGATCATTTCGTGGGAGCCAAAGCGACGGACCTGAGGGTGCAAATTGCTGGTCCAATGGATCGGCCTTTTGCTCTCACGGGAATGCGGTTGCGTTCTCTCCTCTCTGCAGCCGCTCTCGTTGCCGAGGTTACAAACGGATGGTCCAATGGATCGTTTCGTGGAAGCCAAAGCGACGGACCTGAGAGTGCAAATTGCTGGTCGAATGGATCGGCCTTTAGATCTCACGGGAATGCGGTTGCGTCCTCTCCTCCCCGCAGCCGCTCTCGTTGCCGAGGTTTCAAAGGGATGGTCCAATGGATCGTTTCGTTGGAGCCGAAGCGACGGACCTGAAGGTGCAAATTGCTGGTCCAATGGATCGGCCTTTTGCTCTCACGGGAATGCGGTTGCGTTCTCTCCTCTCTGCAGCCGCTCTCGTTGCCGAGGTTTCAAACGGATGGGCCAATGGATCGTTTCGTTGGAGCCGAAGCGACGGACCTGAGGGTGCAAATTGCTGGTCGAATGGATCAGCCTTTAGCTCTCACGGGAATGCGGTTGCGTCCTCTCCTCTCCGCAGCCGCTCTCGTTGCCGAGGTTTTAAAGGGATGGTCCAATGGATCGTTTCGTGGGAGCCAAAGCTACGGACGTGAGGGTGCAAATTGCTGGTCCAATGGATCGGCCTTTTGCTCTCACGGGAATGCGGTTGCGTCCTCTCCACTCCGCAGCCGCTCTCGTTGCCGAGGTTTCAAACGGATGGTCCAATGGATCGTTTCGTTGGAGCCGAAGCGACGGACCTTCAAATTATTGGTCCAATGGATCGGCCTTTTGCTCTCACGGGAATGCGGTTGCGTTCTCTCCTCTCTGCAGCGGCTCTCATTGCCGAGGTTTCAAAGGGATGGTCCAATGGATCGTTTCGTGGGAGCCAAAGCGACGGACCTGAGAGTGCAAATTGCTGGTCCAATGGATTGGCCTTTAGCTCTCATGGGAATGCGGTTGCGTCCTCTCCTCTCCGTAGCCGCTCTCGTTGCCGAGGTTTCAAAGGGGTGGTCCAATGGGTTTGCTCTCACGGGAATGCGGTTGCGTTCTCTCCTCCGAGGTTTCAAACAGATGGTCTAATGGGTCGTTTCGTGGGAGCCAAAGCGACGGACCTGAGCGTGCAAATTGCTGGTCCAATGGATCGGCCTTTTGCTCTCACGGGAATGCGGTTGCGTCCTCTCCTCTCCGCAGCCGCTCGTGTTACCGAGGTTTCAAAGGGATGGTCCAATGGATCGTTTCGTTGGAGCCGAAGCGACGGACCTGAGGGTGCAAATTGCTGGTCGAATGGATCGGCCTTTAGCTCTCACGGGAATGCGGTTGCGTCCTCTCCTCTCCACAGCCGCTCTCGTTGCCGATTGCGTCCACTTTTCTCTTCAGCCGCTCTCGTTGTCGACTGCGTCCTTTCCTCTCCGCAGCCGCTCTCGTTGCCGAGGATTCAAAGGGATGGTCCAATGGATCGTTTCGTGGGAGCCAAAGCTACGGACCTGAGGGTGCAAATTGCTGGCCCAATGGATCGGCCTTTTGCTCTCACGGGAATGCGGTTGCGTCCTCTCCTCTCCGCAGCCGCTCTCGTTGCCGAGGTTTCAAAGGGATGGTCCAATGGATCGTTTCGTTGGAGCCGAAGCGACGGACCTTCAAATTAATGGTCCAATGGATCGGCCTTTTGCTCTCACGGGAATGCGGTTGCGTTCTCCCCTCTCTGCAGCCGCTCTCGTTGCCGAGGTTTCAAAGGGATGGTCCAATGGATCGTTTCGTTGGAGCCGAAGCGACGGACCTGAAGGTGCAAATTGCTGGTCCAATGGATCGGCCTTTTGCTCTCACGGGAATGCGGTTGCGTTCTCTCCTCTCTGCAGCCGCTCGTGTTACCGAGGTTTCAAAGGGATGGTCCAATGGATCGTTTCGTTGGAGCCGAAGCGACGGACCTGAGGGTGCAAATTGCTGGTCGAATGGATCGGCCTTTAGCTCTGACGGGAATGCGGTTGCGTCCTCTCCTCTCCACAGCCGCTCTCGTTGCCGATTGCGTCCACTCCTCTCTTCAGCCGCTCTTGTTGTCGACTGCGTCCTTTCCTCTCCGCAGCCGCTCTCGTTGCCGAGGTTTCAAAGGGATGGTCCAATGGATCGTTTCGTGGGAGCCAAAGCGACGGACCTGAGGGTGCAAATTGCTGGTCCAATGGATCGGCCTTTAGCTCTCACGGGAATGCGGTTGCGTCCTCTCCTCTCCGCAGCCGCTCTCATTGCCGAGGTTTCAAAGGGATGGTCCAATGGATCGTTTCGTTGGAGCCGAAGCGACGGACAGACGGACAGCTCCCCTCTCCGTAGCCGCTCTCGTTGCCGAGGTTTCAAAGGGATGGTCCAATGGATCGTTTCGTTGGAGCCGAAGCGACGGACCTGAAGGTGCAAATTGCTGGTCCAATGGATCGGCCTTTTGCTCTCACGGGAATGCGGTCACGTTCTCTCCTCTCTGCAGCCGCTCTCGTTGCCGAGGTTTCAAACGGATGGTCCAATGGATCGTTTCGTGGAAGCCAAAGCGACGGACCTGAGGGTGCAAATTGCTGGTCCAATGGATCGGCCTTTAGCTCTCACGGGAATGCGGTTGCGTCCTCTCCTCTCCGCAGCCGCTCGTATTACCGAGGTTTCAAAGGGATGTTCCAATGCATCGTTTCGTTGGAGCCGAAGCGACGGACCTGAAGGTGCAAATTGCTGGTCCAATGGATCGGCCTTTTGCTCTCACGGGAATGCGGTTGCGTTCTCTCCTCTCTGCAGCCGCTCGTGTTAACGAGGTTTCAAAGGGATGGTCCAATGGATCGTTTCGTTGGAGCCGAAGCGACGGACCTGAGGGTGCAAATTGCTGGTCGAATGGATCGGCCTTTAGCTCTCACGGGAATGCGGTTGCGTCCTCTCCTCTCCACAGCCGCTCTCGTTGCCGATTGCGTCCACTTCTCTCTTCAGCCGCTCTCGTTGTCGACTGCGTCCTTTCCTCTCCGCAGCCGCTCTCGTTGCCGAGGATTCAAAGGGATGGTCCAATGGATCGTTTCGTGGGAGCCAAAGCTACGGACCTGAGGGTGCAAATTGCTGGTCCAATGGATCGGCCTTTTGCTCTCACGGGAATGCGGTTGCGTTCTCTCCTCTCTGCAGCCGCTCTTGTTGCCGAGGTTTCAAACGGATGGTCCAATGGATCCTTTCGTGGGAGCCAAAGCGACGGACCTGAGGGTGCAAATTGCTGGTCCAATGGATCGGCCTTTAGCTCTCACGGTAATGCGGTTGCTTCCTCTTCTCTCCGCAGCCACTCGTGTTACCGAGGTTTCAAAGGAATGGTTCAATGGATCCTTTAGTGGGAGCCGAAGCGACGGACCTGAGAGTGCAAATTGCTGGTCCAATGGATTGGCCTTTAGCTCTCACGGGAATGCGGTTGCGTTCTCTCCTCTCTGCAGCCGCTCTCGTTGCCGAGGTTACAAACGGATGGTCCAATGGATCGTTTCGTGGAAGCCAAAGCGACGGACCTGAGAGTGCAAATTGCTGGTCGAATGGATCGGCCTTTAGATCTCACGGGAATGCGGTTGCGTCCTCTCCTCCCCGCAGCCGCTCTCGTTGCCGAGGTTTCAAAGGGATGGTCCAATGGATCGTTTCGTTGGAGCCGAAGCGACGGACCTGAAGGTGCAAATTGCTGGTCCAATGGATCGGCCTTTTGCTCTCACGGGAATGCGGTTGCGTCCTCTCCTCTCCGCAGCCGCTCTCGTTGCCAAGGTTTCAAAGGGATGGTCCAATAGATCGTTTCGTTCGAGCCGAAGCGACGGACCTGAAGGTTCAAATTGCTGGTCCAGTGGATCGGCCTTTTGCTCTCACGGGAATGTGGTTACATCCTCTCCTCTCCACAGCCGCTCTCGTTGCCGATTGCGTCCTCTCCTCTCTGCAGCCGGTCTCGTTGTCGACTGCGTCTTTCCCTCTCTGCAGCCGCTCTCTTTGCCGAGGTTTCAAAGGAATGGTCCAATGGATCGTTTCGTTGGAACCAAAGCGATGGACCTGAGGGTGCAAATTGCTGGTCGAATGGATCGGCCTTTAGCTCTCACGGGAATGCGGTTGCGTCCTCTCCTCTCCACAGCCGCTCTCGTTGCCGATTGCGTCCACTTCTCTCTTCAGCCGCTCTCGTTGTCGACTGCGTCCTTTCCTCTCCGCAGCCGCTCTCGTTGCCGAGGATTCAAAGGGATGGTCCAATGGATCGTTTCGTGGGAGCCAAAGCTACGGACCTGAGGGTGCAAATTGCTGGTCCAATGGATCGGCCTTTAGCTCTCACGGGAATGCGGTTGCGTCCTCTCCTCTCCGCAGCCGCTCGTGTTACCGAGGTTTCAAAGGGATGGACCAATGGATCGTTTCGTTGGAGCCGAAGCGACGGACCTGAGGGTGCAAATTGCTGGTCCAATGGATCGGCCTTTAGCTCCCACGGGAATGCGGTTGCGTCCTCTCCTCTCCGCAGCCGCTCTCGTTGCCGAGGTTTCAAAGGGATGGTCCAATGGATCATTTCGTGGGAGCCAAAGCGACGGACCTGAGGGTGCAAATTGCTGGTCCAATGGATCGGCCTTTTGCTCTCACGGGAATGCGGTTGCGTTCTCTCCTCTCTGCAGCCGCTCTCGTTGCCGAGGTTACAAACGGATGGTCCAATGGATCGTTTCGTGGAAGCCAAAGCGACGGACCTGAGAGTGCAAATTGCTGGTCGAATGGATCGGCCTTTAGATCTCACGGGAATGCGGTTGCGTCCTCTCCTCCCCGCAGCCGCTCTCGTTGCCGAGGTTTCAAAGGGATGGTCCAATGGATCGTTTCGTTGGAGCCGAAGCGACGGACCTGAAGGTGCAAATTGCTGGTCCAATGGATCGGCCTTTTGCTCTCACGGGAATGCGGTTGCGTTCTCTCCTCTCTGCAGCCGCTCTCGTTGCCGAGGTTTCAAACGGATGGGCCAATGGATCGTTTCGTTGGAGCCGAAGCGACGGACCTGAGGGTGCAAATTGCTGGTCGAATGGATCAGCCTTTAGCTCTCACGGGAATGCGGTTGCGTCCTCTCCTCTCCGCAGCCGCTCTCGTTGCCGAGGTTTTAAAGGGATGGTCCAATGGATCGTTTCGTGGGAGCCAAAGCTACGGACGTGAGGGTGCAAATTGCTGGTCCAATGGATCGGCCTTTTGCTCTCACGGGAATGCGGTTGCGTCCTCTCCACTCCGCAGCCGCTCTCGTTGCCGAGGTTTCAAACGGATGGTCCAATGGATCGTTTCGTTGGAGCCGAAGCGACGGACCTTCAAATTATTGGTCCAATGGATCGGCCTTTTGCTCTCACGGGAATGCGGTTGCGTTCTCTCCTCTCTGCAGCCGCTCTCGTTGCCGAGGTTTTAAAGGGATGGTCCAATGGATCGTTTCGTGGGAGCCAAAGCTACGGACGTGAGGGTGCAAATTGCTGGTCCAATGGATCGGCCTTTTGCTCTCACGGGAATGCGGTTGCGTCCTCTCCACTCCGCAGCCGCTCTCGTTGCCGAGGTTTCAAACGGATGGTCCAATGGATCGTTTCGTTGAAGCCGAAGCGACGGACCTTCAAATTATTGGTCCAATGGATTGGCCTTTAGCTCTCATGGGAATGCGGTTGCGTCCTCTCCTCTCCGTAGCCGCTCTCGTTGCCGAGGTTTCAAAGGGGTGGTCCAATGGGTTTGCTCTCACGGGAATGCGGTTGCGTTCTCTCCTCCGAGGTTTCAAACAGATGGTCCAATGGGTCGTTTCGTGGGAGCCAAAGCGACGGACCTGAGCGTGCAAATTGCTGGTCCAATGGATCGGCCTTTTGCTCTCACGGGAATGCGGTTGCGTCCTCTCCTCTCCGCAGCCGCTCGTGTTACCGAGGTTTCAAAGGGATGGTCCAATGGATCGTTTCGTTGGAGCCGAAGCGACGGACCTGAGGGTGCAAATTGCTGGTCGAATGGATCGGCCTTTAGCTCTCACGGGAATGCGGTTGCGTCCTCTCCTCTCCACAGCCGCTCTCGTTGCCGATTGCGTCCACTTTTCTCTTCAGCCGCTCTCGTTGTCGACTGCGTCCTTTCCTCTCCGCAGCCGCTCTCGTTGCCGAGGATTCAAAGGGATGGTCCAATGGATCGTTTCGTGGGAGCCAAAGCTACGGACCTGAGGGTGCAAATTGCTGGTCCAATGGATCGGCCTTTTGCTCTCACGGGAATGCGGTTGCGTCCTCTCCTCTCCGCAGCCGCTCTCGTTGCCGAGGTTTCAAAGGGATGGTCCAATGGATCGTTTCGTTGGAGCCGAAGCGACGGACCTTCAAATTAATGGTCCAATGGATCGGCCTTTTGCTCTCACGGGAATGCGGTTGCGTTCTCCCCTCTCTGCAGCCGCTCTCGTTGCCGAGGTTTCAAAGGGATGGTCCAATGGATCGTTTCGTTGGAGCCGAAGCGACGGACCTGAAGGTGCAAATTGCTGGTCCAATGGATCGGCCTTTTGCTCTCACGGGAATGCGGTTGCGTTCTCTCCTCTCTGCAGCCGCTCGTGTTACCGAGGTTTCAAAGGGATGGTCCAATGGATCGTTTCGTTGGAGCCGAAGCGACGGACCTGAGGGTGCAAATTGCTGGTCGAATGGATCGGCCTTTAGCTCTGACGGGAATGCGGTTGCGTCCTCTCCTCTCCACAGCCGCTCTCGTTGCCGATTGCGTCCACTCCTCTCTTCAGCCGCTCTTGTTGTCGACTGCGTCCTTTCCTCTCCGCAGCCGCTCTCGTTGCCGAGGTTTCAAAGGGATGGTCCAATGGATCGTTTCGTGGGAGCCAAAGCGACGGACCTGAGGGTGCAAATTGCTGGTCCAATGGATCGGCCTTTAGCTCTCACGGGAATGCGGTTGCGTCCTCTCCTCTCCGCAGCCGCTCTCATTGCCGAGGTTTCAAAGGGATGGTCCAATGGATCGTTTCGTTGGAGCCGAAGCGACGGACAGACGGACAGCTCCCCTCTCCGTAGCCGCTCTCGTTGCCGAGGTTTCAAAGGGATGGCCCAATGGATCGTTTCGTTGGAGCCGACGCGACGGACCTGAAGGTGCAAACTGCTGGTCCAATGGATCGGCCTTTTGCTCTCACGGGAATGCGGTCACGTTCTCTCCTCTCTGCAGCCGCTCTCGTTGCCGAGGTTTCAAACGGATGGTCCAATGGATCGTTTCGTGGAAGCCAAAGCGACGGACCTGAGGGTGCAAATTGCTGGTCCAATGGATCGGCCTTTAGCTCTCACGGGAATGCGGTTGCGTCCTCTCCTCTCCGCAGCCGCTCGTATTACCGAGGTTTCAAAGGGATGTTCCAATGCATCGTTTCGTTGGAGCCGAAGCGACGGACCTGAAGGTGCAAATTGCTGGTCCAATGGATCGGCCTTTTGCTCTCACGGGAATGCGGTTGCGTTCTCTCCTCTCTGCAGCCGCTCGTGTTAACGAGGTTTCAAAGGGATGGTCCAATGGATCGTTTCGTTGGAGCCGAAGCGACGGACCTGAGGGTGCAAATTGCTGGTCGAATGGATCGGCCTTTAGCTCTCACGGGAATGCGGTTGCGTCCTCTCCTCTCCACAGCCGCTCTCGTTGCCGATTGCGTCCACTTCTCTCTTCAGCCGCTCTCGTTGTCGACTGCGTCCTTTCCTCTCCGCAGCCGCTCTCGTTGCCGAGGATTCAAAGGGATGGTCCAATGGATCGTTTCGTGGGAGCCAAAGCTACGGACCTGAGGGTGCAAATTGCTGGTCCAATGGATCGGCCTTTTGCTCTCACGGGAATGCGGTTGCGTTCTCTCCTCTCTGCAGCCGCTCTCGTTGCCGAGGTTTTAAAGGGATGGTCCAATGGATCGTTTCGTGGGAGCCAAAGCGACGGACCTGAGGGTGCAAATTGCTGGTCCAATGGATCGGCCTTTAGCTCTCACGGTAATGCGGTTGCTTCCTCTTCTCTCCGCAGCCACTCGTGTTACCGAGGTTTCAAAGGGATGGTCCAATGGATCGTTTAGTGGGAGCCGAAGCGACGGACCTGAGAGTGCAAATTGCTGGTCCAATGGATTGGCCTTTAGCTCTAACGGGAATGCGGTTGCGTCCTCTCTTCTCCACAGCCGCTCTCGTTGCCGATTGCGTCCACTCCTCTCTTCAGCCGCTCTCGTTGTCGACTGCGTCCTTTCCTCTCCGCAGCCGCTCTCGTTGCCGAGGATTCAAAGGGATGGTCCAATGGATCGTTTCGTGGGAGCCAAAGCTACTGACCTGAGGGTGCAAATTGCTGGTCCAATGGATCGGCCTTTTGCTCTCACGGGAATGCGGTTGCGTCCTCTCCTCTCCGCAGCCGCTCGTGTTACCGAGGTTTCAAAGGGATGGTCCAATGGATCGTTTCGTTGGAGCCGAAGCGACGGACCTGAGGGTGCAAATTGCTGGTCGAATTTTTTTTTATTTTTTTTTTTTTTTATGACAGATGAAACCAAGCTCAGGGGATGCCCCCTATCCATGCACAGCATTTGTTGGTTCCGAAGGTATGACAGGTTAGTGGGAAGGGGGAAAGAGGGAGTAGTGACGGTTTACACCTCGCTTAAATGTTTCGATGCTGTAAGTAGGCGGGAAGACATTCGCAGGGAGATTATTCCACAATCTAACGACGCGACCGAAAAACGAACTCTCACGGTAATGCGTGGTTCGTTGGAACGGAATCGCGACATAAAAGGGGTGCACCGCTCTGGAAAGCCGAGTAGTTCTGCTAAATACCTGAACCGGAGGAATCAGGCTGGCTACTTCAGAGGAACATTTACCGTGAAAGTAGCGGTAAAATAGTGCTACACACCCTACATCACGACGACGCTCCAAGGTTTCAATAGAGCTGGATACCCTACTGTCCCCTATAAGTTTTAACGCACGACATTGGACTCGGTCTAGGAGCTGAAGATATGTTCGCGAAGCTCCCGACCATATATGCGAATTGTACTCCATTTTCGGACGGATATAGGTGGTGTAGATACAACGAAGATCGGTTGGAGTGAAGTACTTCTTACACCGCTTAAGAAAGCCTAAGCACTTGGCTGCTTCTTTCGACACGTCAAAGATGTGATCGTTCCAGCGAAGATCACATTGGATTGACATGCCCAGAACATCAAGAGCCTCCGACTCATTAATATCCACACCACCCATATTTAGAGGTGGGAAGTTGTCACCCGCCAAACGCTTGTGGGTTAACAAACAGCATTGGGTCTTCCGCGCATTAAAATCGACCCGATTCGCTTGACCCCACTCCTGGATTTTGTTGAGGTCAGATTGGAGTGTGTCATTCATAGTTCTGCGTTTTCTATTGATCTCCAGAATAGAAGGACGCCTGGAGAATGAATATGAATGACAAATGCTGCTGTCATCAGCAAACGAGTAGACGGGGTTTGATGTCAATGACAGAAGGTCATTGATGAAAATAAGAAAAAGTGTCGGAGACAGGACCGAACCCTGCGGAACTCCAGCATTAATGGAGTGCTCTTCGGAAGCAAAGCCGTCTATCACAGCCCGAATAGAACGGCCGCTGAGGAAACTCGATATCCATCGAGTGAAAGGACTGCTCCACCGCTCAGTGAGAAACGCCATCAGATCGCCGATCGCTGATCATTTCGTTGCTCTCTAGATACCTCATCAATTTAAAATTTACAATGCTCTCCATGACCTTAGAGAGCACTGAGCAGATTGCTATGGGCCGGTAATTTGCAGGATTCGTAGCCTCACCTTTTTTGGGAACTGGCTGCACATTGGCAATCTTCCAGGAAGCTGGAAAAACTCCTGAAGTATAAGATAAATTAAAGAGATTGCGCAATGGGCGAGCCAGTGTTGAGGCGCACTTTCTCAACACGTGGGCTGAAATGCCATCCGGTCCCGAGGATTTATTGACGTTGAGGTTTACAAGCACTCTTTTAACAGCCCGCGTTCGAAAGTGTATCTCAGGCATAATATGAGACACACCATCGATCACGGGTAGTGGTTGGCTACTCTCAGGAAGAGAGCAGTTTTCAGCAAACATTTTGGCTAATAAGTTTGCCTTATCAACCGAGTGAGTGAAGATCTGATCATCCTTGAGGAGAGTTGGAATAGACGATCGCGTCTGATTCTTCACCCTCCCCACGAACGACCAAAAGTTCTTACTACCCTTATGGTATTGAAGAACTCTACGTCTAAGGCGCTGCTCGTAGAGAGCTTTTTCGCGCTTTAGAGTGGCATTACACCTATTTTTGGCCTGATTGCGCAGCAGTTTAGTATCAGCAGTTTTGTTTAAGCGCCAATTCCTAAATGCTTCCTCTTTGGACCTGACTGCTTGTCTGCAAGTCGCATTAAACCAGGAATGATCTTTTGGTTTAATGGAAATTCTTTTATTGGGTATGAAAGACCTCATAACAAATAAAATTATATTTTCTACCAATTTTGCTGCAGCATTTATGTTTCTATCCCTGAAACACAATTGCCAATTGAAACGGCTGAAAAAGGAGTTCAGCGCATCCCAATTAGCCTTCTCATAAAGCCACACTGTCCGCTTCGTAGCTGGCTTTTGAGCGGATTGAAGACTAGAATATGGGAAGGTAGCAGAAATTGTAGCATGGTCCGAATTACCAAGAGGTGCAAGAACATTCACATCATACTTGCTGTGATGTGAAGTTAGAAAAAGGTCCAGAATATTTTGGTTTTGCCCATCAACGCAGGGAAAGTGCGTTGGTTCCTTCACTAATTGAGTCAAATTATTAGACTCAGCAAATAACTCAACATACAAACCCTCGGGTGTCGTGTGACTCGAATGACGTAGCCAATTGGAATTATGAACATTGAAATCACCAGCAACAACAATTTCACTGTTCGGATACGATTCCAGAATTTTAGAGATCGAATCAGAGAGACTGTCCAGTTTATCAAAAGTTGGCAGCCTCCCTAGACCCGGGCTTCTATAAACGAAGCAGAAGTGCAGGATGTGCGACTGGATTTTGAACTTAACCCACATGGAGCTAAATTCGGCATCCGACGTGCAAAGGTGTTGCTTACACTGGTACGCAACATCACTGCGAATGTATAAGGCGAGGCCTCTGTGAGGTAAAAATAATGGCAGTAGATGGTACCCCGGCATGTGAAAGTCCAGTGGATCTGCACCCTCAGACACCTGGGTCTCACCCAGTGCCATTATATGCGGTTGGTGAGTACAAATATGCGCATAGACCGCGAAGAAATTCGCCCTCAAGCCACGTACATTAGTGGAGTCTATGCGGAATTTTGTCATCGCCGCCCACTGTAGCGAAGTGTAAGGTCAGCCGTACAAGCAGCCACGCGTACGACGCAAGCAAAGCAAAACGCGACAAGACAAGTGTTATGCCTTTATCTTGCCGCGCTTCAGCCCACGCAGCACTCACAGCCGCATGCACACCTAACGGGACCAGGAAGAAGAAGGAGGAGTGAAAGCAAACGAAATGCTGAGCTTTACTACGGAGAGCATAAAAAAGCCCCTCGCATGGTTCTCTGCGTTCCGTTTGATTGTGTATTATTTGTTGTAATTGATAGAATTTTTATTTATTTTGTTGTTAAGTTGAGTTGCTAATAAGTGCACTATTGTTTGTTTATGGAAAACTATTGTTTGGTGAAGTTTATTATTGTAATAAAAGTGTTTCGCGGCGTGGGTAATTATTTGCACTATTGATTTCGGTTTTATTTGCGCGAACACTAATTAACAACAAGTACTGGCGGGCACACCATCCGCCTCCGTCCGCGGTCACATCACAACTCCCAATGGTCACATCACAACTCCGAATGGATCGGCCTTTAGCTCTCACGGGAATGCGGTTGCGTCCTCTCCTCTCCACAGCCGCTCTCGTTGCCGATTGCGTCCACTTCTCTCTTCAGCCGCTCTCGTTGTCGACTGCGTCCTTTCCTCTCCGCAGCCGCTCTCGTTGCCGAGGATTCAAAGGGATGGTCGTGGGAGCCAAAGGGACGGACCTGAGCGTGCAAATTGCTGGTCCAATGGATCGGCCTTTAGCTCTCACGGGAATGCGGTTGCGTCCTCTCCTCTCCGCAGCCGCTCGTGTTACCGAGGTTTCAAAGGGATGGTCCAACGGATCGTTTCGTTGGAGCCGAAGCGACGTACCTGAGGGTGCAAATTGCTGGTCGAATGGATCGGCCTTTAGCTCTCACGCGAATGCGGTTGCGTCCTCTCCTCTCCACAGCCGCTCTCGTTGCCGATTGCGTCCACTCCTCTCTTCAGCCGCTCTCGTTGTCGACTGCGTCCTTTCCTCTCCGCAACCGCTCTCGTTGCCGAGGATTCAAAGGGATGGTCCAATGGATCGTTTCGTGGGAGCCAAAGCTACGGACCTGAGGGTGCAAATTGCTGGTCCAATGGATCGGCCTTTTGCTCTCACGGGAATGCGGTTGCGTCCTCTCCTCTCCGCAGCCGCTCTCGTTGCCGAGGTTTCAAAGGGATGGTCCAATGGATCGTTTCGTTGGAGCCGAAGCGACGGACCTTCAAATTACTGGTCCAATGGATCGGCCTTTAGCTCTCACGGGAATGCGGTTGCGTCCACTCCTCTCCGCAGCCGCTCGTGTTACCGAGGTTTCAAAGGGATGGTCCAATGGATCGTTTCGTTGGAGCCGAAGCGACGGACCTGAGGGTGCAAATTGCTGGTCGAATAGATCGGCCTTTAGCTCTCACGGGAATGCGGTTGCGTCCTCTCCTCTCCACAGCCGCTCTCGTTGCCGATTGCGTCCACTCCTCTCTTCAGCCGCTCTCGTTGTCGACTGCGTCCTTTCCTCTCCGCAGCCGCTCTCGTTGCCGAGGATTCAAAGGGATGGTCCAATGGATCGTTTCGTGGGAGCCAAAGCTACGGACCTCAGGGTGCAAATTGCTGGTCCAATGGATCGGCCTTTTGCTCTCACGGGAATGCGGTTGCGTCCTCTCCTCTCCGCAGCCGCTCTCGTTGCCGAGGTTTCAAAGGGATGGTCCAATGGATCGTTTCTTGGGAGCCAAAGCGACGGACCTGAGGGTGCAAATTGCTGGTCGAATGGATCGGCCTGTAGCTCTCACGGGAATGCGGTTGCGTCCTCTCCTCTCCACAGCCGCTCTCGTTTCCGATTGCGTCCACTACTCTCTTCAGCCGCTCTCGTTGTCGACTGCGTCCTTTCCTCTCCGCAGCCGCTCTCGTTGCCGAGGTTTCAAAGGGATGGTCCAATGGATTGTTTCGTGGGAGCCAAAGCGACGGACCTGAGGGTGCAAATTGCTGATCCAATGGATCGGCCTTTAGCTCTCAAGGGAATGCGGTTGCGTCCTCTAGTCTCCGCAGCCGCTCTCGTTGCCGAGGTTTGAAACGGATGGTCCAATGGATCGTTTCGTGGGAGCCAAAGCGACGGGCCTGATGGTGCAGATTGCTGGTCCAATGGATCGGCCTTTTGCTCTCACGGGAATGCGGTTGCGTCCACTCCTCTCCGCAGCCGCTCTCGTTGGCGATTGCGTCCACTCCTCTCTTCAGCCGCTCTCGTTGTCGGCTGCGTCCTTTCCTCTCCGCAGCCGCTCTCGTTGCCGAGGTTTCAACGGGATGGTCCAATGGATCGTTTCGTTGGAGCCGAAGCGACGGACCTGAGGGTGCAAATTGCTGGTCCAATGGATCGGCCTTTAGCTCTCAAGGGAATGCGGTTGCGTCCTCTAGTCTCCGCAGCCGCTCTCGTTGCCGAGGTTTCAAACGGATGGTCCAATGGATCGTTTCATGGGAGCCAAAGCGACGGACCTGAGGGTGCAAATTGCTGGTCCAATGGATCGGCCTTTTGCTCTCACGGGAATGCGGTTGCGTCCACTCCTCTCCGCAGCCGCTCTCGTTGGCGATTGCGTCCACTCCTCTCTTCAGCCGCTCTCGTTGTCGGCTGCGTCCTTTCCTCTCCGCAGCCGCTCTCGTTGCCGAGGTTTCAACGGGATGGTCCAATGGATCGTTTCGTTGGAGCCGAAGCGACGGACCTGAGGGTGCAAATTGCTGGTCCAATGGATCGGCCTTTAGCTCTCAAGGGAATGCGGTTGCGTCCTCTAGTCTCCGCAGCCGCTCTCGTTGTCGAGGTTTCAAACGGATGGTCCAATGGATCGTTTCGTGGGAGCCAAAGCGACGGACCTGAGGGTGCAAATTGCTGGTCCAATGGATCGGCCTTTAGCTCTCACGGGAATGCGGTTGCGTCCTCTAGTCTCCGCAGCCGCTCTCGTTGCGGAGGTTTCAAACGGATGGTCCAATGGATCGTTTCGTGGGAGCCAAAGCTACGGGCCTGAGGGTGCAAATTGCTGGTCCAATGGATCGGTCTTTTGCTCTCACGGGAATGCGGTTGCGTCCTCTCCTCTCCGCAGCCGCTCTCGTTGCCGAGGTTTCAACGGGATGGTCCAATGGATCGTTTCGTTGGAGCCGAAGCGACGGACCTGAGGGTGCAAATTGCTGGTCCAATGGATCGGCCTTTAGCTCTCATGGGAATGCGGTTGCGTCCTCTAGTCTCCGCAGCCGCTCTCGTTGCGGAGGTTTCAAACGGATGGTCCAATGGATCGTTTCGTGGGAGCCAAAGCTACGGGCCTGAGGGTGCAAATTGCTGGTCCAATGGATCGGTCTTTTGCTCTCACGGGAATGCGGTTGCGTCCTCTCCTCTCCGCAGCCGCTCTCGTTGCCGAGGTTTCAACGGGATGGTCCAATGGATCGTTTCGTTGGAACCGAAGCGACGGACCTGAGGGTGCAAATTGCTGGTCGAATGGATCGGCCTTTAGCTCTCACGGGAATGCGGTTGCATTCTCTCCTCTCCACAGCCGGTCTCGTTGCCGATTGCGTCCACTCCTCTCTTCAGCCGCTCTCGTTGTCGACTGCGTCCTTTCCTCTCCGCAGCCGCTCTCGTTGCCGAGGTTTCAAAAGGATGGTCCAATGGATTGTTTCGTGGGAGCCAAAGCGACGGACCTGAGGGTGCAAATTGCTGGTCCAATGGATCGGCCTTTAGCTCTCAAGGGAATGCGGTTGCGTCCTGTAGTCTCCGCAGCCGCTCTCGTTGCCGAGGTTTCAAACGGATGGTCCAATGGATCGTTTCGTGGGAGCCAAAGCGACGGACCTGAGGGTGCAAATTGCTGGTCCAATGGATCGGCCTTTAGCTCTCATGGGAATGCGGTTGCGTCCTCTCCTCTCCGCAGCCGCTCTCGTTGCCGAGGTTTCAAAGGGATGGTCCAATGGATCGTTTCGCTGGAGCCGAAGCGACGGACCTTCAAATTACTGGTCCAATGGATCGGTCTTTTGCTCTCACGGGATTGCGGTTGCGTTCTCTCCTCTCCGCAGCCGCTCTCGTTGCCGAGGTTTCAAAGGGATGGTCCAAAGGATCGTTTCGTGGGAGCCAAAGCGACGGACCTGAGGGTAAATTGCTGGTCCAATGCCGCTCTCGCCGCCGAGGTTTCAAAGGGATGGTCCAATGGATCGTTTCGTTGGAGCCGAAGCGACGGACCTGAGGGTGCAAATTGCTGGTCCAATGGCTCGGCCTTTAGCTTTCACGGGAATGCGGTTGCGTCCTCTCCTCTCCACAGCCGCTCTCGCTGCCGATTGCGTCCACTCCTCTCTTCAGCCGCTCTCGTTGTCGACGCAGTCGACTGGTCCAATGGATCGGCCTTTTGCTCTCATGGGAATGCGGATGCGTCCTCTCTTCTCCGTAGCCGCTCTCGTTGCCGAGGTTTCAACGGGATGGTCCAATGGATCGTTTCGTTGAAGCCGAAGCGACGGACCTGAGGGTGCAAATTGCTGGTCCAATGGATCGGCCTTTAGCTCTCACGGGAATGCGGTTGCGTCCTCTCCTCTCCACAGCCGCTCTCGTTGGCGATTGCGTCCACTCCTCTCTTCAGCCGCTCTCGTTGTCGGCTGCGTCCTTTCCTCTCCGCAGCCGCTCTCGTTGCCGAGGTTTCAACGGGATGGTCCAATGGATCGTTTCGTTGGAGCCGAAGCGACGGACCTGAGGGTGCAAATTGCTGGTCCAATGGATAGACCTTTTGATCTCACGGGAGAGCGGTTGCCTCCACTCCTCTCTGCAGCCGCTCTCGTTGCCGATTACGTCCACTCCTCTCTTCAGCCGCTCTCGTTGTCGACTGCGTCTTTCCCTCTCTGCAGCCGCTCTCGTTGCCGTTTGCGTCCACTCCTCTCTTCAGCCGCTCTCGTTGTCGACTGCGTCCTATCCTCTCTGCAGCCACTCTCGTTGCCGAGGTTTCAAAGGGATGGTCCAATGGATCGCTTCGTTGGAGCCGAAGCGACGGACCAGGGGGTGCAAAGTTGCCGGTCCAATGGATCGGCCTTTTGCTCTCACGGGAATGCGGTTGCGTCCTCTCCTCTCTGCAGCCGCTCTCGTTGCCGAGGTTTCAAACGGATGGTCCAATGGATTGTTTCGTGGGAGCCAAAGCGACGGACCTGAGGGTGCAAATTGCTGGTCCAATGGATCGGGCTTTAGCTCTCAAGGGAATGCGGTTGCGTCCTCTAGTCTCTGCAGCCGCTCTCGTTGCCGAGGTTTCAAGCGGATGGTCCAATGGATCGTTTCGTGGGAGCCAAAGCGACGGACCTGAGGGTGCAAATTGCTGGTCCAATGGGTCGGCCTTTAGCTCTCACGGGAATGCGGTTGCGTCCTCTCCTCTCCGCAGCCGCTCTCGTTGCCGAGGTTTCAAAGGGATGGTCCAATGGATCGTTTCGCTGGAGCCGAAGCGACGGACCTTCAAATTACTGGTCCAATGGATCGGTCTTTTGCTCTCACGGGATTGCGGTTGCGTTCTCTCCTCTCTGCAGCCGCTCCAATGGATCGGCCTTTTGCTCTCACGGGAATGCCGTTGCGTCCTCTCCTCTCTGCAGCCGCTCTCGTTGCCGAGGTTTGAAACGGATGGTCCAATGGATTGTTTCGTGGGAGCCAAAGCGACGGACCTGAGGGTGCAAATTGCTGGTCCAATGGATCGGCCTTTAGCTCTCAAGGGAATGCGGTTGCGTCCTCTAGTCTCCGCAGCCGCTCTCGTTGCCGAGGTTTCAAACGGATGGTCCAATGGATCGTTTCGTGGGAGCCAAAGCGACGGACCTGAGGGTGCAAATTGCTGGTCCAATGGATCGGCCTTTAGCTCTCACGGCCTTTAGCTCTCTCGTTGCCGAGGTTTCAAAGGGATGGTCCAATGGATCGTTTCGCTGGAGCCGAAGCGACGGACCTTCAAATTACTGGTCCAATGGATCGGTCTTTTGCTCTCACGGGATTGCGGTTGCGTTCTCTCCTCTCCGCAGCCGCTCTCGTTGCCGAGGTTTCAAAGGGATGGTCCAATGGATCGTTTCGTGGGAGCCAAAGCGACGGACCTGAGGGTAAATTGCTGGTCCAATGCCGCTCTCGCCGCCGAGGTTTCAAAGGGATTGTCCAATGGATCGTTTCGTTGGAGCCGAAGCGACGGACCTGAGGGTGCAAATTGCTGGTCCAATGGCTCGGCCTTTAGCTTTCACAGGAATGCGGTTGCGTCCTCTCCTCTCCACAGCCGCTCTCGCTGCCGATTGCGTCCACTCCTCTCTTCAGCCGCTCTCGTTGTCGACTGAGGGTGCAAATTGCTGGTCCAATCGATCAGCCTTTTTCTCTCACGGGAATGCGGTTGTGTCCTCTCCTCTCTGCAGCCGCTCTCGTTGCCGAGGTTTCAAACGGATGGTCCAATGGATCGTTTCATGGGAGCCAAAGCGACGGACCTGAGGGTAAATTGCTGGTCCAATGCCGCTCTCGTTGCCGAGGTTTCAAACGGATGGTCCAATGGATCGTTTCGTGGGAGCCAAAGCGACGGACCTGAGCGTGCAAATTGCTGGTCCAATGGATCGGCCTTTTGCTCTCACGGGAATGCGGTTGCATTCTCTCCTCTCTGCAGCCGATCTCGCCGCCGAGGTTTCAAAGGGATGGTCCAATGGATCGTTTCGTTGGAGCCGAAGCGACGGACCTGAGGGTGCAAATTGCTGGTCCAATGGCTCGGCCTTTAGCTTTCACGGGAATGCGGTTGCGTCCTCTCCTCTCCACAGCCGCTCTCGCCGCCGATTGCGTAGACTCCTCTCTTCAGCCGCTCTCGTTGTCGACTGCGTCCTTTCCTCTCTGCAGCCGCTCGTTTTACCGAGGTTTAAAGGGATGGTCCAATGGATCGTTTCGTTGGAGCCGAAGCGACGGACCTGAGGGTGCAAATTGCTGGTCGAAAGGATCGGCCTTTAGCTCTCCCGGGAATGCGGTTGCATTCTCTCCTCTCCACAGCCGGTCTCGTTGCCGATTACGTCCACTCCTCTCTTCAGCCGCTCTCGTTGTCGACTGCGTCCTTTCCTCTCCGCAGCCGCTCTCGTTGCGAGGTTTCAAAGGGATGGTCCAATGGATCGTTTCGTCGGAGCCAAAGCGACGGACCTGAGGGTGCAAATTGCTGATCCAATGGATCGGCCTTTAGCTCTCAAGGGAATGCGGTTGCGTCCTCTAGTCTCCGCAGCCGCTCTCGTTGCCGAGGTTTCAAACGGATGGTCCAATGGATCGTTTCGTGGGAGCCAAAGCGACGGACCTGAGGGTGCAAATTGCTGGTCCAATGGATCGGCCTTTAGCTCTCACGAGAATGCGGTTGCGTCCTCTCCTCTCCGCAGCCGCTCTCGTTGCCGAGGTTTCAAAGGGATGGTCCAATGGATCGTTTCGCTGGAGCCGAAGCGACGGACCTTCAAATTACTGGTCCAATGGATCGGTCTTTTGCTCTCACGGGAATGCGGTTGCGTTCTCTCCTCTCCGCAGCCGCTCTCGTTGCCGAGGTTTCAAAGGGATGGTCCAATGGATCGTTTCGTTGGAGCCGAAGCGACGGACCTGAGGGTGCAAATTGCTGGTACAATCGATCAGCCTTTTTCTCTCACGGGAATGCGGTTGTGTCCTCTCCTCTCTGCAGCCGCTCTCGTTGCCGAGGTTTCAAACGGATGGTCCAATGGATCGTTTCGTGGGAGCCAAAGCGACGGACCTGAGGGTAAATTGCTGGTCCAATGCCGCTCTCGTTGCCGAGGTTTCAAACGGATGGTCCAATGGATCGTTTCGTTGGAGCCGAAGCGACGGACCTGAGGGTGCAAATTGCTGGTCGAATGGATCGGCCTTTAGCTCTCCCGGGAATGCGGTTGCATTCTCTCCTCTCCACAGCCGGTCTCGTTGCCGATTGCGTCCACTCCTCTCTTCAGCCGCTCTCGTTGTCGACTGCGTCCTTTCCTCTCCGCAGCCGCTCTCGTTGCGAGGTTTCAAAGGGATGGTCCAATGGATCGTTTCGTCGGAGCCAAAGCGACGGACCTGAGGGTGCAAATTGCTGATCCAATGGATCGGCCTTTAGCTCTCAAGGGAATGCGGTTGCGTCCTCTAGTCTCCGCAGCCGCTCTCGTTGCCGAGGTTTCAAACGGATGGTCCAATGGATCGTTTCGTGGGAGCCAAAGCGACGGACCTGAGGGTGCAAATTGCTGGTCCAATGGATCGGCCTTTAGCTCTCACGGGAATGCGGTTGCGTCCTCTCCTCTCCGCAGCCGCTCTCGTTGCCGAGGTTTCAAAGGGATGGTCCAATGGATCGTTTCGCTGGAGCCGAAGCGACGGACCTTCAAATTACAGGTCCAATGGATCGGTCTTTTGCTCTCACGGGAATGCGGTTGCGTTCTCTCCTCTCCGCAGCCGCTCTCGTTGCCGAGGTTTCAAAGGGATGGTCCAATGGATCGTTTCGTGGGAGCCAAAGCGACGGACCTGAGGGTAAATTGCTGGTCCAATACCGCTCTCGTTGCCGAGGTTTCAAACGGATGGTCCAATGGATCGTTTCGTGGGAGCCAAAGCGACGGACCTGAGGGTGCAACTTGCTGGTCCAATGGATCGGCCTTTAGCTCTCACGGGAATGCGGTTGCGTCCTCTAGTCTCCGCAGCCGCTCTCGTTGCGGAGGTTTCAAACGGATGGTCCAATGGATCGTTTCGTGGGAGCCAAAGCTACGGGCCTGAGGGTGCAAATTGCTGGTCCAATGGATCGGTCTTTTGCTCTCACGGGAATGCGGTTGCGTCCTCTCCTCTCCGCAGCCGCTCTCGTTGCCGAGGTTTCAACGGGATGGTCCAATGGATCGTTTCGTTGGAGCCGAAGCGACGGACCTGAGGGTGCAAATTGCTGGTCCAATGGATCGGCCTTTAGCTCTCATGGGAATGCGGTTGCGTCCTCTAGTCTCCGCAGCCGCTCTCGTTGCGGAGGTTTCAAACGGATGGTCCAATGGATCGTTTCGTGGGAGCCAAAGCTACGGGCCTGAGGGTGCAAATTGCTGGTCCAATGGATCGGTCTTTTGCTCTCACGGGAATGCGGTTGCGTCCTCTCCTCTCCGCAGCCGCTCTCGTTGCCGAGGTTTCAACGGGATGGTCCAATGGATCGTTTCGTTGGAACCGAAGCGACGGACCTGAGGGTGCAAATTGCTGGTCGAATGGATCGGCCTTTAGCTCTCACGGGAATGCGGTTGCATTCTCTCCTCTCCACAGCCGGTCTCGTTCCCGATTGCGTCCACTCCTCTCTTCAGCCGCTCTCGTTGTCGACTGCGTCCTTTCCTCTCCGCAGCCGCTCTCGTTGCCGAGGTTTCAAAAGGATGGTCCAATGGATTGTTTCGTGGGAACCAAAGCGACGGACCTGAGGGTGCAAATTGCTGGTCCAATGGATCGGCCTTTAGCTCTCAAGGGAATGCGGTTGCGTCCTGTAGTCTCCGCAGCCGCTCTCGTTGCCGAGGTTTCAAACGGATGGTCCAATGGATCGTTTCGTGGGAGCCAAAGCGACGGACCTGAGGGTGCAAATTGCTGGTCCAATGGATCGGTCTTTAGCTCTCATGGGAATGCGGTTGCGTCCTCTCCTCTCCGCAGCCGCTCTCGTTGCCGAGGTTTCAAAGGGATGGTCCAATGGATCGTTTCGCTGGAGCCGAAGCGACGGACCTTCAAATTACTGGTCCAATGGATCGGTCTTTTGCTCTCACGGGAATGCGGTTGCGTTCTCTCCTCTCCGCAGCCGCTCTCGTTGCCGAGGTTTCAAAGGGATGGTCCAATGGATCGTTTCGTGGGAGCCAAAGCGACGGACCTGAGGGTAAATTGCTGGTCCAATGCCGCTCTCGCCGCCGAGGTTTCAAAGGGATGGTCCAATGGATCGTTTCGTTGGAGCCGAAGCGACGGACCTGAGGGTGCAAATTGCTGGTCCAATGGCTCGGCCTTTAGCTTTCACGGGAATGCGGTTGCGTCCTCTCCTCTCCACAGCCGCTCTCGCTGCCGATTGCGTCCACTCCTCTCTTCAGCCGCTCTCGTTGTCGACGCAGTCGACTGGTCCAATGGATCGGCCTTTTGCTCTCATGGGAATGCGGATGCGTCCTCTCTTCTCCGTAGCCGCTCTCGTTGCCGAGGTTTCAACGGGATGGTCCAATGGATCGTTTCGTTGAAGCCGAAGCGACGGACCTGAGGGTGCAAATTGCTGGTCCAATGGATCGGCCTTTAGCTCTCACGGGAATGCGGTTGCGTCCTCTCCTCTCCACAGCCGCTCTCGTTGGCGATTGCGTCCACTCCTCTCTTCAGCCGCTCTCGTTGTCGGCTGCGTCCTTTCCTCTCCGCAGCCGCTCTCGTTGCCGAGGTTTCAACGGGATGGTCCAATGGATCGTTTCGTTGGAGCCGAAGCGACGGACCTGAGGGTGCAAATTGCTGGTCCAATGGATAGACCTTTTGATCTCACGGGAGAGCGGTTGCCTCCACTCCTCTCTGTAGCCGCTCTCGTTGCCGATTACGTCCACTCCTCTCTTCAGCCGCTCTCGTTGTCGACTGCGTCTTTCCCTCTCTGCAGCCGCTCTCGTTGCCGTTTGCGTCCACTCCTCTCTTCAGCCGCTCTCGTTGTCGACTGCGTCCTATCCTCTCTGCAGCCACTCTCGTTGCCGAGGTTTCAAAGGGATGGTCCAATGGATCGCTTCGTTGGAGCCGAAGCGACGGACCAGGGGGTGCAAAGTTGCCGGTCCAATGGATCGGCCTTTTGCTCTCACGGGAATGCGGTTGCGTCCTCTCCTCTCTGCAGCCGCTCTCGTTGCCGAGGTTTCAAACGGATGGTCCAATGGATTGTTTCGTGGGAGCCAAAGCGACGGACCTGAGGGTGCAAATTGCTGGTCCAATGGATCGGCCTTTAGCTCTCAAGGGAATGCGGTTGCGTCCTCTAGTCTCTGCAGCCGCTCTCGTTGCCGAGGTTTCAAACGGATGGTCCAATGGATCGTTTCGTGGGAGCCAAAGCGACGGACCTGAGGGTGCAAATTGCTGGTCCAATGGATCGGCCTTTAGCTCTCACGGGAATGCGGTTGCGTCCTCTCCTCTCCGCAGCCGCTCTCGTTGCCGAGGTTTCAAAGGGATGGTCCAATGGATCGTTTCGCTGGAGCCGAAGCGACGGACCTTCAAATTACTGGTCCAATGGATCGGTCTTTTGCTCTCACGGGATTGCGGTTGCGTTCTCTCCTCTCTGCAGCCGCTCCAATGGATCGGCCTTTTGCTCTCACGGGAATGCCGTTGCGTCCTCTCCTCTCTGCAGCCGCTCTCGTTGCCGAGGTTTGAAACGGATGGTCCAATGGATTGTTTCGTGGGAGCCAAAGCGACGGACCTGAGGGTGCAAATTGCTGGTCCAATGGATCGGCCTTTAGCTCTCAAGGGAATGCGGTTGCGTCCTCTAGTCTCCGCAGCCGCTCTCGTTGCCGAGGTTTCAAACGGATGGTCCAATGGATCGTTTCGTGGGAGCCAAAGCGACGGACCTGAGGGTGCAAATTGCTGGTCCAATGGATCGGCCTTTAGCTCTCACGGCCTTTAGCTCTCTCGTTGCCGAGGTTTCAAAGGGATGGTCCAATGGATCGTTTCGCTGGAGCCGAAGCGACGGACCTTCAAATTACTGGTCCAATGGATCGGTCTTTTGCTCTCACGGGATTGCGGTTGCGTTCTCTCCTCTCCGCAGCCGCTCTCGTTGCCGAGGTTTCAAAGGGATGGTCCAATGGATCGTTTCGTGGGAGCCAAAGCGACGGACCTGAGGGTAAATTGCTGGTCCAATGCCGCTCTCGCCGCCGAGGTTTCAAAGGGATGGTCCAATGGATCGTTTCGTTGGAGCCGAAGCGACGGACCTGAGGGTGCAAATTGCTGGTCCAATGGCTCGGCCTTTAGCTTTCACAGGAATGCGGTTGCGTCCTCTCCTCTCCACAGCCGCTCTCGCTGCCGATTGCGTCCACTCCTCTCTTCAGCCGCTCTCGTTGTCGACTGAGGGTGCAAATTGCTGGTCCAATCGATCAGCCTTTTTCTCTCACGGGAATGCGGTTGTGTCCTCTCCTCTCTGCAGCCGCTCTCGTTGCCGAGGTTTCAAACGGATGGTCCAATGGATCGTTTCATGGGAGCCAAAGCGACGGACCTGAGGGTAAATTGCTGGTCCAATGCCGCTCTCGTTGCCGAGGTTTCAAACGGATGGTCCAATGGATCGTTTCGTGGGAGCCAAAGCGACGGACCTGAGCGTGCAAATTGCTGGTCTAATGGATCGGCCTTTTGCTCTCACGGGAATGCGGTTTCATTCTCTCCTCTCTGCAGCCGATCTCGCCGCCGAGGTTTCAAAGGGATGGTCCAATGGATCGTTTCGTTGGAGCCGAAGCGACGGACCTGAGGGTGCAAATTGCTGGTCCAATGGCTCGGCCTTTAGCTTTCACGGGAATGCGGTTGCGTCCTCTCCTCTCCACAGCCGCTCTCGCCGCCGATTGCGTAGACTCCTTTCTTCAGCCGCTCTCGTTGTCGACTGCGTCCTTTCCTCTCTGCAGCCGCTCGTGTTACCGAGGTTTAAAGGGATGGTCCAATGGATCGTTTCATTGGAGCCGAAGCGACGGACCTGAGGGTGCAAATTGCTGGTCGAAAGGATCGGCCTTTAGCTCTCCCGGGAATGCGGTTGCATTCTCTCCTCTCCACAGCCGGTCTCGTTGCCGATTACGTCCACTCCTCTCTTCAGCCGCTCTCGTTGTCGACTGCGTCCTTTCCTCTCCGCAGCCGCTCTCGTTGCGAGGTTTCAAAGGGATGGTCCAATGGATCGTTTCGTCGGAGCCAAAGCGACGGACCTGAGGGTGCAAATTGCTGATCCAATGGATCGGCCTTTAGCTCTCAAGGGAATGCGGTTGCGTCCTCTAGTCTCCGCAGCCGCTCTCGTTGCCGAGGTTTCAAAGGGATGGTCCAATGGATCGTTTCGCTGGAGCCGAAGCGACGGACCTTCAAATTACTGGTCCAATGGATCGGTCTTTTGCTCTCACGGGAATGCGGTTGCGTTCTCTCCTCTCCGCAGCCGCTCTCGTTGCCGAGGTTTCAAAGGGATGGTCCAATGGATCGTTTCGTTGGAGCCGAAGCGACGGACCTGAGGGTGCAAATTGCTGGTACAATCGATCAGCCTTTTTCTCTCACGGGAATGCGGTTGTGTCCTCTCCTCTCTGCAGCCGCTCTCGTTGCCGAGGTTTCAAACGGATGGTCCAATGGATCGTTTCGTGGGAGCCAAAGCGACGGACCTGAGGGTAAATTGCTGGTCCAATGCCGCTCTCGTTGCCGAGGTTTCAAACGGATGGTCCAATGGATCGTTTCGTTGGAGCCGAAGCGACGGACCTGAGGGTGCAAATTGCTGGTCGAATGGATCGGCCTTTAGCTCTCCCGGGAATGCGGTTGCATTCTCTCCTCTCCACAGCCGGTCTCGTTGCCGATTGCGTCCACTCCTCTCTTCAGCCGCTCTCGTTGTCGACTGCGTCCTTTCCTCTCCGCAGCCGCTCTCGTTGCGAGGTTTCAAAGGGATGGTCCAATGGATCGTTTCGTCGGAGCCAAAGCGACGGACCTGAGGGTGCAAATTGCTGATCCAATGGATCGGCCTTTAGCTCTCAAGGGAATGCGGTTGCGTCCTCTAGTCTCCGCAGCCGCTCTCGTTGCCGAGGTTTCAAACGGATGGTCCAATGGATCGTTTCGTGGGAGCCAAAGCGACGGACCTGAGGGTGCAAATTGCTGGTCCAATGGATCGGCTTTTAGCTCTCACGGGAATGCGGTTGCGTCCTCTCCTCTCCGCAGCCGCTCTCGTTGCCGAGGTTTCAAAGGGATGGTCCAATGGATCGTTTCGCTGGAGCCGAAGCGACGGACCTTCAAATTACAGGTCCAATGGATCGGTCTTTTGCTCTCACGGGAATGCGGTTGCGTTCTCTCCTCTCCGCAGCCGCTCTCGTTGCCGAGGTTTCAAAGGGATGGTCCAATGGATCGTTTCGTGGGAGCCAAAGCGACGGACCTGAGGGTAAATTGCTGGTCCAATACCGCTCTCGTTGCCGAGGTTTCAAACGGATGGTCCAATGGATCGTTTCGTGGGAGCCAAAGCGACGGACCTGAGGGTGCAAATTGCTGGTCCAATGGATCGGCCTTTAGCTCTCACGGGAATGTGGTTGCGTCCTCTCCTCTCCGCAGCCGCTCTCGTTGCCGAGGTTTCAAAGGGATGGTCCAATGGATCGTTTCGCTGGAGCCGAAGCGACGGACCTTCAAATTACTGGTCCAATGGATCGGTCTTTTGCTCTCACGGGATTGCGGTTGCGTTCTCTCCTCTCCGCAGCCGCTCTCGTTGCCGAGGTTTCAAAGGGATGGTCCAATGGATCGTTTCGTGGGAGCCAAAGCGACGGACCTGAGGGTAAATTGCTGGTCCAATGCCGCTCTCGCCGCCGAGGTTTCAAAGGGATGGTCCAATGGATCGTTTCGTTGGAGCCGAAGCGACGGACCTGAGGGTGCAAATTGCTGGTCCAATGGCTCGGCCTTTAGCTTTCACAGGAATGCGGTTGCGTCCTCTCCTCTCCACAGCCGCTCTCGCTGCCGATTGCGTCCACTCCTCTCTTCAGCCGCTCTCGTTGTCGACTGAGGGTGCAAATTGCTGGTCCAATCGATCAGCCTTTTTCTCTCACGGGAATGCGGTTGTGTCCTCTCCTCTCTGCAGCCGCTCTCGTTGCCGAGGTTTCAAACGGATGGTCCAATGGATCGTTTCGTGGGAGCCAAAGCGACGGACCTGAGGGTAAATTGCTGGTCCAATGCCGCTCTCGTTGCCGAGGTTTCAAACGGATGGTCCAATGGATCGTTTCGTGGGAGCCAAAGCGACGGACCTGAGCGTGCAAATTGCTGGTCCAATGGATCGGCCTTTTGCTCTCACGGGAATGCGGTTGCATTCTCTCCTCTCTGCAGCCGATCTCGCCGCCGAGGTTTCAAAGGGATGGTCCAATGGATCGTTTCGTTGGAGCCGAAGCGACGGACCTGAGGGTGCAAATTGCTGGTCCAATGGCTCGGCCTTTAGCTTTCACGGGAATGCGGTTGCGTCCTCTCCTCTCCACAGCCGCTCTCGCTGCCGATTGCGTAGACTCCTCTCTTCAGCCGCTCTCGTTGTCGACTGCATCCTTTCCTCTCTGCAGCCGCTCGTGTTTCCGAGGTTTAAAGGGATGGTCCAATGGATCGTTTCGTTGGAGCCGAAGCGACGGACCTGAGGGTGCAAATTGCTGGTCGAAAGGATCGGCCTTTAGCTCTCACGGGAATGCGGTTGCATCCTCTCCTCTCCACAGCCGCTCTCGTTGCCGTTTGCGTCCACTCCTCTCTTCAGCCGCTCTCGTTGTCGACTGCGTCCTTTCCTCTCCGCAGCCGCTCTCGTTGCGAGGTTTCAAAGGGATGGTCCAATGGATCGTTTCGTTGGAGCCGAAGCGACGGGCCTGAGGGTGCAAATTGCTGGTCCAATGGATCGGTCTTTTGCTCTCACGGGAATGCGGTTGCGTCCTCTCCTCTCCGCAGCCGCTCTCGTTGCCGAGGTTTCAACGGGATGGTCCAATGGATCGTTTCGTTGGAGCCGAAGCGACGGACCTGAGGGTGCAAATTGCTGGTCGAATGGATCGGCCTTTAGCTCTCCCGGGAATGCGGTTGCATTCTCTCCTATCCACAGCCGGTCTCGTTGCCGATTGCGTCCACTCCTCTCTTCAGCCGCTCTCGTTGTCGACTGCGTCCTTTCCTCTCCGCAGCCGCTCTCGTTGCGAGGTTTCAAAGGGATGGTCCAATGGATCGTTTCGTCGGAGCCAAAGCGACGGACCTGAGGGTGCAAATTGCTGATCCAATGGATCGGCCTTTAGCTCTCAAGGGAATGCGGTTGCGTCCTCTAGTCTCCGCAGCCGCTCTCGTTGCCGAGGTTTCAAACGGATGGTCCAATGGATCGTTTCGTGGGAGCCAAAGCGACGGACCTGAGGGTGCATATTGCTGGTCCAATGGATCGGCCTTTAGCTCTCACGGGAATGCGGTTGCGTCCTCTCCTCTCCGCAGCCGCTCTCGTTGCCGAGGTTTCAAAGGGATGGTCCAATGGATCGTTTCGCTGGAGCCGAAGCGACGGACCTTCAAATTACTGGTCCAATGGATCGGTCTTTTGCTCTCACGGGAATGCGGTTGCGTTCTCTCCTCTCCGCAGCCGCTCTCGTTGCCGAGGTTTCAAAGGGATGGTCCAATGGATCGTTTCGTTGGAGCCGAAGCGACGGACATGAGGGTGCAAATTGCTGGTCCAATGGATCGGCCTTTTGCTCTCACGGGAATGCGGTTGCGTCCTCTCCTCTCCACAGCCGCTCTCGTTGCCGATTGCTCCCACTCCTCTCTTCAGCCGCTCTCGTTGTCGACTGCGTCCTTTCCTCTCCGTAGCCGATCTCGTTGCCGAGGTTTCAAAGGGATGGTCCAATGGATCGTTTCGTTGGAGCCAAAGCGACGGACCTGAGGGTGCAAATTGCTGGTCCAATGGATCGACCTTTTGCTCTCACGGGAATGCGGTTGCGTTCTCTCCTCTCTGCAGCCGCCCTCGTTGTCGACTGCGTCTTTCCCTCTCTGCAGCTGCTCTCGTTGCCGATTGCGTCCACTCCTCTCTTCAGCCGCTCTCGTTGTCGAATGCGTCCTATCCTCTCTGCAGCCGCTCTCTTTGCCGAGGTTTCAAAGGGATTGTCCAATGGATCGTTTCGTTGGAGCCGAAGCGACGGACCGTGGCGTGAAAAGTTGCCGGTCCAATGGATCGGCATTTTGTACTCACGGGCACA
Organism: Sicus ferrugineus; assembly: GCA_922984085.1. NCBI lineage: Eukaryota > Metazoa > Arthropoda > Insecta > Diptera > Conopidae > Sicus > Sicus ferrugineus. The sequence continues at coordinate 21,544,773 of OV277350.1, forward strand.
CGGCTGTATCCTCTTCTCCCCTCCCTACACCCCCTCGCCACAAGTTTACCTTTGAGAAGCCTACTCACCGGAGAATCCTCACGGTCACGGCCACGACCCAAGTGTAATTAAATTGTGTTTTCTTTCGCGCAGAATCAAGCAAGTAACAAGTACGATTAGTAGATAACTTATAGCAAAACACGAGCGTGTTAGACACACCGAGCGAAACACACGATCCTTAGCCCTGGCGAATTAACAGTCACAAGCTCCGCTAGACACCCTGGCCGCCGTCTTTCTACATGACAATTTTCATCGCCACAACAACGCCAGTTTTTTCCCCAAAGAAGTTTTTTTCCTGCCAGCGAAGTTATTTTTTTCCCCAGCGAAGTTTCTTTCCGAAGTCTCTTTTTAATTACATCGAAGTTCACAGCCATAATCTAATTATATGATAGGAATTGGATTTAGAAAATAAATGTGTTAACAAGTAACACTGGTCCCGTCAATCAATATGGATCAATAAATTTTCTTGAATATTCGACCCTGGACAGCCGTGAGCTTACCCTGGCTATAGACAAGGTCCACGGACCTAATAAAGAAACACCGCCTCTAGGAGACCGAGGTGAAAAGGGTCGTTTCAGTACCTATATCGATTAGTGATTTTTAAGAGCCTTTAAGTTGTACTTATATAATGTTTTAATTTTACCTGCCTTGTTGCATGTAAAAGAGATTTAACTCTAATGTGCGATAACAACGAATAACAAATTTAACTTGAATTGAAAAAAAAATTTTTTGCTAAAAACTGCTCTCTTCCTGAGAGTAACCAACCATTGCCCTTGGTCGATAATGTATCTCATGCTATGCCTGAGATGCATTTTCGAACACGGGCTGTTAAAAGGGTGTTTGCAAACCTCAGTGTCAGTAAATCCTCGGCACCAGATGGCATTTCATCCGCGTGTAAGAAAGTGCACCTCAACACTAGCTCGCCCATTGCGCAATCTTTCTAACTTATCTTATATTTCAGGAGATTTTCCTATATCCTGGAAGATTGCCGATGTGCAGCCAGTTCCCAGAAAAAAAGTGAGGCTACGAATCCTGAAGATTACCCCCCATAAGCAATCTGTTCAATGCTCTCCAAAGTTATGGAGAACATTACAAATTTTAACTTGAAGAGGTATCTGGAGAGCAACCAATTGGTCAGTGATCGCCACTACGGTTTCCGTATTCACCAGTTCGGTGAGAGTAAGGTTGTTGCTTTGGATATCTCCAAGGCATTTGACGGGATGTGGCATAAAGCACTCGTGTCTAAACTGGCTGCTTATGGTGTCGATAATACATTCACTCGATGCATATCGACCTTCTTCAGTTGCCGTTCTATTCGGATTGTGATAGACGGCTTTGCATCTGAAGAGCACCATTAATGCTGGAGTTCCACAGGGTTCGGTCCTGTCTCCGACTCTTTTTCTTATTTTCATCAATGACCTTCTGTCATTGACATCAAACGCCGTCTATTCGTTTGCTGATGACAGCAGGATTTGTCATTCATATTCATTCTCCAGGCGTCCTTCTGATGACAGCAGGATTTGTCATTCATATTCATTCTCCAGGCGTTCTTCTATTCTGGAGATCGTTGAAAAAAGCAGAATTATGAATAACACACTCTAATCTAACCTCAATAAAATCCAAGAGTGGAGTCGAGCAAATCGGGTCGATTTTAATGCGCGTAAAAACCAATGCTGCCTGTTGACACACAAACGTTTAGCGGGTGACAAATTTCCACCTCTAAATATGGGTAGTGTGGATATTAATGAGTCGGAGGCTCTTTATATTCTGGGCATGTCAATCCAATGCGATCTTCGTTGGAACGATCACATTTTTGACGTGTCGAAAGAAGCAGCCAAGTGCATACGCTTTCTTAAGCGGTGTAAGAAATACTTCACTCTAACCGATCTTCGTTGTATCTGCACCACCTATATCCGTTCGAAATTTGAGTACAATTCACTCAAATGGTCGTGAGCTTCGCGAACATAACTTGAGCTTCTAGACCTGAAGCTGAAATATTGAGACTACTTTTCTTTATATACACACACACACGCATAATAAATTAGCATCCAGGCCAATCACTGCCAACAGGACCCAATGCATGGCTTCGTTGAAGGGTACTATCACCACAGGTTTTGTGAATATGTCCACAGCCTTGGTCCAGCCACGTACCAAGCTGTGTCGTTCCATCGGGGTGATCATGGCCGCGTTCTGTCCGCTTGGAGGGGCTCTTCTGAGGCGGCTTACAAAATGGATAGAAAATACATACACCTGATCCCGGAGTTCCTCAGGTAGGCCTACCTTCTACATACACTGCAGATAGAAATCTAGGATGGCATCATTTAGGAAGCGGCCCTTGACCAATCTTCTGTAGTCGTTGGTATTGATGGCAATGCCACAGCGACCAGGTGGATATCTAGACAGTTCTCTGGGATTTTCCTCCGCTTGTTTGCCAGCAGCAGCACCTGTGACCTTTGTTATCTCTGCAAACTGGTTTTATTTACCACTCTCAGTTTTTGCGTTTGGGAAGGGACGTCTCGCAGTAACCAGTAGTAGTAGCCTTGGTGGCCTTATCCGTCGACGGCGCTACCGTGGTGATCCGGTGCCGATCCATACGCGCCACGTGGGCAGGATCCCGCTTCCAATCACTGGCGATGCAGATCGTCGTTTCCTTGGCTGCGTCCATGGTATTGTAGGGTCGGCGCATTCGGTCTACACTCTCGCAAAGTTTTTCGTCGTCGCTCATCTTCGCTTCCCGGTAGCTGACTTCGTTATAAGTGTAAGACTCGCCTGTAATTATCAAAAATACGTTATGGGCATGCTTACACTGTGGTGAGTTCGTTTGTTTGAAGAGAGTTGCTTAACATCGTTTTCGCTGCTGCCGAGTCTTCATAAAATATTTTCATATCTTGTATGTGAGTTTTACGTATTTTCCAGCCACATTCTCGTTGTACTTCGGCAATTACGAGTGAAATAAAATTTATGACTAGGTAGGGGCCGTTGTAATTCGGAGCAAGTTTCGCGGTAAATCCATCGATGGCCTTGGATAAATGGTGTCCTTTACCAGAACCAGGTCTCCAATTTTCGGTGTCTAGTTCCGACGCAGATTATAATATCTGGCCTGATCCTGTGCAGCTTTCTCCACGTTTTGGCGAACCATATTGTTTCTCTGATCTTCGAGCGCGTGGGATGGCTCGAAGAGTCAAGAGGTTGGGGGTGGTCTCCGAGCTCGTGGTAATGCGGCTCGAAGGACCAAATGTTTCCTTGACCCTCGAGCGCGTGGGATGGCTCGAAGGACCAAGATGGGTGGGGTAAAAAAGCAAGCAGAGGTACTCACTTAATGCTCGCTTGGTGTGGAGTCGTCGGCGTCCAGAATTATATGGGTGAGCTTCGTCGCTATTTGTCCTGGTTGACTGGGATGTAACGTTGATTGGTTCACTTTGTAGACGATGGCTGGCGCGTGCACTTCGCTTACGTTTTGCTTTGTCGAGACGGTTGGTTGGCGCGTGCATTTCCTTCAAGATCACTGAGAAGAAGACCGATGCCTTTTTTCCGGAACCACCGCCATCTATCTGTGAAAGAGAAAAGAGAAGAACGGAACGAGACGGAATGGGGTTCGCTCGAGCGGTGTTCTGCGGGGTTGCTGATTGATTTTCGTGGGGTATTGTCGCCAAGGGAATAGCGACGGGAGACGGTAGGGTTTTCGCGTGAACATCCCGCCCGCCTTGCAGTACTACAACTTTGCTCAGGTTAGAGACGCACGAAGAGGGGTTCCTCGCTTTAGCCGCGGATACCTGATGGTTTTAGGGATTAACCATCAGGTTGGTCAGGGACTCCGCGGGGGGGAGTGACCAGCAGATTGGGTTGCATCCGCGGAACTAAAGTGCGCTGCACGGGGCGACAACGCATACGTCCCCACCTTACGTGCAGACGCTTCGGGTAATCTGGCTGAAAAGATAAGATATGAGTAAAAGTTGTTTAGGGGGATTCGCGGGTATGCGACGAGCTCGCAGCTGGCGAAACTTCAGAGGAGAGCAGTATCATTTTGCTAATGGGTCGGGTTATGGTTCCTTGTTCGGTTCGGACGTCCGCGACGCGTGTTCTATCGTCAGAACCGGGATAAACATGAACTATACGACCGAGTCTCCATTTTGTTGGGGGGAGGTTGTCATCTCGTAAGACAACCAGGTCGTTAATTTTTAAATTAGTTTGGGGGAACTTCCATTTGCTGCGTTTGTGGAGTTCGGTGAGATATTCGTTTTTCCACCGGGAGCAAAATTGCTGATAGACAGCTCTGACCTTCTGCCATCTATTCACAATTCTGGGTGGAGATTGTAATATTTCGGGTTCTGCCGGAGCCAAGAGCGGGCCGCCGACTAGAAAATGTACTGGGGTTAGGGGTTGCAGGTCCGAAGGATCTTCTGACATGCTATTAAGGGGTCTGGAGTTCAAACAAGCTTCGATTTTGGAGAGTATGGTGGAAAACTCTTCAAACGTGAAGCGGAGATCGCCGGCGAATCTGCGGAAGTGGAGTTTGAAGCTTTTTACTCCAGCTTCCCAGAGTCCGCCCATATGCGGAGCGGCAGCGGGAATGAAATGCCATCGCAGGCGTTGATGAGCGTATTGGGAGACAATAACGTCCTGAGTGTGTTGAATCACTGATTCCCATTCTCGTCGAAGGGTGTTCGCTGCTCCGACGAAATTTCGTCCGTTGTCGGAGTACACATCAGAGGGACATCCTCGGCGAGCGCTGAATCGTTCAAAGGCAGCGAGAAATGTCGGGGTTGACAAATCGCTGACAGCTTCGAGGTGTATGCTTCGTCGCAAAACACACGAAGACGCAAACGTAGCCTTTGGTGATGAGGCAGGCTCTTCCAGTGTAGTTCTTGATGTCGAACGGTCCAGCCAAGTCCAAACCGGTGGCAGCAAAGGGGAGAGAGAGTGTGGTGCGCTCAGGGGGTAGAGCGGCCATAAGTTGGGTGCGTACTTGCTTCTTTTGGAGCAAACAAGGCTTGCAATTATGAATTGTGGCTTTAATCATGTTTTGGGCCTTGGGTATCCAGTACCGCGTGCGGAGCAAGCGCAGCATCAGCTGGTTTCCACCGTGTAGGCTGATATCATGGATAAACCGAACCAAGAGACGGGTGAAGACGCAATTGTAGGGGAGCAAAATGGGGTGGCGCTCATCGTACGAAAGCGATGGACACGAGATTAACCGTCCGCTCACACGAAGGAGTCCGTCATGTGAGAGAAATGGGTTAAGCGAGAGAATCGAGCTCTTGCGCTTAAGAGATTGTTTCATTTCCAGGCAATGGTAATCATTGTTGAAATGAACTTTTTGCGCGACAATGATGAGCCGCGTCTGAACGGCTTGAATCTCATCGGAGTCTATGAGAGTAGTTTCGCGCCGAAAATGAGGACGGTAATGGGGGTGTGTATGCTGTAGGAACCGAAAAGCATACGCCAATACGCGAAGGGCTCGCGGGAAAGAAGAGAATCTTTCTAAGGGGTCCTCATATTGGTGGTAATAGGTGAAATTAGTTTTGATGGGCTTAGCCTCCAATTCAGTTTCGAACTCGTGGGGGGCAGTGTAGTGAGGCCACTGCGTCCTCGCTTGCCGCAGTCCTTGCCTCTGGTCCTTGCCACCAGAGCGGGGTGTGAAGCAAATCCAGCGGATACATGCCTCTGCTGGCAAGATCCGCTGGATTACTCTCCGAGTCGACGTGGTACCAGTAAGTGTTGTCCGCCACCTCGACAATTTTCGCGACACGGTTGGCGACGAACGTCGTCCATGTGCAGGGTGGTCGTTTCAACCACGCCAGCACTATAGTCGAGTCGGTCCAACAGTGAAGATCATAACGTGGAAAGTCGAGATGGGGAACAATTGCATCAATCATATCGACCAGGAGAGCAGCTCCGCAGAGTTCCAATCGAGGGATCGATATGGTTTTGATTGGGGCGACCTTCGTTTTGGCAAAGAGCAAGGAAGTCGAAGTGATGCCTGAGTTACGAGTGAGCACGTAGATCACGCCAGCGTATGCTTTCTCGGAAGCATCGCAAAAGGCATGAATTTCCACGGTGCTGCCTGGGGTGAAGTGAATCCATCGGGGTATTTTGAGGATTGATTGATATGGAGGTAACATTGAACTAATTGAAGCCAACGTTGTAAAGTGATGGGAGTGAGTGGGTCGTCCCATCCGATGCCATCCAGCCAGAGTTGTTGCATAATGGTTTTTGCAATGACAATGACTGGAGCAAGCCATCCTGTCGGGTCAAACAGTTTTGCAATCCGAGATAACACCTCGCGCTTAGTATATGTGGGGGAGAGGTCAAAGGGTTTTGACTCTACGTTGAAATGATCGGTTTTGGCATTCCAACGGAGGCCGAGGGTTTTGGTATTGCTACCATCTTCTAATTCCAGAAAGTCTTTGTTTAAGAGATACGAACTCTACATCAGTAGAGTAGGGGAGCAAAATGGGGTGGCGCTCATCGTACGAAAGCGATGGACACGAGATTAACCGTCCGCTCACACGAAGGAGTCCGTCATGTGAGAGAAATGGGTTAAGCGAGAGAATCGAGCTCTTGCGCTTAAGAGATTGTTTCATTTCCAGGCAATGGTAATCATTGTTGAAATGAACTTTTTGCGCGACAATGATGAGCCGCGTCTGAACGGCTTGAATCTCATCGGAGTCTATGAGAGTAGTTTCGCGCCGAAAATGAGGACGGTAATGGGGGTGTGTATGCTGTAGGAACCGAAAAGCATACGCCAATACGCGAAGGGCTCGCGGGAAAGAAGAGAATCTTTCTAAGGGGTCCTCATATTGGTGGTAATAGGTGAAATTAGTTTTGATGGGCTTAGCCTCCAATTCAGTTTCGAACTCGTGGGGGGCAGTGTAGTGAGGCCACTGCGTCCTCGCTTGCCGCAGTCCTTGCCTCTGGTCCTTGCCATCAGAGCGGGGTGTGAAGCAAATCCAGCGGATACATGCCTCTGCTGGCAAGATCCGCTGGATTACTCTCCGAGTCGACGTGGTACCAGTAAGTGTTGTCCGCCACCTCGACAATTTTCGCGACACGGTTGGCGACGAACGTCGTCCATGTGCAGGGTGGTCGTTTCAACCACGCCAGCACTATAGTCGAGTCGGTCCAACAGTGAAGATCATAACGTGGAAAGTCGAGATGGGGAACAATTGCATCAATCATATCGACCAGGAGAGCAGCTCCGCAGAGTTCCAATCGAGGGATCGATATGGTTTTGATTGGGGCGACCTTCGTTTTGGCAAAGAGCAAGGAAGTCGAAGTGATGCCTGAGTTACGAGTGAGCACGTAGATCACGCCAGCGTATGCTTTCTCGGAAGCATCGCAAAAGGCATGAATTTCCACGGTGCTGCCTGGGGTGAAGTGAATCCATCGGGGTATTTTGAGGATTGATTGATATGGAGGTAACATTGAACTAATTGAAGCCAACGTTGTAAAGTGATGGGAGTGAGTGGGTCGTCCCATCCGATGCCATCCAGCCAGAGTTGTTGCATAATGGTTTTTGCAATGACAATGACTGGAGCAAGCCATCCTGTCGGGTCAAACAGTTTTGCAATCCGAGATAACACCTCGCGCTTAGTATATGTGGGGGAGAGGTCAAAGGGTTTTGACTCTACGTTGAAATGATCGGTTTTGGCATTCCAACGGAGGCCGAGGGTTTTGGTATTGCTACCATCTTCTAATTCCAGAAAGTCTTTGTTTAAGAGATCTTGTGGTGGGATCCCAATTAGAAGAGCGGGGTGATTTGCTGTCCATTTGCGTAGCGTGAAGCCGGCAGAGTGAAGAGCGGCAGACAGTTGATGTCAGGTACGAAGCGCGACATCAATGTCATGAGCGCCACATAACGCATCGTCCACGTACATGGAGTTCTTAAGAATGGGAGCAGCAAGGGGGTATTTTTTCTCAACATCCTTCGCCAACTGATGTAGAGTTCGTATGGCCAGATATGGAGCACAGTTGACGCCAAACGTGACCGTTTGGAGTTCGAAATCTTGCACATCGTCGTGTGAAGAATTTTGGAAGAGAATTCGCTGGTAGCGCGAATGCTGAGGATTTATGCGGATTTGGCGATACATTTTTTCAATGTCGCCATTGAAAACGTATTTATAGAGTCGCCATTGAATAATGAGAAATGTCAAATCCGATTGAAGGGCCGGCCCAGGATAGAGGAAATCGTTCAGGCTAAGACCGTTGGAGGAGGGGCAGGAGGCATTGAACACAACACGCACCTTGGTCGTGCTGCTATCGGGTTTGAAAACAGCGTGATGGGGTAGGTAGTAGTTGTCGGAACCGAAAGGGTTCTGGGAGGGGTGGATCTGTGTCATATGGTGCAGATCCGAGTACTCTTGAATCACGGAGTCATATGTTTCTTTAAAACTGGGTGCTTCAACAATCTCGTTTCGTTTCAGAGAAACTGTTTGAGAGCAATCTCTCTGGATTTCCCGATCTTTATTGAAGAAGGGAAACCTTCTTTGAAGGGCAGCGAAACAATATATCGGCCATGGGGGCGCCTCTGAGTGGTATTTGAATACAAGTCCTCGCAGCGTTGTTCACCCGGGGTGGGTATCCGTTTAGTTTGGACTTCTTCAAGCTCCCAGAATCGCGATAGTTGATGATCCATGGAGCCTTCGTTGAAGAAAGAGACTCGTGTGGTAACCGAGGGGGCAGGTAAATCCTGCTGAAGTGGACCTGTGTGAATCCACCCGAAGATGGTCTCTTGAGCGACCAGAGAGTCAACGATGTTGCGTTTAATTCCATCGCGCAAGATGAGGGGGTAGATATCGGCTCCAATCAGCATATCAATTTGATCACTGCGGTAGAAGTTCTCATCGGCTAATGGTAGCTCGCGAAGAGATTCACAGCGTGAAGTATCGAGAGAGCAAACCGGGAGATTGCCGGTTAACTTGGGGAGCACAAGCGCACAAGCTTGAAGGTGAGTCCCAGGAGCTCGAGGTGAGCCAATCGGGAAAGTGCAAAGTTTAGAAACCTGGGCGGTAACGGTTTGATTTACACTCGCCACTTGGGCCTGGATGGCTTTCACCGGGAGTTTCAAGCGCTTCTGGATGCGTTCGGATAAGAAAGTGGCTTCAGAGCCGGGGTCAATGAGCGCACGCGCTGTGTATGGCTCACCGCGATGGTATATATGAATCATCGCAGTGGCGAGCAACACCTGCTTCGGTCGCGAGGTGAAGCACGTCAATACGTTGGATGTTGAGGGGGCTTCAGTGGACTGTATATTAGGGGTAGAGGTAGAGGGGGTCGCTCGAGAGTGCTACGGAAGGTTCGACAAGCGATTATGCGTATGAGCATTGGGAACGCGATGAGGGGGGGTTTTACGAAGCGAGGTGGTATGGGTAGAGTCCGAATGAGAGTTCGGTTGGGGGGCCGAGGCCTCCTCGCGATGTAATAGTGTGTGATGTCGCTGGTTGCACGACATACACGTGAACGCACTTTTACACTCTTTTACGTGATGTGAGTGCGCCAAGCAGTTGGAACAAAAATGAATTCGTTGAACTGTCGCCCAACGAGAGTCCAAATTCATTGCCAGAAACCGTGGGCATCTGCGGAGCGAGTGCAGTTGATCAGTGCATAATCTGCAGCTGGTCGAAACCATATTAGCCTGGAACGTATTCACAGGCTTCGGGTTGGGGGGAGCGCGCGTAGAGGTATGCGACTCTTTTTTAGGGGGGTTGACGGACTTCCGGATATCTTCAACAGTTTCCAAAGTTTGGAAATGGGAGGTGAGAAAAGCGTCCATTTCGCGCCATCTTGGAATTTCGCGTTTGAGGGTAATAGATTGTTCCCATAACGAGAGGGTGTGTTCGGGGAGGCGAGTTGAGCAGAGATGCACAATAATTGCGTCCCAGCTGTTCACATCGATATCATGCAAAGTGAGAGCTAAGAGGCAGTTATTAATCTTTCGTTGGAGACGTTTAATAGCCACTCCCGATTCTTTGGTAATTGGGGTGAGATTGAATAACGTTCGGAGTTGAACGTTAACAAGAATTCGCTTATTATCGAAGCGGTCGGTGAGGTTCCGCCAAGCTTGCTCAAAACCGGCGTCGGTGAGGGGGGATTTCTGAACTATTTCTTTTGCTTCACCTCGTGTCTTTTGATTGAGGTGAAACAACTTTTCGATGGGAGATAACCGATTGTTGCGGATGTAGGGAGCTGAAAACATATCGCGAAAAGTTGGCCATGATTCGTAATCGCCGTTAAAAATCGCGGTGTCACACGGCGGTAAACTGATATTATGTCCGGAGAGATTCGAGTGGACTGTTGCCTCCAGTGCAGAGGCATGGGATAACGAAGATTGCGAAGTTGGGGAGGGTAGGGGGCAGCGAGATGCTGCAGCTCGCTAATCTTGGCGGAGAATCGAACATAAATCTGGTAACTGCGTCGGTATTGGCTTTTCACGACAGTTACCTCAGCGGTGGGATCTCCGACTGCTAATGGATTCGCTGCCATGATGGTGGATTCCAAGCATGAGTTGTATGCTTGTTTCAAATCGGACCAGACCGCCTTCAGTTCCTCACGATGGGTGTCCAGGCTGGATGTCGAATGTTCACGTTCCGGAATGTCGCTGAATTCCTTCTCGAACTCCTCCAGTGTTTCAGTCACGCTGATGAATTTCGTAAGGGGGTCCATGGTAACAGAATCACTCGTTGAGAAATTGTAGATTAATAAACAAAAAGACGTATAACAGAACACCAGAGGGGTGAGGTTTATTGTTTATTTGTTTTGGGGGGGGGGGGGGGTTATATAGGGTTAATTTATTAAAAATATTTCAATTAATCTACAAATGAATTAGTCAGAGTAGTTTAGATATAATTACTCCGACTCCTTCGACAAAAGTTGTTTGGAAAGTTATTTGTGATGATTTAAACCGTGGGGCGGGGCTCTATGCCGTACAAAAAACTCAAACCGTGATAAATGAATTGCACAAAAAAATAGAAAATGAGGAAAACCACTAATTAAGCATAATATAATGCTCGTTTATTTTATTTTATTTTGGGGGTAACAATTTTTGGGGTTAATTTTATATTACTATGAAAAAGTAATTTAATTCAAACAAAGTATTTTAGTCAAAGTAGTTTAAAATTAACTACTTCAACTACTTCTGCAAAGGCCGTTTCCAACCGGGTAGCCGCTGCTTGTGCGCTGCCCGCACGATGTCACCGACGCTCGCTGCGGATATAGCACAAAGCAACTCCGCAAAACGAGAGAGTAGTGCTTGCGCCTGTGAAAAGGTGGTGGTTTTTGGTGCGCTGAGAATTCCCACGCTGGAGCGGCAGGTTTTTTTGTACACTTTTGGGGCCAACGGCAACTCTCGATACCGCTACGAGAATGAACCGTTGGTAATATTCTTTTTCAAAAAATATAAGTTTTCGATTTGAGAATATTAAATTGATGTACAACACGGGATGGTTGCACATACAATTTAATATAAAAGAACGATATTTTTGTTCTTTTGGGGAGATCACAAATGAATGCTGCGCGACGCCGAACCGAAACAAGTTGTTTACACTTAATATTATAATTTTACTATTATAATTTTATATAATATAATTGTAATAGGTGGGAGTGGGGGTTTTGCCGGCGTAAAATCCGGCTCGAAGTACCAAATGTTTCTCTGATCTTCGAGCGCGTGGGATGGCTCGAAGAGTCAAGAGGTTGGGGGTGGTCTCCGAGCTCGTGGGGATCCGGCTCGAAGGACCAAATGTTTCTCTCGTGGTCCGTGCGCGTGGGATGGCTCGAAGAGTCAAGAGGTTGGGGGTGGTCTCCGAGCTCGTGGTAATGCGGCTCGAAGGACCAAATGTTTCTTTGACCCT